>LR991059.1:2859248-3466223 GCA_905163555.1 Notocelia uddmanniana
ATTATGTATTTCTGTTGCCGCTATAACAACAAATATTAAAAACCTGCCAAGTGCGAGTCAGACTCATTTTATAGATCATGCGGTACGGAACCCGTCGTGCGCGAGTCCGACTCGCACTTGGCCGGTTTTTAATTCATCCTTTCCCTCTAATTTTTTTATGTAAGTATGAATTTTATCATCATATTTAAGAGTACATACTTACAATAGCTAACATTATCCATTCAATAAGCAGCACAAGATTTTTGATTAAAAAATGATTTGAAATCGTTACTTACGTAGGTTACACACCTACCGAAGTCAATTATTTGTTTTTGAATGACTTTGTCGTCTCGTATTTGATAACTGCATCAAATATAAAACAGTGAGAAATACTGATTTCTCACGGAATTATCGTTTCAAGGATCAAAAATGTTTCGTAAGCGATACCAGGTTACAGTGCTACCGATACCTAAGTCTCGGTGACCCGAACGAAGCCATACAGAAGTTATCGACACGCGTTGTTGAACTTGGCTCTAATAGACACGCCCAGTAATACATATACGTGTTTAAAATAACTTCGCTATCAGAGTCTTTTTAACCGACTTCAAAAAAGTCGGAGGTTCTCAATTCGTCGGAATATTAGAATTAGTTTTATGTATATTCACCGGAGACTAGTGGACTGATTTCAAAAATTCTTTTTTTGTTTGAAAGGGTATGTATTCTAGTTGGTGCCATTTGCATTGTCACCAACTATGGATCTGATGACGAGATCTTGGAAAAATCAAGGGAACTCCTCAAATTATATAGCAGGAAAGGCCGAGTGTGAGTATGGAAAAGTTTGGAGTCGGTGTTTTTTGTTAAAAATTTACTTGTCAGGCAAAATTGACGAAAAATCGTTATTGTACTTATTGTTAAATTTAAGCGAATAAATGTCGGGTCAAGCCAAAATTTGCAGTATCATATATTTTTGAAGTAAACAAACTAAACATCTAGAAGGTATGGGAAAGACTTTCATGTCTAGATTAGACGATCTTTTACGTAGTTCTTCTGTGGTAAGCATTTGAAATCACCGTCAGATGTCTGCCAGCCAAGTGACATGATTTTACACTTAGGATAGGATACAATAAACTAGGCCACAAGTTCGCTTGATAACAATTCTCCTCAATGCCAATGCCTTGAGCTTCTAACGCAATTTCCACCTGATGGTAAGTGGTAACCGTCGCCCATGGACGCTTGCAACACCAGAGGCGTCACTCGCGCGTTGCCGACCCGTAAGAAACTTTTTCACGCCTTCACGAGTCCCATGATGTAACCCATTGGGAATACTTCGGCAGGGAGCTCATTCCACAACCTAAGAGTTCTCGGTATAAAGTACCTATTCAAACTTAATGAGAACGCAATGGCTCCAAGGTGTGGGGATGAGCTCGCTGGAGATGGCGAGAGGTGCGATGATGAAAGGTAGCCGCGGGCATCATGTCAAAGAGTTTTGTGTTTAGTTTTCGTCTTGATCGATGCAACATAGGTATCATAAACTAAGAGATACCCATTATTCTTCTTCCAGCATCTTCAATCTTCTGCTATGACTGCAACAGTGCATTCGACCCGCGCTGCGGCCAAGAATTCGACCCCTTCAGTTTGGGAGTGGTCAACTGTTCGCTCAGGGACCCGCCAGATCACTTGAACGTCTCTGAACCTAGTATCTGCAGGTCTATTAAGATGGAAAGTGAGTATGAAATCAGGTTCTACACAATAAGGCAGTTTACAAAAAAATAAAATTTTTCTTGATTTAGTGGGACTAACCTACTGGGAAAATATCATGCTTTAATTTAGTTTTGTTATTTTAATCAGAGATCAAAAAATTAACGCTGTTTATCGTGACGTCACTTATTGTCAGTACAAAATTCATACTAACTAGATGTTTTTAGATTCATAAAAAGTGACTGATTTTACCATCGATCAACATATCACTTGTAAACTTAGTGTTTCATACTTAATACTTATCGCATGTTGGTATTCGTCTCTCAGTGTGTCTGTCAGAGTTATTGATAGGTATTGGCAGAATATGCCTATCAGGAGGCAATAAGGAAATTATTACTCACCTCACTGATACAAATACATTCACATTTCTGGCACGATATTCAGGCAGACGTATGTACATAGTATAGTATAGGTACATAACTAACAAATTAATGCATTAGAGGTGACTTGCTGCTTGACCCCATGAACCGGCAAAAGGGACTACTTTTGGTGTCGCCCTAAAAGGGAGACAAGGTCTTATCGGGTCAGCCGTGGGTCAGCCCTTGAATAGCAACTTGAAATCCCTCAAACCACCCGATTTCTAACTTGGCTAAAAGACTGACACTAACCGGAATCACCAGATTACCGAGTCTTTCAAGTCACGGATACGCTCAGTCAGTAACCATTCAAAGTGGTCACTGGTCACCCATTCAAGAACTGCTGTCCGTCGTTGCAATCGGTACAATCATGCATTAGACTTGTGCAGGCACCGCGCGGCCATAAGCGCATCAATAGCGTCTTACTTATTAAAAAATGTATTTTTACCCGACTGCGCGACGCAAAGTTCCTTTGTGGCACTCTAGAGACCAAACGCGTCAGCCGATTTTGATGATTCGTCTTAATTGTCCAAATGTCTCTAAAGACAGGTTTTACGCAGTCGGGTTATTTTATTTTTTAATTTTGCTTGTTTCCAGTTTACGGTAAAACCCGCGTGGTCCGTTCGTGTGGCTACCTCGCCGAGGATACGCCGGGCGAGAAAGCATGCCAGCGCAAGCCGGGCAATGGCGATGTCTTCGTCACTTACTGCTCCTGCAACACCGATCTATGCAACCATGCGACTGAACGTGGTCTAGCCGGAGCTGTTCTCGTAGCAGCAGTATTGCTAAGGATCTGTTGAAGTGTCGGAATAAATGGTTTTGCTGCTTGTCGTGCTCTTTTATTTTTTGAACAATTCATTACTTGCTTACCCTATTTATTTGGGGTCGGCACAGCATGTCTTTTATCCATACATCTCTGTCACGCGTCATCTCTTCATTCATATCGTCTCTCACACAATTCATTCACCTTTTCTATGGCCTGCTTTGTTTCATGAATCAAATCCACATAACCAATTCACACCCAAAAACACTGGAAGCGGGTCAGTGAACTCTTTTTCATTGATCTTTATGGTACCTCTATAAACCCGGAGCAACTTGATTCGACAAATGGCGGGTTGGACCAATTTACGTTAAGAGTGCGCAGTACGTTCGGTTCTCCATACAAACGTATTTACGCTCTCATTTGAAAACGCCGTGCTAGAATAACATGAAACTTTGTATACACAATGGGATCCGGCATATCTAGGTCGGAAATTAGTTTCTGTTGCTTGAAATTATAATGGAGAAAAAATACAGCGAATATTAAGGTTTTCATACAAGCCGTAAAAATCTCAAAAAACCGCTGTATTTTTTCTTTTACAATTTCTAGCAACGGAAACTATGGTCCGACCTAGATATTCCGGATCCCATTGTGTATACAATTTTCATATTATTCTAGCATGGCGTTTTAAAATGAGAGGGTAAATACGTTTGTATGGAGAACCGAGCCAGACCAAGCGTACTGCGCCCTCTTAAGGTTCCTTTTGGCTGATTTGTTGAAATGTTTGAATTATTGCTATTTGTTGGCCTTTACTGCAAGGAGGCAACTTAAATCCCTACGATTTTTAACAAGAAAAGAGTTAAATTAAATTATACGTATAACTAATGCTTATTTACAAACAAAGTACTTACCAATTATTGACTTATGCTGGTTCAATAAACACGTTATTTTTTTAAATGGAATAAACGACCAACTCACCGATATTATATTTATTTGCAATATCGACTGAATAATATACCAATGATACAGTTTTATTCTTTATCTGTGCAATGATGCGATAAAAATGTGTAGCTGCAACATTTTAGTACCGGCACTAACTAAGATTTAAAGTTGAAATAAATGTTTTGTTTTGAATTTACAAAACGTACGCGCGACTCCTAGGAAAATTATCTGCGCAACGTTTGTTCTGTGACAATGTGTATTTAAAACTTACTTAGGCCCGACGTGTGTAAACCAACACAAAATTATATTTTTCAAATACTTTTTGACAGGGATGCGGTTAAAATGGAAATTCTCTGAAGTTTTCCCGTTTAAACTGTACTGATCCACTGTTTTTTTTTATATTAAAAATGGGATTGCTCTTGGCCAGCATCTCGCCAGGGGGCAAAGATGAGGCCGACGATGAAGCGAGCTCACCCAGAAGATGCCTATTCACTCGTGCCTTAAAAAGGTTCAGGTTATATGAACTCGGAAATACAGACGCCAAAAAATCAAAAGCTCGGCATTACCTACAAATTAATGCAAATCTATCTTCCTATGCCGAAAGACGTTACAAATCTGCACTTAAGGAAACATTTAAAAGGGCTCGCCATTGGACCTGTTAAATGGGAGAATATATCTGTATATCTCTGTTGTGTGTATCTTTTAATGCATTTATTTTATTTATTACGTCATAAAAATTTATTGCACAAAATGTAATTGTACAAAAGGCGAGCTTAATGCAAAATGGCATTATTTTAGTCACCTTTTCGCATTTTTTTAAACTAGTCTTTGTGCGCTAAATTATTAACTAAGACTTGAACCAAGAATTATTTGTTTATTTATCTAGCTTTGGGTTAACATTTTTTAACAGTAATACGCAACATGTTGCATATTGTTCTCATAATCCATTAGGCTTTTCTTTAAATGTCACAACATAATTATACACCTTGTAGGTAACTCATTATCATTAGTATCAGGTAAAATGAAGTACTAACCTGGGTTAGCTCCGTCTCTGAACACCTTGGGCTGGTTCCTGTAGGCCAAGAAGTACTGGATGTGCGCCATCTCGTGGTGAGCGGTGATCAGGTCCTTCATGTCCACGTGAGTGCACATCTTTATCCTGGAATATACAATCAGACTGAGCATCTTGAAATTTATCGTGAATATTCTTATAAAAACTGTAAGCTTATCTTATCTTCGAAACTTGTACAATTTACATCATAGTTAACAGACTATTCGAGATCCTTAATGCAACGAGATCAGGTCTCGTGATCGATGACCAGAAGACTGTTACAGGACAGGAACCAGATAGCTGGCATGTTCAACTTAAACCTAACATAATACCGGTAGTCATGTTGGTTGCAAAAATCCCAAGCCGACGGCTGGCTGTGAATATGTGACGATCTGAAAGTTGCTCCCTCACGCTCAGAAACCAGAAGATTGTTAGAGCTGACATGTTCAGCATTAACACAACATCGTACCGGTAGTCATTTCGGTTTCAGAAGTCCCAAGCCGTAGGCTGAATAGAATATGATTCTCTGGGGGTTGCTCCATAACGTTCAGAAGCCAGAAGTCTGATGTAGCCGACATGTTAACGTAAACACAAAATTGTACGTACCGGTAGTCATTTCGGTTGCAGAAATCCCAAGCTGACGGCTGGCAGTGGATGTGGCGGTCTGGGGGTTGCTCGATCACACTCAGAGGCCAGAAGTCTGGCGGCATGGCCGACATGTTCATGGAAACGAAGAATTCTTCGGCCAGTTGGAACATAGTGAGTGGAGTGAAGCCCTGAAATGAAATATATACTTAGAATTGGTGTAGATGTTTTGATGTGAGATCAAATATCTTAGACCATCGTATGTTTAACTATCCTTTTCGTCGGCATTGACTTGATATAAAGTCAGTAGATTTAGTGACTCACTCGCCATGACCTCATATCAAGATCGATGTAAAATTTGTACTTACTGGCAACCTGCGTGCTATCAAGTAAGGTTCATTTCCAGTATTTGACTGTGAGACACAACTTAGGAATATACTGTGGCGGTGAAAAAGGGTAGTCAAGGAACAAAATGTGTTCAATATAAGTACGGTTTTGTTAAAAAAAACGCGCTATCAATTGGTGGTAAGTATATAAAAAAATCTAACTTGAAAAAATGATTCTTAGATCCATTATAAATCAGGTAAAAGTAAAAAAAAAAGTATAAGTAATTTATTCTTCAAATTAGGCATAATTAAATGCACCTATGAACGTCAAGAAACTACCACCGCAACTAGACCAAAATAATGATGTACCTAATGATACATTTTGCAATAAACCTACTAAAAATGTTGTAAGTACGGTGATAACTACTAATATAATCTATCTTCTCAAAACATTGTTCTCGGTTCAATAAATCATTCAAAAATATTTCTTGCCAAGATTATTTCTTTAGCAGATTAAATTACTAAAAATCTATCAAGAATCTTATCTACTTATGTTAAAACAATAAAGACGCACCTGTTGATTCATCTCCGAGGTAACATCAAGCATGTTCTTCCCAGGATACGGCAGGGTGAACGGTACGATGCCAGCCCAGCTCTGTCCCCACATGTCTCCCAGAATGTGTGCCGGGATAGGGGCAGACCGGGAGATACGTTCAGGGCCATAGGCTTCGCGGAGGCGACGGCGGACGTACGCGTGAAGGACTTCATAGAGGGGCTTGATCTAGAAAATTTGGAAAATATTTGGAGAATGTCAAAAATTGCGACATATAAACACAAGACTAATTATGACATATATAACATGGCAATATATTATAACATTTTTTTTCTGTGATTGTTGTCGTTGTCAATTTTGACAAGGTTCGTAGAGATGATAAGGTAGTGATTTAGAAAGGACTTATATTATATTTGACAAGGGTCAAAGTGGGCTCAAAGCACAAGCTAAACTAGAAGTAAATACAATACTAACGTGAATTCTAAATCAATTTGTGACCATATTAATCGATATCTAGTATACATAGGATAGGTACCTATTAACGTAGTATACACTGTGTGTGAGATAGACTGAAAAGGAGGACTGTAAGTATCCGTATTTCGTCAAACGAATTGATTTTATAATGTATCACCAAATTCACATGTCATAAGTCATAATCCTGACATTATACTCGTAATCACGCGTTTATTAAAAGAGGTTATAAAATCAAGCATGAAATAAAGTTTTCACAACTAAATACTAGAATACTATACATTGCTATACGGCAACAATACACAAACAAGCATAAAGTCTCGTTTACTACGATCGGCATGATTTCGCTACTTTTCTTCCAAACCCAGGTTTTTTGAACACCCTTCTGTATCTAGATAAGAATTATTTAATTTTTTGCGGAAGATTAAGTAAGAAAACCTCTCTTCTTTCTCTGGACAAATTCGGGTCGGTAAAATATTACCGAAAATGTTTTGAAGACTACTTGTAAATAAACAAACATTACCTGTTCCCAAACTTCATCGACTTCCTGTCTCATGTTCTGGGACTCGTAAGGGAACATCCAGTAGGCCGAAGCGTCAGTGAAATCTGGAAAATGAATTGAAAGTTTTTGTAAGTAATGTAAATGCGCCTACTATAAACGTCGTAGCAAAACATAAGTTGAACATAGAGTACAGTATATCATAGGCTCTTTTTGGATAGTCGGTTAAAAATTAAAAAACAGATATCGAGTAGTTATAGTTATGTTTAACATCAAAGAAAACTCATTTGAATGACATATATGTAAGATGTTTGTAATAACGTCTCCCCGCATGGGGTGGCGGTCTAGTGGCATAACAACTATTGTCATAATATCGATTGTCATAACACTTTACGCATAAAGTTGATGCTCATAATTTTTTTTTGGCATAAATTGTACTATGGCATAATTGTTCCCTGTCATAATTATACGAAGTCATAATTGGTTTAACCATAATGTCCAATGTCATACATTTATTTAGTCATAATGTTGATAATTATAAGTATTTTTAGTAATAATTGTAAATGTCATACATCTATCAAGCCATAATGTTGATGATTATAATTATGTTGGTTGTAAAGTTTGAGATTGAATCAAAAAACAATACAAAGGGTGGGCGGCAAATAAACTTTTCTCTGAGATCAACCAATGCCAAGATAGTGGAGTAAAAAGTTCAGGCGGGCTATGATGGTTAATCGTTTGTCGTTTATCACTTATCGTTTATCACTCGTCGTTATCGCAATCTTGTCGTCTCCTTTACTATGCTTCCTGTCAAAGGCGTCGATAGCTTTGTCACTTATCGAACGATAAGAGTTAGTCTTGACAACCTTCAAAATGTAATGTTGGATAAATGTTTGCTCGTTAGTAGGAAGCTTTATTATTATACCAGTAAATTAAGACGGTTTAGAAAAGCCTTGTAGTTAGCAAATTTAAGTGACTTTTTAAAATACACGGTTAGTGTTTGATAAATGGCAAGTCGCACGTTTAAACAAGGTTCAAAAGTGTATATCTCTTTGTAGTCTATTACATGTCGATTTGTTCTCTGCATTTGTCGATATATATGGAGTGTTTGTATTGATTTTTATTCTCAAAATATATGATGATTATCACGATACACGTATCAAGTGAATATTGAAGTAAAATCCATACAATTATGAAAAATCGCAATTATATTGACATCCCAGTAATACTAATCGTGTATTGGGCCCCTATAACAAGGTCCCATTCGTTATGACCACAGACTAGTAACGGACCTAAACACTTTTGACAACGATAAACGATAAGATATCGTTTTGCATAACATGGTCGTTAGTTAAAACGACAAATTGTCGTAATTTGACGTACCAACTTAGTTAATTTTATCTAAGTGCTTCTTAGGTCACGATAAGCTTTCTCGCGTATAAATATCTTGGTTTTTACCAAATTAAATAACAAGTGAGTATTTGATTTTAGTTATAATCATATTAATTAGTTTATTATACTTTTTTATTTATTTATTTAGGTAAACAAACAGTCACTACAAAAAAGTTAGATAGATTTCTTAAAATAAAGGTTTACAATATGTGTGACCAACACCGTTCACCACTTATTAATTTAAATTGATTGTATCACTCGGAGCTATATGTGCGAGTCACAGTAGCCCCTAGCGCCTCAACGACATTAATCAGTAGGTATGAAGGAAAGGAAATTTCTATGCTTAAAATAATTTGCTAATTGCTTAAAATATACTTCTACAATTATTTAGATACTTTTTTGTAGGGATGTCAAGATATCATTTTTATCTAATGGAGGTTGCTGCTGCTGAAAAGCAGCGTAGGAAAATTCAAAGGAGAGCCATCCGGAATGCCTCCAACCCATTTGAATTGCCGGACGCTGAGTTCCATCACATATAGAGTGCGGAAGGAGCTGGCATTCTATTTATGTGATGAACTGAACGAGGACCTCCGGCCTCATCATGCCGACGGGTTGCTGGTTCATATAAAGGTAACTTAGGTACATTCTTTCTCGAGTAGAATGATGTATGGGAGTAGGCTATAGAGTGTGTATAAATAACAACACAGTAAATAGTAACACATTACCTTGGTCCTTGTGTTTTAGGTACTAACATCGCTGCATCTCCTGGGTGATGACAGCTACCAGCATGGGGCTGGACAAGACCACGGCTTGTCCATCGCACAATCTACAGTTAGCCATTACCTAGGTCAATTTGTGGACGCCGTAATAGAAGGTAGGTATCTACATTTGTTGGGCGCGACTATTGAGTGCAAAATTCGCTTACTTCATTCTATAAACACTGATGTGGATTTTAAAACTGACAGTGACACCTTTTTTATGAGTTGTATTGTAGTACACTCAACAGCAAAAGTAGATGATCATTTTAGTACTTGTCACTTTCACTACTTTGACGCATTCCAACTGTCGCAGTATTGTTACGTTAGAGCGACAAAGCACTAAAATGATCACCTACTTTTGCTGTTGACTGTACCATCTACTGTAGTATGCGTGTAGTAAGTACCATTCGAATAATATAATAATAATAATAATAAAGTTTATTTCATAAGTACTTACAACTATGTTACATCATGGTTTGAGATAATAATAAATATTAATAATATGTGACGTATTATTTATAATAGATATTGTGAGGAGATCAGTCTAAACCCAATAAGGTGTAGTTTTCCCCAAGTCTGGGTTGGCAGTCACTTTCAAAAAAGTAGTGCCAACCCATGGGACTATTGCTCCTTTAGGATACAATCGGGAAAAAACGCTAGAAGGATCATGATTACCAATGCTTATTTGATATCAGTTTCCTTAAATAATGCTTTGTTTTGTTTGCAGACTCATGGGAAGGTGGATAGTTTTCCCAGGACGACCAGTCCCAGCGATCCACAACGGATGCCTTTTTACAGGCATAAATATGGGGTTTCGCACATCTTGGGTGCAATACACTGCACCCAAGTTAAAAATATTTCTCCCGCCACTGCCGCACGGGGTTCAATACTTAAATAGAAAGTGTGTGCACTCGCTCAATGTACTGTTACCTAGTTAAGTAATATGTGATTTATTAATTGATAAATATATATAATAACAGGGACATACCACATACTCTCTCATTTGTCAAAGGCGTTCATGCTAATATTATGATTCTCTCCCACAGTGGAAATATTATGTTGGTATTATATTTTTAACTAACAAAGTATGAGAAATAGTGTTGTCATATCAACTGTCAAATCTCTGTCTGTCAATGGAAATTAATTGACCGAGGGAGCGAAGCGTCTCCGTTTCAGCTTTCGACAAAAATTCTTTCGTATGTCTGTCTGTCTGGATGGAAATGGGCGGGACACGTATGTAGAATGCCATGTGATAGATGGGCCAGAAAACTGGTATGCCCGCTCCACACTCGCGGCGCGAAAGCCCGTGAGAGCTGCGAAACGCGAGTGTAGATGTTGTTCACGCCTTTGCATTCGCGCTTCGCGCCGTTCCCCGATCAGAGTGCCTACCGCGAACTTCGAAAATCGAACTTCGTATCGTACCGTCCCTTTCCGTCATATAGTGTATAACACGAGAGTGAAAGGGACGGCACGACACGAAGTTCGATTTTCGAAGTTCGCGGTAGCAGGCCAGTGTCGGTTTTTAGGCCCGCGACAAAGGGTTCGCGGCGCGCGAACGTGAACAACATGTACACTCGCGGCGCGACAGCCCGCGAAAGCTGTGAAACGCGAGTGTAGATGTTGTTCACGCCTTTCGCACTCGCGCTATGGCAAGCAGTGACACGTCCATTTTCGTTCAAGTCGCGAACAAGACTGCGAAGTGCGAAGCTTTGCGAGTGTGGATGGACACAGGTCACGCGCGAATCGCTGCGTAAATTCACGGAGCGACTTCGCGCGCGAGTGTGCAGCGGCCAGTAGAGTGGGTACCTAGAGATGGACAAACAAACAAAGGTAGACCACGGAAAAGATGGGAAGATATATTTAAAGAAAAATGTGGACCAGGCCGGAGAAGACAAGCGAGAGACCGAGACAGATGGAGGATACTGGGGGAGGCCTACACCGCAGAGGTGACTTCCACATGAATAGTACCTAATTAATAATAACAATGTTGCATTTAATTATGATACCTGCTATCTGTTTCTTCCCAGCTATAGATACACATATCCCACAAGATGGGTCAGCTCTCCTTAAATTGCTGCCCTATACCTACTACGAGTATATACATATTATAGACCGAACAAGTGAAGAGTCTCCGTTTTAGCTTGCGACAAAAATTCTTTCATATGTCCGGAAGACGAGAACTCCTCTTACGAAAATCGGTTAAGAAATGCGTCTCAACCGATTTTCGTGAATTTTGTGTTCGATAATTATATAGAATTTTATTGTCAAGCCAGTTTTTGGAAATTTTGAAATTTGAAAAAAAAAAATTTTTTTTTGAGAGCTCAGAGCCCAGAGCCACTAGTGATAACCTATGCATGGGCTTCTTCCTGACTTGGCGGGGAGGGATCGATATGTGGTAGGTATTTTGTTGTTTGACGTGAGGTTACTGATATGCGATTTACTCATTGGACGAAATACTAACAGCATATGTTAGCGCAAAAGTGAGGCAGTACTGAAGCGCTACCGCAAACTGAAAACGAAATACAATGCCTCTCTGTCGCACTTGCATATTCGAGCACATTAGCATTCGTCTCGGTTGACACTGACAGCTGACAGGACAGTCTCAAATTGTACCGCCTCCGCATCGACGAATCAGGAAGTCACCTTACTCTACAACCCCTTAGACAGTATCACTAAAGCGGCGCGGGTGCGAGCCAGAAGCGGAGCGAGCGCGGTTATATCAGAATTTATGACGCATACAGCTCTACACTACAACGCGGGCCCACGAATTATGTGCTTGCTGTAGAAATTCCACTATACTGAGGTCTCTATGCTGTGTGCGCCATAGAAAGCGCTAAAGCGCTATTGTGGTAAACACTCTATGCGCCATACCAACTGAATGGTATAAATAGAGTCCTCTATTAGTTGCGGCAACTATATATTAGTAGTATGGTCACGGACTTTAATTGATGAGCCATCTAGAGCTCACTTTATACTGGATACTTTATAGCTAACTATGATGCCCAATATAAAGCGAGCTTTAAATGGCTGAACAATTAAAGTCTGTGAGTGTACACTTATTGCGTTAAGGGTGTTCCTCATGCAAGAAGTACTCAATGCACAACTTGACGTAGATAGGCAAGTAAGACAAAGGCTAAAATTTTAATGTATATATAATTATATAATCAAATGTCAAGTTATAAAAGTTCTTCTAAAATTTGGATTTCCTCCATAACATATCTGAAACAAAAAAGACAATGTTATAATCCGTTACATTGATGAAAATATCTAACGCGCCAGCGTGTCCATCCAAGTTTAGCCCAGGAACTGGCGGACAGCAGCCGAGTGTTATTTTACACAAACCGTTTGGAGCCACTTTTGACCCGACAATAACTCCAAATCTATTTAACATGAAAAAATGCAATTTGGTATATGTATTAAGATCCTTTAGTACAACTAGAACCTCAAATTCCATAAATATAGGTGAAATGTGGTAGTAATCAAAAACCTAACCCACTTCCAGGTGACCTAGAAAGGTGAAATTTGGCAGCCAGCGGTAATTGTGTGTGCACACCAAAAAGTCAGAAAAAAGGGATTTTTTCAGTTTTATTATTATTATTTATGCTAGTTACCTCAGAACTCCGTCATTGAACTTGGCAGTTTTCTATGTAGTATGATATAATACCATGAAAGCTGTTGGATATACAAGAAAACTGCCAAGTTTAAGCTCAAAATGCATTAAGCCGCAGTAAATTAGTTTTACTGTAAACAGTGTAGTGCCAGACTTGGCACCTTTTCAGAGAATCTGTGGAACTTGGCACCTATTTAAATCTAAATTATTTTGTCTGTGTAGACGAGAACCAACCAATACAAATAAATAAATAAATAACTAAGTATCACACATTCTTATGTGATTATATTGACAAATAAATAAATAATAGGGGGACAATCTTACACAAATCAAACCAGCCCGATAGTATGAACATATTATGAGATTATATTTTAAAATTAAATTTTAAATTAAGTAACAAATAATAGTAATCCTTAATCCTATATGTTTAATGTCTATTTGGTGTTGTCAGGGCAAATATGTGCGTGACAAACATGCATATTTATTTGTTGCTGAGACTTTGATGGTTTCTACATACTTATTTATTTAATTTTTATATAATAATAATAATAATATTGGGGGACAATGTTACACAAATCGACCTAGTCCCAAACTAAGCAAAGCTTGTACTATGGGTACTAGACGACGATATACATACTTATTATAGATAAATACATACTTAAATACATAGAAAACATCCAAGACCCAAGAACAAATATCCGTGAAAAATGCACAAATAAATGCCCTGGCCGGGATTCGAACCCGGGACCTCTAGCTTCGGAGGCAGAGTCACTACCAACTAGGCTAAACAGGCCGTCGATAATATCAATTAAATATATCATATACAAAATGTCCTAACGGGGATTCAAATACGGGGCCATCAGATTCGTTTTTAAATTTTAAAAATGCCTTAACAACAAGATCAGCATTGGCCTAGTTGGCAGTGACATGAATTTGATGGCCCCGGGTTTGAATCCCCATAAGGGCATTTTTTTGTGATAATCATTTGTTGACATGTTTTGGATATTTTCTATGTATTTTATATAAATATTATACAAATGTTTATTGTTTTCTGGTACCAATAGTAGGTAATCAACTTCAAAAATATGGGTGCATACAACTTGCTCAAAAATATGTCCTATAGCTCTTATGTCGGCGGATTAAGGTTGCTGTACGTATTTATAAGGATTAAATCGATACGTATTTTTGCAGTTGACCGTACCAGTCTTTTGAAATGGTCCCAAAATATTTATAAATTGTTAATTTATTATTTTACTTGATTTTATAATCACAAAAAGTGTATACTCACATCACCGATCCGGGACTCTGGAGACCAACCTCCTCGGAAGACTCCAGCATAATCACCGAGGGCACCATCTACTCTTCCTCCCCCACTGGCGGAATGGCGAGAGTGTTTCCGGTGGCCGCTGTCGCCCGCTTTGCCACAGCTTTCTCCTCCCTCACTTTCCGTTTTAGGTCCCTCCGTGTCTGTGAATATCACAATGCCATGTGTGTGTGGTCATATCATATACCTTCATTAAGTTCCTTCATATACATCTTTATTAATTCAATTCAATTCAATTAATTTATTTCAGATTATAATCCATATACACATTTGTTAGTAACAATTAGAAACTTACAAAACTATGTTAGTGAAACATTTATGAAAATAAATATAAAATAAAATTAATTTTTAATTAATAATTCATATAAAACAAGTATCAGTATCTGTCAATATAAATATATTGAGGGCATCAAGCTATAGGAGTTTATCATGTTTTATGGCTGGAATGTACTCTTACAAAAACCGTCACATACAATACAAGTAAAACATAGGCTGTAGTGACCGGTTACCATCAGGTGGGCCGTACGCTTGTTTGCCACCGACGTGGTATATATAAAAAAACATGACAATATGATAGCATGATAAGTCATGCTAGAAAGACTAAAGCCCTCTTAAATATTATTTTATACTATATGATTCAGACAAGATTAAGTCACAACATGGTTTATAGCCATAAAACATAATTAAAATCCCTTTTGTAGCTTGTGTATAAAAAAAATTGAATATTTCCATAAATGTTACAATTTTATGAGCAACCATACTTTGAGGAATCTAAGTATGTAGTTGTGGCATGTTCGAATATGCATTAGTTTTTTGTCCATTCAAACACACCAGAACTACATACAAAAGGAGATTTACTTAAGTTTTTACCTAATATACCTCATAAACCAACTTCAATAAAAGGAGGAAAGTTTTCAGTTTGTCTGCATGTTTGTTGTTATTTTTTTATGTATGCATGTTTCCCGATGACTCTTGACTATGTTGGCCGATTTTGATAATTCTTTTTTTGTTTCAATGCAGATAACCCATAAAAATTTGGTGATAGTCTAATGGTGGGATTCAGGAGGAATTGAGTGATACATAATTATTATGTATCCATTACTTACGATTTTCCAAGCCACCGCGGACTTCTCCGGGCCAAACTTCAGCAGCACCTCGGCCATAGCTTGCCAGTTTCCTTCATGTTTTTGATCACCGAGTGGCTAGTCGAACTCCCCGTTTGCAAAAAGGGGGTTTGCAGCCATGTGCTCTATTAATTTCTGTTTTTGAACGGCGGAGCAGCGCTGCGGCTGAAAGCGTATTCATCATGCAAATAAGGAAATATGAAACGAACATAATTATTTACTAATATTTTTTTATTACTATGAAAATCTTTAATTATATTTTATAATTATTATAACTTACACTTTCGGCGGCATTGTCGCGATTTTTTTTATTATAGTGGCCCACGCAAAGGCCTTCTTCACTATTCTTACAAACAAAACTCAACTTTCGCAGTGTTGCCAGGTCCAATCTGAAAAAGTCTCTACTCAAGTGCTGTACACACCCGAAAAATCAAGATATTGGAATGAAAAATAATAGTCGATATGATTTATATGTCAATACTTACCTAAATGCAGTTTTTTTACTATCATTGTGACAGAACTTATCTAATTATTAATCTCTGTATTGTAAAAAGCGTCAGACGGTTATTTTCAAATAATTATGTTGTTAAAAAAAGTCGGAAGACTAATTTCTCTATTTAAAATGATGCACACCTCAGGATTTTCAACACTAAACACAGTCTACCATGTCGCTATATCAATTCCAAAGGTCAATTTATCATAAAATTTTGGAGGTAGAGGTTGCATTGCAGACTCATAAAATCATTTTAGGCAATTTTTATCTACAGTTCGACAGAGGCCTATCACATCAAGCTAGTCACGCACGACTCTATTCAGTAAAAGACTCGCTTTATCTTTGTGTAATGGGTGTTACCACTCACATATTGCCATCTTAGTATGGTGTGGGGCGTGCAATATTGGATGGTTTTCAATTCCAGAACTGATTTTCGATATTGGGCTCCAATTCCGGAATTGGGATTTATCTAATTCCTTGATCATGTCATGATACCATGTCTTATAACTATTAATAGGTACTTACCTCCTGAAGTCAAATAAACGTTAACATTACTTAGCCAGATGACCTGACTACAAATGAAACCTTTCATGGCCAAATTCGGTAGAAAACTAAAGCAGTAGGTATAGCCGATTCAGGGCATGGTCCATCGACCATGTACCTTACATTAAAATAGAAAATCGGCCATATTGCTTTAGTTTTCTACCGAATTTGGCCATGAAAGGTTTCATTTGTAGTCAGGTCATCTGGCTAAATAATTTTAACGTTTATTTGACTTCAGGAGGTAAGTACCTATTAATAGCTATAAGCTTTTAGTCTTAGCCTTGTGGTAAATCCGCCACTGCCTCCTCGAATGTCAAGTGCTTCATATAGACTTATTGTGTCTGCTTACTATTAGGCAAGATATATAACACAAGAGTGAGCTCTTGTGTTATATACTATATGACGGAAAGGGACGGCGCGTGCGACGGACTTGCTAGAAATTGTAATAGAAAAAAATACAGTGAGTTTTTGGGTTTTTTACGTCTTGTTTGAAAACTTTAATATTCGCTGTATTTTTTCTCCATTATAATTTCAAGCAACGGAAACTAATTTCCGACCTAGATATGCCGGATCCCATTTTGTATACAAAGTTTCATGTCATTCTAGCATGGCGTTTTAAAATGGGAGCGAAACTACGTTTGTATGGAGAATCTAGCTTACTGCGGACTCTTAAGTTACTGTAATTTTATTTTCTTTCCAGATATTTTACAAAGAAAGAAAGTTATCTACTTGATTGTGATAAACAAGTAGGAAACAGCCAAGTCATAACAAATCTAGGAACATTAATCTCCATTGTCATAGCATTATCACGATACTGTTACATCCTGAAGAGTGCCCAGGGTCTGCTACCTAATCCCAAGAAATGGCGTAAGCACAAGATTTTATGAAAGCAACTGCCATCTCACCTTCCAATCCAAGGGAGAATCTAGACCTAATTGTGATTAGGCTTGTTGCCCGTTGGCCTTTTACTTGGCTTCATGGCTGCTGTAAATTTAATAGCAGCCGGGATCAATTGCTTAACATGCCCTCTAAAGCACAGGAGTGGTCAGTTAGTAACCACTTGAAGTGGTCACTGCTGGGCCATGAGCGGTCTTTAACAGGAACATTTATAAGTTTTTTTTTTAGTGCACACTTAATGTGACATAATATTACGAAGAAGTAATAAAATGGACCCCAAATGAAATATAAAATTATATATATGAAATACCTACTATTTTGTTTAATTTATACCTTTACAATGCTACCGAAGAAGATATATACTAAATGCTACTCATATACAGGGGGTGCGCAGAGGAAGGTGAGTGTTACAGAGACTGTGTGTGAATTTACTCCCACTTGTCGGTTTTCATATATGTCACCAGTAAATATAGTTTGTAAGCTAGTAAGAATACAACTTTGAAGAACTATTATATTAATCTGTGGTACAACTAAGCAAGGTAAGCTATAGCCAGTTTATCTATTAAGTATTAAGGTTGTCAGGAAGAGATTGCTCTTTAGTGTTCGGACTGCCAATTTTCTACCATTATTTTATTTTGTCTTGGTGAACAATGAAGAAGTATTGTATTGTACAATGCCATACAAATTATATGTAAGAAACAAATAAGTGTGACATACATTTTACAATGGTCAGTACTTAATAGATAGAAAAAACTGAGTATAGTAAGATACAATACAATACAACAAAACTTTATTGTACACTTAAATGAATGATTACAGTGAACAATTAAAGACACATGATTATTATATTTTTACTTTAATTACTAAGTAAGAATAAATAGGCTACTCTTTATATATTACAAGTTTAAGTACAAGGCGAACTTATCTATTTAAGGGATCTCTACCAGTTCTTGTCTCTCTCTCTCCTGAATATAGGTTCCATTCCCATCTGAAACTTGGAACCCTGAAAATTATTTTTAGGAACATTAGTAACAGAAGGAAATTTATTTAGACAAAATCGTAGAACAAAAAGGCAGAAGGCAGATGAATACCTTTACAGCCGTTGAATACATAATATACATATGCTTTAAATTTGCCTGTTTATTTTTATGAATCTTAAGTTGAAACATTTGGCAGTGAAATGTTGCACAATACACAGATAACCTTTTGCAATACAATATAATCATGACAATACAGATTATTTTGTCTTTCAGTTTAGGTATAGATCCGTGTTTCAGGTAGATCCGGTGGTTTGAAATATATTTAAAGAACTGAATTTGCTTTAGGCTGACAAGTAGTCGCTGTAAACGAACAAACTTAGTACTTATGTATCACAACTTACAGTATACTTTCTTAAAACTTGTGGACTAGTTATTGTTGAGCTAATAATGGTATGTTTCTATTCGATACTTTGCTTTACTTTTTACACGCTTTTCTATGAAAAATTATATTCCTAAATATGTTATGTTGATATTATTTTATTACTTTGTAGTTTGTTAAAGTTGACATTGACATTCGCCTCACACTACTAACCATACATTTTCAAAGGCACTTAAGTTTGCTGACCACCAAACATTTCTAAACCATCTTAAATTTATGGTATAATAGTAAAGCTTCCTACTGACGAGCAAACATTCATCTAATATTACCGACAAATGGATTAAAAACCCAAGACTTTTGAAGCTGTCAAGATGTCGCTTATCGATCGATTAGTGACAACTGTCGACGTTTTTATTATATCGTACGTCAAAACCATAGTAAGGATAACGATAAAACTGAGATAAAGACAAATGACATGTGATAGAAGACTTCTTTTTACTAAGATTTTAGACTTAGATTAATAAGTAATACGTGATTTTAGAGCTAAACTCTTGTAACTCAGCATGGACGCCAGTGTGGATGAAGGGATACCACAGGGGGAATGATGTCTACCGATGGTTTACACTGTTAGGTCTTTAGTATACTGTTCGGTTTGTTGTTTGGGGTGAAAGTGATGGTCCTCCCCCAACTCTGGAGAGCTGGGAAATCACCTCTTCCATCTCTGTCGTCTGTGAGGTCTGTTACTTCAACTCCCTGGCCGCCTGGCATCGTTTTGTAACATTTTCTTTAGTAGGTCTTGAGTCGATTAATACGTGCTCTTAGTTTGCGACCGGAATGTAATTTGCTGCTGCCCTGATGAGGGGATTGATGTTGTGTGGCGTAGCATCGAACTATCGCCTTGACGCCAGTGTCATATATTATTTAACTTTTTCAAGCCCTTCCCTATGCAGAATCAGTGTTCCTCCAACCAAGGGTCTCCCACTGCTCCCCTGAGGAACCGATTTTGCAGGGCCTGGAGCTTGTTCAGGCGATACTTCAACAAACAACTAGCTATCATAATGGGTCATGCATATTCAAATGCTCGGCTACAGTGCTACTCTCTTCAGATGTTAGAGTAAATATGCAGATATCTTCGAGCACCCTGATGACTGCAATTACCTTAAACAATGTTGTGTAACAAGGGGTTGAGGTTATATGCAGACTTTATGTTCGATCACTGACAAAATTTACTTTTGCCCTATGAAATTTCAACTTCACTTCCACTTAGCTAAGTCCAGCACACAGAAGGTCTCTGTAACATCAGGGACTAGTAAATTATATAGTCTAGCCTTAAGTAGGTAGTTTTACCATGGAGAGGTCTGTATCATTCGTTTTGTATGACACTTAAAACACTTTCTAACTACTTGGCACCATCTGTAAGAAACTTCTTTGTTGTGGCACTATTGTGATAGGCAGAGGCCCAAGTGTTATACAGGGACCTCTCCATAGTGAAACTAGCTACAGCAGCCTACCCTAGCTCTACCGCCACTTTATATGGCCAAAATGTACTAAAACATCGCATGAAAGACGGTATTAGCTATCATGCTAGCTAGGCTGGCTCATTATTTTATAGATTTGCCACAATGTATAGGCATTGACAGATTTGACAGTCAATATAATTAACTGGTCTCTGGAAACACTCGCCTATCAAACCTGTATATGTATAAGGAGCATGCAAAACAAAGTTCCCAATGAAACAAAATAGTAGTAAAAATAATAAGCCCTTTATTCCGTACTAAGAGAAATTAACATGTACAACTTAAATGTAATTTATTCTACAGAATGTCTCTTAGTTCGGCGTGCCGGTTGGCAAAGGCCTCCTCCAATTATTTCCATTGTTGCCTGTCTTGGGCAACCCTTCTCCAATTTATTTATTTATTTTATCTTATACATCATTTTAATTATGAACTTTTCTGGTGATTTGGCTGTTCCTATGCATTTGTAACATTGAAGTAGGTGATCTTCATCCTTTTAAAATCTGAAAAAATAAAGATGAAAAATTAAACCTCAATAATAAAACGAATTACCGGGTATCCTCTTCATTTAATGGCAATAAAAATATGTTTTTCTTGAAGCTATAAACTGACCAGAGAGGGCCAAATACAAATAGACATTCTTAGCCAAGTTCCCTGGCAATAAGATAAATGGCAATAATAATGTACCATTGAGGAATTTGATTTCTGGGCTGCTTCATACCTTGTCCCAGACAACACAACAACAATATGATATCTCTAGCAGCTTTCATATTGATTTTCACTGTGAAGAGCTGACAAGTGGTCCGGAACGGACAAGTAGTTCTAACAGGTAGCGGACCCCGGGCAATCCGGGCATCTTTCAGGATGTAACTGTACTGGGATAACGCTAGGATCATGATGATGATGATGAATAATGTACATAGCTCCACATAAATATACTATTAATTTGACTGTGGTAAACTTTCTACATATTGTATGCATAATGCATTAAGGTGTCTTATTTATACTTTAGATCTAGTTAATCACGTAGGTGCTCTGTAAAACTTGACATAAACGTATACAGGGCATTGATGACATTCCTTGTAATCTAACCTTTTTAGTTCTTGGTCTGTCTTTGGGAAGATACGGAACTATGGATTTCTTTGTGTTCTCCATAGTACCTAAGTAGTTTATAGAGTTGCGTAGCCAACTGTACAATGGAAAGCAACATTCAAATAATTGCAGCTCTGCCCAGTAAAGGAATTTTAATCTATCACATTTATGGCAAACAAACCTTACGTACCATTTTGATAACAGCACATCAGTCAGAGATTCATCCTTCTGCACTTATAATACCCAGCTAAACATCCGGCTGAGGAACTCAAAACTGGCAAACAGTGTCCGCGAAGACTCTTCGTGATAAAATATACGGCTGCTTCTCAAATTGTAGGTCGATGATGCTAATGTTCCCACATTTTGTACCTAAACATATATACACAAATCATTACTAACTTATACTCGTAGGTAAAATATAGCAGCGTATTAAACTAATTTATATTATTATCACTAGGAAATCAAGTACTCACTTGTTATTTTGGATAAACCAATATTTTACACACGTGAAAGCGTAGCTATATGATATGAGGACGACGTGACATCGAAAGCACAGATAAAATAAAAGTTGGGTTGAGACGTCAAAACGTCAAATCACGACAATTTATCGTTTTAACTAACGACCATGTTCGCAAAACGATATCGTTTATCGTTTGTCGTTTATCGCTGTCAAAAGTGGTTAAAATCGTGATAACGAGGTAAACCATGTTATGTATCGATAAATGTCGTGGATAAATCGACAAATTTACCGTTTGTCGTTTATCGAGCTCTTATCGACGATCCATCATAGCCCTGCAGGTTTTCACGTAGGCAGTGTAGTAGGAATAGTGACTTAGTGGCAAATCCGACTCGGATCGCGGATAGGTTAGAAGTTATTTTTAGGAGGTTATTTTTTTTATAAAAAAGAGCGGATAAACTTGTTATTAAAACTTTTGTATTACTTTCATATTTCATATTACAGAGACTTTGTGGCAAAACCGATTCGGATCGCGGATAGGTTAGAGGTCTTCGAGGTTATTTTTTTTAATATAAGAGCGGAAAAACTTTGTAACTTACTTGCTTCTATATCATAATAGCAATGTTGTGAATAAGGCAATTTTCTACTAATAAAAACATAGGCTTATGCGTTTTGTAGTTTATGCGTTTATACAGTATTGTTAAAAACTTTTATGACCAACCATTTTATGTCCATTATAAAGTATGCTTAAATAATTTTATGCGCATTAACTTTATGCGCATTACAGAATATGTTCTTCAACATTATGATTAAAAACATTATGCGCATAAATGTATGACTATTTACAATTATGCGGAATGATGAGTATGACGAATCCACGTATGCCTATCAAAAATATGACTTTAAACTTTATGCAACCCGACCCCTACCCCCCCGCATGATTCGTCAACTCAGTTAATTAAGGTACCTAATTTTTTTCCTCCACTCTGTTCAAACATTAGAACTCGTTCCAATATCTGAAGTGGGACATGGCTGATGCTGTGGCATTAAGTTCATGGTGATTACTAACTGTTAAGCATCGTCAACCAACTGCTTATAAAGGCCCCAGATTCTTCTTCCAGTGTTTCGTCTCCTCTCTGTCCAGACCTGTTGTAACTCGTCCCAGTCTGGAGTGGGACATGATGTACTGCACTTCTAGCATTAAGTTCATCGTGTTTACTTACTGTTAGGTCTCGTCAACCAACTGCTCATAAAGGTCCCTAACTCTTCTGCCAGCGTTCTGTCTCCACTTGGTCACCACATGCTATAACTATAACTCGTCCCAGCCTCTGGAGTGGGAGATGATGTGCTGCAGTTTTGGTATTAAATTCATCATGATTACTTACTGTTAAGCCTTGCAACGTGGTTCATCAACTCAACCATTTGCTCATGAAGGTCCCTGATTCATCTGCCTGTGCTCCGTCTGCACTCGGCCGAAAAATTTTGTAACTCGTTCCAGACTCTGGAGTGGAGCGTGATATGACGAGACTCTGGTATTAGGTTCTTGTCGATTACTTACTGTTAAGCCTCGCAGCGTGGTTCGTCAGCTCAACCAACTGCTCATAAAGGTCCCTGATTCTTCTGCCAGTGTTCCGTCTCCACTCTGTCCAGACATGTTGTAAATCATCCCAGTCTCTGGAGTGCGACATGATGTGCTGCAGCTCTGGTTGGAGGTGTAGACCGCATTTGAGGGGTTCGTTGTAAGCGCAGATCTCGGCGTTGTTGTAGACTGCTAGCATGTCGTTGATGAGGCGGTTGTACTGGAAAAATGACAATACATACAGATACTCTTTATTGCACACCTCACACAAACCAATTAGTTTAGGAAGGATCCTATTAAGGGTGAAGAGTTTCTAGTTTTTAATACATTATGTAATAAACTGATGTTTATGAGTGCAATAAAGTATTTATATTATTTACAAAGATAAACAATAGTACATTACTACAGAGGCCGGGACGAAAGGGGTTGCCGGCCGAAGACATATATACGGCCGAGCGAAGCGAGGCCGGATAGGTCTAAGGCTGGCAACCCCAAATTTCCCGCCGAGGTATGTATAGTGCTTTTCTCAAACATGAAATGAAATAAACAACAAAAAAAAAATCAAAATTTTATTTTTAATACGCATAGTGGCAGAATGTCATGATGCCTGTGCCACAAATTTATGTGGAATGGAATTAAAAAAGAGGACTTTGCCGGCCTAGGCCTGCAAGATTTGTATGAAATTCCATTAACGACCTCTTGTCATAGCCGCGCCTGAAACGTCATACTTCGCAGCCTATTATAAGGAACATAACATCAATATTTCATTGCATGTTTGAGAAAAACAATGAAACGTATAAGTTGATGGTTAAAGGAACGTTACAAGGAAAAGTTTTATAGGCATCTTATTTACGGTTATCTGGTAAAATTAGTCTTAAATATTATGATTCTAATACGGATAAAGTGGTTTACGATAAAAAAAAACTGTTCCTATGCAGAAAACTCGCATTGCATTTGAGTTAAAAAAAATGGTGTCATAAGGACGATAGTGCACAATAAGGGTAATCGATAGGGCGACCATCAGCAGGAGGGTTAGTGTTACAAATCATCAACTTTACAAGTCATCGAGATAGGCGCATAAAATTAGCAAAACCCGGACATAATTCGAGAACTGTAATATAGTTAAAATAAAAAGAAATAAACATTTTTAAGGCTCCGCGTCAATGTTAAAAAAACAATCTACTAACTTTTTAACACATTATGATTTCGTAAGTACGGCATAATAAATAAATTTGAAATTTACTTTTAGGAAAAAGTTAGATAGTGTACAATATCTTATGTTTTTTATAAGATACGGTAACGACACCGGATTTTTTACTAAATATATCAAATTAATAGTTGATAAGTACTTGATAATAATATATAATAAAAACAACGAGTTATCTAATTATGTCCAGGTTTTGCTAATTTTATGCGCCACAGTTATCTATAATGTTTGGTAAGATAAGCTATAAAACGTGCAATTTACTGAACCTTCTTTATTAATAATAGTCCGCACTGATTAATTGCTTTATTTTTGATTTCTTTAACGGGAATGCATGCATCATATCATAATACAGGTACTTTTACAAAGTTATTTAAAAAGGTGTACTTACGAAATCAAAATATGTTAAAAAAATGTTTTTTGTATTTTTAACATTGACTCGGAGCCTTAAAATGTTTAATTATTTTTATTTTAACTATAACTAACAATACTTTAAATCATAGAAAAGGAAAATTACAGTTATCGAATTATGTCCAGGTTTTGCTAATTTTATACGCCTAAGAAGTAAAGATTGTTGACCGTAAAGAACGTAAGAAAAGTGTTGGCCGAGCGCCTCAACTGTCGGCTCATGAAGTATTGTGTGGAAGTAGCTATTGGCAGGGCCATTTAGGGTGTATTGTTAGCCTTGCTTACCGCTGATGTCCCTGTTAATGGCTACCCAAGCTCATGTTAATATTGTATTATTATTTTGTTATGTTCTCATTTTATGTCACTAACATACCCTGTCACTAACAATCAATGGATCAATTTAGTCTGAAAATAAACGATTTATTATTATAATTATAAAGAACTCGTATATTTTCCTTACACGGTCTAGTTGGTCCGGTGGCAATGCCGCTGGTCCAATGATGGACAGCAGCCGTAACTGTCTAAAAGTCGGGAAGTCCCTGATGGCCCCTCGTGGTATTTGCTGAGCTGTCTCCCAGAGACCGCGTTGGAAGAGCGTGTAGCGTTGTTGAGCATCCAGCTGAAAAAAGAGGTTTGTTTTTTCAAAATCTTGTCCATATACTTAACTCATGTATCAAAATGCTGGGTCTGTTATATTACACTTTATTAATAATTATTTAGCATGGATTTAATTAGCGCAAAACAGTTATCTCATCATCATCAGCATAAAGATAATAAAGAAAAGACAAAAAGCTTTGATATAAACTTAATATGTAAGCTTTTCTTTGTATTGTTTAACCATAATCGTACTACTACTTTGTAGGTATCTGATGTTGGCTTCCTGGTGGTGATTAAGGGTGCCAAAGTTTAAGTGTTATTTATCCGTTAAAAGATGAATACCCTCTAAAACACATACCAGACATTTGACTTATATAAGGTGTTAATTTATTAGTTGCAGATATTTTAACAGATGATACTTTACTTTAAAACAATTCACTTTAAATAGAAATTAAGAAACCTTTTCATATAATATTTTCTTTGTTTTCATTTACCGAACAAAAAAATAATTTGTAATTTCGTCTAAAAATAAACACCATGTGCCTGATAAGATGTTCAACACTATCTGTCATGTCACTCATGTCAACAATTGTTTGTCTTAAATGTCATTATGGTTCGGCGGAAAAACTACAAATGTAGGATGTAATGTAGGATGGAAATTGGGGCTGTCGTGTTAAAACTAGTCAAGAAAATCCACACATTGGGATAGTTAACTAATACTAGCCTTTGATAAGTGAGTTAAAGTAATTTTAAAAGCAAGCATGAAGAAAAGAAGGCATTTCAAAATAAGTAAAATTGATTTGCAAACGACACAATCAGACGGAAAATAACATGACATTAACAATCAAGTATTTGATTTATCGACGTGAAGTGGCCAGTTACAGTTAAGAGGTACTGGAATCTGTTCAATGAGTTCTCATTTAATAATCACATTAACAGGGTGTTTTTACGTAACAAATTAGTTTTTCAGTTTTCTCCAAAAAAAACATCGTAAAAGCTATCATGTTTCATACTTAAATATACTCCAGGGACCGAGTACTATCAGCTGTAAAAATATCTGCAACTAATAAATTAACACCTTACATTATCAGACTGCGGCGAAATCAGCGGATATATTATGTCTTATATATCAGACTACGGCGGTTAAAAGGTTAAAGCCAACATATATACGACTGTACGTGTCAGTATTTATTAGGTCATGTCAAATACAGATCCATTTCATTTGTTCACCCTTAATGGCCATTACATTCACTTAGAAGGTTTTTTGCATCACCGTGTTACAATTTACAACAAAAACATGATATCTGCTACTATGATGTCATGGTCATCTTAACAATGTTTGACCGTGACGAACGACGACTGACAGTCCGACTGACCAGCGTACGTGTCAGTTAAGACATGAGTACATGACAAAACTCTGCCAGAAATGGTGGCCATTTATGACATCTCAATATGGAGGTGTGATGAAAACTTGGCATTGAAAGGGAGTTAAGTATTGAAGGCTAAGTTATTAGTTATCAAAAATATAAAGTCGGTTTTGCGGTGTGCATTCATTTTGAACAAATTTGGAGGTTGTTCGAATTGATAGTATTGTAACTTCTGTGACTCAAAATTTTGTCTTTGGCATATCATAGGGAAACTGTACTAAAGAAGAACAATATCCTGTCATGATAACTAGAATAATTGCTAATGACATCAATTTGACAACACGTTGAAGAGAAAACACAACACCACCATACCACCACCACATCAGCCAAAGGACGTCCTCTGCTGGACATAGGCCTCCCCCAAATTCACGTGGGGTATATGCCATAATCGCCACGCTTGGCATGCGGGTTGGCGATCGCAGTATCTCCACCGCACTCCAGGAATGCTGCTGCCCATTCCCCGGTGGTCTTGGTCGTAGTTTTAGGACATTCCCGGGTCCACAATACTCTCGAAAAACATAACCCTCCTTCTGGCGCAGTCAGGTAAAAATCTCACATCAGAACGAAAAAAGTGAAATAGATCTTGAATTCTTCATTATCCATGATTATAATAGTCATAACTCAAAATCTTTTTCATTTTTAATTCCTATCCTTATGTGTATTTATTTGTTGATTTGTAATTGAAATCTCGACAACCGCTCTAACGATTTTCATGAAATTTACAATATAGAAGTTTACGAGGGCGAATAATCGATCTAGCTAGTATTCTTCCAGAAAACACGAGTTAAGCTCAGTTTTGGTAACAACGGTTACCAGTCATCAACCGTATTACAAGGGAATAGAGTTCAACTCAAAAATCAAAGCAAGTGAGTGGATAATGATAATAACCCTTCCAGAAGACAAAGATAAACGAGTTTAAAACTAATAAAAGTCAAAAAAAGACAAATGAATCACGGCATGATGAATAGCACTTGCATTAGACAATGCAATTAAGTTTTTTCAATAATTAAGTTGTTCTGATCCTCTGTGAATCACCAGATAGTAATCAAAGTGACACAGTGAGTCATGACGATTGAGATGAGATGACAATTATTACAAGAGGAATGTCTATTATCGTGGGCAGCCAATGAAAAGGGTTGAATGCAGGGAAATTGTCCTTAAATGTCGAGAATTTTAGACGTTATAACATATATTATTCATAGTAGTTTTAGACGGTATAACGTATTCACAGTAGTCTTTGGTTATAATTATAACCCTGATATTATATAACATCAGCCCCGGATCTACGATTTTTCGGAACCGGGGCAAAACCTTGATGGTGGCGCCCCTCCCTTCAGTGTTTGAGAAAAACAGTTAAAATTGCCTTTGGCGCCCCCATGAAACTGCCGCCCGGGGCAAGTGCCCCGGTTTGCCCCCCCCCCCCTTAAATCATAAATCATAAAAATATTTATTTGCGGAATTACGGTAGGTACATAATAAAAGATGGACATAAAACAATACGTTCAGCATAATTCACCATTTTAGTGGCATGCAAATTAAAATTACAATTACAATTTATTAGATCCGAGCTGTATAACATCAGCAGCATTAGTCAGATACCATGATGGGGTACATAAAACTCACGCCTATATTCCCAAAAAGGGTACGCAGTGCACACGAAAATTAATTTCAGTGCCACTTTTAGTAGTATTGTAGACAGATATAGATGTAGAAAATATGATATTGCAGTGACAGGTTGCTAGCCCATCGCCCACAACAGTCTTCAACCTGGGTTCCCAGGGGAAGAAAGGGTGTGGTGCTATTCGAATCCGGCACCACACGGGGGTCTTTTATCTATCTCTATTTATCGCTTTCTCCAGTTTTGTACAGTCACCATCAAAAGTAGTTACGCATTTGAAAAAGTCAAAATTTGATAAGGTTTATTATAAGGAAAATAAGATCTTTTGAGGTCTTCATATGCGTAGGTAATTTTAATGCTGACTGTACCTCGTAATTTAAACATCCACTTCAGTATCTTAGTTTATTATTATCATTTATCGTTATCAGCTGTATCATTGATTCCATCCTATTAAGATAATTAGGTTTTCAAACGTTTAAATATTGATATCTCTTGTAAAAACCTTTCTGAACCATACAACTAAATTTTGGAGGACGCACAAACAAACGCATCACCTATTACCCTAAACGCGCATCTTGGGTGTTATTCACAAACCGACTCTCTTACCTTACACCGCACCTGCTTTTATATGGAAACTGTGCAAGTTTTACAAATGACATTTGATAGGTCCATATAAAAACGGGTGAGCTGTGAGGTGACAGGTGAAGACGAGTCGGTGTGTGACTAAGAGGGCAACTCCATCGTGGGTAAAAAATCTTTTACAAATTGAATATCGTCGATGTTTTTGTCAAATCATGCCAACTCGAAATCTAATGAAATGAGGTACCTAATTATTAGTCTTACGTCTTGCGATACCTAAAATATCGTTTGTTTTCCGTTCCCATAACTTCAAAAAACAGATTTAAATCCTGATAATAATACGTTTAAAGTCCTAGTGCTGACATCATTGTCTCATGGTTTTCCTAACAGCATTGTCTCATAATGCCGGTTTGTGCATACAAATAGCTTCTTAAAGCATTAAATTATCAATTAAAACTTAATCTTTTGTTTAATAACCGTGACGTCTTGTGGCGTCGGAGAAAAAACGAATTTCCATAGATAACGCTCAGACTTTAATGAACTCCATTCAGTTTTTTCTCTTTCAATTAAGTCATCTAGACCAAAATTAAAATGAAATATCTTTAACATGTAATCATGCAAATAACCTATTTTTTCTGCAATCTTCTTCTTCCTCTGATTCAGTTTAGTTTCTCTTCTATGAGATCTGATGAATGGGCGTGTCGTATCAGGTGGCCAATCATTTTTCGTCTTATACTCTTAATTATACTCATTAAGCACGGAGCTGTAGCAAATGGTAAGAAGGGTATCCAAGAGGGACATGACGACGTTTGGCATTAACCACTATTGTTGGGAACAGATCGCGGAAAATAGGATTGCGTGGCGAAGAGTTATCATGGGTGCGACAACCTTGACAAGGTCTGGTTTGACCTTCTTGAAGACCGAAGAAAGAAAAAGCACTTGCTTTTTCTTGAGCACCCCACTATCTCCTAATCCCCAATTTTTCTGCCACCTCTACGGGAGACAATGTCGCTCCCGCATAAGCTTACAAAGTTATTCAAGGAAGTGTTCACTGGTCGCTGCTTGAATCGTCTGATGATAAAGACGGGAAGGCCAATGATGATGATGACATTATTACTATGTTATAAAACTCTGAAGTAACATAACTGTAAGGTACGCAGGTGGAAAATGATTGTAAACTAGATTTTTAATATAAAATATTTGAGAGTGCTCGCGTGTGACGCGTGGTGCAAAAAGTTAACGGTAAATTTTCAAGCAAATCGTAGGTTAAGTATACACGCCAGCGCCCTCTGAGACTTTATTCTTTTCAGTTTATAATCGCAGCACAACAGATGGGGTTAGCATGCACAACTTATCGTAAACTGTATATATATATTTTATGCTATTACAATGCACGACTATATCTAATTTGGGGTAGCCAGAGGCAACTGAGTAAGTAATATTTTTATGATAAGAGGAAGTCTCAAGCTATCCCATTAAATTGGTAAACCTATATTGAACAACCTAAACTACATCTAAAGTTATATTAGTTGTGAAAATGAAATTATACTTATGGACATTCTGTCGCCTACAATAACTAAGCAAAATATTTGCACCAAGTATAACATTTACCTTCAGCCTGTTATACAATACATTAAATGCTTATACTGAATCGCCACTTATCTTGTTAAAACTAACCTTACCGTCATTCAGCAAATTATATAACGTTCCCACAGACTAAGGTTGTTTATACCACAATACATATTATTAAAAGAAGTACAAATAGCAACACGCTCCACTGACTTAATGTATCCCTTATTCCGTTACAATAAGATTGACGATTGGTCAGTAACATGTGTCGATGGTACTTCTGCAGTAAGCGTTCGTGTCACAATGGTAACACTTTTTGTGTCAATTGGATAATTTGTGTGGATTTTGTGATTTGGATTTCTTCCGTAAAGTTGAGGTCACGTGATTGACTCAGAGAATCGTGGTGTCTAAAATTGATGGCTTTGAATCTTTATACGGACGCAGTGGCAGAAAAGCGGGGAAATTATAAGAGATTTAAATTATTCATAAGAGACATTGATGTACTATTATAGAACTAGATTCACAATCAGCCCACAAAAATGGCCCCCGTGAAAGTACCGCCCGCACGACTCGGACGGTACATTCCTGTTTAGTCGTGTTTGGACCGCAGACAGTGACAGTTGTCCAACAATTACGTAATGTGCTGTGAAAAACTGCTTTAATAGCTACAAAATAATATGGAAAACGATGGAATATATTTATTTATGTTAGTTATTTTGATAACGTTACAAAATTTATGTAAAATCCTGGTAATTTCATGGTTTTGAATAAATAATTTTGTTGGTTCAAATTAAAGGTTATCAAGAAACAAAATGCAAGGAGTCGCTATTAGGTCAATATTTTTTTACATGAAATTGGTAAGAAATAAATTTATGTTTTAATTCAAGATTTCCACAACATACTCAGCGACGTTCAGAATGGACCGCTATCATAGTGAAAAATAAACGTGACGCAGTCTATAAACCAAGCCACACGAGCGTTGTGTGTTCGGCCTATTTCCGACATATACAAGACCAATAAAGGCTTAAATTGACTAACTGCAACTGCTAAACCTGTCTAGACGTAAGTCCGTTCGTTCCCGACTCAAACTACATTACTCAAATTCTGTTTTAACATATAATTTTAGCGTGAAAAATCATGCAGAGGAAAACATGTACTTATATGAAATGGTGTAATAAAAATCAATTTAATGTCATTATGTTTAATTAATTTCTCTTTCAAGTTCATAGCCGGTATCTTTGTTTTATAGATGTCAGAGATAGATGACGATGACTTGCAAAGAAAAAGTTGTGAAAGTACAAATGTTGCTCCAATGGCAGAAGTCAGTACTTTTGAAATAACTACCTTTAGTCTTGCTCAAGAGTTTCATGAAAGTAAACATCTTTATCTCTAACACAGAAAAAGAATAATAACAATCACAGAATTGTGCGCAAATTTGTATGAATGTTGAAATGGAATGTTTTATAGGTACATATTTTTTTGTTTAAGAACATTATTAATATAAAAATTATTTAAATAACCAAAGCGACTCCATTACTTTCACTGTTCACTTTTGACGTTTATAAAGTAAACATTGGTTGCCAGTTTATGATAGTGCCATTTTACTAAAACGTTTATTCCATGTTGGTTCTTATGTTTTCAAATTTGACACTTGACGCTAATGTCTGTAAGTTCTTTTTTGTACGAAGTTTTTATCTTGTCTCGGACTACAAAGAAGCGTTATTATCAGCTATTGGAATGTACCTGTCAGTGTCATCTTGCGCCACATTTTTAGCTATTTATGTTCGGCATTGTGTGTCTATTTCTATATCTTAAGTCAATAATAAGAGAAAAATGTGAAATATTGGGAAACCATCTAGTGGAAATATGCCATGTCTCTTATGTCCATGTTCCTGGCTCAAAATAATAATCTCTATATGAGTCAACTGCTTTAGTGGCCCCAACTTCTGATCATTCTGCTTCAAACAAAATTGATCCATGAGTTGTGTTGTTGAGTTGAGTAAATAACGCTGATTTTAACTTATCATTACCTAGCCTTGTTCGGCCACAGTGGCTGTTATGGGGGTCGAAGTTACACCACGTCCGTATGGAGTACCCACCGTTACCCTAGTATCGCGTGTAGGCGGTACACGCGACCTGGGTGGTGCTAAAACTGCAACGAAAACTGGCAACCGTACTGTCTTCTCGAAGATCTCACGGTTCGAAATGATTGCCATGCGATAAATAAATAAATGACTGTTGTCTACATTTGAGAGTGTCGCTGATGTGCTCTCTGGTGACTGTTGTAGCCGATTTTAGCAGTGAACGTGCGCCCTTTTGACTTATCCTCCTGACACCCAGCGTCCTATGCATAGGTAGGTCCCAATTAAATTTTGACTTTATGTCAATTTGACAGGGTATAATTTATTCTGGCAAATTTTGATACCCAGGCCTCAGGAGGTTAAAATATAATACTGAAACAGAATTATTTTTTATCGTACGATACACCCTTGACTGAGTCAGTGTTATGACGAATTGATGATAATGTCGATGATCTCGGTCTATAATTAATAAACGATCTCAACATTATAATTATCATCACTTATATTGTCCCGATAATTTTTTCTTGCTTGATCTTAAAGGACATAGGATACCGGGTTGAAACCACTAGGAACCCTCCTCGCACATATGCAGGTCCCTCTCAACACAGGGCATCCTCGGGAGCTCTGACCTTACTCACCAACAGGAGCACAACACCACATACCTACCTAAAGAGCAAGTTGTAGTGTTATCATAGCTAGGGTGTTCTCTAAGGTACATCCCCAGTTGGACTGCTTCAAATTCAAATGTGAACGAGACGTTCCGCTATGCCCTAGCTGCCTACTTCTCTGAGGTACTTAGCCAATTAATCCGCCTCTCCAAAAAGCACTAACGACGCGAGGCCTAACTCTCACACAAACAACTCACACACACACACACTCACACACACACACACGCACACACACATACTTGGGACGTACAGGTTTGATTAGGGATATGTTAAACTTAAAAAGTCACCCAGGGAGCTCCATCACGAAGCGAACGCGTAGTAAGTGTCACATAAAGGGACAGTGTCCTTTCCTCCAGCAGAGTACCTCAATGCCGTGGCATAATGAATCCGCCATTAATTCTCATACGCCGCCATTGTAGTAAGGACATTCCCACGCGCCTGCGCAATGAAGACGAAATGTGTGAATGTGTGATTTGGGCTTTGACAGTTGTCAATTTGTTCGTGTATCTCGAAATTCTCAAGCTAGTGGGACGAAAAGTAATGGGGATCATTGGTGGAGTTTTACGCTAAGGATGTCTAAGAATGTAATGGAAACCTACCTGGTCTGCTCACATGAGAGATACGTATACCGAATTTTGGGTATAAAGCTACATTAGCCTAGGTTCGAGCATGCGGTTCTCAAGTGGCGGTTGTAGGTTCGAATCCCGGCAGGTACGAATGAATTTTTCGAACTTATGTACGGGTTATCATGATAATAGGATAAGGATAACCTCTCAAGGAAACCCGTATGTATACATCTGCGAAGAAATTCAAAGGAGTTTTTTTTTTAATATACCACGTCGTTGGTAAACAAGCGTACGGCCCGCCTGATGGTAAACGGTTGGTCACAGCAGCCTATGGACGCCTGCAACTCCATGTAAAGCCCCCAATCCGCTCTGGGCCGGCGCATGGGAACAACTGCCCATTTACTCTCATCTGTGTGGAAGCATGTGCCCAAAAGTGGGACATAAATATATGTAGGCTGATAATGACAGTGGTGATGACCTTGAATAATATTTATTTCTTTAATCTATATTGGACTAAAGAAACCTTATCGTACAAAGGGCGGACTTAATGCCAAATGGCATTCTCTACCAGTCAACCTTAAGGCAAAGCAGAAAAATATAATATTGTAATACAAATCGATTGGATTGGAGCAGCAGATTTTGAGTACTACTAACGCCATCCAAGAGCAAGTAGCATAACTACACCGCTAGGGACTCAATTATCCCCTAGATGGCACTGGCGTCGAAATAGAACGCGCTAACGTTTGGTCGACATAGAATCCTTAAGTAGCCTACTCCCGGCTCACCAAATACAGGGAGGCCCGGAATCGAAAGGCGGGGACTACGGCCCACACAGTCCCAACGAAGCCCGGCCCGATGAGGGCCTCGGAAAAACCACAAATGGTGGAAGAGTCGGCGCCTGCATCACTCATGGCGCCGGCAAACGCCCCCCCCCCCACCAATCATAAAGCCCAAGAACAAGAAGAAGACGAAGAAGAAGAAGGCCGCTCCAATCCCGGACGCGGCCCACCATCCTGAGCCCTCTTCTAACACAGCTGCGCCTCCAGCCACGGATGAAGGACAAGAAGACCTGGTGACCCTTTTAAGGGCCGTCTTAGACCATGCAGCACTTCAGGGCCCCGAAATGGCCGAAGCAATCGAAAACATACGTAAAAGCCTAGAGGGCATCTAATGATCGGCCCATTGTTATGGCCGGTCATTTGATGCCCTCTAGGCACTAATATTATATAGGTAAATGCGAAAGTTTAGATGTTTGTTGCTCAATCACGCAAAAACGGCTGAACAGATCAAGATGTTTTTTTTTGTATACTAACAGTATATAATCTGGATTCACACTTATAGTATACATTTTGTCCCACAATAATCACCCACAAAGGGATGAAATAAGGGGTGCAAATATGGTCTACGAAACGGGGTGATTTAAATCCTCATACGCCATTCTAAGCTTTAAGTTTCAGCCAATTGGGAATATAACGGCGTGTCAATAAATTTAACTTAACCATACGAGTAGCAGAATTTGAAGTATTGTAAACAAGCTGGCGTTTCGATATGTCAAAGCCGAAGTATCATAATTCCTTCTGATTTATGACGCTATTTTTGAGCATAACCTCTCAGCAATTAGGTATATTATTGCGTGTAAATCAAAATAAATTTTCATTATATTATTTTGGTTAAGTATTCTTGTATATATTTTCGTTGTACATGAATAAATGTTTAAGAAATACAAAATTAAGTCAATAGCCAGATCAATCGGTTGTATACCTTATCTCGTAGCAGTAAAGATGTAATTAGATGTAATAGTAGTTGGTTAGAATGAGAGGCAGGTTAAGGTCAGGATCGCTTTTCGTAATGTTGATCAATTAACGGAAACTGTGGCCTATAGCGTAGATATAATGAAGACAGAAGTCATTTGTTTATGGTGAGATGGTGACCTTTAGGTATAAAACATTTGATTCGATAATATTGTATGAAGTGTTGTTGGGTACAAAGATTTTCGTGCTGTTATATACTTTACGTAGGTAGGTGAAAAGACAGTTATGAATAAGTAGTAAAGTTCAGAGCGAAACACTAAAATTGTAGTTTTAGAATTATGAAGAGTATTCACGGTAGAAAACTAGAAATACGATTTCAAAAAGTCCTGATATCAAAACAATATTTTTTGGGCCAAATAATAAATTCTTAGCGTTTTAAGTCCAACTGTACTACTAGTACAGTTAAGAGCAAAAGTAAGTTAACACTTTTTCACCCACAGTTATCACAATGAAATTTACCCTTGACTGTACCAGCTGTACCTACTGAAAAAGATAATTTACGTGAAATGGGGATCAATGAATGAATATATTATGAATTGACAGCTATTCCATTCCCAAACAACTTACACCCACCGAGACCACTGGTCCCGGTGATCGCTGTCCATTCACGTAGACACGATTTCAATTGAGACTTGAAAATTTTCAATGACGTCAAGTATGACTAATAAATTCAAGTACTAGAAAAACGTTTGCGTGCTAAATTATAGTACTGCAAATGCAAGTATGAATCACGTAATGGACCATTATATCATAGACAGACAATAGATGTATTATTAGCGCAGCCCATAAAGAAAACCGGTGAATTGTAGTGACATCTCGATACATACGATACTAGTATTTAGTAACGATTTTATTCATACAACGCTTTGGTCAACGCTTTCAATGAACATTGTAGAAGTTGTATGATCAACCTTTACAGAGATACAGTGTTGTTTCTATTTCAAATAGAATTCTGTTAGGACCTATAAATAGAAAAAAGAAACGGGAGACGTCAAGGGATTTCTACGACCGGGAGCGTTAGTTAGGAAGGCTGTCGATTACGTTCCCATTCCTCACCCCTCTGTCGTAACCCGCCGATCACTCATTTAAGTTGAGCGATTTCTGTACATCTGATCTATTCTCAGTAATGCACAAATCAGAAAGTTTGAGAGAGACAGACAAGTGACATCTGACAGGTCTTCACCTGTCAGTGTCTCCGTCTTCATAACTGAAAATTGTACTGAACTCACGTTGTGGTGTGTTAAATTTATATGGAATTTACATCCTGGTGTTCTTTCACCACCACCACCATATCAGCCCAAGGACGTCCACTGCTGGACATAGGCCTCCCCCAAATTCACGGGGGGTATATGCCATAATCGCCACGCTTGGCATGCGGGTTGGCGATCGCAGTATCTCCACCGCACTCTAGTGATGCTGCTGTCCATCGTCCGGTGGTCTGGATCGTAGTTTTAGGACATACCCGGGTCCGCTCTGTGGGATACCCGGTCCGGGTGTTCTTTCAAATGGAGACAATTCGTTAACAGCCGAAAATTATCGTACTATCTGTCGCATTCTTACTAATTTTGGTGCACCATAAGGACTTAAGAGGGCGCAGTACGATCGGTGTGGATCGGTTCTCCATACAAACGTATTTATGCTCTCATTTTAAAACGCCATGCTAGAATAACATGAAAATTTGTATACACAATGGAATCCAGCATATCTAGGTCGGATCATAGTTTCTGTTGCTAGAAATTGTAAAAGAAAAACAATACAGCGGCTTTTTGAGTTTTTTACGGCTTGTATGAAAACCTTAATAATCGCTGTATTTTTTATCCATTATAATTTCAAGCAACAGAAACTATGATCCGACCTAGATAAGCCGGATCCCATTGTGTATACAAAGTTTTATGTTATTCTAGCCTGGCGTTTTAAAATGAGAGCATAAATACGTTTGTATGGAGAACCGAACGTACTGCGCAGTCTTAACGAGAACACAACATGGAAAATCATCTGGCTTAATACTGCGAGTCTGCTTTTCTCTGATGTCTGTAGTAAAAAGCGGTACTGACTCGCCTGATAGTTGACACTGACAGCTGTCAGTTTTCTCATATCGTACTGCCTCCGCACAGACAAATCAAGAAGTGGCCTTGGGCTAGCTTACCACTAACGGGTTAAAAAAATAGGAGCGTCTATAGTAATCGGCGGTTAGGAAGTCAATCCTGACACCTGTCATTACAATACAATTAATAACCTAAAACTCACTTTGAGGTTATAAACTGTATGGAAATGACAGGTGTCAGGATTGACTTCTTAACCGCAGTCCACTATAGGTACGAATAAACACCCGTTTGTCAACATCGAGGTGTTAAAACTTTTTTACAAGCAAAGTTCCTCCGATAAATTATCTGACGCAAGAGGAAACATCAAAATTGATACGCAAAATCTTACCACCAAAAACATAAGCAATAAAAAATACAATAGCAATGGACAAAAGGACCTCAATAAAAACGAAATGACTGATACATGGCCGGTTTGGAACGTGACGACAATGGTTTAGTTTTTTAACAATGTTTATAATGCTATGCTTTATAATGTAAAAATGTTGGAAGAGTTTTTGCAAAGATAGAACGTGCTAATAGATTTCTTTGAGGGCGTAATTAATGAGTATTGAAATATTTTGTGAACTAAATAATTGAATAGGTATTTTAATCAGGATGCCGCGATTTGAACCCCGGCTCGTTTCTCGTATAGTCAACACAGCAGCAAAAGTAGATGATCATTTTAGTACCTTGTCACTTTCACTACTTTGTCATTTTTTTATGTTCTGAGACTTTGACGCATCCATGTAAGTGCGACAAAGTACTAAAACGATCATCTACATTTGTTGTTGACTGTACCACGGGGTATTTTCAAGAACTTATGTAAAGTATATTATTTGAATATTAAACAGTAGCTTTTCGGTTAAGAACAAGTAAATTTTTAATAAAAAAACATAGACTCCAAACTTTTCCGTACTCACACTCGGCCCTTCCTGCTCATATTATATATAATTTGAGGAGTTCCCTCGATTTTCCCAAGATCCCGTCATCAGATCCAGACTTGGTGACAACGGGACCAAATAGAAAACATACCCTTTAAAACAAAAAAATAATTTTAGAAATCGGTTTACTAGTCACCGAGTAATCGGTGAACATACATAAAAAAAATGTAACGAGCCCGGTCTAATCCCAACATGGCCTAATTTCCTTCTGGGTTGGAAGGCCAGATGGCAAGCGCTTTTGACGCTAGGGACAGCAGAGAAAACGCTAGGAAGGTGATGAATGTTATTGTCAGTAATTGTTGAATTTTTGGGGACCCGGGTATGTCCTAAAACTACGACCAAGACCACCGGGGGATGGGCAACAGCATCCCTAGAGTGCGGCGGAGATGGCATTTACCCCCCATGATATTGGGGGAGACATATGTCCAGCAGTGGACGTCCTTCGGCTGATATGATGGTGTTGGTTGTATATTACTGCATCATAATTAATCTAGTTGAAGTTTAGAGTTCCGCATCAAAATTGAATAAACAAATGAGAAACTTTTGGAATCTCCTCGATGTCTTTTGTATGTCTGTGACAGCCGGTATTTTCTAAATATGTGGTCAGTTTAGCATTGTCTTGAATCGACCCGACGACAATGATAGTAAAGCAGTAGATGGAGGCATCTGGACCAGGAAAGCACGGACCAAAGAGACGTGAAGACAATTGGAGGTCTTTGTCATTGGGCATACAGATGAAGACAATATTATAATACTAATATCATTATATTAAAAATAAAGTGTCTGAATAAAGGTTATCATTATTATTTATAACATTGTCTACCTAATTTCTTAGCATATTAAATAATGATTTAAGTGCTTTTTTATCGGAAAGGAAGGCAAGGAGGAGAGGAGACGTTCATGACATCGGTGGTACCTACGAGTAAAACAAGGAAAGTGCAAAGTTATTTCATATGGAATCCCAATTCTTCCTAACCTCTTCCCTGGCGGAAACTGTTATCATTTCAAAATGGATTTGCGTTGTAACCTGAGGCAAGAGTCACCATATAACGGTTTACTCTTAACTGAAGCTCAATCAGAACGCTATAGAATTTTAACTGGTTAAGACCTGCCAAAACAAACAAACAATCAACACCACTATGGCCACAAAGACATTTAAACGCGTCTTTAACAGCCCATACAATAAACAGCCTTGGTTAATGAATTATCTTATTATTCTATAGCCCTAGCCTGCGACAGTATGCGCGGAAGCCAATATGAATATCCCTTTGGTTGCATGGTTATGGTAAACACAAGCAGAACTATAGTAGTTCTATTCCTATTTGCATGACCAAGCTGACATCCCAGTACAAAAAGAGCACTCGTGGCCCAGCGGCGCCCGCCTACCGCGAGCGGTATGCGAGTTTATGCAATGTGGGCGCAGGTCAGTTCTTGGATGGGTCCGCTTTGAGTGGTTACTAACTGAGCGCTCTCGTGCTTTGGAGGGCACGTTAAGCCGTTGATCCCGGCTGCTGTCTACGACAGCAGTCGTTAAGCCAAGTTAGAGGCCTTCGGGCGGTTTGAGAACTGCTAACAGTCAAGTTGCCCACTCACTTGACAAAGGGGGGTCGAAGTTGCACCACGTCCGTAGGGAGTACCCACCGTTACCCTACACGTGACCCCTGGGTGGTGCTAAAAGTGCAACAAAAACTGGCAACCGTACTTGTCTTCTCAAAGATCTCACGGTTCGTAAATAAATGCCATACGATTAAATAAATAAAGTACAAATTATGTCATCACTGACGTTTATTGTACCGGGATGACAGCTGTGTCAGAATACAAATGGGAATAAAAGAACTATAATGACATTAATGACCCTTAACCATGTTTTCTGCAACTGAAAAATAGTGTTCAGATAAGCCAAGGTTACAAAATTCTAATGATATGTTATTGACATTTTTCTTGTTGACTTTGAATTACTTAAAAGTTTCATTTTCACCATCTGACCCCTCATTTAGGTCAGCCGGGAAATCTACTATGTTTTTACAATAATTTTGTTATCTCGCTGGATGGTTTTAGAAATAGCGTTCGTGATTTGTCTTCCACATTCACTAGTGGTAGCCCGATATGCCGTGTTGTTACGAAATTAAAACAAAACATATTGTGAATAAAACCAAATGTTATTTCCGTATTCAGATTTTAGATAACATAGATAGTTAAAAAACAGAAACAATCCTACAGAGTTAAGATAAATCCAACTAGATTTTTAAAAGAACCGTGAATACCTATATCACTTGTGGGTTGTGGGGGAGAAATATAGTAGGTAGCAAATTTTAAGGTAAAAACGGTCGGTGTTTTTTTTTTGACAAACGTAGAAATTATGATAAAAAAATTAAAGCACATCATACTTTTTTCTTCAGAATTATTTGCTGGTTTCTTTAGGAGCTTTATTTTATTAGCGTTTCAATAAAGGCCGTCTGGCGGTGCGACTACTCCTTTTTAAGCATCAGAGTTAACAAATACTTAGTCGATTTTGTTCTATGTTGTTACAAAAGCCTGATTCTGAATCGATCCATTGAGCCAACCGTGACATCCGCCGCCACAACAATGGTGGTACCAACCACAGAGGATATTCGGTAAGCTTACAATTTACTAATCATCGTGCTATTGATTTATTTACTTGTGTAGAAACAAGCTAATCTGGATTTTGGATTGTTTGAGAATTTTTTATAATTTTTGGCAGATACTAAAATCTTTGGTTTTTGGGTGCCTTTTTGAAACCAACGTTTAATACCAAAGATTATACAGATAAGTTCCGGTCAAATACAGCCACATTATCAGAGGACTGGAGGATAGAGAAGTGGTACTGGACTTTAGACATATAGCCACCTCGCCACTTAGGTGACCACATCCACCCCTTGAGCAATAGCTCTAGTGACTCCACTCTGGACAGCTGATTAAGGCAAGCCAGAGGCCCGCCTGTCCGAGCAACCAACTCACAGAACACCCCAGGAGTACTTAAGTACTTACGTAGGGTTAGGTTTAAGGTTGGTTTAACTCTATTAAAGTAGGTAAGTATACGTACTTATCTCAATAATTAACTCTTATACTTAAAACTGGTATTTTCCTGATCATTTTCCAAGCAAATCACACCTAAACCTATTTATATAAGTGCCAATAATTACTCACAACTACCACATTTATCTATATCACATTGCATGATTACGCATAGATCCTTATCGATATTAATTTGTTTCTTATGATCCATATCGTGGGAACTATGAACCGTGTAAGTATGTACTTGAAATGGGTTACACGACTTTGTCATTTTTTGTCAAGTGACCTTTATAGTTTTTGTCTTTATTTGTAGGTCGAACAAATGTTTTAATTAGTGATTATGAATTTTTTATCCGTAATTCCTGTTCTAATACTACCTGCCTCTGCAGACGATGGTTGCCATTATATCACTTGTCGTATCGTCGTGGATTAAGACACCAGCCCGGCTAGTATGATAGCTTATACCGTCACGTTATATGTGACGTTTCAGTACATTTTGGCCATATAACGTGACGGTATAAGCTATCATACTAGCCGGGCAGGCACTTCACAGTCAAACTGTTGCCACAGTTTTGTGGGGCAATGTAACATGTGTAAGTTCCTACCGTTGTGATTATTAATAAATAAATAATATAGGTAGTAAATACTTGTGAGAACGTGACGAATATCTTATCGACGACGATAAGTGATAAAATAGCAACCATCAATTTCTGATCGATGTTTTTCTTCAACGAAAAGCTTCTGTTTAATATCAAATGATATTGTCGTAAAGAAAATGTAATGCCTAAACAAAATACAGGACAAAACTACTTACTTACTGTAGATTTTCTTATGTCATACTTATTTGTAGGTAGGTTAACTATAGTTCCAAATCAAGAGTAGTAATTATCACAGTTAATACTTAAAAGCTAATGTAAAAAGTCAGTCACAAGCGCGAGAAATCTCACGTCTTAGTGATTAATCCATTATTAGTCCGAAATACAAATATTTTCTAAAATCAACCCTCTTCCCTCCCAATAGACTTTCAAATTATCTAAACTTGAAGCTCTATAAGAAATCCAAATCGACTAATTACTTACTTAAACCTCTCATTCAGTTCAATCACATAAAGAAAATCAACCTAGATTCATATTTTATAAAGTTCACTTTCGAAGATCACGTCAACAATATACGATATTGAGGAAGTAACCAGACACGCTTAAGCAATTATATCAAACAATAAGACACTCGGCTACCTCAGGACCGTAACAGCATAAGCTACAGGTAAGGCGTAAGGAGCGTCAAAGTCATCCTTACACTTTTGGACGTTATGACTCTGTAATAAGGCGGAAACTGTCTAGATATTTTTGATGTAGGCTCTTAAGACCTTTGATGTAAGAAGTTAACTGTAACAATACGGCACTCTCTTATCAGAAAAACGAGTGAAGACTAGCTGAGGAAACTCTAGATATTGAGCATTGTGGCGTGGGAGTCGAGACCCGGAAACTTTCCAGTTAAATGCGTTTTTGTATGGTAAATGGCTGAGATAGTGGCGTTTGCTAGTGGCCGTTTGAAATGGGTCTATTGTACGTATTATTTATGTTAATATGTTTTTTTTTATTATTATTAATGGGATTGCTCTTGGCCAGCATCTAGCCGGGGGGCAAAGACGAAGCGAGCTCACCCATTTGGTCAAATATTCTAACGGATCGTATGCAGAGTTACAAACTAAATCTGGGTTGCACCGACTTACGATCACAGACCGATCAACGTTAAGTGGGGCGCCGGCAGCTGGCATACCATAGAAACTTGTCAAACTTTCCATACATTCAAATTTGAACAAACACAGCTTACGATTACATACTGTTTGGTGCAACCCAGCCTAAGGTTTCTACCTTGGCCAGGCGGAGTTTTCTACTTTACAGAGATCTTATACTGATGTCGTCCACATTTCCTCACTTGTCAATTTACTGTCAATGAGTAAATATTTTTACAAGCGGAATCGTCCGTCCGCATGGCGATATTTAAATTTGTCACTCCGCTTGGAAATTATAAATTTCGGTCCGGTTAGAATGGGATATTAGTTTCTGCTGCTAAAAAATTCAATAGAAAAAAATACAGCGATTATTAAGGTTTTCGTACAAGACCTAAAAAACTCAAATGTTTGTATTTTTTTTCTATTAAAATTTATAGCAACAGAAACTAATTTCTGGCCTATATGGCGGATTACATTGTGTATACAAATTTTCATGTTATTTCAGCACGGCGCTTAAAAATGACAGCGAAACTACGTTTGTATGGAGTATCGAGTTCAGTCGAGCGTGCGGGGGACGTTTACCATCCCTTATTGAATTAAATTTCAGTGGTTTTTTTTTCGCTTTCTCGAGAATAAAAAGGTCCACAGTACGTTTTTTTTTCTTGGGTAACCATGTTATGATATTAAGAAAATAAATAAATAAATATTAAGGGACAATTTTTACACAAATCGAAGTAGTCCCATAGTAAGCTCAATAAGGGTTGTGTTATGGGTACTAGACGACGATATATTTAATAGATATATATTTAAATACATAGAAAACACCCAAGTCTCAGGAACAAATGTCTCTGCTCACCACAGAAACAAATGCCCTTACCGGGATTCGAACCCGGGACCTCTAGCTTCGGAGGCAGTGACACTACCAACTAGGCTAAACAGGCCGACAAAAAACTTTTTTGCAACATTTTCTACAGTCTTCACTCCTGGAAAACAGTTTGAAACCAGGGTTTTAGGTTTTCGTTATAATGTTGTCTAAAGAGTAAAACGTGAATGGACACAGGGTGAGGTTCTCAGGCCCATATTAAAATCACGTCATTTTATGCGCCTGCGACTGTATTGTTTATTAGATGACAATCTCGAAAACAAAACGTCGTTAGTGATAATGACTATCCATGAACATGGCACTAAAATTCCTTTTATTGTCTTGTATTATGTTATTTGAACTTTAATTAGTGTTGATATTGCACACAGCAAAAAAATCCAAGATATTTGGAAGTAATCGTCGCCTTTTACCCATAGTACATATGTACAAGCTTTGCTTAGTTTGGTTTGGAACCAGTTTGAATTGTGTAAGATAGAATGTGAAAAATAGAAATATTTTTATTTATTTATTTATTTGCATTGTGCACTCAGTCTCTAATAATTAATACATAGACTCTCAGTGCCAATAATCCGTCTTTCTCAAGCAAAGGGTATCTTTTGGCGGCATCATTAAGGCGCAATTTCATTACTGATGCAATAAGAATTCGTCCTATTTGACATCAACAAAGAGACCCTTTACCACTAATTGAGAATGAAATACATGCAGTTCATAATAATGATAAGTTCATAACATGTTCCTTTCCCATGAGCACCTTAAAACCATTCACTAACTATCTATAGGTACGCAAATACACCCAAGAGCAATGAAAATTGGTACATTTGGTTGGTGGTAGTGGTTGGAGGGGTGGACGTTAAGATTTCACATAAAATATTATAATTGCAACATGATCATCAACTTTTATGAATGATAATTAATTGAAACCTTATGAATGAGAAATACATTATATCTGCTTATGTTTGGGTATTGTTTCTTAATTTCATTTCTTTGCTCAAAATTATTCGCAGGCGTCAAACCCCCTTACGATGCACATTAACAAGTATGATACTACTATCAATACAAAAATATTGTTACATTTTTGTATTGCAGTCTTAATGTCAATCACCATGCCAGGATATTTAATTATTTATCTCAATCTACTTATTACTTAAGTATAGTGTTATACTTAAGTGAATGATAGCTAATAAGCGCATTTCACATGATACAAAAAATTCGTACTCACCGCTGCATGCTGCGTTGCATCATTAACTTCTGTCTCAAAGTTCCACTGGGCAGCCACATTATTAGTGCACTCTTTCGAAGCCTGGTCATCCGCCTGTGCCAGAAACTCCCTAACCTGCTGTATATTCACTCTCTCCAGTCTATCATCAATCCCATTCCCTCTGATATCGTAAGGATTCGCTCCGAGATAATTAGGATCCGCTCTCGCAAACCCGGGGTCATTTCTTCTAAAATTAGCGTCATTGTTGACATCGATCCTATCATCGTTATCGTACGGTCGGCCTGTCGAGCTCGGGTTCCTACGATTCCCGTAATCAAGGCTCGGATATCCATTGTTATTAACATCTGGACTTATTCCAGAATTAAACGGGGTAGAAGACACTGGGTACACTCCAGGAGTGCTAGAAACAGGTCGCGCTGTGCTGTATTGGAAGTTGTTTCCTGGAGTGCTAGACAGGAGACCGTAGCCGAAATTCCGCTGCGTGGAAACTTGGGGTAGCGGCGGCAGATCCAACTGTGGATCTCCTAGGACCACTTCTAATAGTAGAAGTACTAAATTCGCTTGAAACCACGTAGTGGTAACTTTTCTCTGTGGACACGCCATGGTGCGTCGTACTGTTGCGGTGTCGCGGCGTTTACTGCGTGAGAATCGGGCTGCTCGGCGCTCAGAAGGACGAGGTCGGTAGTGATAATTGTTTTAGCTAGTCAAGTATGACAGGCAATAAATTGGGGGTTAAGTAGGATTAGGAGTAGCTTCAAGGGTTTCGATTATGTTTGATTAATTAGTATTCAAAAGCTGACCGGTCAGGTTTTATGTGTTCCTAAAAGACATTTCATTAACACAATACCTATGTTCCTTTTTGCATACCGAATACTTTGAGATGTATTTTTAACATTACACGTACATCCTCACTGCTTTATTCCCAAAAGGGGTAGATAGAGCACACGAAAATGAATTTCAGTGCCACTTTTAGCAATTGTAGGTTTATAGATGGATACAATCTGATATTATTGCAGTGACAGGTTGCTAGCCCATCGCCCACAACACACTTTAACCTGATTCCCATAGTCAACTCTTACGATATCCAAGGGAAAAAAGGGGGTCGGGTATAACCCAGCACCACATGGGGGACATGTTAAGAAAGAATCATACCAGACATATCAAAAAGATAATTTTGTTTCTAAGTAAAATGTTTAATAAAATGTAATTTAGGGTGAACAGTACCTATATTTGCATGCTTCTTTAAGTAGAGTATGGTGGTCTGTGATTTGATGCTAAATCTGTACCAAATTAATTTGACCGATATTATTACACATTGTTTCAAAACTTACCGAAAAGGTGTACATATAGCGTCCATATACTTACCTATACGTTAAACGTTCACATTCAGTTTAAGAATAATCTTACTCTACAACTACCGCGTTTTACCCGTGGTACCACGGCTTTTGTACCACAGGGGGACCACGGGTATTTTTTTTACCCGTTGTCCCACCGTTCTAAACAGTGTTCGCCAGTGGGTCTACGGGTAATTTACTTTTTCCCATGGTCCCACGATGCGATGTGTTTAAAAATGTTCGGTTCTGGCGACTTTAGGATCGCAGTTCTACTAACACTCCTCCTCGCTCCACTCGTCGTCGTACCTAACTATTCTGTAGAATAAATTTAGTGAAAACAAACATTTCAGTAATAATTACGAACATAGACGAACCATGGGGAAAAATAAATTACCGGTAGACCCACTGGCGAACACTGTCTAGAACGGTGAGACAACGGGTAAAAAAAATTACCCGTGGTCCCCCTGTGGTACAAAAGCAGTGGTACCACGGGTAATACCCTACAACTACACATAGGTACAGTCAGCATCAAAATAAGCTACGCATTTGAAAATTTCATAAGTCTTTTATTATAAGGGAATAATAGCATTTGACCCCTCCATATGCGTGGCTACTTTTGATGCTAACTGTACACCTAAAATATTAACTTCAACTGACATTGAAAATGATAACAATGTTGCCACAACGAATAATAGAACATAAAGCGTGGTAATTATTAATTAACAGCACATCCTTGGCATTGTGCTTAATAAACCTGTTAATTGCCATTTTGATGTGATTTCATGCGTTTAGTCGTAATCTGTGAAATTAGATTTTGTCACAACTTAACAAGATTATTAGAAATATTATAGTAACGTGCCGTTCGTTCAAAAACTGAAAGCGAAGCTGTGTGAAGACGCGTTGTACTCGATTGATGAGTTCTTGCAGAGTTCGCATTCAGCAGCGTAGCATAATTAATAATTATAATTAGTATTACATAGGTTAAGTTAATGACGTGTAAAAAATCTTTACACCACACCTTGCCAAAAAGCGCGTTTTTCCGCACGCTGCGCGTCTGGAAAAACCCACTTTTTGGCCAAGTGGTGACGTAAAATTGTGTACAAAACACGGGTCGTAAAACAAAAAAGCCCTCTCTCGCATATTTATGACCCTCGCATGCGGCTCGGGCCTCAAACATCTGCGATATCGGCCTTTCTTTGTTTTACAACCCTTGTATCGTAATGTACTTTATGAATAAATTATTGTATTGTATTGATGGAAATTCGATATTGTAAATGAGAAATAAGCATGCTGGGAATCATGCTTATTTCCATTATTGCCCATCTCGAATTTGGTAATTCAGTTTTACTTATTTATTTATCAATATTAACCTTAGGTGGTATGGTAGGTACCTATACCATAAATTTCGCCAAACTGGGGGCAGTTAGTTGGCGAATAGTGCGCTCATAAGTTAAACATAATTTTTGTTATACCTACTACATATAAGTATACGAACTAAATTAAGTACTAAGTTAAATTACGCAATTACAGCAAAAACGCATATACATATATGTAGCTACACAACTATACAAACTACGCATATGTTCTTGTATTCTTAATCAGATTTACTTATACATATTGGATAGGTTAAGTACAATATTATCATTGTAGTAAGCATATTTTTGGGACAAAATGACTGACTTGACTGTTGAGTTCGTCTCCGCATTTCTTGTTGGCAGTGGTCCTCTTTTTCAAAAACGCTAGTAGATTTTGACTTGTAAAAGTGCGATGTTACGGCTTGCATTTACTTGCACAATGAAGTTCATTTATTTCATTTATTTATGTCATTCGGGCTGGGGCTCCATTTAAAAATCCCTGGCTTTTAAAATCAGAATGACAGATACAGGGTGATTCGGGAGACGTGAGCAAGATCAACACTATAGATTCAGTAGATCATACTACTGCTTCGTGACACTATTAGTGAAATTAACGTTCATTTATCTTTGGTGTTGAAAACAAAATGTTTTAAATTGTTTACGAAATTCATGGTCACTCTACAATCAGAATACTTCAGTCAAGTTATACGTGTCAAATTGACTGTCATCCGAGTCCGATTAATTTTAAAATATCGTATCTCACTCAATGTGACAATTTACTTTCTTCGTAATCAAAGTGCTGTCAGAACAGTTAGAGGTTTTATCTTTATAAACCAGTTGTTGTAGGGTGACCATGATTATAGAGAATTAAACTTTAACTTAACAAAAATTAAAATACAGGAAAAAGGTACGGGTGTTTCACTTAAATACCATTGTGAACGATTCATTGCCATTTACTATGTATGTAGTGTTGCTCCTGCTCACGTCTCCTGAATCACCCTGTATAATAAACAAGAGCGATATCCTGGGGATGTCCTTATATGTCAAGCCAAAAAAACAAAGAAAACCCTGAGGCAAGGCAGCCCTGTAAACATATGTATGTATAGGTAAAAAAACTTAAGGAACTTGCGACGTGCTCGAATAGGCATATTTTTTTTACCACGTCGGTGGCAAACAATCTGACAGCCCTCCTGATGGTATGTAGTCACCGTTGCCTATGGACGCTCGCTTGCAACACCAGGGGCGTCACTCGCGCGTTGCGAAGCCTTTTCACGCCTTTTTTGAATAGTCCCATGCTGTTTCCCATTGGGTGTTCCCGGTATTTGTTTTGTTTGTATTACACATTTTAAATATGTAATGTCTATTCGAACACGCGACAACTAAATATAACAGGCCCTTTACTTAAGTTTCTTACCTACAGCGATGGCGAAAGTAATTTCGCTTAGTTCCTCTTTAGAAACTGAAAGTCTTTGTCCAACTGTCTTGGATTTGAGCAAACCGATGGAAATCAAGTTCAAAGGACATCACTATACATCACTTGTTTGTATGTGTATAAAGAAATCTACGACATACACGTCGGTTTAAAATATTTTTTACATTCATTAAGGTAATCGTTCCAATTTTGACATTGTAATTCTTATAATTGGCACTATATTTGTACAAGCTTGGAATCTTGCAACTCAATTTTGAAGCAGATATCTTGAACCTATTGAGCTGAAATTTGGCATATTTATGCAAGTTCGGTGACAATACAATATTATGGTACCACCGAGCTTATGTGATCAGGCAGGAGGTGACCATAGCAACTCCTAAACTACACAAGATAAACACATGGTTTTGGGCTCATTCGAACCGTCTCTACGAGTAGTTAATGATTGTGGAAAAAAATACAGTCGACAGTATTTATTTATTTATCGTATGGCATTATCACTGGATATAAAATATTTAGTTAGTATATGTGTACAGTTGTTAGAAATTAAATTAAAATTTAGCTCTACTCAGGTAAGCCGAGGCTCCATCGGTCAGGTTCACGAAGTCGTCCAAGGGGCCTGAGTACTTCGTGAGAGGACATTCCAAGACCATGTGGTTTATGTAACAAAATTGAAATTTTTGACAGAAACTTATTCCATCTTTTTGCTATGCGTGTATGTGCTTGTGCAAAGCCAGAAGTGGCTACCCACTGGGAACTAGGTGTATCCGTAACTACACGTCATAAGCACTAAGTATCCCTTGGGACAGTTTCCAAATGTAAATGAGATTGTATAACGCACTTAACGTTGCGCAAGTGAGGTGTGACCCGTGCATGCGTCTGCGCATAGTGTTAACGCGTCCATCAACAGTGTGGGATAGTGTTGGATTTGGATGTAAGGATATTGAACATTACTTAGGCGACTCCCTAATTTGCTGCGGGGCGGAGGCGCAAGGATATTAGTGAGCTGTCGGCTGTCAGTGTTTCAAGTCAGTACCGTTTGTTTACTGCGCGCCTGCATTCAAATTACGGCGATACTTATTTTTTATGTTCTACCTAATGATGTTAAAATGTTAGAGGGTAGTAAATTGTATGTTTTATGTATGTATATTTAAAATATCAACTTGTATGTATAAAAATATAATCCAATTTAGCCTTTCCGTGTTTATTATCCTACCTATCTAATTCGACTGTCGTTTATTTTATGTTTATTTTTGTCAAATAGTACATTACTACAGAGGCCGGGACGAAAGGGGTTGCCGGCCGAAGACATATATAGGTCTAAGGCGGGCAACCCCATATTTCCCGCCGAGGTATGTATAGTGCTTTTCTCAAAAAATGCAATGAAATAAACAACAAAAAAAAACAAAATTTTAATTTTAATACGCATAGTGGCAGAATGTCATGATGCCTGTGCCACAAATTTATGTGGAATAGAATTAAAAAAGAGGACTTTGCCGGCCTAGGCCTGCAAGATTTGTATGAAATTCCATTAACGACCTCTTGTCCTAGCCGCACCTGAAACGTCATACTTCGCAGGAACATAACATCAATATTTCATTGCATGTTTGAGAAAAAAATATTACTAGCTCTGAAGATGTAATAATAATAACTAATATAACTATATTTGTAAGCATTTTTATGTTAATGCAAATGCATTGTATGTGCAGTAGGTGTGGATCGGTCGCGCAACAAATTTTTTTGTCGGGACCCACAGAAAACCAGCGTCGGGACACCTTTTGTGACCCTACACATGCTGAGTGGGCCCCATTTTCGCAACTTTAGTTATAAGTAATTTTAAATTGTATAATTATTTCAATTTTTTTGCATGGTTGTCGAAATAAAGTTTTTTCTATTCTATTCAAGATGAATTTAATTGATAATGTGTTCTACTGTTTAAACGAATTCTTCGAGTATCACAGTAACATCATCATCATCATCATCATCATCATTCAGCCGAATGACGTCCACTGCTGGACATAGGCCTCCCCCAAAGACTACCACAATGACCGGTCCTGCGCCACCCGCATCCAACGGACACCCGCGACCCTTACCAGGTCATCAGTCCACCGTGGGGGGGGCCTGCCCACGCTACGCCTTCCGGTACGTGGTCGCCACTCGAGAACCTTTACGCCCCAACGGCCATCGGTTCTGCGTGATATGTGCCCCGCCCACTGCCACTTAAGTTTAGCGATTCGATACAGTAACATTAGTATGTAAAGGAGGAATAGACATTATGTATATCCAATTAAGTAGTGTCGTTGACTATAGTTTTTAAGAATATAAATTGTAGGCTCGAAATGAGCAACTGTTCATATTTAATAAAATTTTAAAAGCTTTTTATATACACATTTTACAATGAATAATTACTTTACTTTACTTTAAATGAGGCGGTGATCAGATGAGATGATGATGCGTTGGAGAACAATATGAAATATGAATGCATTGCTGTCCTGCTAGAGGAGGATACAATTAAGTGAGGAAATCTAAGCGACAACAGTAAGCTCATCAAAGGAAAAAATACCACGCCAAGGTAGGAAACCGCCTTAGGCGCGCATTATGAGACTACCGCGTTGTTGAATTTCGTGAGACATATTTAAATTAATAGTACTAAAAAACGGACTTGATCACGTTACCGCCATGAGAACACTCCTCAACATCATAACTCTAAAGGGTTCGAAATATGTCGCCATTTTTGTAATATTGTTCACTTCCAGACAGTTGTTTGCTTCGTAATTTCTTGTCTCATTTATATCTGCACTGCGTCGACAGCTTTTCGCCGTCAATAATTTTGGACAGAATACATCAAAGATCGACCTTAAAGATTTGTTAACAAAGACTCAAAGCAAATTTACATCATACATGAGCTTTATTGCGATTTTCAATACATTGCGGGCCTGCAGGCTACCGAGGTAAGGCGGGTACGGTCAAACCATGTAATGTAATGAAAATTTCATGCAAATTCTTGGATATGTAAGTGGATTTTCACTCAAGTGTCTCAAAGTCTCGCAGTCGAAAAGGAGGATCAACTTCACAATAAAGTCTAAAATAACGAGTGTTTATGATGATGAGAAAATCTTAGGAAAATGTCGAAGGCTCCTAGCAGAGAAATGTAGTTAGTGTGACGGTATTTGAGAATCGAAATCACTAGTACGTTGTATTTTGCGTAACATTTGTAACAATGTTGAAGTTGAAGTAAATAATTTACTTTGTAAAATGAGCAGGGCTCGAAATTTTCGTGCCGGTTACGCAAAATTGACGTCACTCTGGATAGAGGATAATTCCAATCGGTGTTATATATGGTAATAAAATTATATAAAGCGTAAACTTATATCGAAAGCATATTATAGCACACACGACTACATAAATGATTGAAACACCGTGGGATTAACTGTGACTGAAATATTAATGAATTAATCATAATGGCATTAGATATTAATATTCTCTTATTATTTTCTTTTTACCCACGACGGAACGGAGAAGGTATATGCGTTTAGGGTGAGAGGTTGTTTGTTTGTTTGTGACATTTTGATTTTATTTTAGAAACTGTCTAGATTTCTATTTTTTATTCATTTTTTGACGATAATATTATGAATTGTACTCCATAATAATTTATTATTTAGACATGTCTACAACAATACAAGGGGGGTAAGGGGGAGAGCGTCAACACCATCTGAACGGCCCCAAAAGTCAACCTCACCTGCACGCGCTGGACATTCACGCAGAATAGTCAGCGACGGGAGTCTCCAGACTGCCGTGGTGCCCCCTGCACGGCTAGCACAAGACGGCGCGCGAGCTATATCGCGCGCTGTCTTGTGCTAGCCGTGCAGATGGACAACAGACGAGGCTCTGGCGACTGAGCAATGGCGGTATAACCATAAACTTGATCAGTCAAAAACTGGTCAGAAGAGGCTTCAGTGACCTTGGGAACTAAATATTCCCTACAATATCTGGTGCAGAAGGCAACGGGAAACCACTGCACTAATTTCCCTAGTCGTCAGCGACACATAAATAATATGGAAAAGTCTGCAAAAGACCGAAAGAGATATGCGGAGCTGACTGCCAACCTTCACTAGTTGGAGAGGCACCATAAGAAGACAACAATACAATATTTATTTTAAAGAACAATAATAGCATGAATAAATTGCTCTAAATAATTAATTAATATATATATTAAAATATGTTATAACTGATGATTCGAAAGTGCTTGTTGCTAGGCCTATTTGATAAAGAATATTTTGACTTAATTTTGCCTTGAAATGAGTATCGTCTTTTGTAAATGCCCGAGGAACCACTAGAAATGAACCTTCCCAGATGGAATACGCCCACGATCCGCAGTCTATTCATTACCTTTGGTATCGTTGGTTTGGTGGTTGGTAGTTGGATTCTAGTTCAGCTATTCAAATGGATTCTTCACATTTCCGTATTTTAATATTCTGGTATTGTTATCGATTTCTGTGAACTGTCGTTGCTTACACAGCTTGCTTTTTTACCCAGAATTTGATTATTCTCTCCTTAAAAAATGGAGTAGGTATATATAAGAAAAATCCTATCTGATGGTATATCACTTATGCTTATCCTTTCAGTGAATCGTTTACGCCATAAAAAATCCTCACTTGAGCAGTGGTACGGTATTGCAAGTACGTAACTTACATTTTGCGATATTGTACATATTACGGCCTGTTTAGCCTAGTTGGTAGTGACTCTGCCTCCGAAGCTAGAGGTCCCGGGTTCGAATCCCGGCCAGGGCATTTATTTGTGCATTTATCACGGATATTTGTTCTTGGGTCTTGGATGTTTTCTATGTATTTAAGTATGTATTTATCTATATAAGTATGTATATCGTCGTCTAGTACCCATAGTACAAGCTTTGCTTAGTTTGGCACTAGGTTGATTTGTGTAAGATTGTCCCCCAATATTTATTTATTTATTTTATTTTATTTTATTACAAATAGACAATTGATTTCAAATTTCAATGAAAGGATTTAGAAATATCATTTTGAAACTGAGGTAGATATGAGTATCTAAAAGCCTATACCTAAAACTACGCAGGAAACCTCTTACCTTCTCTCAAAAGAAATTGTATTGACTAAATGTAACATAAGATAACGGCACCCATAAAGAAACAGCAAAGTGAAAGTATTGATAAGGACAAGAAATAGGACGTGACGGGTTTACGATCGCGGAGTGACCTGCTTTGTCATTGTAACGAAAAAAGGTGCGTCTGTTACGAAATAAGCCATAACTAAAAACAGTTGAAGTTCGATGACGCAATCTAAATAGGCAAAAAAAAACCGTACCCGAAACGGCAAAAATGGAACCCGTGTAGTTTCGTCCGTCCGTCCGTCCGTCCGTGTGTCACAGTCGATGATATTGGAACTCAAAGTCGTGCAAGAGTGTTTCCTCCTCCCCTCTAATTTCCAAACTATGAAGTTCAAAATTATGAATAAAAAATTGAGGTGCTGTACATATTACTTTCATCGATTTTTGGTTTGACCAAGATAGCTGATAGGTCTAACGGTTTTTGAGTTATCGTTGAAAAACTATCTTGCCCATTCTAAAAGGACGTAATAGCCGTGAGTTCTATATGAAGATACGACCTTTGTTGATTCACTGTACTTATATTGTATAGTGGTTTCAAAGTTGATTAGTAGGTGTTGGCAAGGAGCCCTTCTTATTGCGTGACCTGACACGCACTTGGCTGGTTTTTAGTAGGTACATTTGAGTAGACACAATATCCTAAGTTTCATCGCCCATTAAGGGTATTCTGGTATCGGACATGATCGGACCCATTCATCATCATCATCAGCCTATATACCTCCCACTGCTGGGCACGGGCCTCCTCTAATTAATGAGAAGGAACGGGCATTAGACCCCACGCTGGCCTAGTGCGGGTTGGGGACTTAGGCCGATCGGACCCATTACAGGTATTTTAAACACAGTTGTGTATTTTAACCTGTATGATCGGTACATATTTTTTAATACACTTAAGTTAACGAGTCATACAGAGTTCCTGAGTCACAAGCGTCCATAGGCCTCGGTGTCTGCTTAGTTGCTTACCGACAGGCCTATGCATATTTGCAACCATCATCATCATCATCATATCAGCCGAAGAACGTCCACTGCTGGACATAGCCCAAGGCAAAAAGTGCCACAATGACCTGTCGTGCGCCACCCGCATTCAGCTGACTCCCGCGACCTTTACCAGGTCATCAATCCACCTTGTGGGGGGCCTAAACCGTAAATAAATTAAAAACAAGGTGCACGCCAACTACAAAGAAACACCTAATCCGCCATTAATACATTTAATCCCGAAGGTGAGCAGTAATTGTCAAATAAACACTCGTGCAGTACGACAGTAACGGCCATGTTATTATTTAACATTATCGCTCTATCTTGCTGCGCCCGCGCCGGTACTTGACGAGAAACTTGCGATATGGTTACAGAGATGTTTAAACCGCTCATTTTTCGACCGTGCTTGATTATTGGTTGCTATATTTTGTGATAAAAGGCGATTACGACGTAATCCTTTTCGAGTTGTTGTACTCGTATATACCTTAATGTATTGTTTTATTTTGGCATTATTTGTTGTCTTAACGATTGTCTTATCAAATGACGCCTGTATATTACAACTTTTTAACAGCTTGGATACTGAGACCGCGAAGACAGTAGTTAATCTCTTATTTAAAGCGCAGGGTAGGGTAAGCCATTCGCCATACAAAGGTTGTGCAAGTTTTTTGCGTTAGTTTTGGTACTTCAGCATTTTATTTTATTTTTTATTGGTACATATTGGATATACGCAGAACTTGATGTTGAAATTTTGCATTATTAAAAAAATTATAAATAATAAAAATATAATAAAAATAAAAATAATAAAAATATAAACAAAAAATAATAAAAATAAAAACAAAAAGTAATAAAAATTAAAAAAGAAAACATCAAGACATAGGTAACAAAAAAATAAGCATATGGACCAAAAATAGTAACTGGTGTGCAAACACAAACGAAGAAAAACTTGCACAAAGTTTGTATGGAAAGAGCTTGCCCACCCCTTCGCCTTAAGGTTAGAAATTTAAACTAAGATTGAAAATTTCGGTCCAATATTTCAAAGTTTTCTAGCACCTGAAACAAAACACCGTATACTGTCACGTACCGCCGCGACCCACTGCTGAGTGACTTTGCATTGATATCCGTATCAAACTTCTTGCCATAAATTTTACTACAACTATAGTTATAGAGGTATTATCAGGGGTGTAAGTACTCAAATAATTTTACACTTTCTCATATTCTCTAATACAAATTACTTACAATTACTTGCTCTCTGTATCATTTATTTTTGGAGTCCTTTCCTATAATGTTATACGACTTATACGTTTAAAACTTTTATATGGCTGCAAAATGCAAGGTTAAACAATATCTATAAGTAGTTAATATATATATGTGTATATGGCAAAAATACGCAAGGGATAAAAAAGAGTGGTCAAAAGAGCCCTTTACTTGCAGAATAAATATTTGATTTTAAACACTTTCTATCAATGAATGCCAGAAAGTGAAAAACGCGGCATTGCGTTGATAACAACATACAGTCTATAAAGAAAGATATGTTGACAGCTTTGTTATTCGGGAAAGACGAAGACCAAGAAGAACATAATGTTAACCAATTTAAGAAAAAACTAAACGTCTTGCCGTAACATCAGGCTGCCAAGGGACAAGTTCAAGAACACATGCAGTTGCACGGAAAAGAGCCTAGATCTTAAATTAAATATGTTTTTTTTATCATTTATTTATGTAATATGATTATTATAATTTAAAGCCATGGGGTACGGAAAAGAGCCTAGATCTTAAATAAAATATGATTTTTTTTAAATCATTTATTTATGTAATATGATTATTATAATTTAAAGCCATGGGGTATCCACCAGCTCTATGCCCTCCCTTGGCGTCTTGACATGCGATACGCAATTTTCCTATTGTGCCGGTTGTGTCTAATTCCCACGGTTAACGTAAATGTGTGTATGTGCGCTTAATTATACTGTGCCGTACGCATATATTGTTTCCAAGTCTCGTTCACTTGGCTTTCCTTGTGTTGCAAAATGTTCGTTCATATACTCGTATAAAGTTGAACTTTATTTTTACCGACCGAGACTTTAGAGCGCTCGTGGCCCAGCGGCGCCCGCGTACCACGTGCGGTATGCGAGGTTAAACGGTTAAGCAATGTGGGCGCAGGTCAGTTCTTGGATGGGTGACCGCTTTGAGTGGTTTCTAACTGAGCGCGCTCATGCTTTGGAAGGCACGTTAAGCCGTTGATCCCGGCTGCTGTCTATGACAGCAGTCGTTAAGCCAAGTTAGAGGCCTTCGGGCGGCATGAGAACTTCTAACAGTCAAGTTGCCCACTCACTTGACAAAGGGGGGTCGAAGTTGCACCACGTCCGTAGGGAGTACACACTAAAAGTGCAACATAAACTGGCAACCGTACTTTTTTTCTCGAAGATCTCACGGTTCGTAAACAAATGCCATACGATTAAATTAAAACTGACCGAGCGAGCAAAGCGAGCGTAGCGTCTCTGTTTCAGCGCGGATGTAAATGCTGTACGCCCGGCAGATTTTCTCCTCTAGAGGTCGCATTTGTCAACGGATTTGCGTGTTTGGGTAAGCAGGTTCGATAATTGATTTAAATGAGATTGGAGTTTTGGTTTTTTTTCAAAATGGCGGAGCAGAGTTGAAAATATAGTAAAAAGTGGTCCAACGGAAAATTCCATATAATTATCGACTCGTGAGGTATGTAGCTTACAGAGCCTCTACTTTTATTGTTAATAGAAGATTGACCAGGATTGACCATCATCTTACCTGATGATGAAGTGATCAGAGGACCTAAGATGTAGCTCATTGGCTTAATAATAGCCTATTCACTCTTTCTTTGAAGACACCTAGATACAGAATAAGTAATAGTACAAGAGCTAGATCAAAGACTCTGTCATTTATGGAAACGTAATAGTACATAATATAGACCCTAAAATCGAAATTCCTACTTGCTAAATTCCTAAATACAACACATCAAAAATCTAATGGAAGTCTTTAGTATCAAATTTTTAAAAGCGTTATTCCTGTCAGTTGCGCGTACTTCAAAAGTACTAAACCGCTAAGGTTTGAAATTCTCTGCCGGCGTCTGTATTTCCGAGTTTATATAACCGAGACCGAGTGAATAGGCATCTTTTGGGTGAGCTCGCTTCATCGTCGGCCTCATCTTTGCCCCCTGGCTAGATGCTGGCCAAGAGCAATTCCATTTAAATTTTAAAAAAAGCCACCGTACGAAAATCTTGCAATTATTTGTTATAGTGACATACTTACAATCTCCTTTATTATTCGAAACTGAGTGTCCTGACCACAATAAGTCGCTTTGTCCGCAATATTCTCCAAAATCCTACACTTACGAGTATTATTATTAATATGAATTCGTTAATTAACTGTTAAACTGACGTATAATAATATCGTCATTATTTACCGTGGATTTTCGGAATACCTGAAGTTAATTATTTTAGCAGATTAAATCACTGTTCCTATTGTATATTCAATTGCTTGTATTTCGGCGCCCTTTGTTGTGAGGGTCACGGGTAGACAAGAATCGGATAAACAAAGTTAACATCATGCATAATTAATATGATTGTATTAGTATGTATCAGCATTGCGATACAGCGAGGAAATGCCGCCAGCATCCTCGGTACAATGCCTCAAGGGCCCGTTTTAGATTTAAGTTAGTTTTAATTTTCTTTATATTATTTTGGTTAAGTATTCTTGTATATATTTTCGTTGTACATAAATAAATGATTATCATTCTATATGATTGTTGATATGATAACCTTAGTTAAATATACTCCATTAGATTTAGTTACGGTGATACAACAGTAAATTTAATACGTTGCGTAGAATAAACCATTAATGTAAAATGAACCCCAACGCCACCATATCAGCCGAAGGACGTCCACTGCTGGACATAGGTTTCCCCTAATTTCATGGTTAAATGCCATAATCGCCACGATTGGCTTGCGGGTTGGCGATCGCAGTTTCTCCACCGCACTCCAGGGATGCTGCTGCCCATCCCCCGGTGGTCTTGGCAGTAGTTTTAGGACATACCCAGGTCCCACACCACCCAAATAAACCCAAACATAATAATAATTATTCTTTAGTATTTGGTAGATAATCACAGATAACATCACTTTTATATTAGCGCCATCTAGCGTTAGTAATGGAACTAAAATTATAAACGTTGAGTTTAGGGCAGTTAACTCATACAAAATGCTACCAAAGAAGTATGAACACTTCCAAATGTGCAGGGTAAAGGTAACTTACTTGAAATGGGATTAAGGGTACCCAATAATAATTGACATCTTATTATTCACCTATATTGCGATAACTTAAGATTGCAGCCCTATTATTCACAAACCGTCCTCACCTGTAACCTCACACCTCACCCGTTTTATACGGAAACTGTCAAAATCTAACAAATGACATTGTTTTTTTATATAATTTATTATTACAATAAACCTTACGTGCTAATATTAGTAGTAGTTTAATGTCAAAATATAATTCTATCGGAGATATGTTACAATACAAATAGAGTCACATTATTAAATTATTATGTCACAAAGTTAGCTAATTTTACAATAGAATTATTGCTATAAAAAAAAAACATCATTAGGCATGTCACATTATTTTTTTATTATTTTTTATTTATTGGATAGCACGCAGATATACTTATACATTATGTCACAATTCAATACATATATTCTGGACTCAATCTCTGTACGACATTATTACTTTTATTTTTTGGGTGATTCCAAAGGAAAACTGGTGAGGTGAGAGGTGCGACGACTTGGTTTGTAAATAACACCCAGGTTACACAAGTTAGTACTTACTCCGATGGCTCACTTTTGTCCCGACTGCGAAAAAGTGTCAGTCTGTCTGTCTGTTGCCTCTTCACGCTTGAACCGCCGAAACGATTTAGATGCAATCTGGTATGGAGATAGTTTGAGTCCCGGGAAAGAACATAGGATAATTTTTATCCCGGAAATAATATGAAGAAAAGAAGAAGAAGTAGAAGACTAAAAAACCGGCCAAGTGCGAGTCGGACTCGCGCACGAAGGGTTCCGTACCAGAAAAAAAAAACGCCAACAACTACTCTGTTGTATGGGAGTCCCCCGTAATATATTATTTTGATTTTAGTATTTGTTGTTGTAGCCACAATACAAATACATAGTCTGTGCAAATTTCAACTATTTAGCTATTACGGTTCTTGAGATCTAGCTCGGCAAGTGGTAGCCATGAAAAAGGGCTAAAATATCACGTTTTTGTATGGAAGCCCCCCTTAAATATTATTATTATTTTGTTTTTAGAATTTGTTGTTATAGCGGCAACAGAAATACACAATCTGTGAAAATTTCAACTGTCTAACTATTACGGTTCTTGAGATACAGCCTGGTGACAGACGGACGAACGGACGGGCAGCGAAGTCTTAGTAACAGGGTCCCGTTTTTACCCTTTGGGTACGGAACCCTAAAAAGATAGTTTATATTTTTTTTTGTACATACATCTTAGCCTTATAACTGAACACCTTATTAGGATAAACAAACAGACATTCTCACGCTATGTAGGTTAAAGTGTGACCAGAATTTACCATATAAAGTTACAAAACATCATACAAAACACGGACGACTTAACAGATTTATTTATATGATGTCAGTGCCACTCCCTGAATACTAAATACCTTTTATAGAGCTTGCAAGTTATTGTCGTAGGTATATAAATCATCTGAAGGTGACGAGTAGAATTACTTGATCCATTTATCTATTAAATATTCATAATAGGGTAAAGATCATCACGAACTTTATATGATGATGTAATTGCTGGGAACTGATTTAAATAGGAATGCGATGAAGTTATAGGCGCGACAGTGAGGCAAAAACATCCGCTGAGACAATTATCATTTAAATAAATAAAAATAAATAAATATTAGGGGACATTTTTACACAAATCGAACGAGTCCCATACGAGTAGTAAGCTCAATAAAGCTTGTGGTATAGGTACTAGACGACGATATATTTAATAGATATATACTTAAATACATAGAAAACGTCCAAGTCTCAGGAAAAACATACATCAGGAACATTTATCAGCCTATATACATCCCAACCCCCGGACCCCCTGGACCCGGGTATGTCCTAAAACTACGACCACTTAAAACCACCGGGAGATGGGCAGCAGCATCGTTGGAGTGCGGTGGGGATATGCGATCGCCAATCCACATGCCAAGCGTGGCGATTTTGGCATTTACCCCCTAAGAAATTGGGGTAGGCCTATGTTCAGCAGGGGACTTCAGTCCTTGCGATGTTTTCCACCACCGGAATGGTAGTAATAAACAATTTATTGCACAAATCAAGTAGGTACATAGCAGAAAATAAACTTGATTATAGCTATTTGTACAAAGGCGAATTGATTAGGTATTTTAAGGGATCTCTTGCAGCTACCCTTTGGAAAGGAAACGGTAATTATTAATTATCAAACGATGTTCCATACATACGAATAAGAAAAGTTTAATCGACACTAAAACAACAGCATGATTTATAAAAAAAAACATGTTTATCGAACACAACAGCAAAACAAAACACACACAGGTAAAGTCAAAAAAGTCGATTTTAGTACCTTGTCATTTTCACTATTTTGACGCATCCCAATCTGTCACAGTATTATAACGTTAGTGCGACAATGTTTTTTTTTAATGTACATAAATGATTATCGAAATTTGCTGTTGTTTTTTTTTTACTTATTAGCCAAAATCCATGGTACTAAAATAATACATTGATTCACAAGCGGAAACCTCAGGGGTTTATATGCTGAAGAGTAGCACGCTTATGGTACATTTACTACATATACATATACTTGTACATTACAAAACACTATTATTACGAGTAGCTTAGATATCTTTTTAAAGCCGGTATCGACTTCAAGCTGTTTAAGACTGTACATAAGATTCGATAAACTCATTAGCACAAGCCGAGATTCGAACCAGCGTTTGACAGACGCATATGATTAAACCACTATGATATTGTAGCTTAGCCTAATGAGCTTTAAACTTAGTTAAGTAAATAATTAAATGAGAATCGAGTCAGTGGCTCGCTACTGAACTTGACCGTCGCGATTATAATCGACTTTACATTGAATTCGCCACATAATGCAACGTAATAAAACCACTTGTTACTCGCACGAGTAACCGATTGCGAAATGGAAGGTCATTGGCTAGTTAGGTTCTAAACTTTAACAGAGCTAGGTTTTGGATAATGATAGATAACGTGAAGTAACAAACGAAACGAGTTTCAGCTATGATAGTGTAGAAAACTGTTGTTATATTCTGACACATCATAGTGTGAGTGAAATGTAATAAATAAATAAACAAGAGGCTCTGCGGGTTATAGTTATAGACATCTCAAAAAAATATTCTTCAAAATTTGAAAAAATGACTCGTCAAAAAGAATCTATAAAATAATCGAACCCGCTCACAATTTTTTTTACGAGAATCGGTTCAGAAATGCGATATGTAGAAGAGAACAGCTGGAAATTCGCCGGCCGGACATACGAAATCATTATAACCGAAGCTGAAACATAGTAGGCCTCGTTTCACTCGTTCAATAAATAAATATTGGGAGACATTCTTACAAATTTGTAGTCCTAAACTCTAAGCTAAACTATACATACTTATATAGATAAAAAATACATAGAAAACATCTAAGACTCCGGAACAAATTTTCGTGCTCACCACACAAATGCCCTGACCGGGATTCGAACCCAGGACCTCCGGCTTCGTAGGCAGAATCATTACCAACTAAGCCAAAGTGATCCTCTCATATCAATGGCACACACAGAAAAAATACAAAAATCGCCTTCCCCATGGCCGATAGTAAAGAGCTAAAAAAACTTGAGCTTAAGCATTTTTAGTTTCTTATCAAACACCGATATCACCCATCCTACGCATCAAGATGACAACAAAACATAGTAGGCGGTATTCCAGCAACTTACAGACCACAGTGTGCTAAATTTCAAAACAGAAGCATTGAAATGGAACCTTGACATGGCACATTTTGCCCTGCACTAAGTGCACTAATTAGGGTGTTTAGCGATGAGCATGGACGGAAGGAAGGTAGAATGACCGCCAGAGAACGAAGATGTTAAAACAAGTTATATCTTGACCTCTATTTGTTACGTTAAAGTGATACATAAGTCGGTTAACTATTATTAATTTTGCAAGAATTTTTCTGAATCGACCGTTATAGGAAGTTTCAGTGAACACAAAAGTCAGTAATGAGAGAGCAATATAGAGAGAGAATGTAGAACCTTGGGGATATACTATCCCAATTCCGACAAAAAAAATGTGATGGTTCACATCTTGGTTATAAACCAAGATGTTTTCCTCTAGCATAATAGTTATTTGTCCCAGCGCAACATACATGTACATGTACATACGAAAAATATGTGATGGTTCACATCTTGGTTATCAACCAAGATGTTTTCCTCTAGCATAATAGTTATTTGTCCCAGTGCAACATTCATGTATATGTACATACGAAAAATATGTGATGGTTCACATCTTGGTTATAAACCAAGATGTTTTCCTCTAGCTTAATAGTCATTTGTCCCAGCGCAACATATGCTCTTATATCGAGATAGGATTGTTATCAAGTGCCCTGTAGCCCAGGCTTAGACTACGGCTATTATCGTACAAGGCGACTAGACGAGAGTCCTCACAAGGGGTCATAGACGGCTGCAATCGTCCATGGAAACTGATAGTGGGACCCACAGAGGTGTGACTCTAGGGCGGCACTGGTACGTTCCAAAGGAGACACCAGAGCTATCCGAAATGATTTGAGGAAGACCACCAAAAAAACCTTCGCGCTGTCCCCGCGGTGCGCTGGTATCCATAACGAATTTTCCCCCGAACAAATAAATGTTATCAAATTGAAATTAAAATTTTGCTTGCTAACTGGAAGCCCACTTCAATTTTAAGTAAGTATAGGTGCAGGTGGAAGTGTTTAATGTATAAAAGTTTTCTTACATATATGTATGTATCCGACTACAAACCAATTGAGGCGAATGCAGAAGCAATCTAATTCAAGTAAAATGCAATAACCATATGAGTCGCATGTAAAAGAGCATTTATCAATTCTTCCGCCAACGTATACGCTTCCGACTCTTTTGTCTTCAAATGCTACCTACAATTAGGGTTTTTTGTACTTTAAAAAAAATACAATTTGTCACATTACCACCACGCCCACACCCAGTCAGAAATGACCATCGTTGTCGGCGCAAGTGGTAATGACCATCTTACCAACCTTCTACTGATCGTCTATTCCAAATTGGACTTTATTACTAGAGTACAACGACTTCAAAGCTGACTTTTAAAACAGACCAAGCTTGTACAATCGGATAAATAGAGCGGAAAATATAGAACGCGCAAAAAATACAATTTTGGTGTAAAGAAAAAACGTGATGTCATTGTTTATGTATATAGATTAGAAGTTTGTTCGTAAAAAGTGTACAGAGTATTATGTAGTGTAGTTTTTGTTGACATTCGATTTTTCTTTGTCAGGTCACTCACTTGTAGCACCCGTGATTAGTAAGTACCCTTTTCAATTTACTTTTTACTATAATAAAAACAATTTGCGGCAGACCACCTGCTACAGCGAAACTGAAATATTAAAACTCTTCTGATGAGTAAATATCTGTTGCATTAAAATGACTCAAGCGGATGGGGTCCAAGACAAGACAAGACGTAGTATTGTTGGTAAAGTATAAGATTGCATCGGGTCTTCGAACAACTGATATGCTGAACCAGTAAATCGTCAACATAAGTGCATACCTAAATATTATAGTGCGGCGTTACTGATATTGTGATTGTAATGAAATTGAGCTGGAATAAAAATAGGTTTCAATAACGAATCAGTGCTAACTTTTAAACAATCGAAAGTGTCAGGATAAATTAGTTAGGAATGCTAACACACAGCTTTCCTTCAAGAACTGAATCTACTAGATTACTGAAATCTACAATGACCTACGCGGTGAGTGTTCTGGGAACGATGCCACGGGCAAAGTTAGTTTGTGTTCAGGACGGGCTATTTTGCTTATAACAAGTTATAAAGTAAATACTAAAATGTACGTGTATGATGCCTTGTCACAGTGACAGTAATATGCGGTATCTAGCAGCTTTCATATGATTTTCACTGTGACGAGGTACGAAAGTGGGCCAGAAATCAATTTTTGTTGATCGTACATGGAAGACCGTACATGTTTCTCTCGGAAGAGTGTCTTAAGGTATAGTGTGGTGTATTCCTGGCGGCGAGTAAGGTTGACATAACTGTTGAGGATGTTGTGAGTGAGGGACTCGCATATTACATCTCTCACAATGAATCTTCAAGTATAGAGGTTCGGGAACGTGCTGCGTGTGATTCTTCTGGAGTCACAAATGTCCATCGGTTACTTGGTGTCTGCTTACCATCAGTTGTCCTTATATGTCACCATCGTTGTGTAAAAAAAGTAACTATTGTAAGTATGTTATCTTAACCTGTGACATTTTATTTCAATAGACTTCGCGCAGTCGCCATTCCAACGAAATCCCTGCAAGTTTCTAGATTGTTCTCAATGGGTTTCCACATAAAACAATGATTTGCAGCCGTCCAGTCTGCGAACTGGTCAGGGCTGTGTCAGTGTTGTGTCACATCCTGCCATTGAAACATTTGGGACAGTAAACACGCGTAATGGTGGGCAGACTTCGAGTCATTGCGTTTACGGTTCATTTTTCGCCACGAATAGGCACATTGCACCAGAGTTAAAAAGTGTCAACCAGAGTTATAAAGTTATATAAATAATATATATAACGGCTATAAAGCCATTTATTTCTTTAATAAGTGAATAACAACATTATTTTTAACTAGCCTTATCATCCGCATAAACAGCCTTTCCGTTTGTATCATCATTATCACGAATAAAGAAAATGCATTTAAAGCCCAAAAAAAGTGTTTGAGGTCGGTCTGTGGCATCAAACAGAACGATTCATGTAAACCTCATTTCATTAGGTTAAAAAAATTTTCAGGGGTCCGTGTCCCCACTGTGGGTCCACTGGTTGTTCACGGCTACGAACTACAACTGTCACTTGGACTTGTCACTTTGAAGGATAATTTTGTATGGGGACAGGGAACGTGTTAAGCCATAATTTCGTTATAATGACCAAGTAAAAATAGGTATTAAAATGGATTATGCTTGTTTCGGTAAATGGGTTTTGACTTGGGTTTTAAATATTATTAAATTTCTTTTTGTCGGCATCAATTAATTAGGTACATTTTTCTGATCAGTTAAAGGTAATTTTTCTTCTGTAACAAAACATAAAACTGTTTCATGATAGGATTTCGTCTTAAAAAAAGATATTTATACATTCGTTAAATTTTTATTGTAACATAATTTATAATATATGCAATTTATTTACAATGGTAATAAATAACTTCCTTAGCTGCGAAACTTTAGTTGATCTGGAAAATAAAATAAAAAGTTATTTTATCAAAAAACATACTACGTTTACATAAAATTTTTGCATCAACTATAATAAACGTTATGATTTTTAACATGTAATGGTTCTGTTAGGGACTGTTCAATTCTTACGCAAGACAATTTTTACCTACCGGCTACCAGCCTGCGTAAAAAATAAGACGTGGATTCCAACCCCCTTGCAATCTTACGTAAGAATAGTATCTAGCAAAATTGCAAAGAGGTAAGTGGAAAATAAAAAAACGCATTGGTTTGCGTTGTAAAAAAGTATAGTTACAAAATAGGTCGCGCATTGTTAGGGGAGGAGGACTGCTAATCCTGAAGTACAGAGGTTTTGCCTATTGGATAATAATAAAGGTTCCGAAAAATAAATGATCCTCCATCGATATGTGGCCGATTGTAATATTTGTAATACTAATTACGCAGCGTTTAAATTAATTACCGAAAAATGAACACAAAATATACCGAAAAACAAAATACATTTTGTCCTCTTAGTAATTCAACGTAAATAGCTATTTACGATATAAGGGTTGTAAATTAAAGAAACGCCGATATCGCAGATGTTTGAGGCCCGAGCCGCAGGCGAGGGTCATAAATATGCGAGAGAGGGCTTTCTGTTTTACGACCCGTGTTTTGTACACAATTTTACGTCACCACTTGGCCAAAAAGTGGGTTTCACCGGACGCGCAGCGTGCGGATAAACACGCTTTTTGGCAAGGTGTGGTGTAAAATAACTTCACTTCTGCCTGAAAAAGTAAACTTTTGAAAAAAATACTAAGCTTCCGAAAAAAAACTAAGGCAGGTCTCCCTTAGGTACGACAACGAGCGAAGCGAGGAGTAGTGATAGGTAGAACTGCGACCCTACTACGCGCGAAGAGCGAGCGAAGCGAGCGTGCTGCGGTAGCGGCCGGCGAAGCGCCAGCACCGAACTTTTTTTTACTAATATTTACAAAGCAGTAATAGCTGTAACGCAGGTAACCGAAAAAAATTACCATCCATAGTTTTCGGTAAAACGTAATTTAATCAGGTAGAAAAGAATTATGACAGCGTACGTTTTTCGCAACTATTAATTATTTTATTCGTTTCGACCACGGAAGGCGCAGCGTGGGTACCCCCTAAAAGGTGGATTGATGACCTTCACGATCGCGGGAGTCTGCCAGATGAGGGTGGCTCAGGACCGCTCATTGTGACACTCTTTGGGGGAGGCCTATGTCCAGCAGTGGACGTTCTTCGGCTGATATAATGATGATGCACTATGATTAGTTCTTTATAGTAAAAGCATTTTTAAACTGGACGCTCTGCTAGTGTGTCTCATATAGGTGCAATACAAATTAAAACATTCAAACAATGTCTACTAGAAAAGTAGCGTTCTTGTTCATTGGTTCTGCTCTTTTATACTATTTACATTACACACTTACTTATTTCTTGGTTCATTTTTTGATGAGAGAATTCAATTTTTTTTCGAAGTCCGAATTTTCCATTGCGCTCAGTTGTTCTCCAGTGCAGTATTCTACAAATAAAATAAAGATATGAATTAAATAAAAAAAATATGAATTAAATAAACATTTCAATTCTCATGGACGTCTTAGATATTAAGATCTGTTTAGCCTAGTTGGTTGTGACACTGCCTCTGAAGCTAGAGGTCCCGGGTTCGAACCCCGGCCAGGGCATTTATTTGTGCATGTATCACGGATATTTGTTCTTGAGTCTTGGATGTTTTCTATGTATTTAAGTATGTATTTATCTATATAAGTATATATATCGTCGTCTAGTACCCATAATACAAGCTTTGCTTAGTTTGGGACTACGAGTACGTCGATTTGTGTAAGATTGTCCCCCAATATTTATTTATTATTTATTTATTCAAGTTCTGGAAGGTCAAAACCTGGAGCAGTACCTAAAGGCTTTTGGTACTGGCTGGAAGTCTAATGTTATCGAATATGTACAATTAAAATACTTATTGAGCACTACTGCTGAGAGTTATAGTACATTACTACAGAGGCCGGGACGAAAGGGGTTGCCGGCCGAAGACATATAGACGGCCGAGCGCAACGAGGCCAGATAGGTCTAAGGCGGGCAACTCCATATTTCCCGCCGAGGTATGTATAGTGCTTTTCTCAAACATGCAATGAAATAAACAACAAAAGTTTTATTTTTAATACGCATAGTGGCAGAATGTCATGATGCCTGTGCCACAAATTTATGTGAAAAAGTTTTTAAGGAGGACTTTGTCAGCCTAGGCCTGCAAGATTTGTATCAAATTCCATTAAAGTTCTCTTGTCATAGCCGCACCTGAAACGTCATACTTCGCAGCCTATTATAAAGAACATAACAGGAATATTTCATAGCATGTTTGAGAAAAAAATACTTATTGAGCATTACTGCTGTGAGTACACGGTCTTATTTTAAAATTCATTCAACACTAGACTGTACACTCACGGACTTTAATTGTTGATCCATTTAGAGCTCACTTTATACTGGGCATGTAGTTAACTATGAAGTATACAGTATAAAGTGGGCTCTAAATGGTGACCGTACATAGAGGATGCGACCTACATTCAATGACTTTTAAAAGCACGAGTCAAAAGGGAAATCAAATATAATAACTGAATTATATTTAAATGCATAAAAATAATCTTTTAAAGACTTGCATGTGTACAATGTTATGTTTGTTAACTTTGATTTACAGACCGCACTTTATTCGGTCAATTCTATGCGTGTGGTTTACCTTTGACTTCCACGATACAGGCCTAGCCTAGTGTGGGGTCATCGACTTTGCATTATTTGTGTTTAATCTTTTTGGAAATAAAATTTTACTTTACTTTTACTACCTATGCGCATTAATTGATACCTATTTCGGGGGTGCATCATCACACGATTATAGACGAATCAAAGTTAAATATGGCGCCAGCAGCTGCTCCCATATAAACTTGACAATCTTGCCACACTTTGATATAACCGACCTGACGCCATTTGTTTTTATACATAAACATAAACTCACGCCTATATTCCCAAAAGGGGTAGGCAGAGCACACGAAATTAATTTCAGTGCCAATTTTAGCAATTGTAGGTTTATCGGTGGAGAAAATGTGATATTGAAGTGATAGGTTGCTAGCCTATCACCCACAACACACTTCAACCTGGTTCCCATAGTCGAAGAAGAAAGGGGGAAGAAAGGGGGTGGTATTCTAACCCGGCACCACACAGGGCTTGTTTTGTGAACAACCTTACGGCCTGATTGATGGTAAGCTCGCTTGCGACTCCAGAAGAATCACAAACGCTTTGCTGACTCTTTTCTTTAGGGTTCCGTACCCAGAGGGTAAAAACGGGACCCTATTACTAAGACTTCGCTGTCCGTCCGTCCGTCCGTCTGTCACCAGGCTGTATCTCAAGAACCGTAATAGCTAGACAGTTGAAATTTTCACAGATTGTGTATTTCTGTTGCCGCTATAACAACAAATACTAAAAACATAATAATAATTTAGGCGGGCTCCCATACAAAAAAAAGTTATATTTTAGCCCTTTTTCATGGCTACCACTCTCCGAGCTAGATCTCAAGAACCGTCATAGTTATACAGTTGAAATTTGCACAGATTATGTATTTTTATTGTGGCTACAACAACAAATACTAAAATAAAAATAATAATAATAATGAAGGGGGGCTCCCATACAACAGAGTAATTGTTGGCGTTTTTTTGTGGTACGGAACCCTTCGTGCGCGAGTCCGACTCACAGTTGGCCGGTTTTTGACTTGAGGAGGGAGGAGAGGTCACCAGAGCTCCAGAGGTTACGCTGTATTGTGAGTGAGGGACCTGCATACTAGCTGCCAACATAAAGAATCCTAAAGTTAGTTTTCTTATGGAATCCCAAGCATCCATAGGCTACTATCGTAAACTTGTTTGCCGCCGTTATTGTATAAAATAAAACCACCCAATTGCGAATCGGACTCGCGCACGAAGGGTTCCGTACTATCATCTATATAATATTAGACACTTTATCTTTCTTAACTTAGATCTTTTTTAATTTAATTTTAATAGTTTTTTGTCAGTAATAAGAACGTTAAATCAAGTAGAATTTTGGTCAAGTGCGAGTCGGATTTAAGTAACAACGAGCAACTTTTAATAGTTCCCGGGGTCGAATCCCGGCCAGGGCATTATTTGTGCATTTAGCACGGATATTTTTGTTTTTGGGTCTTGGATGGTTTCTATGTATTTAAGTTTTGTCTAGTACCCATAGTACAAGCTTTGCTTGGTTTGGGACGGTCGATTTATGTAAGATTGTGACCCAATTCTTTTTATTAGGGGAGCTCCCGTAAATATTTATTTTATTTTATTTTAGTATTTGTAGTTATAGCGGCAACAGAAATACATCATCTGTGAAAATTTCAACTATCTAACTATCACGGTTCATGAGATACAGCCTGGTGACAGACGGACAGACAGACAGACAGACAGTGGAGTCTTAGTAATATGGTCCCGTTTACCCTTTGGGTACGGAACCCTAAAAACTGCATGACGACGGACAGAAACCGAGTAGTGGAAAAAGTGTTTCGTTGGACCAATGTTTGTACGGAACAGTAAAAACAACACCTATTGTTTTACTTACGGACAGAACTGGCCTCCCATCCAATAAATTCCCCAGTACGTTCGTTTTCCTTCTTTAACCAGTCGTACAAAGGCTGGAAGTACTCCAGGAGCCCGCTGGCGTCCATGCTGCGTTGACCGGTGAGGACCTGCATTGCGTCGGGCCAGGGGCGGGAGGAACCCATTTGCAGCATTTTACTGTAGAACGAATGAAGTTTTAGAGAGGGAAGAAATTGTTTGCAAATGTCACACTAAAACTAATATACCTAGTGCTAAATGACATGAGTCATAGATAGTTCATAGTTTCGTTTCGAGGAAGTATCAGGTTGGCGGCGTCCAAGTGTTGGAATGATCTCTCACCTACCCAAGAAGCGCCTAGCAAGTATGTATATCTTTAAGCGCAAGCTTAAGGGGGTATTTTGACACTCCAAAAATCCCATTCCGAACCCATCCAGCACTTTTAAAATATCCTGTGTAGCTATTCCCTTGTATTCTGCTTTTCTATAAGTTCCTTTATAATTCTTGTCAATTTGTTCGAAAACTGTTATTTGTTGTACGGTCACGGACTTTAATTGTTGAACCATTTAGAGCTCAGTTTATACTTGACACTTTATAGCTAACTATGATCCAATAATCATAAAAGTAATTTAATTTTGTATCTTAATTTGTAATTTAACTTTAACTGTAAGAGACACTGACATATTTAATGGCTGAAGTTTTTGGACCTTAAAGGACATTGCATATAAATGAGTATGAGTATGATGCCTAGTATAAAGTGGGCTCTAAATGGCTCAACTATTAAAGTCCGTGAGTGTACTTCGGATATCACAATAAAAAGCTATTGGTACTAACATTTGGAATGTGACAAAATATGATCAGTTCTACTAGTTTGACTTCATTATCATCATTAGCCTAAACATCACACTGTTGAGATAGACTTATTTTATGTATGAGAAGGAATAGACATCGGACAGTCCTCATCCCGGACTGGACTAACGTGGACACTACTACTATCTTTATTTCTCCAGTTTGATGACTTCTCCCTGACAATGCTTACCCCAAGGCATCTCCCGCTGCTGTGCTATTATAGATGTCACATCTGGAGAGCAGCTTGTTAGGATCACCAGGAACGTACTCCCCAGCCAATTGGCAGAGGGCTCGGTGGAACTGGAACTGGATTATGTATGAGATGTAATACCTGGAATCACAAAAAACCACGATTAATAAATCATCATGTCAGCCGAAAGACGTCCACTGCTGGACATAGGCCTTCCCCAAAGACTTCCACAATGACCGGTCCTGCGCCACCCGCATCCAGCGGACATCAGTCCAGCGGTCATCAGTCCACCGTGTGGGGGGACTGCCCACGCTACCTACGCCTTCCGGTACGTGGTCGCCACTCGAGAACCTTTCCGCCCCAACGGCCATCGGTTCTACGTGTTATGTGTCCTGCCCACTGCCACTTAAGTTTAGCGATTCGAAGGGCTATATCGGTCACCTTGATTCTGCTGAGGATAACTTCATTCCTGATGCGATCACGCAGAGATACTCCCAGTATAGCCCTCTCCATTGCTCTTTGGGTGACTTTGAGCCTTCTTATGACGCCCATAGTAAGCGACCACGTCGATTAATAAATACATTAGTTAAAATCTGTAAATGAAAGGAGCTCACACACTTTCGCCCAAGCGGATACCGCTGATACAGAGAAAAAATGCCTAAAGGGATTAAATCTCAGTGGTCAGTAATTTCTCATCCACTACCAACACTAAAGAAGGAATACAAACAAATGACGTAATAATTATTGCCATGTTGTTTTGTTCATCTTCTTTTCGTTCACTTTTTCAGTACTACCACATCTTTGTTACTTAAAACAGAAAATCTTACCTCATGTACTCAACATCAGCAGTAATATGGTACTTCGCCGCTGGATCAAAGTCATTTTCAGTCCTGGTCACAGGTGGCTCCACTCCCTGCAGCGCCTCCCTCAACTGCCAGAAGTGGCAGTTGTAGTCTCTCGGACTCGTGAAACCTCGGAAGACGGCGTAGCGGAACAAATCGAGAAGGTAGCCGAAGGGGAGGAATACAATTTTATCTAGACCCTGGAAAAAATAATTAATGCATTGATGGACTGTAGACGCCTATTGGCGTAATTCTATTGTTATTTCTATTGTGTCTGGAATAGTGTCCATCAAAGTGTTAATTAGGTATATTGACTGGCATAAAGGTGTAAGCTACTAAAATAGAACTAATCAATTAGAGGTATATATAGTTCAACTCATCTTGACGCACGGCTGTGTGTGTGGATACGCTAGTGCAGACTACACGGGTCATCATTTAGTGTTGTAAAGACGATGACCAATATGACCATTCTATGTAAATCACTTGAAATGATATGAAAATATAGCCACTAGTCGTAGCAATTTATTTCGTCGATATTCTACAGTCTACACCCGGACACGGGGACCCGGGTATGTCCTAAAACTACGACCAAGACCACCGGGGGATGGGAGGCAGCATCCCTGGAGTGCGGTGGAGATGCTGCGATCGCCAACCCGCATGCCAAGCGTGGCGATTATGGCATTTACCCTCCATGAAATTGGGGGAGGCCTGTGTCCAGCAGTGGACGTCGTCCGGCTGATATGGTGGTGGTGGCTACAGTCTACAATAAGGGAATAAACAACGAAAGAACTAACTTTGACAGTGTTCACCTATTAATTCTGTGAGTGTAAAAAATGGTATATAAACAAATAAAAAGTATATTTGTAATCAGATATTAAAATCAAAAATAATATTGATGAAGTGTTTTCTTCTGGTGACGTACCATTTTGTAAAGCTGATTAATTTCAGACTCCTCGTCATCAGTTTCTTCTTTAAGTAGACCCATGACTCGAAGATGCTTTGGAGTTGATACCGACAACGCTATGACGTCACCAATCGCTTCATGGAAACCTGAAATGGGATCCCGATGAATAACTTGATAAAAAAGCTTTTAGAATTGAAAGTAGTTTTAAATATATTAAGCAGTGACATCACTCATTTCGTCGTCGGTCGAGTATGCAAGGTATATTAGGTTGCTTCTCACTAGAAAGCTAAAGTAGTAAATGAGCTAAATATACGAATCGGTCATAGGAAATTGTAATTCTAAGCGTCACTACACGGAAACATAGCTTACTTTAGCACCGATATAAAATCAGCATTATACCTAGCTATACCTATATTGGCAGAATCAGTTTTCTAGAACCTCCAATATCAAACAAATCTGTAACATATAATATACTTGTTTTCTTTCCCTAACTGTTCTTTTGGATGTATATATTTTAGGATTACCTGGGTTAGCTCCTGCTCTATAAATTACAGGCAAGTCCTTGTACTGCAAATAGTACTGGATGTGTCCCAACTCATGATGAGTAGTTTTGAAGAACGCACTTGTAACTGTTGTACATTGTCTGATTCTGTAATCATTGAAATTGAAAAAGTTACTCTAGCGTCTTAAGATCAAAATAAAATCTATATTGAAAACGAAACCTGTTTTTCTACTAAACGTAACTTCATATTTTTAAAAAGAGGATAAGAATGTACTTGAACGTTTCAGATGTGGGTCTCTATTGTTATATCAAAAAAATATTGACAAATTATCATTTCGCAAACAATTTTCCGCAAATTTTAATTTGCCAAATTATTATTTTTTTGCCAAACTCTTGACAAATAATTATAATACAAACCTAATGTCTGGCAAGTGAACAGTTAGACAATGACTCGCTTACCAACTAGTACTTTAACCAAATTTCAAGTAGTCAAATGTTTCAGTTGGAAAAACATATTTTACGCAAGCAAGCAAGCAAAGTTTTCCCGCTCTTTTATAAAAAAAATACCCTCGGCTTCTAACCTATCCGCGGTCCGAGTCGGTTTTGCCACTAAGTTCCTGTTCCCTACAGCCTACGTGAAAACTTGAACTTGGCTTTGTGGCTATATTACTATTAGATTCATAGTTGTTATATTACAAGTTCAAGTAATAAGTATGTAGATATTGTACGATTTGTATTAAACTTTTAACTTGTTTCAGACAAATGACAAAATATTTATTGTCTAAAGATTTTCTGCTTTAATGAAGTGTTTGGTAAAAGACCAAATGCCTGAACGTTATTTTCCGTGATAATATTATGTTAAGTAAAAATTTGTCCAAATGAAAATGTGCCTACTAAAATTATTCCAAAGATTGCATTACCAAACGTAACAGTTGCCAAAATTTGTTTGGGTAATGAAATTTTACCAAAATAACTTTGGCAAAACGGCAGGATTCCTTCAGATGTATATCCTAAAGACGTTAATGCTGCCGGTCACTCGTAAGCCCCTGATGGTAATTACATAAGGCATGATCGTATTGGTTAATTAACATCCCACGCCGCTAAGAGTATACTTAATGTTAGTTATTGAACTTTGACAAGCCTTGCTTAGTTTGGGACTCCGTCGATTTGTGTAAGATTGTACAAAAATGGCCCCGGGTATGTCCTAAAACTACGATCAAAACCATGGGGGGATGGGCAGCATCATACCTGGAGTGCGGTGGAGATACGAAGATCGCCAACCCGCTTGCCCAGCGTGGCGATTATAGCATTTACCCCCCATAAATTGGGGAGGCCTATAACCAGCAGTGCACGTCTTTCGGCTGATATGGTATGGATGGTCCAAAAATGTTTATTTCATTTATTTGAAAGTACCTAAAATCTTCTCCGTCGAAGAAGTCCCAAGCTGAAGCGTGGCACAACATGTCTCGGCCGTCGTCGGGCTTCTCGAGGATAGACTTGTCCCAAAACAAGTCTGGTAACCCCTTCAGGTTGATGGACGTGAAGAATTCTTCGGCGGTCTTGAAAATCTTGTATGGGGTGTAGTTCTGAAATACATTGTAAAGGAAATGAATTAGAGAAATGAAGAAAGGAACATGAATAACACTCATTATTGCCAAAGGATGTGATTGAATGGGCACATTTATATTTGCGAGTAATTTTATCAGTATCAGAACTTTATAATAATTTCATTGTTACAAATTCGTTGTGTCATTGTTATATTGGATACGTCGTAAATAGAAAGTAACGCACTTGTTCGATCAACGCAGCTGTAACATCAACTTCTGGCTTGTCAGGATAGGGCATTGAAAACTTCTCAATATTGGTCCACGTCTGCGCCCATATGTTACCTGAAAATAAAAGTTTCAGTCACGCAGGCAACATAGAAATCAAATATGTCGGAACATAGTCCAAAAAAATAAAGCAAGTTTATTGTTTTAACAGCGAGAATCAAGACTTTATGGTAAGTAAAGCCACGCCAGGGTATATGCTGTGCTGCCAATCAAGTGACTATAACTGCAGGGTGGCAGAAGCGGGAAACGTTATAGTCGTCTGAACTGTAGCGCGGCGTTTAGTGCGGTATCTAGATTGTATGTGAACGCAGCCTAATAGATTAAGAGTTCTTGCAGTTCTTGTTGCCAGGAGAGTATTACTGACAGTCTTATTGTGTGCGATGAGATTTACCATTACCTTTCCTTTTGCAGGAACATAGCGTTAAGCTGCGTCTATTATCCATAGTGGAATCTAGCATCATTAGATTTTGCAGCCACATATGTCTTCAGAGAAACGTAGCTATCGAGCGACTTGTGATCCAGGGAAAATTGGCGACCACGTGGTTAGCCACATGGCATCGATTTTCCCAGTATCGAGATGAACAGAGCAGATTTAAGCTCCACCATCCACTATATCTACTGCGGGACATAGGCCTCCCCCAATTTCAAAGGAGTAAATGCTACGCTTGGCATGCGGATTGGCGATTGCAGTATCTCCACCGCACTCCAGGGATGCTGCTGCCCATCCCCCAGTGGTCTTGGTCGTAGTTTTAGGACATACCCAAGTCCTTTAGCACATACCAAAGACTACAATTATACATACTGGTATATACTGTTCTGTACTGTTAATTGATCTTCCGTTTTAACTGTTTGTATTGTATATTTCCCTACATTTAAACGAATTTGTTTTGCTAAACTATTATTATGTACCGAATTTGTTAAATAATGTCTTATTATTATTATTTAAGCTGCTGTAGATGGAACACTACACGCAAGCATAAAGAAAGCGGCTGACAGAGAGGAATGAAAGCGTGTTCCCAGCACCTATTAAAATGATGAGTACGACCACTCTTTTAAGAGTGAAAACAACGAAAAAGACATTTCCTAGATCACTTGTGTTCGTTTGTTCTTTGTGGCGCGCCTTAGAAGACGCCTATGTTCAGCAGTGGAACGCAGTGATGTATTTGTTATAGAGATGACTTGGTTAGGAGAGCTATTGCGAAGTGAGTTGCTCTCACGAACCACTTTCAAGGGTAACCTAACCTTGAAAAACTTACCTAATAAATGCGCAGGAATCGGACCTCGAGCCGATACCACGTTCTCTCCATACTTCGCCCGCAGCTTTCCCCTCACGTAGGCATGGATCTGCTGGTACAGAGGCTTGATCTGGGTCCAGAGGGAAGCGAACTGTGCCTCACTATCTGAAGACTCGTACTCGCTTAGCCACCACTCGGCTACGCTGTCATATCCTGAAAAAAGAGGCCATAACTTTCCGATACTACTTTTGCGAAAATGATTTGCATTGATGTGTGAGTATTGAAATCAGTGAGAGTCAGAAGGCCTCCAAACAACTCTATTCTCAACGACTTAGTTATTGAAAGACAATTTGAGCAATGCCTTGAAAATCTTCAGAATCAAGTATGGTGCATTAGCTTGGACTTGCCTATTGATATTCCTAAATGATAGAAGGCTACTGTTAGTTACTTTGTGGTTATAGTCTTAGAGACAATTAACAAAGATCGCATCATAAGTGTCATGTTGAAGTCCATTGACTGAACCCACAAGAAGTATTCAGTGTAAAAAAGTGTACGTATTCACTGCTTCTAGGTCACCATTGTTTTTGTATGAAAACTCAAGTACATTACTCGTACCGGATGATATCAATAGTGTCCATAAAAACTCCGACGTCTAATATACAAATGACTGCATACTTAATATTAATATTAGAAGAACAAGGTTTTCGAGAGGAGGAGCACAGAGCAATTTTACCTTGCGCATATTTGGAGCAGCCTAAAAGGAAAAACCGCAACCACTATATTCTGTACTTATGTGAAGTGTTCCTGTTGGTGCTGGTGAGTAAGGTTGCTGGAGCTCCCGAGGGTTCGTTGCGTTTACAGCTACGCACATATACAGCTCCCTCACTCTTAAGAGAGAAACTAATTTCCGATCTAGGTATGCCGGATCCCATTGTGTATACAAAGTTTCATGTTATTCTAGCATGGCGTTTTAAAATGAGAGCCTAAATACGTTTGTATGGAGAACCGATCCACACCGATCGTACTGCGCCCTCTTAACACAGCGCATCCTCAGGAGCTCTAGCGACCTTACTTACCACCAGAAACACAACACTGCATACCTAAAGAACAAGTTGTGGTGTTACTATAACTGCGGTCTTTGGTCAGGTGGAGGTACTCCCCCGGTTGGGCTGCAGATTACCATTAAGATGAGCAGCCTCATTGTCCATCTGCACATATTCAGTGAAGTTCCCCTTGGAGGGTGCGCCGGCAGCCTTGTGCCACTCCACCCACGCGTATTTCAGTTCTTCTGGGTCGTCACTGTTTGCAAAGATATCAGTTACGTCTGGAACAGACGAAAATGTACCTCATAAACTCATATTATTTAGTGCGTCATCTTGTAATAGGGTTTCATTACTTATAATTATGTATTGATAACTTCTACTAGTATGATAGCAGATTCAGACATAATAAAATACCTATACGAGTACAAGGATTCACTCACGTCTTTAAGATGGATCATCCATAGATGCATGGTATTTGACCTTATAGAAATAAAATGACCAGTTTCATTATATTTTAATAAACACTAAATATCACGATGGACATAAATACACTGAAGATAACTCTAGTTCTAAATAATTATCCATTTATTAAATCTAAAATGGTATCCAAAAAGCAAGCATGCTTTATCAATTTAGAAGAAAGTTGTATTTATTTTCTGGGCAAAAGGTGTCACTTTAATAGTTGATAATTGAGGTTTTTTTATTGCTATCTTTTTTTGGTATTTTTGACTACCGATACAGCATTACCTTTTGCCAAGTATCGATAAGAGAGCAAACTGTCGTCGACCGGAAGGTCGACTCCCTGGCAAATGGCCAAAGTATCGCTAGAGCCACATAGTCGAGGCGGATCTACGCGAACTCCAAATCAGCAAAAATTAGCGCAGAACCGAGAAAAGTGGCGCATTCTCGTGTCGGAGGATCAGATTCATTCTTGGTCGCTAAGCCAACGGGGTAAATAGGTAAATTTAGATTTAGATTAGATTTACCTGGTTCCACATGAAGATCACATTTCGTCCTCATCTTATAATCACAAATCGTCGCCTTCGCATATGTCGACTGCATATTACTGATCGCCTGTATCAACCTCTGGTTCAAGTCCTCTGGCAACGCTGACGTCCCCAGCTTTGTGTATTTCGTGAACATCCTCTTCAAGTCTTCGTCTTCGAATTCTTTCCATAAATACGTCATCGTCTCCTTCCAGTTTTCCTTTTCTTCTTCAGCTACGTCTAAAGCCACTTGTAACTGAAATAAAACATAGATCATAAGCTCGTAATAAATATATATGTGTGCCGTATTCAATACAATGATTAACTTTAGCTCATACACGGTGCAAGAACTTACAATTAAGATACGATTTTGATTACATTGCTGTGTTTGATCAAATTCATCGTGCATCGATAGCCAGAAGCCCCGCATTGTAATAGAATTCTCGCAAGTTCTTGCAACATGAAACGAACTATTTAGTGAATACAGTATGAAGATGAAGAAAAACATATATACTTGGATTTATACTTTCGTGGGTCATTTTTAAAACTATATCACTGAAACAGTTAAAACTCACACTGGGCGACATGTTTCGAACTCTTCGATAGTTCTTCCTCAGGATGAAACGACAACAAAACACACAATATTATAACTAAGAATCAATACGATACGCGGAGAGTTCATGGCCCAGCGGCGCCCGTGTACCACGTGCGGTATGTGAGGATAAGCAACGTAGGTCCAGATCAGTTCTTGGATGGGTGAACGCTTTGAGTGATTACTAACGGAGCTCTCCCATGCTTTGGAAGGCATGATAAGCCGTTGATCTCGGCTGCTGGCTATGACAGCAGTCGTTAAGCTAAGTTACAGGCCTTTGGGTGGCTTAAGAACTTCTAATAGTTTAAGAAATTCTAATAGTAAAATTTCAAATTAAAGGGAAAAATTGAAAAATGTAATGTTCTGAGCAGGATTTGAACCTGCGACATCTAGCATAAGGCGTTGTAAGAGGGAATTAATGAAAAATTTCGTGCCCGAGCTTGATTATTCCGATAGCTCAGAAGCTAGAGCGATTGGCCGCGTATGCCAGGTGTCGCAGGTTCGAATCCTGATCGGAGCAGCGAAATTTTTCAATTTTTTCCTTTAATTATAATTTTGAATTTTCGTGAGTAGCGTTACTGCTTAATAGAAAATTTGTTCTGATAGTCAAGTTGACCAGTCACTTGGCAAAGGAGGTTCGAAGTTGCACCACGTCCGTAGGGAGTCATGTGTAAGGTAACGGTGGGTCCGTTACCCTACACGTGACCCCTGGGTGATGCTGAAAGTGCAACAAACTGGCAACCGTACTGTCTTCTCGAAGATCTCACGGCTCGAAATGATTGCCATGCGACAAATAAATACGTGACAATTTATACGTGACTTTTAACCGTTTTAATTATATAGTTTAAAATATATTCTTGAAAACGACATGACTACTAATATCAAGTAACTGCCTGAGTAGCAGAACATTATTTTGGTATCATCAATACTGAATTTTATGAATTGAATGCATTGAATATTAATTAAAAAATAGATCTTAGTGAAATTAAATTGCCTAATTAATAGTTAGCCTCTTCCATGATTTAGAGAATCTGCTGATATAAATTCAGGCAGCTGTAAGAAAATAATAACAGCCGTTCACGGTCAATTTTTGCAATAACAATCATGACCTCTGACGATGTGATTGTGGCTGTGGAACTAATGATAATGAAGAAGAAAAATTAAGACTTACCATGTGCTCTTCATTTTTCTTTGTAATATTAGTCTCATAGTCCCAATTAGCAATCGTCAGTCTATTCTTCAACTTGGAGGTCAGCTCGTCCAACCTCCTCATGTAGTCCCTCCCTGCAGCCTCCTCAGCTGCCCTTTCTGCTGCTCGGCCCTGCGCAGCCACTATGAAGACTGAGGCTATGGCCCCGACGAGAGCCAGCTCTCCAACGATTTTCAGGATCATCTAAGAGTGAATTCACACATTGAAACGATGTCAAATAAGAAAAAAGCGTTCATAACTCGACTGCACCAGAAGGAGGGTTATATTTTTCGAGAGTATGTATGTATGTATAATTGTTTGGCACGCTCTGCGGCCTGAACGTCTCGATGGATTTTAGTTTGAGAAGTGTCGTTAGATTCGTATTTACTGTAAGAGTGACACTAGGTATATCAAAAAAAAAATGGCGGATTTTTGGCGCCATATTCAAATGTTTGTCACGCTCTGCAGCCTGAACGGCTCCATGGATTTTAGCTTCAAATGTGTCGTTATTCAATTCCAAATTACACAGAAACGCAGTCAGGTTTTTTTATTTTTTTTTACTTGTTTTAAAATACGGTTTAAGTACTCTAGAATAAATTTATCACTATCCGTCACTTTTGAGAATGTTTTTAATTTTTTCCGCTGAATTTAACAGTACTTTAAATCATCATCATCATCATCATGTCAGCCGAAAGACGTCCACTGCTGGACATAGGCCTCCCCCAAAGACTTCCACAATGACCGGTCCTGCGCCACCCGCATCCAGCGGACACCCGCGACCTTCACCAGGTCATCAGTCCACCGTGTGGGGGGCCTGCCCACGCTACGCCTTCCGGTACGTGGTCGCCACTCGAGAACCTTTCCGCCCCAACGGCCATCGGTTCTACGGGCTATGTGCCCCGCCCACTGCCACATAAGTTTAGCGATTCGGAGGGCTATATCGGTCACTTTGGTTCTGCTGCGGATGGCCTCATTCCTGATGCGATCACGCAGAGAAACTCCCAACATAGCTCTCTCCATTGCCCTTTGGGTGACTTTGAGCCTTCTTATGAGGCCCATAGTAAGCGACCACGTTTCAGTGCCATATGTCATCACTGGCAACACACACTGGTCAAAGACTTTTGTCTTGAGACACTGCGGAATATTGGACGAAAAGATGTGCCGTAGCTTCCCGAACGCTGCCCAGCCGAGTCGGATTCGACGATTAACCTCTTTCTCGAAGTTGGACCTACCTAACTGGACAGTCTGTCCTAGGTATACGTAATCGTCTACAACTTCGAGCGTAAAGTGTCCGATTGTTAAGGGAGTAGTTTAAATGCCTAAGTTAAAATACCGTAAGTTTAAACTTACAATGCCAAATGTAACGAGCAGCTATAATGGTGATTTCCGATTAGTTCTACGAGTGCCTTCAAATAGCAGGTCAAAATGATATTTGTTACATTTATAGCTTCGCTGTAGCAAAAGTAAGATGATAAAAAAATGCTCTAAGTAACAATGTCAAGGTTTCTCTAGTCACTGAATTGAATAATCATTAATCAGAGAACATCAACTGCTAGTTTATCTTCCACCAATTTATATTCGTAAGTCGTGATAAAACAGATAATTCATACATTGCGGCACAGATTTTATTATACTCGTACTATTGTGGTCAGCTGATTGAAACAGATACCTACTCTACTACTACTACTTCCTCTTTCTATGAAAGAGCAGTTTATCAAGGTTGGTTATGTAGTAAGTTGTTCAAGATCATGGATAGATTTACATTTTTAGGGGTCATAGCCAAATGGTGAAAACGGAACCCCTCGCGCGCTAGCTCGCTTCATCGTCGGCCGCATCTTTGCCCCTTGGCTAGATGCTCGCCAAGAGCAATCCCATTATTAATAACTGGCTGTTGCCCGCGACTGCGTCTGCGTCTTCGCTCGTATTGGTCGCAGCGTGATGTTATATAGCCTAAAGCCTTCCTCGATAAGTGGACTATCCAACACAAAAAGAATTTTACAAATCGAACCAGTAGTTCCTGAGATTAGTGCGTTCAAACAAACAAACAAACTTTTTAGCTTTATAATATTAGTATAGATAATAAAAAAAAGGTAGGAAGGTGTATTCAATGAAACGTTTCATAAAATAGGGGATAGGAGATACTATGTATATTATAGGACCACCTGTCGCCGAAAATGCGAGACCGAAAGAGACTCACTTTGCCTTAGTGTGCTTCTTTCTAATATATGTATACAGGCTGATTTCGTGATCATGGGTTAGTTTTTCAGACTTGGTATCGGTCAGCCATTTCAAGAAAATTGTAGTGACTGAAAATAAACGAATTTTATTTTTAAATTATTTTGATGAGAAAAATACTAAATCTCAAAAATATAGCTATCCTACTCTCTTTCACAGATAGTATATGGAGGGTTGACAGTGAGATAGGGTGACCAAGTTGTATGAAAAAGTATTATTTTTCATTAAAATTTAAATACAATAGAATTATTTGAGTTATAAACCTTCATAGTATACCAACTGTGATGTTGTCTACTTGGAATTCTTGACCATGTAGGTACAGTCGAGTTCATAAATATACATGTATTTTCGAATGATAAATCTGTTTAGATGTATTTGTACGTTACTATGTACATTTATTTTTGAAGGCTTGTATTTGCTCATTTAGGTATTTATGAACTCGACTGTACAATCATTCCGGATCACGACCCTATAATCACCCTATGCATAATATAGGTAATATCATAATATGTATACATGTGTATATCTTTTTTTAAATGGCAATTATGTGGGAGATGTTAACGCTAAGACAAAGTGATACTCCTTCGGACTCGTTATCAGCTTATCTACGAGTATATGGTTGATTTAAAACAGTCTTGTATTCTACAATATAAAGTTCATTTTTATATGGCAAAAATTGATAGAGATCTTTATTAAAGTATGGTGTCTACTATAAAAAAAAGGCTTTGATTTTTTTATGACATAGGAGGCAAACGAGCAGAGGAATCGCCTGATGGTAAGCGATTAGCGCCACCCATGGACACTCGCAACACCAGAGGGGTTAATTGTAACTGCGTTGCCGGCGGTTGTGGTGATGTAGATGTTTGATTGTGGGTAAATATACAAAATGCTCTTAAAAACGATTCTTACAAACGAAACCTTCTTGGCAGTCTCACTGAAATACCCACACGGCATTTTCACAAAAACACTCAAACGCGTAAACTGCCCGAAGTAAGCTCCCAAACTGAAAACATTGTCAGTAAATACATACAAATGTAAATGAATTAGTTCGTCGGTTTGTCTGTCATGCTTGTGAAGAGTTTGACGTCTTTTGTTAAGAGGCGAAACCAATGGAGGACGGCGTTATGCGTAATGTACTTACTGATCACTGGAGATTTTCTGTCCTATTTTTCTGGTAGTAGTTTTCAACTTGTTTTTTTTTTCACTTATATAAATAAATAAATAAATAAATAAATATTACGGGACATTTTTTACACAAATCGAACTAGTCCCACAGTAAGCTCAATAAGGCATGTGTTATGGGTACTAGACGACGATATATTTAATAGATATATACTTAAATACATAGAAAACGTCCAAGTCTCAGGAACAAATGTCTCTGCTCACCACAGAAACAAATGCCCTTACCAGGAATCGAACCCGGGACCTCTAGCTTCGGAGGCAATGACACTACCAACTAGGCTAAACAGGCCGACAGGCAGGGCAGGCAGGGTTATATTTTGGTCATAATAGTATTACTTAACGAGTTTTCAATGCAAAAAAAAGGTAATGTCATGAAGGTAGTAAATGTTAATGGGGTATAACATTTTGATGTTTACTTTTATGTCAGATTTTGGATGTTTTTGTTTATCTTGTTTAGAATCATGTACACTATCGTATAGGTAGAGTTCATATATAAAAAATTGCCCTCAATTTTTTAGTCCAATATGCTTCGCTTTTTTATACATTTTGTATTGAAGGTCACGCAGTGGAAACCTAAGAACATTCCCATACATATGGGAAATTGGGGATAACTTTTTCTTAATCGGGATCAACGGTGTACTTTTACTCCAGAATGTGGTTTTTTGGGATAATCTTTAAAAAATCTTCTTAAAAACATTTATAATGAACATACATGATGGAATCATGCCTTATGAAAGTCGTTCTTGAAACCTCTAGAACAATATACCTTTGCTATTGCGCTACAGGGTGAAAAAAGATATCTTTTGCGAAATAACAAAGGAATATTGTACTAGTTTTTTTTTAAATAACTTACACCATTTTTAGATTTGGAACAGGATAAAGTAAAAAAATACAAATTCTGGCAAAAAGTAGGTATGTACCTAAACTTACAACAAAAAGTAATCCATGATATTACATGGTACTTGCTGGTGCTATAGAATGTGAAGTAAAAACCTTTAAACCCCAACTACTTCTTTTGGGAATAATGGCGTAAGTTTGTATTTCAAGCGTTCGTGGCACTATGATAGCAGTTGTTAAACCAAGTTAGAGGCCTTCGGGCGGCCTGAGAACTTCTAACATTCAAGTTGCCCACTCACTTGACAAGCCTAATCCCAATAAGGTCTAGTTTTCCCCTTGAGTCGGAAGGTCAGATGGCAGTCACTTCCGTAAAAACGAGTGCCTACGCCAAATTAGGTAGCGGATTCCAGGCAACCTTCAGGATGGGGCGCTGTGGGGTAACCTCCACGAGTGTCTCGGCTCTTCCAGTTCCCCTGGACCCTCGCGGGTCTGGGGGAAGGGGAAGGGTTCTGGCCGGTGCGCCCTGGAGGCAACGGTAAGTGATTCATCTTCGAAGGGATCGCTTACCGGTGCTACCAATAACCCGGAGACGGGGTAGCTCTGGGTGTTCCTCTGTTTAGCGGAGGAAACTCCAGATGCGACCAATGCGGGGATGGGGGGGTTCCGCATCAGGGAGTCGCATGACAACCCCAGGTGAGGTGAGAGGGACAAGCCCGGACCCGTAACCCTGACTTCGGCAGAGGGCCGCTATAGTCGGGAGCGGGGGCTTTTACCGTCAGGCCCGGGCCGGGTGGTGGCTGCGAGGGAGAAAACCTCCATAAAAAGTTACAAGGGGACCTGAGGGAGTGAATTCGGGGTTTTTCACTCTCTCGGTCGGCAAGTGTGTCGTGTCGCCCTGCACGCTTGCCGTCGGGTGGGGGGCGCAAGCCTCTACCGAGAGGGGACAGCTTCGGCTGTCACAGCAGGCGGTGTTCGCGGTTGTGTGCCTTGGCGATCCCGTGTCACTGCCACTAATGCTGTATGATGGGCATACCCTGGTGGTTTTAGACGGTAGTCCGGGCGGTTCCCGGGAGTCAGTCATACCTGTCCTAGTTCCCAGGCTAGGCGGGATGCGTAAATGCATTTTTAAAAAAAGAAAGGCATCAACTAAACTGGGATAACGCTAGGATGATGAAGATGGCTTAAGTTTGTATTTATGAAGGAAGATTATGTAAATGTAAAAAAAATTGAAGTTTTGCCTCTCACTGTACTACTCTAGCTCTTACATCTTCACAAATACTATGTCAAGATTAACCACGCTCGTACTATTAGATTGCATAACATGATTAGCATTGAAGATAATATTGTAAATCAGTATGTTAATGCTAACTATACTAGTGTGGCGAGTGAGTACCCATCTTTTTTTTTATTCAAAATTTCCAAAAACTGACTGGACCAAAAATCTATATAACTATAAAACCTCTTAACAATATTTTAAGAGAATCAGTTGAGAAATATACAGGGAGAACAGCGGGAAATCCACCATCCGTCGGCCGGATATACGAAAGCATTTTTGCCGAAGTTGAAACGGAGAGTTTCGTTTCACTCGGCCAATAATTTATTATTTAGCTATTTTCATTTTTTCAGTTAGAATCAGCTTTTGTAGCTGTCTGATAAATTGATAAATGATAATTATTTTGACGTTGTATACCTGTTTCAACCTTGTTGTGAAACAATTCTTAGAAAAAAACATTTGTGGTAGACAAAAGACTTTGTGTTTCCTTTCGCGTCTCAGCTTTATGAGCCTGCACCACTATAGTTTCTGTTTGGCCCAATGGTTGACTGGTAGAGAATGCCTCAAGAAGTTAAGACATTAAGTCCGCCAATTGCACTTTTTTGTAATTCCAATAAGTTTATTTAGTAATTATTACAAAATCCGCAACAGGCTTCGTCAACACCGTCAACCTAACCTAACCTAATCTAAAGGACCGCCCCGGATCGTAGATGGCTCAAAAGTTCCCATGATGCTGGCGGCGTTGCCACGCTGAATGGCCAACGAAATCTGTTAAGCCAAAAACGATCCAGAACGAGGATCGCAACCCCTCTCTCTCAGCCGCCGACCCACATCTTTTAAAAAGTCCCTGGCCTCTGCACCCCAGGGTCCCGCAGTCTCCACCGCCACCGGCACAAAGTCGTACACTGGTTCCCAGGCAGAGTATTTTAAATGTTTCGCTCGAGCCGCCGACTCTGCCGCTGAGCCCGCGGATCTGATGGTGTGACTCAAATGGGATGGGGCAAACGTGCTCACGCACGTTGCGTCCCATAAGAGACACCGACCCTTCCGCCAAGGAATAAATGATAAAAGACAAAGTCATCAAATTAATTTAATCGAAATAAACAAGAACAAACGACAGAAATAACTAGGTCGTTTACTTGAACAGTGATGCATAATCACGACCCATTTTAAACAAGGCTTGAATATTTTTGACCGTTGTTTTAAGCGTAGCCAAATCACAGTGGATCGCGCCAACAAAACATGCAGACACAAAGACATTCAGAAATAATAACATACTTTATAGTTATGATAAAGCAAATAATGACCTAGCTTTAGAGTTGCGTTATTTTCAACAAGTACTTTTACCTAGTAAGGCTATATCGTAGGTAAGTAACAAATACCTGCTTATATAGAGCTCGTATCTCACCATCTATTTAGGGGTGTTATGATGACTCGTCCTCATCTCTCGCCTCAAACCTCACCCGTTTTTATATGGAAACTGCCAAAATTTGACAATTTCCATAAAAGCGATATTCGTCAAATTTTGATATTTTCCATATAAAAACGAGTGAGGTGTGAGGTGACAGATGAGGACGAGTCGATTTTGTGAATAACCATCGAGTTCATCTGATGATGGAGACAGAACCTCTAGCTTCGGAGGCAGAGTCACTACCAACTAGGCTAAACGGGTCGTCTGTATTGCTGAGGTACTTTTAGAGGATCGTGGGGGTTGTAGCTATAATGAAATACTTTACGACTTTATAACACACTATTATATTCCTTACCGTGCTGAAATACAATTACAATAATACAGCTAAATAACGTGTGAACTCGATTGGAGGAGTCCGGATGAGGAATCAACTGGAAAAGCAACTGTTTTCTAAGGAATGCCTGTCATTGGTAGAGATATTGGTGCCATTTCAAAAAGTTGTAGTAAATTTGACGGTAGAAGTCGCTACAAGTAAGGCTTAGTTAAAAAGAGTGAATTGATTGAAAGATTCGTCGCCTCGGGATAACCCGCGGTAGCTCAGTTGGAAAGAGCGATGGACGGATTCCAGAGGTCGCGGGTTCAAATCCCGCCCGGGGTGATGAATTTTTAATTTTCGGTTGGAAATTATAATTCCGCTAAGTGGACGTTTTCGCTTGTAAAAATATTTACATTCTAGAAAATTCAAAATATGTAGAATTGTATACATTATGGTTCTAGTTCCACATGGCTAGACTCATAAACATAATGTATCGTACATACAGTCAGCAATAAAAGATGGTATAAAAAAATTGGCCAAAAGCATGTCGGGCCATGCGAAATTTAGGGTTCCGTAGTTGCCAATGAACTTAATAAAAAAACAATAACAAGCAAAAGGGAATACATTCGTAGCATTTCATACGACTTTAACTAAGAAAGGAAGTCTTTTTACGATAACTCAAAAACTACTTAACTGATCATATATTATCCGCTATAGTTTTTGTTGAAAATTTTTAACAAGCTTTACTTTCATGATTTTTTTCATATATTTTGGACCCATTGTTCAAAAGTTAGAGGGGGGGGGACACATTTTTTGTAGTGATTATTTTCGAAAATATTCACTATCAAAAAATGTTTGAAGGAAAAGATTTACTGATTTTTTTTTATATTTATCCATAACAAATTGCAGCTTTCTAGCTCTAACAATCGCACAGCAAAGCCTCGGACAGACAGACAGACGGACATAGAAACTATAAAGGTTCCTATTTGACTACGGAACCCTGAAAAATGTTTATATCTCAGAAACTTATTTACTTACCGTTGATCCGTGTCGAATTGCGCGGAACACACGACACTACTGCTTGATCGAAACGAGATCGAGTGGTTTTTATCGTGTTGGCTGTCTCGATAAGCTATTCTACCTACGGTAATCTTACCAGTTACAGGATCCGACATTTATCTAAAATCCCACTTACTGATAAAAAAATATAGGAATTGCCAGTGTTCGATATATACACAGTATACTATATAGCAAATTGCCGTGAGATTCAGACATTATATACTCGTAATATAACTAAAAACTGAATTCCGAGTGTTAGTGCATGCGGTACACCCCGAAATTCAGAAAAAACTGCAAATGGTGTTAAAACCATCAAAATCGGAACGTTTATCTTTAGGCCATACGAATCAATTTGACCAGTAGCACGAAAAAAAAGCAAAAAATTATAAAAGATACTAAATGAAAATATTTTCAGAATTGCCTTCTTGGGATTGGATATGAGGCTATTACATATCATTTTAGGTATATTTTACAAATAATGATTCAACCGTATTATATCTGGAGGAGCCCAAACTACTTATTAGGTTTGTTTTGAAAATGAATTTTATATTAATTTAAATCAAGTGACTGAAATATAATATGATATATTTAAAAAATAAATACCACATACGATAGGTTTCAGAACATTTTTTTTTTCATACAAAAAAGATGACGTCATAACTCCTCTCCTTTTAAGGGTTCCGTACCCAAAGGGTAAAAACGGGACCCTATTACTAAGACTTCGCTGTCTGTCCGTCTGTCACCAGGCTGTATCTCAAGAAGCGTAATAGCTAGAGCTAGACAGTTGAAATTTTCACAGATTGTGTATTTCTGTTGCCGCTATAACAAACAAAGACTAAAAACAAAATAATAATAATAATAATTAATGGGGGCTCCCGTACAAAAAACGTGATATTTTAGCCATTTTTCATGGCTACCACTCGCCGAGCTAGATCTCAAGAACCGTAATAGCTAGACAGTTGAAATTTGCACACATTATGTATTTTTATTGTGGCTACAACATCAAATACTAAAATCAAAATAATAACAATAATTAAGGGAGGCTCCCATACAACAGAGTAGTTGTTGGCGTTTTTTCTGGTATGGAACCCTTCGTGCGCGAGTTCGACTCGCACTTGGCCGGTTTTTTATTCTATTTTTTTCGTGCTACGGGTGAAATTCATTCGTATGGCCCTTTTTTGGCGTACCGCTAGCACTATATGGAATGAGCTCGCTATCGAGGTTTTCCCGAATATTTATGGTTCTTTGAGAAAGTAGCGTACACATTTTTAAAGCGATGGAATGCTTACCATTAGGCGAGCCGTACGCTTCTTTGTCACCGATATGGTATTAAACAAAAAAATACCTTGTATTTCTACATTTCATTGAATTCTACACGCAAACGAAGGGGCCATTACCTGCGGGTGAATGAAAACAAAGTCATATGAACTTAAAAACGTTTATTATGAATACTGTGCCTATCATAGATTAGCCTATCGCCATAGCTGAGCACGTACGTTAACCCAGTTAATCGTTAATTTAACTTAACTTTTTGAGTAACGGATTTTTTTTAAAAACTCCTATCCGTTAATTGTAACAAATGCATGGAGATCAATTTCACTATTTAGCGTCTAAATTCTACACTTAAGTTACATTCAAACCGTTTGCTAACGACGACGATATCTATCATTTCAGTACAATTATGAACCATTTACATCTCAAAGAATAAATCGTTCTGGAATGACAGCGTTCCCTGTGACGAAACACTACAGTTTCTACCTTTCATTTACTGCACACTAAAATTGAACTAACGAATTACCTATTTAATTTTAATCTCAGTTAAATTACTCCCTAAGCCATTATTTAACCTTTTCACCGCCATGACTATTTTATAAATCACAAAATAGTAACCGTCTTTGGCAATACATGAATTATTTTAAACTGTATCTATTGTGATGTATAGAAATGGCGGCCAAGAGGTTAACGTAGTTTTTTAAATAACGGGTTAACGATTAACGTTATTCGCTTAATTAACGTTGCCCAGCCGTGGGTATCGCAGTAAGTACCGGCCGCGTCACGTGGCGTGCTCCTCCCTCTTCTCCGACTGCAGCGCGGCGTTTTGCTCCTCTGTGCAGTATTCTGCAAACAAAAGGGTAATGGTTATCCGGCTCGAAGGACCAAATGCAAACAGTAATACAATCGAGAAAATACAATGTAACTTTGAAAGAGATATCACATAGAGTAGGGAACGCGCTCAAGATTGTTCTGAAATGTGCTTACCGTTAGGCAGGTCGAAGTGTAAAAAACCGGCCAAGTGCGTGTCGGGTCACGCACAAAGAAGGGTTCCATACCGACACTTCTTAAACTACATTTAAAACCACTATACAATACAGTAAATCAAAGAAGGTCGTATCTTCATAGGGAAGTCACGGCACTTGCGCCTTTTGTTTGGGCAAGACAGTTTTTCAGCAATAACTCGACCAAAAATCATTGAAAGTATTCATAATTGTATATCATTTTGATTTATTTTAGAATTTTATACTTCATAGGAGGGAATTTAGAGGGGGGGGGGGGGGGCACTTTTTACGACTTTGACAGCTAATATTATCTCACCATCGTTTGACTTAAATGGAAAAGTTTTTGAGAAACCTCTATGTCATTTTCAAAGGCCTATCCAAAGATACCCTACAAGCCTTTATGTGCATTGAAAAAAAGATTGACACCCCTGTTTAATATTTTTTTCGCAATTTCACATCATATTTATATAGCGGTTCATAGCACTGCATACACCTTCCTACCAAATTTTATAATTGTAGTGCTCATAGTCTCCGAGTAAATCAGCTGTGACATACGGACGGACGGACGGAGGGACAGACATGACGAATCTATAAGGGTTCCGTTTTCGCCATTCTGGCTACGGAACCCTAACAAGGTCCAAATAATCGAAAGTCATGGCTCGCGTTTCAGGCGACCCAGGACCCGGATTGTTGGTTCCATTATTTGCGTCTACATACGATTACCTAACCTGGATATTTAAACAAAATAATAAAATTATTCTTAACTAATTATACTGATTGTTTTCCTCACTTAGGCCAGCGAACAATAAAAAATACCGCATTATTTGAAACGCCGTTCTGATCTGACCAAACGAGGAAACAATGCACAGGATACTGATGGAGAAGGAGTAGGAGTAGCCGACCTGCCACTAGATCCACTCTTTTAAGAGTGAATGACTAAGACGAACACTCACGAATGTTGCTGGGCTCCCAGCCGATTCACTCGCCGGCTCACTACAGCGACCAGAAGAGTTCCAGCACTGAATCTGCTGAGTTTAGTTTACTCCTAGACATACCCTCGCCACGGAGTCAATAGAAACTGACAAAATTTCTCCTAAGCTTGAGCCTAGTAGCGGGCTTGACCACGGCATCTTTGTTGAGAAGAAACGAGTAAGAAGATTCACTTACAAAAGTAACTGGTCTCCCAGCTGATGCTCCCGCTATAAAGATCACTCCGATACAGCCAATAATGACCAGCACAGCAGCGTTCCACCTCCAACACTATATTAGTCGAAGCACGTTCACTGCTGGAAATACATATATTATGCTTCCCCTCACCACGCTTGGCATGCGGGTTGACGATCGCAGTATCCCCACCGCACTCCAGGGCTCCATGCTGCCCATCCCCCAGTGCTCTTGGTCGTAGCTGCAGCGTTCGCCAAGCCAAAAATCGTTGGGCCACTAGAAAAGTGAATATGTAAGCAGACTTACGAATATGGCTAGGCTCCCAGCCGACGTGCTCGCCGGTCCTCTGGTTCTCAGCCTGCAACCAGTCATGCAGTGGCCGAAAGTATTCCAGCAGGCCGTCGGCCTTCATCCGCCGCTGCCCGGTCAACGCCTCCATCGCATCAGGCCACGGGTGGGACGACCCCATTTTGAGCATGTTTCTGGCGAAAGAGAGGAAATCTTTTAAGACCCAACTTATCTCACGATAACATGTAGTTTAGGAATGTCCAGGGAAACTGTTAGAAATCCGTTTCACTGCGCTGGCAGATTATGACTGGTAAACTACGAATATTTCTAAAACACAAAAAGCCAATTTAGAGACATTCGTCAGTCTTCAGTTCGTAGAATCTGTAGTCTCGTTATTCTTAAATATATAGTAATTATTGAAGACATCATTTAGGTAAATTAGAATAAAGTTGAATAAACATAATATTATAAATGATCTGAGAAATAACAATTAATCCAACAACCTTATAAATCTTAGATAACCTTTCTTAGTAAAGCAGACAACTCACGATAACGCATTTCCAGCGGCAACGCTTTGGAATATATCGCAGTCCACTAGCTTCTTAGTGGGCGAGTACTCGCCCGCCAGCTCGCACAGGGCACGGTGGAACTGGAACTGAATGATGAAGGACACGTAGTACCTGGAACATAAATACGTTGATTTACTAACCCCTTCCTCTTCCTTCCTGGCCGTAACCAGGGGCCTTTCAGCTCGAAGTACGATTTTTTCTATGGAAATGTTAGTTTAACTGGTTTGCACCAGGTGGCACTGGGTGCTATCTCTATCGCACTTGCATATTGAAGTGACAGAGATGCAGCGTTCGTGCGGTTAGTTCTTACTAAATACACAACGGCGCTACGATCTATGTGGAGTATTTCACTGGTATCTCTATCTCAGTATATATATTGTACTTTGTGGCCGTAACCTCATTTCTGAGGGACGTGACTGCTATGGGTGATGACGCTTTCAACCACTGCTCTCCAGGCCGAGCGGTCTTGAGCCTTTTGTAAAGTCTCTTCTTTAATGTGGACCCGGTAACTTCTTGGACCGCGTCTGTCCATCTCCGTTGCTCGTCCTCTGCACCTCCTTCCATCGACGCGCCCAGTAATTATGTGCCTTTCAGCGTATCAGCGCCGCGCCTGACCATGTGTCGAAAGAACTTGAGCACTCTTTGAGTACAAATGGCGGATAGCCTTGTTTTTATATTGAGCTCGTGCAAGATAGAACCGTTTGTGCGACTGCTGTCTATACTAACCCCTATGATTCTCAGAAAGGGGTACACAAACCTTCAGGGGTCGCCTAGTGACCGTAAATTATTCACGGTAAAATTTACCGAATGACATGTGACGGGTGATTAGCTAAAAGAGGTCAGTTAAGAAGTTTACAGTCGTCTGAAAAAATCCTAGGGGTACGTGGAACTAGAAATTCGAAAAATCCAACAACGACCCGTATGGACAGGAATTAGACTTTGAAATCAGAGGCATCTGAACTGAGCAGTTAGCACTATAATAACGTGGTCGCATAAAACAGTTATTCTAGTAAGTGATGTGCAAAGGGTATAATTTCTGAGGCGGTGCCAATAATGGCCACTGGGTGAGACGCCCCTGTCGATGATTCTTTTGACGCAACGCAAGGACAAAATAACGGAGCTAACTATTCTACAAATGACGCAATAACCAAAGTTGTTTAGTCAATGGCTTACCGCAACTTAATTAAGTACTAACTGCAATTATACTACTAGTATAGGTGAAAATCTTAAGAAAATGACCAGTTGTATATAACTACATACAACAAGCCACACACAACTATTACGTGTTCGAATAGGCGTTTGTTTTGTTTGTGTTGCATATTTTAAATATGTAATGTCTATTTGAACACGCTATAACTACGGACAACAGGTTCGTTTCTTAAGTTTTTTACCTAAAGTGCGTGTAAATCAATTTGCAGATCGACGGAATGTTTACTTGAATACGGCATCAGCTTTGTTCCTTTCATTTTGTACAGATCATAAAAACATAAATAATTGTTTATTTTAATATGTGATCTTCATCCTATTGTTTATTTTATCTCACCTAGCATATTCTACATCAGCAGAAACGTGATACTTCGCCGCGGCATCAAAGTCCTCTTCAGTCCTCGTCACCGGAGGCTCCACTCCCTGAAGACTCTCTCTCAATCGCCAGAAGTGGCAGTTATAGTTCTCAGGAGTGGTGGTACCGCGGAAAACACCATAACGGAACAGATCCAGAGTGTAGGCGAACGGTAGGAAGACTATTTTGTCGATACCCTGAAATTGAGCGAGACTGGAATCAGTTATTTTAAAGAGACGACAATAAGTAAAGCGAAGACTTAGAGAAACTAAGGCTGGGTTGCACCAAACCGTCTGTAATCGTAAGCTGTGTTGTCAAACTAGTCAAATTTTCCATACATTCAGATTTTAATGAACACAGCTTACGATTACAGACGGTTTGGTGCAACCCAGCCTTAGACTGAGTCCGTTAGAACTTATTATAATTTTATGACGAAGGGCATCAAAACAAGAGTGTGATTTTATGAAACGAGCCGGAGGCGAATTCCATAACATGAACACACGAGTGAGTCGGCGGAAGGATGTTACATAAATACATACACATACATACATAAACTCACGCCTATATTCCCAAAAAGGGGTAGGTAGAGCACACGAAAATTAATTTCAGTGCCACTTTTAGCAATTGTAGGTAAAGAAGAAGGAAGGATGTTTACGAGATCAATAAATTTACCATTTTGTAGAGCTGATTGATCTCAGTTTGTTCGTCTTCAGCGTCATTTCCACTGATGAGACCGACCCTCCGCAAATGCTTCGGCGACGACACGGACAGAGCTATCGTGTCGCCGACGGCTTCGTGGAAACCTGCAACATTTTCATATTGTCTTAACCTTTTCGCCGCCAGACGTCAGAGTAATTCGCCGTGCCCCTGACGCCACAACGGTAAAAAAAAGATGTGTAAATAAATAATGCCATAGTTTTTCATAAAAAAAAAATTGTCGGCCAGTGCCGTCGTTGGCGTCGGAGTGACGATTTTACGTTGACGGCTATGGCCGACCGTGGCGTTCAAAAGGTTAACTACTGTCTAATAGTACTCGTACAGTGAGCCAAAAAGTTGGTCTACCAATTTTCAACTATATTTTGTTGATTAAGGTCGAAAAGTGGTATAGATAGTTCAATTCTATCTTACCCCGTGAGCTTGTAACTGTCGCTGTGTGTATGCGAGCGCCTACGACTGCTGTACCCCACACAAACCATACCTGCATAGTTACAAGCACACGCACACATATATACGCCCAGATAAGTTGAGCTTACTGTACTTATGTACAGCTTACTGCACCCATGAACAGCTAATTGTACCTATGTCCAGCATAATGTACCTGTATAAAGCTCACTGTACGTATGGACAGCTTACTGTACCCATGGACAGCTTGCTGTACCCATGGACAGCTTACTGTACATATGTACAGCATAATGTACCTGTATAAAGCTCACTGTACATATGGACAGCTCACTGTACCCATGGACAGCTTACTGTACCCATGGACAGCTTACTGTACCCATGGACAGCTTACTGTACCTATGTACAGCATAATGTACCTGTATAAAGCTCACTGTACATATGGACAGCTCACTGTACCCATGGACAGCTTACTGTATATATGTACAGGTTACTGTACCTATATAAGCAATTTGATAGGCAATTCATATAATAGGGTTAGTCATTCCTGTTTTAATACCTTCGTTAGAGGCAACCAGCGCTAACAGCTTAAAGGGACCTGATTTATTATACGTCTTGGTTAGTGTGTAGCTAATTATTGGTTAACCATAGAAAATATAAATTAAAACAGTTGGACAAATACTGGCAAAGGTATTTATAAGTGTAAAGGTATTTAACAAAGGAGTAAAATGAACAGGGCTGCCACAAAAGTTCGTATATATATCTTTTTTTTTAATACCACGTCGGTGGCAAACAAGCGTACGGCCCGCCTGATGGTAAGCGGTCACCGCAGCCTATGGACAGCCTATATGTCAAATATCTATCGCTCGAGCAGTAAAGTGCGATAGATATTTGAGTTTGGAATTTATATTTTCTTTTCATGATTGAATTTAAAAAATCATACTTAAAAGAAAATATCATGGTCATTATCATTCTGATGTTTGCTTCAATGTTAATACCTGTACCTTAAATATTATATCATAATATTCTAATACACCATAATATTCTAAGTATAATACACAGGTACTCTGACTCCGTTTTATGTTTTCGGTTAGTGAGTGAAAGATCAAGCGATAATAACATTAATCGGTAAAGTATGAACAATTATTTTAATAATGAACCATATACGACAACGATCAAAATAATTTTAGGTTAATTATGAGTAATAACTACGAGTGTAACAGTCACATTTAAAAAAACAGAAATTATGAACCTTCTATGGCCCATGGGCTTAATAGAAGGACTTATTCTCCTTAAAAAATATATATAAATTGGGGACAATCTTGCACAAATCGACCTAGTACCAAACTAAGCAAAGCTTGTACTATGGGTACTAGACGACGATATACATACTTATATAGATAAATACATACTTAAATACATAGAAAACATCCAAGACCCAAGAACAAATATCCGTGAAAAAAGCACAAATAAATGCCCTGGCCGGGATTCGAACCCGGGACCTCTAGCTTCGGAGGCAGAGTCACTACCAACTAGGCTAAACAGGTCGTCAAAGAATTTAAAATATCTTTAACTAGAAAAGGGTTTTATTTCCGTTTTTAGAAGTGAAAGAAATTTGAATCTATTTCTGATAAGGATCAGGATTTAAATATCATTTTGTATTGCACAGTGGGCATTAGGAGAAGGAGTTAGTAGACAGTTAGTGCACGTTAGTGTTTAAACACACATTCAGGACAATCACACAAAGTCAGAACCACTTAAGTCACCTGGATTGGCCCCCGCTCTGAACACATTTGGTTGATGCATATACTGCAGGTAATACTGCACATGTCCCATCTCATGGTGAACTGTCCTGAACATCAATTGATCGACTGTTGTGCACATTTTGATCCTACAAAAAACTTAAATTTAGTTACCTGGGTTAGCTCCGTCACGGAAAACGACCGGTTGGTCTTTGTACTGGAGGAAGTACTGAATATGACCCATTTCGTGGTGTGTTGTTTGGAAATATTCATAATCTACTGTTGTGCACTGCTTGATCCTTGAAATTAAGCCAAATGTTAAAAGATAAAACGTAATTTAGATGAAAGCGTGCATGCGTAGGCATTTCTACTCGAAAAACACATTTTCGTTGATGGCAACCAAAAGGCCAGAGCGGATATTTGTCACGTTTGATTCTTTGGTCAAAATCCAAAAACAAATGGAACAAATTTAATCAACCACCACCATAATGATAAAGCAATAAAGAACACTCGTGCGATATCATTAAATATGTACGTCGACTCTTCAATACCTGAAGTCTTCACCATCATAGAAGTCCCAGGCTGACGCATGACAAACGATATCCCTGTCAGTCGGTTTCTCAATGATAGAATTCTTCCAGAATTTGTCGGGCATCGCCGTTAAGTTTAGAGATCTGAAGAATTCGTCTGACATTTTGAACATCTGGAGTGGTGTATAGTTCTGGTCCTTCATCGCTTGTGTGATATCGATCTCTTTCTTGTCCGGGTACGGGCGGGTGAATGACTCTATGTTGTTCCAGGTTTGAGCCCACATGTTTCCTGGAAATATTTTTTGTCTTAATTAGTGTTGAAGAATGAACAGTTAAGACAGCTTAGTTCGGGATTTTTAATATCGACCAAATTCTATAATTCATTATTTATTTCGTCAATTTTTTTCCGTAGCTGCTATGACGTTGAAATTATTTAACCAAGTATAATACATATAATTTAGCAGCCAAATCGTATATCAATAAAGATTTGGTGTAACAGCACCTAGTAGTTTGGTGTGATTGCACATGCATACATGTTTAATTTAAATATTAAAACCACAAAGTAGTTGTAAAATACTTAAATATATTCTTAAAACTTGTAGTTTAGCTAATATTTATATGCCTACATAAACGTTCCTTTACAAAAGTTACTTTGTGTAACCAGTCAAACCTAATTAATTTTGTAAATCTTATTTTATTATGTTTACTGGAAATAAGGAAACACTACATGCAGTAAATAATATAATGAATAAAATTTATTAATTATTATATTTAAAAAATATATATTTTACCTAATAAATGCGCCGGAATAGGTCCCTTCGCGGACACCACTTCAGGTCCGTACTTGTCTCTCAGCTGTTTTCTAACATAAGCATGCAGCTGTTGGTAGAGAGGCTTCACGTCTTCCCACAATTTGGCCAGCTGCTCCTCAAAGTCACTCACTTCGTAGTCTGACTGCCACCATTCAGCCACGTCTTTGTAACCTGAAAACCATAGGAAAAAATTGTAAAAATAGTGTCACAAACCAAGTTTTTAAAAGGTTAAATGTTCCAACAACGAATGTCTTTGATGTGTGTTCACAGTTTATGTTCGTAAGAAATTAAACTAATGGAAAACTTTCTTCGGACGAGATTTGGAACAAGGTCTAATAATTTATGAATGCTGTTCGGAAGTTGCATAAATAAACACGAAATAACTGGTGAGATTGTACGATCTTTGAATAATTTTTAAGAAAAAAAAACGACTTCATTGGAGGAGGCCGGTGAAAGATTATTATACTTAGATGGTGTACTCTTAGATTCCATACAATAAAATAAAAATGGCAATAAGTATGTTTATAATGGTAGAAGACTAAGTACCCTCAATTCCTCATGATATCCTCGATCATAACTCAAGCTTGACGAAAATGTGTCCTGAAAACCTAGTTTGCTTGACAAACAAAACGAAGAGAACAAATCGCCAAACATGAACTACGCGTCGTTGAAGAGTTCTGTTCTGATCATCATCAGCAGTTCCACTTCATCAAATGTCACTTTTTTGAATGAAAATGCTTGATTAGTTCATGGAAATACTAAACTCACTATTTGTGTGCCTTTCACATTTGAGGAGTTCCCTCGATTCCTAATGGATCCCATCATCAGAACTCGAGCATGACAAAAATTAATCGTGAAAATAAAACTTGCTTAACAAACACAGCTAGAAGGACATATCGCCATACGTGAACTTTTCGTCGTTGAAGAGTTCTGTTCTGATCATCATCAGCAGTTCCACTTCATCAAATGTCACATTTTTGGATGAAAATCCTCAACTTGTTAATAAAAACATATAAATCACTATATGTTTCCCTTTAAGATTTGAGGAGTTCCCTCAATTCCTCATGAATCCCATCGTCAAAACTGCGTTTTGACAAAAACAGGACTAACTTGAATATATATACTTACAATCAAAAAAAAAATTTTCCAAATCGGTTAAGAAATGACGGTGTTATGGAGTTCATTTACGTTACACGTCTGTCTTTGTGTCACCGACTTACATGTGTGTACAATTTCAGATCAATCGGTCCAGTGGTTTCGGAGAAAATTGGCTGCGACAGACGGACGGATAGACAGACGCACGAGTGATCCTATAAAGGTTCCGCTTTTTTCATTTTAAGGTACGGAAACCCTAAAAATGATGATGATCCAGTTCAATCGTTCGAGCTGCATGCGCCTGGTATGATAAGTCCGGTGAATTTGGTGATAAATGCCATAATCGCCACGCTTGGCACGCGGCAAGGAAAAACACATTTGGTACAAACTTTATTGTTGACTGTATTTCTAGCAGTCATCACCTAGGTACTTGCTAAAAGCGTTCCGATAAGTCCAAACAACAAAATGTGGTGCTATAATATTGCACAGTCACCGAATTTACATAAGTATGCAAAATTTCAACTCAATCGGACACTGGCAAATGGGTCTTTAACTGGCAAGATTTAAGTAGAGGACGATGAAACTAAGAAAGCTTGTAAAAAGAAGTAGTACCCACCATTGAGTTTGGCGGCCTCGTTGCTCAAGCGCACGTACTGAGTGAAGTTCTCCTTTGCGCGGGCGCCAGCCGCCTTGTGCCACTCCACCCACGTGTACTCCAGCTCTGACACATTCTGGCTTTTTGCAAAGATCTCCGTGATATCTGCAACATGAGAAATATGCGCCCTGTATTGTTTGCAATAAAAACTCAACGAGTGCATCTGTCTGTCAACATGCGGCTATATCCTGTCTCCCTTGCACTGCTTAATTTAGAAACCGAAGGATATACCACTTAAGCCTAGGCGGCAGTGACCGTGCTTATGAAGCTGTTGGCCCAAGGTTCGAGTCCCGGTCAGGGCATTTATTTGTGTGACGAACACGAATATTTGTTCCCGAGACTTGGATGTTTTCTACGTATTATTATGTAAGTATGTATGTCGTTACCTAGGAGCTTTGCTTAGATTTAGATGTTTTTCTGTATCTAGTAAAACTCAACGAACGGATAATTCCAAATTGACCTTCAAAATACGCAGATATTACGGCTTCTGCTTACCAGGTTCCAGTGCTAAATCACATTTTGACGCATTCTTGTACGAGCAAATCTTCGATTTCGCATAGTTGGACTCCATATCCGACACTGACTTCATCAGCATCTTGTACTTGTCGTCGGGCAGCGCTGCAACTCCGAGCTGACTGTACTTCTTGAACATCCGCCGTAGAGTCACGTCCTGGAAGTCTTGCCATTTGTACATCTTCGTTTCCTCCCACGCCATCTTCTCTAGCTTTGAGATCTCTAGTTGGACTTGTATCTGGAAACAAAAAGTTTGAATTATCAACATGTAGTTTTTCAGTACAGAGTTTTAGCGACTTTTATCTGATTAAAAAGAGTTTCATAAAAAATGTATATATCTCTGCAATTGAAGTTATCAATTAATTTAAATTGGTACCTTTTTCTTTACATCTCGGAGAATTTGAATCTGAATTTAAATATTATCAGTCACATATTAAAAAAAAATACTGATTCAAAAAGGATGCTAAAAAGTCAAACAAATGATTTCAAAATTGACTCGAAGATGATGTGCAAAGACATAACGTTAGACAAGATCCTTATTGAACATTTATATACAAGCACTTCGACACTTCACACGAAATACGGACGTCATCTCACAAAGTTCTTGTCTACTTTAATAATATTGTGCCATTACATATTTTATCGTAAACTCTGACTTCAGAATTGGACGTCGCTAGAAATGTCAACATTGACAATACTAAGTTTGTATTATTGAATTTCCTAATATCAGATTTTGTTTTTCTCCGCAGACTTTTGAAGACCCTGACCGAAATCTTTCTGCGAGGTTTGAAGCAACGACCAAACACACCACCTCAAAATACAAATATACAGCTTCAGCTTCGCCCAACAAAAGAATTCATCAATTTCGAAAGCTGGTTGTTGCGTTCAAATGAAATAAAAGAGTTAACTTACTCAAAGTTCGTAGCGAAACTGCAAAATTGGTAATTATTAAAAGCATTATATTCTGTTCAAGAATTTATTCACAAATTGTAAGCTTATTTCCTTGTTTGTTTTTATGTGTAGTGTAACTTTGACTGAGATTCTCTGATTTCTAAATAGTATTTAGGTAAAATTTCAAATTAAAGAGAAAAATTGAAAAATTTAATGCTCCGAGCAGGATTCGAACCTGCGACATCTGGCATACGCGGCCAATAGCTCTAACCACTGAGCTATCGAATAACCAAGCTCGTGCACGAAATCCTTCACTAGTTCCCTCTTACAACGCCTTAGAGAGGCGTACATCACCATCTACCGCAGAAGACTTAAGACCAACGTCTCAAATTACATTGAGAATTCCATCCCATACAAATCTCGCTCTGAGCGCTGCTCCGAGCATTAAATTTTTCCCTTTAATTTGAAATCTGGAATTATTAATTTAGTATTTAGGTAGTTTATAGTAGTGACTGAACAAAATAATCCATTCTAATATTATAAATGCGTAAGTCACCCGTCTCTCTGTCTGTCTGTTACCTCTTCACGCTTAAACCGCAAAACCGATTTAGATGAAATTTGGTATAGAGATAGTTTGAGTCCCGGGAAAGGATATATGATAGTTTTTATTTCGAAAATCGTTCGTTAGGGGGTGAAAAGGGGGGTAAGAGTTTGAATGGGCGCCTACAACAATTGAATAGCAATTATTTCTGTATAATATCATTTGCTAAAAGTGTAAACCCGCTAAATCCATTACTTAACATTTTTTCGTTTTATCCACCATTATGTAGCAAAAAAAGATGCATCGCCTGAGAAAAACAGCTACTGAATACCCGCCATTTTCGTGTTTTTGGTGTAAACGAAAAAGTATAACATCGCAAAGGTATGTACTATTATTGTTTTTTATTAATATTTCGTGGCTTTTGAGTTGTAAATCCAATACATTCACTGTTTTGGGGTTAGGTTAACCTCTTATCAAAATTAATGGGAGTTTTTATCCTTACTATCGCGATAAACGTACTTAGCAGGTATTTTTCATATTCTGAAAAGATATTATATATTTTCATATTCAGTGTGTGTTGGCAGTGATTGATGACATAATGGCTGCTGAAACTGATTTTTTTTGAGCTGTGAAAATCAGCGCTGTACAGCCGATCAGCCTCGCAGCAAACGCTGAGCCCGAGCCTATTGTCGCACCGTTTCTGTTTATTTCTTTCCATTTGTGTATTTGTTTTTTTGTTTTTGTTTTTTTTGCGACACTAAATCATTTATTATTATTAAACGTAGTCGCTTACTATGGGCCTCATAAAAGGGCTTAAAGTCACCAAAAGAGCAAAGGAGAGGGCTATGCTGGGAGTATCTTAGCGTGATAGCATCAGAAAACATGGCCCTCCGAGTCGCTAAACTTAAGTGGCAGTGGGCGGGGCACATTGCACGTAGAACCGATGGCCGTTAGGGTGGAAAGGTTCTCGAGTGGCGACCACTTACCGGAAGGCGCAGCGTGGGTAGGCCCCACACAAGATGGACTGAGGACCTGGTGAAAGTAGGTGTAGTCCGCTGGATGCGGGTGGCGCAGGACCGGGCATTGTGGCACTCTTTCGGGGAGGCCTACGTCCAACAGTGGATATCCTTCGGCTGATATGATGATGATGAATATTTTCGCACAACACCCAATATATATATATATATATATTTCGGAAGATTTAATTTAGTTTCTTTTAAGAAGTTTGTTTGTATATTAATTTATCTTTTGATTTACATGAAGATCTATTTACTTTCTTTTTCTCGACAAACTGCGAAATTGTCTTTACCTCGGCATGACCCCTTTGTTGTTCCCTTTTAAATATGCCACTGACCTTTTTCTCATTCTCCTTACTAACATTGGACGTGTACGCCCACTCGGCTTCAGTGGCGCGGTCTCTCCTCTCCCCGGCCACGCGGTCCACTTGTAGGATGTACTCCCGGCCTTCGTGCTCCGATGTCTCCAGCTCCAGATGCGGCCCCTACGTGGCTACCACGAACATGGCTACAATGGCCGCGATGAACACAGACGACCAAGCCTAAAAGGCCCATATACTTAATACAGATGCATCAAGCTAATCGCAATCGCTCCTGATCCATATATTGTGTAGTCAGACTTTTCCCCACGATAAAAGACAGCTTGTTAATACGTCCAATGACATGGCAAGGCTGAGGTGTATGCTTGCCTTGGATCTGGCCGATGGCTTGTCTGCCACCATCGTTATATTAAAAACCATGCAGCCTCCGGTGTTGGATGTTGTTGAAAATCTTAACTCAAAAGAGTCTACAAGTCTAATCTAATCTGTATTATTGACATTATCAATATCCTTGAGCCGCGCAACTGATGTCCTGTGAGGTATAAAGCAGGCTTTAGTCTAAAAATTGTCACTAACCTTCTTCTCCTCATTCTCCTTAGTAAAACTGCGAAGTGTACGCCAACTCGCCTTCAGTGACGCGGTTTCTCCTCTGCCGGGAAAGAGTGTTGTCTAGCTGTCTTACTGGGTGGTGTGAAACAGAAACTGTCTGGATAAAGACACTGACCTTCTTCTCCTCATTCTCCTTGGTAATATTGGACGTGTACGCCCATTCGGCAACCGTAGCGCGGTTCCTCCTCTCTCCAGCCGCTCGGTCTAGTTGCAGGATGTATTCCCGGCCCTCGTGCTCCGAGGCTTCTAACTCCGGGTCCCGTCCCTGCGTGGCTACCACAAACACGGCGACAATGGCCGCTATGAGCACAGCACCGCCGCCGATTTTCAACATCGTCTGAGAATAAACGGGTATCGGTAAGTTCCTGTCCATGTAAGGCGTGGGAAGCCGGTAGAGGATCCATTGGTCTAAAGGGATCCAAGCAAAGCATCAGAGTTTATCATCATCAGCCTTTGTGCGTCCCACTGTAGGGCACAGGCTTCCTTTCATAAATAAGAGGGAACGGGCAGCAGTACCCACGCTAGCCCAGTGCTGGTTGGGGACATCACATATACCTTTGAAAATGTTAGTATAGGCTTAATCACAACATTTTCCTTCACCGAAAAGCTAAGAAGAAATATCAAATACAAATATCAATACAATATCAAATACGATTCCATATATAAGTTCGAGTTGGGATTCGAACCCACGACCGCCGCTTGATAGCCGCATGCCTGAACCACTAGCTGGCGCCCTGTAGCCCGGGCATAGAATATGGCTACGGGATTCCCTGCCTGCCGTACAAGGCGACTAATAGTGGGTCCTTGGGGTCGAAGTTGGGGGCTGCGATGGTCTATAAAAACAGAAGAAAAGAAAGAAAAACAGAATGGTGGGACCCACAGAGGTGTGACTCTCGGGCGGCAATGGTGCGTTCCGAAGGAGATATCAGAGCCGTCTGAAATAAGTCGAGGAGGACGATCGGGGGGTTTTTAGTCGGTCATGCAAGTCCGACATAACCTTCGCACTGTCCCTGCGGTGCGGTGGTATCCATGACGCATATTTCCCCGAAAAAAAAGGTTACCGTTGTTTCGGGACAAATCTCACATTCAACTAAAATCTGGTCGGGTCATGCCACCCCTCAACTAAATTCGTGGCGACCGCCATTGTGTGGAGCAACGGCGAAGGTCGAATGTCACTCGAATTATGCAAGTGCGATATTGGTGGAGATATCGAAGGATCTCCGGCCTTTGCAAGCCAGTAAACACAGACAAACGGTGTAAGTTACAGTCCGAAGCAAATGGGCGGAGTTCATTCGAGACATATACCCTACCAGAGGATAATGAGATAAAGAAGAGAACAACAAACAAATAAAGATCTCTTGGAACGTAACATGTCGTCCACGTAGCAGAGTTGGCAATGTCTCGATGACATCATATAACTGCAATTTCGCACAGAAAAAGTTGGCAGAGCGCGTATGACCTCACCGCATTTAAGAACTATATTCATGCATGAGGTTGTCATAGTAAGGTACACAAATTTCTATCTGGACGTTGTACTTGTAGGTTCGAACCGTGGCTTGTACCACTCGGCATTTCAGAATAATTGAACGAAATATTTTTTGATCCTTAAAAGCTTTTCATCGAAGGAAGCCATCGTGAGCCGGTCTAATCCCAACCAGGTCTAGTTTCCCCTCTGAGTCGGAAGGTCAAATAGTCGATTTTGTAATACGAACTCCTACGCCAAATCTTGTAAGATAAAGTGTACCGCAAACATAAGGTTCTGGTTCAATGTCCTATCTTACTTGACCAGAGAATATCATAGAGCAAGGCTAAGAAATTCGAAAAACGCATATACTTAGGCGATATAATAGGAAGATACGGTATTACAGGTATAATTTCAGTTACAGTTATCATTTCAGTTAGAGATATAATTCTGTTTTGTGTAAAATGATAACTGTAACTGATTACATTGATTGCGGGTTTATAGACGGAGAAAATGTGATATTGCAGTGACAGGTTGCTAGCACATCGACCACAACACACTTCAACCTGGTTCCCATAGTCGATTCTAACGACGTGCTATTTTAACCCGACACCATACGGGGGATGTTTTCCTTTAGCGAAAAGCTTATTAGTAGATATCAAATGATGTCTTCAAGAAAAGAGTGAACAGGCATCTTCTAGGTGAGCGTGTTCCATCTCAGACCATGTCTTAAATTTTCATCAGGTTACACTAGAATCAAACGGAGTCCCATTAAAAATATATATACTTCGTACATAAGTTGTTCAAACCGAGTGGCTCAAGCCGGCGTTGAACCCACGGCTTGCAGAATAAAAGTCACGGGCCTTAGAGACGATGGTTTTTTAGATACGGTAATATAGGTAACTGCTAACAACATGCTGCAATGGGAAGGAAGTCGTGATTTTTTTGGTCAAGTTGTGTGGTTTTTTTCATTTGACTGAAAGCCCGTCTCTTATTGCGATACGCACACACGACTCGGGTTGGCATTTAAATCACGCATTATAGGGAAGGGAAGGGGGAGGGAGGGTGGCATTTTATAGCGGTTGGTCACCCCTTTCAAATGACACCCGATTTAGTTTTTTTTATATGTTAATAATTACCGAGATCTTGGACTCTGAATACCGATCATTACACACACCCGTATAGATATTTATGACGCATTAGGTGTATAGATATTTTTCTTTTAGACCGGCACCTGCCTGTAAGGCAGGTCCTTGTAGGTACGACGACGAGCGAAGTGAGGAGGAGTGTTAGGTGTACCGCGACCCTACAGCGCGCGAGCCGAGCGAGCGAAACGAGCGCCAGAACCAATTTTTTTAACGGTTACTCTCTTTTTTTGGAAACGGAGCCCAGGTGACCGTCTTTTGACAGACACGCAAGGGCGGAAGGTTTGTTTCATTGAACATAACCTCAAAAAATAAAAATAAAAGTTTCGTGGTAACTATTTATTTCCTAACTTTGGGGAGGGGTCGGGGGGATCCTACCCCCTCCTCCACCCCTCACCCTCCCTCACCATCCCTATAATGCTTAATTCAAATGCAACCCCCACGACTCTAGTCTCGGAGAATAGTCGCACCGGACTATCTCACGTACATACGCGTAGGATACCGGTATCGTAGTGTGCGAGTCTCCGTTTAGATGTACTTACAGCCTTGGCCAGAAGTATTAAGCTCTCCCGCGTTTTTCATATAAAAGTAAAACTGTGAATAAAGCATTTTATATCTTTTATTATAGAAAATTCTAATATTTTTCAATAACACTAGCTATTCATTGACGTTAAAAATGATTGCACTTAAAAAAGGCATTAGGTCCTTTTATTGCGAACCCAAATATTGGCTCAACTTTAGAATATGCAACACCGAGTTTAGCATTCATATTTTTTTTATTAACAGTACTCATGATTAGAAAGCTTTCCACAAATTTTCAAGTTGCGGAAACGTAAAAAAAAATTGGACAGTTTCTAGACTAAAATCGGTAATAAACACCACGCCATGAAAGTCAGATGATTACGTCACTCACGTCACTGGGGCCTAGGTATATCAAAAACCGAATCAGAGCACCCCACTATCCACGTGGTTTTGTCTGCTCTACCCCTAGAGTGTATATAAAAATTCGGAGGCGCGAAGGGAGAGCAGCCCTCGCCCGCCGTGACAAAGCGCGGGAACCACGCGGGAACCGTGCGAGGTGGAGCGGCTGAGCCTGGTCGCCGAAGGCGACCAGCAAGGCGAAGCTGCGGAGCCGAGCATGGACGACCGTGCTTTGTTACGCGAAGGCGGAAGGGCTGCTCGTCCCGCAGCGCCGGAGCTAAGGCGGAGTCGAACTGTCATGGCGTAGTATTATTTACCGATTTTAGTATAGAAACTTTCAACTTTACTTTTTTTTTCTCTTAAACCATACGTCTGCGCAACTTGAAATTTTGTGGAAAGCTTTCTAATAGTGAGTACTATTTATAAAAAAAATATGAACGCTAAATTCGGTGTTGCATATTCTAAAGTCCTTCCCAAATATTTTTAGGGTTCAGTTTTCTAGGATAAATAGCTACTTCGAAATTATATCTGCTAAAGTTTTCGAGATGTTTATATACATTATTTTTTCTATTTTGCGTCAATGTGTAGTTTTGTACCAAAAAAAACATAGTTTATTTATAAGCTACAAAGAAAAATAAGGGGTGCTTAATACTTCTGACCTAGATTGTATGTGAGATACTCCGCGGCAACCAGTCTCCGAGACTAGAGTCGTGTGAACGTGTAATGAGAGGGCCTAATACTTATGTAACGTTTTGCAATCTGTAGGATTAAAAAATAAAAGGTTTGAATCAAAAATATTCAATTCGGTACATCTTCCATTATATCTGCATCGTTTTGTGACCTGTATGACAAATAATTATGCAGTATTGATGAAAGTACATGACACTAAGGTTTATTTATGTAGATTGCTATTAAAAGAAATAAACTCATATAGCATGCCTTACCACATTATATTGCACACAATCTGTTTGAATTATTCACAACAGTAAAGTATATAAAACACAATGTAAATTCTTGAAACTTCAATATGCTTTGACGGATTGACAAAACTGTTTTTTTCCAATGACTAAGGAAACTTCCCTCCTTTGTCAAAGTTTTTTTCAAAAACTTGACATCTCTTAGAAGTTAACATACTTTTCTTGTACATACCTTTTTCTTCTAACTGAATCGTATAAAAAAGTTATGTTTGTTTTCATAAATGTTGTTTGTGAAAATATAGAAATACATAATTTAAAAACGGCTCTGTTGACATGGAGTTGTCATATCGATACCTTCCAAAATACTGCTAATCTGCTAATCGCATGCTTGTTTTAGCACTGCGGCGGAAATATGTGGTCTTCCAATGCTAGCATACATAAACCAGTGTATACCGTGGATTTCTACTTATAGATTGACATTATTACTCCAATGGAAACTAGGAAAAGTGTTTCTTGTGTTCAAAGTGCAACTACAGGTGTCACAACAAACACAACGCGCACAAAGTACAATATATTTGGGAACCGGGAGACACCGGCCCGCCGTCCGCTTTGACGTGTCTAATCTTTCCACTGTTCTGTCTTGTAAACGCCAGCGTCCGTACCAATATTATGAAGAAGATTACTGTGTCTCAAGAGAACTTCAACACCATGACTATAAGGTAAGTTATCTTAAAGTCCAAGACTTTTGTATCTGTTCCAATCATCCACTCGGAGCCGGGATAACATTTTGCTACTTAATCCCATAAATTTGGATTTGGAAAAGACCGTGGATAGTTTTACAGTTGCAGTTTGACAGTAGGAAGGAGGGAGTCAAATAATATCCTGGCCAATATCGATCACAAGTTTAAGCGAAGTGGCGCCGGAAAGATGGCATACTCTCGTTTCAAAAGCCAAGATCTGCTTTGGATCACTGTGCCGAAATAGTTTAGTTAGTCAAAAACACTTTAAGAGTGCGCAGTACGCTCGGTTCTCCATAAAAACGTATTTACGCTCTCATTTTAAAACGCCATGCTAGAATAACATGAAACTTTGTATTAACAATGGAATCCGGCGTATCGAGGTAAAAAATTGGTTATTGTTGCTAGAAATTGTAAAAAAAAAAAATTACAGCGGTTTTTTGAGTTTTTTTTTGCTTGTATGAAAGAAAACCTTAATAATGGCTGTATTATTTTTCTTTTACAATTTCTAGCAACAAAAACTAATTTTCAACCTAGAGATATGCCATTGTGTATACAAAGTATATATCCCATTGTGTATACAAAGTTTCATGTTATTCTAGCATGGCGTTTTAAAATGACAGCGTAAATACGTTTGTATGGAGAACCGAGCGTACTGCGCCCTCTTAATAATACAAATAAAACACGGATAAGTACCGCATTTATGCAAATCAGTCCGTTTCAACACCACAAACTATTAAACATAAGTAATTCTAAGAATATCTTCACCACGGATAAAGCTAATTACCTTTTCCTTCACGTCGTCCTTCAAGACGTCTCGGTCGGCCACACATGGCTGCCTGCGCGCCGCCATATGGGTAGTTTTTAACTAGATGTTCAATTTAATTTTCACACCAATCCGATTTAAATAATATGTGCATCACGCTCATACACCCCTGGGTTTACACTTACGCAAAGAGAGCGGGTGAAAGAATACGATTGACATCTGATTTTATCATGTCAGGAACGGATTTCAGAATCTGTCAGCCACGATAAGAGACATTTCTATTATGTTAATGATCGTTGTGTTAGAGAAGTTCAAGGATGGCGTAAGCGGTCACTTCTTATGAGGACGACGCATTGGCCTTGTTGGTATGGTATTTACCCTGCCCACAAAGCTAGAAGTCCCGGGTTCGAATCCCGGTAAGGACATTTATGTGTGTGGTGGGCACGAATATGTATGTGTAATGCATTCTTTTCTTGATATTTTTATTGGTAGTTTACCTAAAAGGATAGTATTATAAAAAAATTAACAACATGCAATAGTGTCTCATAAATTAAATAAGAGGTTCTTATCGTAATCTCTTCACATTATATAATTTAACATCCGCCGACGTGTACGATGGTCCTCTTGTTTTGTTCCAAGATTTTTTTATCATTTCTGTGCACACATATTTTGAGTTGTAGTCCAGATCTGAACTTTCTTCATACCCTGTTATTGTTAATATATAGATTATAACTTGTTTTATGAGCCTAATAAAATAATATAAATATGTATAAGTATAAGTATATATAGCCGTTAGTACTCATAGCAAAAGCTTGGCTGAAGTTCATTTGTGTAAGATTTTCCGCATATATTATTTATATATCATATATTATTATCCGCATATATTATTTGACGACCTGTTTAGCCTAGTGACGACCTGTTTAGCCTAGTTGGTAGTGACACTGCCTCCGAAGCTAGAGGTCCCGGGTTCAAATCCCGGCCAGGGCATTATTTGTGCATTTAGCACGGATATTTGTTCTTGGGTCTTGGATGTTCTCTATGTATTTAAGTATGTATTTATCTATATAAGTATGTATATCGTTGCCTAGTACTCATAGGTACAAGCTTTGCTTAGTTTGGGACTAGGTCGATTTGTATAAGATTGTCCCCCAATATTTATTTTATTTATTTATTTATATCGCCAGAGAGGAAATTAATCTTAAATATCTGTTGATGGCTCGCTGTCTATCAGGTTGTTGATATTTTGAGTGTCACTAACTTTAACACAAACAACATTAGAGTTATTAGAAGTGATTACCCTCATCATAAAAGTAGGTTATTGGATTCTTGCCAAAACACATTCCTATCAAGATATTGCCTACCGTCTTCTTGCGTTTCTCATATCGCGTCTTTAATTTTGAACATTATATTCATGCAATAAGGTTGCTATTACAATAACGATATTAGCCAAGATACGAGTTTATAAAAGTACTAAGGAGCGCTAAACTGGTTTAATGCTGAACTCGGGATCGATTCAAAGAGCCGTTATTAGCGGTCTTAATGATCGTATTACCAATAATCGTCGTCATTTTGCTTGCTTGTTGCTGGGAAATTGCTTCGAAGACACACAAATTAGTCATCTTTGGAGGCATCGTTATCATTAAAGAATTCAGTGTAATGAACATAAAAAAAATACCGTTGGGTAAAGGACCTAAGGCATCTGTAATGGACGGAAGACCTAATATTAATGTCATAATTAAATGTGGATAAAAAGATTTGATGAGATGAGATTATTATTATAAATAATAATAAAACAACTTTGTCGGCCTGTTTAGCCTAGTTGGTAGTGCTACTGCCTCCGAAGCTAGAGGTCTCGGGTTCGATTCCCGGTAAGGGCATTTGTTTCTGTGGTGAGCAGAGACATTTGTTGCTGAGACTTGGATGTTTTTCTATGTATTTATGTATATATCTATTAAATATATCGTCGCCTAGTACCCATGATACAAGCCTTATTGAGCTTACTGTGGGACTAGTTCGATTTGTGTAAAAAATTGTCCCAATATATTTATTTATTTATTAATTAAATATTAGGGGACCATTTTTTACACAAATCGAACTAGTCCCACAGTAAGCTCAATAAGGCTTGTATCATGGGTACTAGGCGACGATATATTTAATAGATATATATATATATATACTTAAATACATAGAAAACACCCAAGTCTCAGGTACAAATATTTCTGCTCACCACAGAAACAAATGCCCTTACCGGGATTTGTACCCGGGACCTCATAGCTTCGTAAGCATTGTCACTACCAACTAGGCTAAGCAGGCCGACAAATAAAAAATAAAAAGGTCCATTTGTGAAGACACCTTGCTGTAAATAGTATTATGTTATGATCGACATCATGTTTAGGTGTCAAAATTAAATGTAGGAATATGTTGTGATGGTTACATCACATTAGATGTGAATTAAGTCCCCAACCAACCCGATCTGAGCCAGCGCGTGGACTACTGAGCATTCTCTTTCATTCAGAAGCCTTGTACCTAGCAGTGGGCCGTATGTAGATTTATTATAACTTCGTGAGGAACCAACACGAGCTCATAAGCAGATTGCAGTGAAATTAATATGAAATTCTTGATTGCAAAATGCCCAACTCACGATCCTAAGAACGAGAGGACGAATCACTAGACAGATATGGGGACGAGAGATAGCAACATTTGAACCTACAACCTGATATGATATGAAGTAAGTGCTGTAACGATTGAGACAGAATGGTGTACTAAGAGCAATTGTTATTTAAGTTATTTTGTGGTAGCTGACACTGTAATTTTATATTTAACTATACAATGTGTATTGTTTTGAAAAAATGACACCTCGCCGAGTTTCTTACGCAGGTTCTTCTCGTGGCAGAGGTATATTTTTGAACCGGTGGTAGTTTATTGACGTTCATAGGTGCATGAAATATGCCTAATTTGAAGAATAAACTACTTTTATTTTTTACTTTTTTACTTTAAGGGCAACTTAACCAACTTAGAAAAATTAAAAAAATCACGACTTGTTCAAATAGATACTGTCATCCTAATCGCTTACAGTACAAAAAAGTTTGGCAATATGCTGTGAATGTAAGTTGGTTGAAAATAAATAAATAAAATAAATAAAAAATACATAGGGTAAATTGTCTAGCAAACAAAGTTGAATTTTGTCGTGATGCCTGGCAAATTTAAACGCAAATTTCAACTCCGTTTGACCAGCAGAAAGTAAAAATTGATTGCCTATTTAACCGCTATCAAGCAATTAACACTGATTGAATGGCAATTTGCCGGCACGAGAGATAACAATGCCAGATGGCAGGGATATTATCTACAATGGGCGTGTGGCACGACCAGGTTAAGTGTCTGACAAAACGCAAAGATGAAATTTATAATAATTTATACCAAAAAAAACGAACCCCATTTTGTACTTGCTATGCCAAAGTTTGTGGTTTCCGTGAGCTAATGCTTGGTTACCTACAGAAAATACCGAAATCGGCATATGCGTGCCTATCAAATTCGAGGAGTTCCCTCGATTCCTCCTAGATCCCATTATCAGACCTTTACCAAAATAATAATAATAATAATAAAAGTAAAAAAATAGGAGCAATGTCGGGGTACCTGCTTTGAAACAAAAAAGAATTATCAAAATCGGCCAACGTGGTCAAGAGTTATCGGGGTACATACATACTTAAAGCAAACATGCAGACGAACTGAGAACCTCCTTCCTTCTATTGAAGTAGGTAAAAACTAAATGTTATAAAGTATATCTACAGTTAAGTAGAGCCAAGAGCCAAGTTCAATATTAAGAATATGCGATGCTTGGTTGTCGTGTTCACCGACAAAAGAATTGAGATCTACATGGGTGCCAAGTTCCGTAGATTCTCTGAAATGGTTCCAAGTCCGGCACTACATTGTTTACAGTAAAACTTATTTACTGCGGATTAATGCATTTTGAGCTTTAACTTGGCAATTTTCTTAAATATCCAACAGATTTTATGGTATTATAACATACTGCATAGAAAACTGCTTTATAAGAGCGAATGCACGAGTTACTATACAAAATACCCAAATCGCTATAGGTGCACCTCAAATATTTGAAGAGTACCCTCTATTTCTCCAGGACCCTATGATCAGATTCTTACCTGGTAACTATGAGACCACCCCTGAAGTATACCGTTTCAAACAAAAAAAGAATTTTCCGAATCGGTTAATAAATGACGGAGTTCTAAGGTAATAATAAAACTAATAAAAAAAACACTGTTTTCTGATTTTTTCTGGTGTACACACACAATTACCAAGCTGCATGCCAAATTTCAGCTTTCTAGGTCACCTGATGATATAGATAGATTTTGAGTTATTGGGGGGTCAAAACTGGCTCCAAACGGTTCGTGTAAAATAACACACGGCTGCTGGGCGCCAGTTCCTGGGGTGAACTTGGCTGAACACGCTGCCGCGTGTCTAGATTTGAATGATTATCACTATCTTCTCGAAGATGTTACGGTACGAAAATAAATGCTATAGGATTATTATAATTATTATGTAATTTGAAGCCTGTAATAGAACGAAAGTTAATAAAGCCTATTTCTAACCCCCCACGCGAACGCAAAAGAGGGTGCCCTCCGTTCACAGATACACATGTTATAAGTTTAACACGTGTATTAAATCATAAATCATTTATTTGCGTGAATAGGGTAAGATTACAGTTCTTATAATACATTAGTTTTAAGTATCTCCTAATTCAACCGTCCACAAACAGCATGCAATTATTTAAATTAAAATCTATCTATACATTGCTTTATTAATAGTTTATATGCATACAAATAATCTTTTACAGAGTAAAACATCTTATTTCGTAACCACTCGTGAAGTGTTTTTTTAAATTTGTTCAGAGGCAAATTCTTAATATCAGGTGGCAGCTTATTATATATATTTATGCACATCACATAGCAATTTTTCTTGAACATCGCTGTTCTTTGTTGTTTTTCAATCTCTAGTCTTTCGCAGTTTCTAGTATTTCTGGGATATAAGTCACTAGCCTTGATGAACATATGCAAGTGTTGTTTTACAAATTTAGATGTTTCGAAAACATACAGAGAAGGCAACGGTAAAATATTTAGTCTACGGTACATCGGTTTGCATGATTCGTAAGGCCCAATACCACAAATTGCACGTATACATTTTTTTTGGCCTCGAAATGCCCGAACCATTTCTGCTCTATTACCCCATACAATAAGGCCGTATCTAAGAATTGACTCGACATATCCGTAATAAGCCGCCGTAATATTTGTGTCTGTCTGTGGCATAGCTCTTAAACGGGTGAATCGATTAGAATTTTCTATGAAAGCAGGATTTGCAGCAACGGTTCTTAGATGTTTTATCATAATCGATTCAACTGTTGTTTTTTAGATATTCAACTTTGAAATGAAAAAAATAACAGTTTTTAAGGTGCTTGTCTTGTTTATGATGTTATCTGTATTATAAAATCCGAGGTTAAAAGGGTGATAGTATTCATGAAAAATTGATTTTGGAGAAGAAAAAGATAAATTATGTATAAATAGTAGGTACTGTGTATGTTTTGGCAATAAGAAAATATCGCTAGTTTTTGGAAAAGTGAAAAACACTTTTGGAAAATAAAAATCAAAAATCTAAATCACACACTTCTTCAAATAGGCCACAAGGGCACTTATTACAAGTCAAAACATCATAAAACAAGTCATAAAATTAAAAAAACTGTCAATAATAATAATTATTTCAATACTATACTGATGAACAAAGTTATGTCATTAAATGAAAATAAAAATAAGCAAATTACACATAGTACAGCATAAGGAAAGCAGAATACACATAGCACACGGTTGAATTCGCGTCTCTGTTGGACTAACCGTGTATCAGTGTGACACGCCCACAATCCTAATTATGATGCTCATCTTAAGTACAAACCGCGTAAACTCATGTTACTTGAACACGTGTATTTCACACATCAATCGACAGTAGATATAATCTAGCTACTAATGCCTCCATGAGAAAGATAACGTGCATGTTATTGACCGGGCGCGCAAAGCGAACGAAGCTCGCCGTTTCTGCTTCGTCGAAAATGCATTCGTATTTGATGGCTTAATGCTGGCCAAGAGCAATCCCATTTTTAACCCTTTATTTGACAAAAAATGTAAATTCCCCTAATTCAAGTCTCGGTGGCATTAGTTAGGCCAAACAATTTCAGTCAGAAAAAAAAGATGGTCAAATACTTTGTATATCCCACATACATTGCCAAATAAAGGCGTCTGGCGTCTTTCCAGAAGATGTTATCTACAGCCCTCTTATTCACAAATCAACTCGTCCTCACCTCTGTCACCTCACCTCACCCGTTTTTATATGGAAACTGTGAATAACATCAGGGGTGATCGCAGGTTCAATAATTGTTTTTTTTTTCGATTCAGTCAAAACCTGAATCCACAAAGAAATAACGTGTAATATCGCTTCGCGAAGTCTACAAGCTCACGGAGTATTTTGATTATTTTCCCGTAAGAGCCGCTAAATAACACGTAAATGTTTTATATAGATTAGAAGTATCAGCAAAATATTTCCCGCGTTGCCTTCAAAAAAGCTGTACGCGTTTTTGTCGCTGGTAGTCTTCGGAATTCTTAGGGGTACCTATATTTATTTATTTATAATTATGTATTTGTGTATGTCTACGTAATGAGTATAAATAATTATTTATGTAACTATATGATAGATGTATATATTTGAATCAATATTTTGTATGCAAGCTTACCAAATTTGTTCTCTGGTATTTTATAGTTGCACCGCCTACAATCTTTCTATTTTTGCCTGAAGGTTGACTGGTAGAGAATGCCTCATGGCATTAAGTCCGCCTTTTGTACGTTAATAGTTCTTATTGTGAAATAAAGATTAAATAAATAAATCAGCGAATTTGAAATAGAAAACAGCCGTTCGAGTATGTATTTTATTAATACGGATCGGAAAACGTCGGTGGTCATTTCATACAGTAGCCTATCTAATTCCTATAAAATAACGTGCGTTTTTATAAAATTCAAAGAATATAATTGTTAGTGCGATACCAATGATTGGGATTTATATTTCTGAAGTTTTTGGTGTCTTAGTTTCTCTCAAAAACCACCTTATTACCGCGGAAATAAGCGCCTTAAGCACCTGATTTGCTACTCCATAAATTAGATCGTGACTGTTAAAAAACTAACCTAATCAAATTAATATGACAAGTCAACACATGTATATGCACGAAACATGTTTGAGTCACCCTACCCATAAATAACGAATGACCTAGTAAGGTATGTGGTAGTAATAGCGGCGCAAGAGCACGTTTGGTTGACTCATCGCGAATTCCCTGTGAACGTATAGACGAATTGTAAAGGGCAGCAAAAATATACATGGTGACTTCTAATTGGTGATACAAAATATAAAAAAATGTGGTTCTGGCCATGATTTTGAACAACTTTTATTATGAAACCAACCTTAAAAAAACTACCTTTTACGTGAAAAAAAAAACACTATTTCATACAGTTCGATCTGCAGTCGACTGGAGACCTAACCTATGAAACAGCAGATTTTTTAGTTACATTCACAAAGTTAGTCCAATAGTAAAACTAGTTGAAAATCATGGTCAGATTAACATTTTTATACTTTGTATTACCGATTAGAAGTCACCCAGCATATCCTCGTAAGGCCGAAATCGTAACAAAATGTACATTCGGTTTTAAGAGGGCGCAGTACGTTTGGTTCTCCATACAAACGTATTTATGCTCTCATTTTAAAACGCCATGCTAGAATAACATGAAACTTTGTATATAGAAAGGGATCCAGCTTGTCTAGGGCGGAAATTAGTTTCTGTTGCTTGAAATTATAATAGCGAAAAAATACAGCGATTATTAAGGTTTTCATACAAGCCGTAAAAAATTCTTAAAACCGCTGTATTTTTTTTCTTTTCAATTTCTAGCAACGGAAACTAATTTCCGACCTAGGTATGCCGGATCCCATTGTGTATACAAAGTTTCATGTTATTCTAGCATGGCGTTTTAAAATGAGAGCCTAAATACGTTTGTATGGAGAACCGATCCACACCGATCGTACTGCGCCGTCTTAACAGAATTTAGACCTTTTATAATAAATTTAGTGTTGTATTTCTTTTGTTACTCTCAATTTAGGAACTTAAGGAAATCAACTGTATTTCCCAAATTACACGTTTCAAAGTTCACTGACTTTTAAAGTAAAAAAAGTAAAAGTAGTTTATTCTTCAAATTAGGCATATTACATGCACCTATGAACGTCATAAACTACCACCTTTGAATCATAACTGGAATGGAACGTCGATAGGCTTACGACCTCTCTGACCTATGTCCATTGGGCGACTTTAAGGGTTGTGTATTGGTATTGTTAGTAGAACAGGGCTTACCTAATGATAGTAATGATCTAAGAGAAGCAGAAGATGACATCTTTGAAAACCTTTCTTTACTTCTATTTTTAACCCCCGACGTGGAAGGCAAAAAAGGGGTGTTACAAGTTTAACATGTGTTTCTATGTTCTGTGTATTAGTGTGCATGTATTTCTGTCTGTCGCATCGTAGCTATTAAACAACTGAACCGACTTTAGTGCGGTTTTTTTTTATTTGAGAGCAGGTTTTCAAGCGATGATTCTTAGACATGTTTTATTGAAATCGGTTCAGTCATTTTTTGAGATATTGAACATACATACATACATACACATACATTAACTGACGCCTATATTCCCAAAAGGGGTAGGTAGAGCACACCACACACTCAGACAGAGAGAGAGATAATGAACTTTGAAATGAAAAGTCGGGGGTTTTTCAACTTTTCTGAGTTGTCAGCTATTTATGAGAAATAATAAACCAGTACACGGAAAAACTGAACGTGCAACTAAAATACTAACTCTCCGAATTATTATTTTAATTATCGCACATGGAGTATTCGAACAGTTAGTATTTCAGGCAGTACGTTTTTGTTTAAAGGAGCTTTTATTACTACCAGTTATTTATTCTGTTAAATAACTTATAGATGAAAATATTATTTTGCAAATATAGCCAAATTAATATGGGTGATTACAGGCTGAGATTGATAATAATGATGACGATGGCCAAAATATGCAGTTTTCCTTTCCTTCTCCATTACTTACGTTACTGATTTATGAATGTACAGATAGCTCAACACAGCTGTGCGCGCGGCGCTATTGTGTGCGTGCGCTTATAACTACGCAAGTTTTATTTGTGTGGCAGCGATGCGGCAGTCGTATTTACAAGCGCAGGTACGCACACAACGGCAATTATAAGCGCACGCACACATATAACGCCGTGCGCACAGCTGAGTTGAACTATCTGTAATACAAGTATTTTTTTTACTAAATATAAAACAGCTTGATATTATGTGCAAACAAACCTATTCCCGACAGTGTGACACTCATATAGGCTACAAAATAAAATATGCCCAAATTATGTAGGTATTCTTCATTTTGTATACTGTACTTAATTGTTATTGCAAGTCCCTTTTTGATAAAAGTGGTACAGCTTCATTATTATTATATGTGCTATCAAGGGGATATACCTTTTTCCAAAAGTGGAAGATCCATGTAGGTTAGAAAATAAATTCCATTAAAATGCTTGTCAGTGTGCGCTATCCTTAAAAAAATCCGTGAGAAAACTACCTCACAGACAGGTTTGTATGTTAAAGTCTACCAACTTACCTATTTGCACCACGGTGGGGCTAATGTCTACAACCAACCCATGCAAGGTAGACGCGTATCATAGTGATATTTCACTCTGCCTTCGTTAGTGATATTTCAGGTGGCTACATACGTGCGGTGTCATTTACACGAATACGCGAGGGGAGCAGATGTACACGGTCGTAACCTACGTAACGCTCAGAGACTTGTGGGAGTCAAGCATAAACTAGCGAAATCTAGCAAACTCACCCATATCATGGAACCAAGAGTGTACAACCGATTGCCGGCACAAATTTTAGAAGCACCCTCGCTGGCCAGTTTTAAATCACGACTAAAGGCATGGCTTATCGAGCACATAAAAGTTGTCAGATATTTAAAAAATACAAGAAGTTCTGGCATGATGGCATACCAATGCAACTTATGGCTATATATTATTTATAGTTGATCCACTTGTGTATATTGTTATTTTGACTCTTGAATCTGGTATATTCCCAGCAGAATTTAAAAAAGCATTGATAAAACCATTATACAAGAAAGGACCAAGAGATGACATGAGTAATTATAGGCCTATAGCCCTATTACCAAGTTGTTCAAAGATATTTGAGAAAATTATATATAGTAGATTAATACATTTCCTACAGTCTAATCAACTCTTAAGTCCAAACCAATTTGGTTTTCAAAAAGGAAAGTCCACGACACTAGCATCTTCAAAACATTAAAAATAATCTGGGATACCATTAATGATAACAACCCTTGTGTTTCACTGTTCATAGACATGTCTAAAGCTTTCTACTGTGTTGTACATTCCATACTCTTGAAACAGCTGGAAACTATTGGTGTAAGAGGACATGCACTTAAATTATTTGAAAATTACCTTTTTAATCGTGAACAAGCAACAGTCATTACTAAATATTGTAAATTTAACAAAACACTAGAACAAGTTACATCAGATTATAAGCCAGTACGCACAGGGGTTTCCTCAAGACAGTTTCCTAGGGCTATTGTTATTTTTGATTTATGTCAATGAGCTTCCAAATGTTACTGATGAATTCTGTGTGTTATTTGCGGACGACGCTACAATACTTTTTACAGGAAAGAGGCCGCAAATCTCTTCACTTGAACAAAAAATAAATTTTACATTAAAACGGGTAGTGGAGTGGCTTTCATGTATTAATCTAAGTGTCAATATGAGTAAAACCAAAGTAATGCAATTCAGAAATTATAAATCAGCCCCAATGTCTTTAAATATAATCGGAGCTGGGGTTTCGATAGAAGAAGCGGACTCTATTAGTTTTCTAGGAGTGACGATTGATACACATTTAAATTGCAAATCACATATCAAAAAAATTAATGGTACTATTTCTAGTCATTGCTATGCACTGTCCGCCCTTTCTGGAACATGTTCAGAGAAGATCGTGAGACAAGCTTATTTTGGAAATGTTTACCCATTTTTAACTTACGGAATCATTTATTGGGGAAACTCTGTAGATGTTAAGTCGACATTTATTCTCCAAAAGAAATGTATACGCACCATATACCATCTAGATACCAAACATTCTCTGCGCAATGTATTCAGATCTTAATGTATTCAGTCTTCTAACTTTAACTGGTATCTTTATAATGGAATTGTGCCTATTTGTTAAGTCATCAAATTTTTTTGTAAAAAAGAATTCGCTAAGGACAAATTTAAGAATGCAGTATAAATACAATCTGCTGCGTCCGAACGCAAATAATACGATGTACCACAATAGCACGATTATCACGGCAATACGTGTCTTTAATGAACTGCCTAGCGATATAAAGATGTTAGAAGGGAATCTGTTTAAGCGTAAATTAAAGAATTGGCTCATTGACAGGGTCTTCTATGATATTAAAGAATTTTTTGATGGTGATAATTAAATTCAATTAACATTTTGTAGTAATATTATTGTATAATGTATTTTAGGTTAAATATTAATATTGTATGCCCGCACAGGGTAGCTGTTGATACCTTTTACCTGTTTACCATCTACCTTGTACACAGTGAACAATAAATCATTCATTCATTCATTCATTCATTCACACTTTCTACAGCTTTAGTGAATTTATTGCGAGATGGTTGACTGTACAATTACTTACAATAATTTGTAAATTTTTATTTCATTTTATTGTACGTTTGGATAATTATGTAATTTTTTACTTTTTATATTGACATGTAATATGAATTATTATTAATAAATATGAGTATGAGTATCTCGGAAGAAAATCTATACATTTAGTTCGTCTACTATATTTGGTCGCTTAATATGTAATCCCGATAATTACTATCTAAAAACTTTGGTCCAATTTTATCCACCAATGCTTGTTAATTCGTAAGTAGAATGATTATTTTTTATAGTAATGAATTCGGTTTATATAACGGTGTTATAAATTGATATGGAAGTGAGTGTTAGTTTAAATAAACCGTTTTGTCATAATCATAATTATGAATCCTTCATTATATTTGTCTCGGAGTACATTTAGTATTAGTATACGTATTTAGTACGCGCGTACAGTCGCTATTCGATATATCTGCAGTTTTTAGAGCACTCGCGTTTGAGCGCGCATCACAAAGTGGTTTTTGGCTAAAAGTTGATCATAAGCCCTATGACTATTATGTCACTTCTACTACACGAAATGAAATAAATGAACTTCATTCTGCAAGTAGGCCGCAATGGTACTTTTACAATGGTACAAATCTACACGGGAAATTTTTTTGAAAAAGTGGGAGCCATATTGAGTTTCGTCCCGATTTCGTTTAAAATCGATATCTGAGCGTCCGAGAGGTCTCTTAATACGAATCTGAGGTAAAATTTGGCACTCAATAGGTACATGCCAGGGATTGTAAAATAAAAGTTTAATGTTACATACGTGTTATATAGGCGTGTGGGGTATCTATGGATTGGGTTTTATAAACGACATGGAGGTTTCGATAATTTTTTTTCATTTAAATCAACCTTTAGGTTATTTTTGCCAAGTTCCGTAGGTTCTCTGAATTGGTACCAAGTCCGGCACTACATTGTTTACAGTAAAACTAATTTACTGCGGCTTTATGCATTTTGAGCCTTATCTTGGCAGTTTGTTATAATACCATAAAGACTGTTGGATATTTAAGAAAACTGTCAACTTAAAGCTCAAAATGCATAAAGCAGCAGTAAATTAGTTTTACTGTAAACAATGTAGTGCCGGACTTGGCACCATTTCAGAGAACCTACGGAACTATAATAATAATCGTATGGTATTTATTTTCGAACCGTGAGATCTTCGAGAACACAAGTACGGTTGCCAGTTTTGTTGCACTTTTAGCACCACCCAGAGGTCACGTGTAGGGTAACGGTGGGTACTCCCTACGGACGTGGTGCAACTTCGACCCCCTTTGTCAAGTGAGTGGGCAACTTGACTGTTAGAAGTTCTCAAGCCGCCCGAAGGCCTATAACTTGGCTTAACGACTGATGTCGTAGACAGCAGCCGGGATCAACGGCTTAACGTACCTTCCAAAGCACGAGAGCGCTCAGTTAGTAACCACTCAAAGCGGTCACCCATCCAAGAACTGACCTGCACCCACATCGCTTAACCTCGCACACCGCACGCGGTAGGTGGGTGCCGCTGGGCCACGAGCGCTTTAAATTCTTGATAGTTTGTGCCAAATTGCAATTCAATCGGTCCAGTAAAAGCAACTCGGTTGTAAGTGTTGTAAGACGGACTGACAGTAAGGAGTGCGAATGGAAGTGAGGCCAAATTTTCTTTTTGGATGCTCCTGTTAATGAATCACAATCACCAAACTTTGTATACCGAAACCCCCAGAATGTAACAACTACTTTTCTGGCAACCATCTAAATCTGTTCAACAAACATACATACATACATACCTACATACGTACATACATATATACGGGTCAAACAGAGAACCTCTTTTTTTGTAGACGGTTAAAAATTACGTTTAGTACGCGTTAGTGTTTTGTTAATTTTTTTTAAATTGTTAATTACGTTAGTGAATATATATTAGGGGACAATATTAGGGGACAATTTTTACACAAATCGAACTAGTCCCATAGTAAGCTCAATAAGGCTTGTGTTATGGGTACTAGACGACGATATATTTAATAGATACATACTTAAATACATATAAAACATCAAAGTCTCAGGAACAAATGTCTCTGCTCACCACAGAAACAAATGCCCTTACCGGGATTCGAACCCGGGACCTCTAGCTTCGGAGGCAGTGTCACTACCAACTAGGCTAAACAGGCCGACTAATAGTATATAGGAATGTACATTGTGGTCTGAAATATTTCATAAGGAGAAAAGTGGTTATTTTTATGACAGGAGGGAAACGAGCTGACGAATCACCTGATGGTAAGCGATTAGCGCCGCCCATGGACACTCGCAACACCAGAGGGGTTGTAATTGTAAGTGCGTTGCCGGCCTTTAAGATGGGAGTACGCTCTTTTCTTGAAGGTTTGAAGGTCATATCGGTTCGGAAATAGGTACCGCATGCGACAGAAACCTTCAGAGATAGATGTATACACAAGTAGTTATTTTAGGTTTATGTTATACGCGCATCTAACTCCTCAACACCTCTCACCAAGAGATAGAATTTAGATTATTTATGCACTGTAGGTAATGTAACAAAACTTACCTACAAATGGACACTAAGCGACAGTTTAAATACCATTTTTGTTAATCTATTTTTTTAACAGTTTTATCGACAACAACAATTAGAATTTCCAATCGAAAATGAATAATTGATCACCCCGGTTTTTCAATTTTTCATTTTCGATTGGAAATTATAATTCCCCTAAGTGGACGTTTCCACTTGTAAAACATTAACAGCAATTATTTACAACCTGGACTCCACGATGTTGCTAACTCAGTAACATATCACTGTTCTTATCGAAATTAACTTGTCATTAATGTAGGTATTGATGTTAAATATGCGTTCCGCAAATACTCTTCGCTTCGCTTTGATAATAGCTGCCAATCTGACACGCTATAATGCTATTAACGTTTATGTAAGACAACCTTGATATTTTTGTAATGTCATTAACGTCATGTTCAAGCAAATAGTTATTTTTTACAGTTGTAATATAATATTGACATTCCTTAGGATATCCTAGTCGTGTATACAAAAACATTTAAATTTATTTAGGGTTCCGTACCCAAAGGTATTATACATTCTTAGGTATTATATTAGATGCCAGGCTGCAGTGGGGACCACATAATCAGCAGAGATAGATCCGCCTCTTTCTAATTGGTACACACAGAAAGAGAACGATTGTCTATCTCGCGCGCCAAGTTGTGCTAGCTGGGCAGATGCTTCGCAATTTCAGCAAATAATTTACAAATATATTTATGATAGATTAGATTTTATATATTTATTTCTTTAAGGAAATTGCACAGTGCTTTACATTCAAAAAATAATATGAATTCAGTTAAAGATCGCCAAAAAAGAAATATAAGAATAAGAATAGAAAATAGAAACAAAGAATTACACAATTATTTAAAAACCGGCCAAGTGCGAGTCGGACTCGCGCACGAAGGGTACCAGAAATAAAACGCCAACAACTACTCTGTTGTATGGGAGCCCCCCTTAATAATAATTATTATTTGATTTTAGTATTTGATGTTGTAGCCACAATAAAAATACATAATCTGTGCAAATTTCAACTGTTACGGTTCTTGAGATCTAGCTCGGCGAGTGGTAGCCATGAAAAAGGGCTAAAATATCACGTTTTTTGTATGGGAGCCCCCCTTAATTATTACTATTATTTTGTTTTTAGTATTTATAGCGGCAACAGAAATACACAATCTGTGAAAATTTCAACTGTCTAGCTATTACGGTTCTTGAGATACAGCCTGGTGACAGACGGACGGACGGACAGCGAAGTCTTAGTAATAGGGTCCCGTTTTTACCCTTTGGGTACGGAACCCTAAAAAGAACTAGTTTACAGGAAAAGCTATAAGAAGTTTATTTAAAAGTAACAGGTATGGAACCCTCTTTACGTATGTTTAAGTCACACAAAATGTCCGATTTTTTTTAGAATAGCATTTTACCACTATCTCAACTGATGGCAAGTAATGATGAGGTTGAAAGTGTAACATGCCTACCTACATATATAGTGCTTATTCAATCTTGATTTGGAATTATGCTTTAATTGCGAATAATCTGAGACGAACGGGTAGTTCAGAATTTTTATCGTTTCGTTTAAGTTGAAGAGCTTTAAATACCTAATTTGACAAATTCCCTATAGTAACTATATTTTTTATCATTAATTTATGGAATAAATTATCCCGATTTAACACAAAATTTTAAAAAAACTACACTTTTTGATCCATGGGGAGTCTTTTTTGTAATCTTGTGGGTAGGGGAAAAATTTAAAACCGTTGAGTAGGACTTTATTGACGGAATAATGTCCTTTTATCACTTTTCAACATGGGCTTTTACGACAGTACTAGCTGGTGTCCGCGACTTCGTCTGCGCCGGATTAGTATTTGGACAATTCACACAATATCTTTCTAAATTGTAGCCTATATGTTATTCTGATGTATAAGCTATATTATTGTAAAGATTCATTAAAATCCATTCATAGTTCTTACGAGAAAGAAACAAACATCCATACTTACTGTTTATAATATTAGTGGGATACATTCGCAAAGTTTATACTTTAATTGCGAAGAATTTGAAAAAAGTTGTTAGTTCAGAATTTTAATCTCATCGATATAGTTTAAGAGCTTCAATTACCTAATTCGACAAATAACGATACAATTTTTTTCATCATGAATTTATGAAATTAGTTAACAGATTTGACACAAAATCTAAATAAGACACTGTTTAATCCATGAGGACTCTTTTTTTGTAATCTTGTGGCTAGGGGGAAAAATTAAAACCATTTAGTAGAACTTTCTAGACGGAATAAGTAATAAACATTGGATTTATTATCAAAAAAGTTCATGAACACGAAAAAAATACTTCACCTCTTAAGACGCCCTAAACTGCCTGATATTTCCTTCATATAAGCATATCAAATTTCCAATTAATTACGTTAAAAGATGTTTGTTTTCGCAACAGACGTTTGCTGCCTGTGATAGATAGACAGATATCGAATACCGAATGAACCATCATAGACATCATATTACACCATTTTAGTACTGAAAACTAATTAATAACACAAATTAGTTATATTAAATTTAAGAAGTCTGCTGGAAAACATATCTAACTTGCACACTTTTAATTATTAAAATTTCTTTATTTCATTCGCGACTTTCTTTTCCATGTTTATAAATATTTATTATTAAGAATGCTAATTTGCGTTACTTTACTATTTTATAGTTCCTAAAATCGCATTTGTCTTTAGTCATTCTTCAAAATAAGCTAATTTCTGTTAAACTGTTTCCATTTGAAAACCGTTAGTAAGACAAATCAAACCTACCTGCTTAAAAAATCCAAACCAAACTTTCAAAAAATAACGTTTTCTCTAGCCCCAAAAGAAACGCTTTCCAACAAACTTATTTCAAAACAAAATCAAACAGTAAGAAAGACACTCACCAGCAAAACATAACACGATTCTAAATTCAAATTCGTAACACGCTCACAAGAAAACCGTTAAGTACACGTCCGCGCGTTCCGATCAACACAGCACACTGCTGTGAAGTATGCAAGCGAATGCACTGGCACGAAATTATCCGAATTCCATTAGTTTTTTTTTTAATCATATGGCTTTTAACGTTTTAACAGCCAGCTAGTTACATTGTATAGGAATTAGCACAGGGAATTAGCTTGTATATACTTAATTATCTTTTTGCGTTGTAATGAAGACACCTGCTTTAATACAATGTTGTTTGTAAAGTATGCTGTTATGTTCAACTGTATATTAAAATATCAAAGTGCTCTGGACTTAAGAAGCATCCGGTTGTTTAAGCACGTTTTCTTAATAATAAAATGAGGCAGCATGAATGTGTCACATAAAATAGCAACTTATTTTAATTCATGTGTTCAATTTTAGATTATAATTATATATATAAGTAGTTACACTCCCATTCATATAGTTTTTAGGCAAATTAATTTTTCCATACAGAAAAACAAACACAAATACATACAAAAAATTACTGTCAAATCATACTATGGGCTCTTTTAGATGTTGATTTCATTTTTATTTTTTTTTATTTACTGTGGCTGAAAGTGGCAAATCCTTTTTATTTTATTTTATTTTTACAATAATATAAAACAATTGTGTACTAGAAATAGGTTTATGATTTTTTTTTAAGTTTTTCTACTGGTAAGTAAAATATTTACAAGAATATCCTGCATACCATTTCGAAGCTCGAGAATTCAGCTAAATAAAAAATGCTAATTGCACCGCAAGCTGACAAGTGACTCCGATTCGGCAGTCTAATTCAAAGTATACAATGTATAAAAAGTATATTTGTATACAATGAATGGAAAAAAATGATACTTATGAGCGGTATGGTGTTCTTTGTTTATATATGAATGGTACACGGAGAGAACATTATTGTCTAGTCAATAAAACTTCTGTGGCAGTTTACAACATATTTAATTCTTAGTTAGGTTGCTTTTTGTTTACAAATTTAAATGGATAATGTTTTCTCCACATGCTACCTACAATTGTAAAAAGTCATTTATTGAATAAAATGTCCCTCTATTTTCTACCATGTCAAATTACGAAAGAAACTGTACACTGGAATACCTATAAAACCCGTAAGTGTTTTTCATAAACAGTAATAGAATGATTGATAATTTATGGATTCAATAAAAAAAATATTTCTCATTATTCGGACCGCTTAGTTATTTTCCGTTCCGGACAATAGGGCATCTAAATGAGAGAAAAACCGCACAATACTATTTAGTTTGAATTAAACATTGTTCTAAAGAAAGGTACTTACACTTTTTTTTTGTCGTATGACATTTATTTACGGACCGTGAGATCTTCGAGAAGACAAGTACGGTTGCCAGTTTTTGTTGCACTTTTAGCACCACCCAGGGGTCACGTGTAGGGTAACGGTGGGTACTCCCTACGAACGTGGTGCAACTTCGAAACCCCTTTGTCAAGTGAGTGGGCAACTTGACTCTGTTAGAAGTTCTCAAGCCGCCCGAAGGCCTCTAACTTGGCTTAACGACTGCTGTCGTAGACAGCAGCCGGGATCAACGGCTTAACGTGCCTTCCAAATCAAGAGAGCGCTCAGTTAGTAACCACTCAAAGCGGTCACCCATCCAAGAACTGACCTGCGCCCAGATTGCTTAACCTCGCATACCGCACGCGGTAGGCGGGTGCCGCTGGGCCACGAGCGCACTTACACAATAAAACTTAGGTACAGTTGAGCGCAAAATGATGAGTGTATACAACTTTCACCAAAAATATGTCCCACGGTTATATCAAATTAAGGTTTCAGTTTATATTTTAGACATGATTAATTCCATACATATATTTGCACTTGAATGTACAAATGAATTAACTCTACGTTAGTAGATGTATACCAAAAAAACAGGCAGAACTTCGAGATAAAATATTTAGTGACATGGGTGGTGACGTTTTTGAAATAAGATCCATAGTTCTAGAGATTACTCATTACATTCAAACTAGGGTAGTTATAGCAGTTTTCCTACTGGAAAAGCTAAAGAAATATTTTAAACCTACAATATTGTGAAGGCTGTGACATCGCAATTAGATCCGCCAGTGGCTATTCTCAAGATAATATGTTCGACGTTTCATATAGCGACCGGTAGTGTATTCAATAGTAGTTGCAGGCCAAGTGGACGTAGTTATGCAAAAACGATCCAACCCATGCGATGTAAAATTTGAAATTAGAACCTTCTGCTTAAAACAAAAGTCATACATTTCATTGGTGATCCCCTGTGGATTGAATCGTTTTTGCATAACTTCGTCGAAGTAGATAAAGACGGCCGAGCGTAGCGAGGATAGGGATACGCGGCCTGCAACCCAACGTTTCTCGCCGAGATTTGTATACTACTTTTCACAAACATATGCAATGAAATAAAAAAAACCGGCCAAGAGCGTGTCGGGCCACGCTCAGTGTAGGGTTCCGTAGTTTTTGTAATTTTTTCAAAAACTATTCAACCTATCAAGTTCAAAATAATTTTCCTACAAAGGTTTTATAAAGTTCTACTTTTGAGATTTTTTTCATATTTTTAAAACTTATGGTTCAAAAGTTAGAGGGGGGGGACACATTTTTTTTTACTTCTGGAGCGATTATTTCCGAAAATATTAATATTATCAAAAAATGGTTTTAGTAAACCCCTATTTATTTTTAAATACCTATCTAACAATATATCACACGTTAGGGTTAAAATGAAAAAAAAAATCACTCCCCACTTTACGTATAGGGGAGGTACCCTAATAAAATATTTTTTTCCACTTTTTATTTTACCACTTTGTCGGCGTAATTGATATACATATTAGTACCAAATTACAGCTTTCTAGTGCTAACGGTCACTGGGATTATCCGCGGACGGACGGACGGACAGACGGACGGACAGACATGGCGAAACTATAAGGGTTCCTAGTTGACTACGGAACCTTAAAAATGCTCCACTCAAAAAACAAATTTAACAAACGCCATGTTTGTAATTAAAATTTTGTATGAAATTCCTTTATAGTTCTCGCGAATTGTTCCGCCTGCAACGTGATACTTTGAAGCCTGTTATAACGCACGTAATGTCGAAAATTCATTGCATGTTTGAGAAAAATAACTTATACCTAAATTACTTTCATATATCTGGTATAGTATAATACATTACTACAGAGGCCGGGACGAAAGGGGTTGCCGGCCGAAGACATATAGACGGCCGAGCGAAGCGAGACCGGTCAGGTCTGGGGGCCAATTCTCGGTCCGAGCGAGATGGATGTCTATCGTGTCATTGTATAGAATGGTAGAGTCACTTGTATGGAATCTCGAATAGAGATCATCTCGATCGAGCCCGAGAATTGGCTGAGGCGGGCAACCCCATATTTCCCGCCGAGGCATGTGTAGTGCTTTTCTCAAACATGCAATGAAATAAACAACAAAAAAATCAAAGTTTTATTTTTAATAAGCATAGTGTCAGAATGTCATGATGCCTGTGCCACAAATTTATGTGGAATGGAAAATAAAAAAGAGGATTTCGCCGGCCTAGGCCTGCAAGACTTGTATGAAATTCCATTAACGACCTCTTGTCCTAGCCACACCTGAAATCATATTTCGCAGCCTATTATAAGGAACATAATATCAATAATTCATTGCATGTTTGAGAAAAAATAATTACAGTGTATTTAATACTTTCATCGGAACTAGCAAAACCTCGTATCTCAGACAGTCAATGTGAACTAAATTTAGTTAATTGGTATTTATACCCGACCCGGACCCGGGTATGTCCTTAAACTACGACCAAGACCACCGGGGAATGGGCAGCAGCGTTCCTAGAATGCGGTGGAGATAGATACTGCGATCGCCAACCCGCATGCCAAGCGTGGCGATTATGGCAGTTGCCCCCCCATGAAATTGGGGGAGGCCTATGCCCAGCAGTGGACGTCCTAGGGCTGATATGTGTGTGTGTGTGTGTGGTATTTATACTAAAATTACATATCAAAGGAAACTCATGGGAAAATATCAAACATTTTATAGAGTTGAATTAAATTCTTGCCACCTTATTCATAAAACTTAACAAACCTCTGTTAACTAAAAATTTTTTTGTCCCTTACTCACAAACGTAAATGTCAAAGTGACAGATAAGGACAAACCAACTTTAGCGGCTTGTTAACTAATAAAGGCTTGATGGACGTTTATGAATAAGGGGGGTAGACTATAAGGAAAGTAATACGAGTATATCGATGCGTACAGTCATGGCCAAAAGCATTAACCACCCCTCTGTTTCCTTTGTAACTTAAAAATAAAGATTCAAAGATTCAAAAAAGATTCAAAGATTCAATAAACTGTTATTATTTATTACAAAAATACACAATAAAGTAAAATATAAAAGGTATATCTAGAAAACTTTAGTACTGAGCTATTTATTCTAGAAAACTGAAGGCTAAAAACAATCGGGTTTACGAGTAAAGGACCAACTGCATTTTTACCTGCAGTATCTTTAACGTCAAATAATAAAATTGGGGGACAATCTTACATCGACCTATTCCCAAACTAAGCAAAGCTTGTACTATGGGTACTAGACGACGATATACATACTTATATAGATAAAAGATGTTCTATAATAAAATATGTAAAATGCTTGATTTTAAGTTTAACTTGTATATGAATTATGAACTCGCACCTCAGATCATAGAAAGAAATAGATATGGCACGGGGGCGTGGCGCGTGTCGCCTCGATAAGGTCAGTAAACCATATCGGCGCGCACCGCTCTTAGCGCTGACTCATTTGAGCGGCGATCGTTGTTCACGCTATGGCTCCAGATTTTTTTCGAAATAACGGTCTGTAGCGTGTTTATTTGTAAAAATCGGTAAACTAAACAAAAATACAAATTACGTGGAATAACATACCACTGCTAAGTGCTATTTTAGATCAGTATTTCTATTATTAATTTATTTTTAAAGTTCCTTAATTCACTTTGTAAAATTCACCCTAAAAGCTTCGACCTGCCAGCGCAAACACCTTACGCAGCTTCGAGTGCGCTGGATAAGGCAGTGGCAGTATCTGTATGCATGCAATATTATCGATAATTGATCGACGTTATTACGAATGGGTTTCATTACATTTTTAAATATAGTTATTTGCATAACTGAATATCACATTAAAATATAAAAAAGTCTACAGATTGACTATGATGTTGCCATGAAATATTTAAAATAAATTGATTAACGGTCACTGAACTATTATTTAGGATTTTTCTTTGTTACACATAGGTATATAGGTATTACATACACATCATAGGTTTGTATAATATCAAAATAGACGAATCCCCAATACAATAAATACGAACCATAGGTTCGTTGGACTCGTAATTTTTACTAAAATTAACAATTTGTATTTCTGTGATAAACAGTATTTTGATTCACCCTTAAACGAAGTTTATCGTTTTAAAGGTAAAATTCTCATCTCATGATTTTATCGATAAATGCAAAAATGGATGCATGTGCCCATCCCTAACGAGTTCACCGACGCTGTTGTTTACGTGTACGAGTGTATTCCTACAGTTGCTTTTCGTAGTGATAGTACCAATTAGAGGATTAGAATGCTAGTAGACAACTGGACGGATGTGTGCGGGAACCCAATATTTACAATATTGTGCAAGTAGTGGAAACGCACACATCTTTAAAAGCGACGGTAGTACCGGACTAATTTCGCGGTTAGGGCATATTTCTTTCTTTCTATGATCTGAGACTCGCACTAATCACATTCGTATACTCGTTTGCCTCCTATGCCATAAAAAAATACTAGCCAAAGTGTATGCAGGCCATTAGGCACTGGACTTCCGTCAAAAATAGTAAAAAGTAAATGCTTCAATTTAGGCATATTATATGCACCTACGCACTACGACCAAGACCACCGGAGGATGGGCAGCAGCATCCCTGGAGTGCGGTGGAGATACTGCGATCGCCAATCCGCATGCCAAGCGTGGCGATTATGGCATTTACCCCCCATGACATTGGGGGAGGCCTATGTCCAGCAGTGGACGTCCTTCGGCTGATATGGTGGTGGTGGATATGCACCAATGAATGTCAATAAACTACCATCGGTTCGAAAAAGTAAACCTCCGCCATAAGAAAAACCGGCGTAACAAACTCTGTGATGGGGTAAGGATGGCGTTCTGAACGCTGTTACATTTTGTTGAGAATCACCCAGCTCGTTCATAATTTGAACAATCGGGACAAAGCACTTTAGGAGTGGCGAATAAGGCGCAACGAACGGCCACAGAAAGAGAGTATAGAAGGCGAAATATGCAAAATAGTTAATGTTACTGAAAGTTTGGGTTTTGTGTAGGTGAATGACCGTCTACAGGATGCGACCGATTCCAATATGTTGCCTCAACAATGAATAAGGTCGGATAGTCGTTGCGTCGAAAACCATCGAAACAACAATGCGTAAAATGGAATTTTTGATTTCGATTGTTATGCAATGTTATATGATGATTTTTTGTTGAAATAAATATATAAAAAACCGGCCAAGAGCGTGTCGGGCCACGCTCAGTGTAGGGTTCCGTAGTTTTCCGTCCGTCACATTAAGTTGACATATTAAGTACAGAAACACAAAACCTTACCTAATGTATGGGCGCACCTGCTCAGACCCCATTAAATCAGGAAAAATCTTAACACCGCCATGTAGAAATGAGCGTTCCACGTACAGCGACATCTATCGGCAAATTAAGTAAACTATTGCGCGCGAGCTTAAAGTATGGAAGATGATTTTTATGGAATAATTCTTTATTGCGTGAACCGATTTTCACCGGTTTTACTTTATTTGAAAGCACGTCATTTCATTGTGATTTTGTAGAAATGAAAGGTACAATAAACACCTGTTTATACGGTTAAATTACAAACATAGTTCAGAAATTATTTTTGTAATTTTTTCAAAAACTATTCAACCTATCAAGTTCAAAATAATTTTCCTACAAAGTTTTTATAAAAATCTACTTTTGAGATTTTTTTCATATTTTTAAAACTTATGGTTCAAAAGTTAGAGGGGGGGGGGGACACATTTTTTTTTACTTCTGGAGCGATTATTTCCGAAAATAATAACAATTTTCAAAAAATGATTTTAGTAAACCCCTATTTATTTTTAAATACCTATCTAACAATATATCACACGTTAGGGTTAAAATGAAAAAAAAAATCACTCCCCACTTTACGTATAGGGGAGGTACCCTAATAAAATATTTTTTTCCACTTTTTATTTTACCACTTTGTCGGCGTAATTGATATACATATTAGTACAAAATTTCAGCTTTCTAGTGCTAACGGTCATTGAGATTATCCGCGGACGGACGGACAGACGGACGGACAGACGGACGGACAGACATGGCGAAACTATAAGGGTTCCTAGTTGAACCCTAAAAAAACCCTACACGGGAAAGATTAAATTCGTTTGTTACTGGATCGTGTTTGCTCGATAGAAAAACATAGATACAAAAGTAGGACAGAACTATCGAACTTGGGCCTTCGATTGTCATCATTCTTGGGGAATAAAAAAAAATTGTGGCATTTCATTTCAATATTTTCTCAGAATATGGACTTTTTGGGCTTATTCGTCACGAATCAAACGCTATCGATCCTGGAAGTAGAAAAAAATGAACCCAATTTACACACGAAATCTAGATGTCCGGTCTTGTTACCGCTATTCATAAATATATGGAAAGTAACAAAACTGTTCTGGCTAGACTTTTTTTCTTCGTCTAGAATCGATAGCGTTATTGATTCTGAGTCGAATGTGCCCAAAAAGTCCATATTGGGATCTTGGAAACCGCTCTAACGATTTCGATGAGATTTTTTACTGAAGTTTGTTACGGGGGCGAAAGATCGATCTAGCTAGGTCTTATCCGGGAAATCTTGTTATCTCCAAAAAAAAGAATAACACCGCCGAGCGGGATGGGTGACCGCTTTGAGTGGTTACTAACTGAGCGCTCCCGTGCTTTGGAAGGCACGTTAAGCCGTTGATCCCGGTTGCTGTCTTTGATAGCAGTCGTTAAGCCAAGTTAGAGGCCTCCGGGCGGCTTGAGAACTTCTAACAGTCAAGTTGCCCACTCACTTGACAAGCCTATTCCCAATAAGGTCGGTTTCCCCCTCGGGTTGGAAGGTCAGATGGCAGTCGCTTTGTAAAAAACTAGTGCCTACGCCAATTCTTGGGATTAGGTAGCTTACCCCAGGCATTCTTCAGGATGCAACTGTACTGGGAATAACGCTAGGAGGATGATGAACAACGCCGACCGAACCTCTGCCAAGTCCGTCATCCAGGTAATTACACGTTATATAAATATTTATTCAGTAATTACCTGATTTGGTTGACCGGATTAATCTGATCCGAAAGGCAGGGAAACCCCGAGAAAGCACAAATATTTGGATAACAACACGAACCGGTCAAACCTGCTGATACGCAGCCGTTCACCTTTTGACCAACTTATTTGACAAAATCGCAATTTTTTATCTGTCGCCGTCTCGAAGCAAGAAGTCAGAATATAAAATTATATTTTCTGAGGTTTCTCAAACCCTTTCATCTATGAGAGGACGCTAGTGCCCAGCAGTGGGACGTTCGACCTTCCTCTACTCTGCATAGGTGCGGGATGTGCTGGATTCCAGCCCAGATAGGACTGTTATACCGTCACGTTACATGGCTTTAACTAAAACATCACATGAAATATGCCACCAGGCATGTGAACGTTTGTGGCCCAGCAGCGCCCGCGTATCGCGTGCGGTATGCGAGGTATAAGCTCGAAACGCAAAAAGCGGACACGGCGCGGCGCAGGGCGGTGATTTTGCATTTTTGATCATTCCGAAACTGTCGATTACTGCTTTATATGTCACACGCCGCCTTCGCTTTACCGCGCTACCGAATACCGCATGGTGTTTTGGTGCGACGTGCCTCGGACCGCGTTACCGCAAAACGCAAAACCGCCTCCGCCCCGCAACGAACGACGCTGCGTCGCGCTCTATCCGTTTCCAGCTTAAGAAACGTATGCTGTAGTAAACTCTTGGATGGGTGGTTACTAACTGAGCGATCCCTTTGCTTTGGAAGGCAGGTTAAACCGTTGATCCCGGTCGCTGTCTGTGACAGCAGTCGTTAAGCCAAGTTAGAGGCCATCGGGCGGCTTAAGAACTCCTAATAGTCAAGTAGGCCACTCACTTCATACGCCTAATCCCAATAAGGTCTTGTTTCTCCCTCGAGTTGGAGGATCAGACGGCATTTGCTTCGGCATAAATTAGTACACATTCTAGAGATTAGGTAGCGTGTATTGATCATCAGGATGCAGAAAAGAGCGTACTCCCATCTCAAAGGCCGGCAACGCACTTACTGTGGTGTTGCGTGTGTTCATGGGCGGTGATAATCGCTTACCATCAGGCGATTTGTCTACTCGTTTGCCTCCTATTTCGTACGAAAAACTGTACTGTGATAACGCTAGGATATAGATGAGTTCTGGTGTGGTGCATGGGGTGCCGCCCAGATAGGAATTGGTCCCGTCGATGGGTCCCGGCTGTCACCCTGTGTTCAAGACTTTCTGGATCATGTATTATAATGTCTTTGGTAAACATCTAGTGTTGCACATACCCTAAATACTTTTTAATAACACACGCGCTCCGTACGTGTTATTAGTAGAAAAAGGTAATGGATGAGTTCCGTCAACAATGGCTCTGTAATGAGTTAAAGAATAATGACAAAAAAACATCGTAAAAACAAAAAAGAATCACAGTTACAGTCGTCATCAGTATTTGTAGCGAGCTTATGCCTTATGCAATAAAATCGTGTCACTTTTTCCAAGTACGTATTATTGAACTGTATACTGTACTCAGTTCCGTTAAGAGATAATTGACAGAACTGATAGCGGACACGAAAGAGTACAGTTGTCATCAATTATATACTAGTGGCTCTGTGAGCTGTAGACTTCGCATTTTTTTTTCAAATTTCAAGGTTTTTAAACTGACTCGACAAAAAAAACCATATAATTATCGAACCTGCTCACAAAATATCACGAGAATCGGTTGAGAAATGCGATCTTTAGAAGAGGTCCGGACATACAGACAGACATACGAAAGAATTTTTGTCGCAAGCTGAAACGGAGACTACACAACCCGTCCTGGGTGCCTACCGCGAACTTCGAAAATCGAACTTCATATCGTAACGTCCCTTTCCGTCATATAGTGTATAACACGAGAGTGAAAGGGACGGCACGACACGAAGTTCGATTTTCGAAGTTCGCGGTAGGCCCTCTGAACCAAGCAGTGAGACGTATATAGGATATGTTGATGATGCTACAGACAACAGCAAATGTAGATGATCTTTTAAGTCCTTTGTCGCACTAACGTAACAATACTGCGACAGCTGGGATGCGTCAAAGTAGTGAAACTGACAAGCTACTAAAATAATCATCTACTTTTGTTTTTGACTGTACGAGTACTTATTCCGAAAACTTTATAGTAGTTATTTAAAATATTCATAGAGCGAACTTAAAATATTCAGTCGTGTGACGGACGGACGGACGGATAGACAGTAGATAATGATCAATGCGCAGAGACTTATAAAAGAAAGATGATATCACGTAATTGTAAAAAAAATGGATTGAGAGCCTTTTTATTGGTTGAAAAAGTTGTCAAACAGAGCGCCACAAATAAAAATCGATTTTAAACCTTATTGGATAAGGAATAAGAGCCTTCATTGGGACTGGCGTGGATTAACAAGAAGCCTGTTCGTGGTTGTGCAAATAAAAAGCTCTTACCATGGACTCACAGAACAGTAAACAGAGAGTTTATTTATGTACCTATAGACGTACTGCATTAGGTTTGAAAGTTCCGGAAAATCATATACTTTTTACAGGGTATTTTAGTATATAGAGTGCAGCTCAAAAAATGTACCTTTAGTAAAAAGTAAAAGTAAAAGTTATAAATTGCTCGGATAGCCCTTTTTTGCAAAATAAAAACAGTTTCAATATCTGCAGCTGATCCCCATAAGATAAGACCATAAGTAATTATACTATTAAAATAAGCAAAGTAAACTAACCGTGCCGTTGCCACATTGGTAAGCTGCCTTATTCTCCTGACTGCAAATGCAGCAGAGCTCAACCTACTTCCTATCGCTGTTATATGGGAACCCCACTGCAATTTTGAGTCCAATGTAATACCTAAGAATACAGTAGAAGTAACAAATTCTAATCATTAAGTTTAATATTTGTATCTAAGTTTCTGTTTGATGAGTTCGCTAGAGAGAATTTCATACATTCCGTTTTTTTCGGGTTCAATACTAAGTTATTGGCAGCAAACCAGTCAGATATCATGGAGAGGGTATTACATATTGGAAACTATAACACACAACTTTTTTCACAAACAACACACTAGAAATTCGATAACACACATGGCATTCTGTAAATCTGATATTTACATGGAGCAAGAATCGTTTGAAAATTATAATAAATAATCTAATTAATGTCAAAAGTCAAAATATACTTTATTCAACAAGCAGTTTCCAATCGTCAGTTATAACATGATCTTAAGCTGATTATTTAGAGCAATTTATCGATGCTATTATTATTCTCTAAAAATATAGAATAGCTGGAGGTATTTTAATATGTATACCTTTGTAGACCTTAGTACAATCAAAGATAATATAAATCCTCTTTGGTACAATAAAATAACTTGAAAAAATGTATACATAAACACATATTGCCCTTGACAGTACTTAACTAAACTATGAAAGCGATTGTCACTTTTGTGTCGTCTAACCATGGTTAACTAATTAACGACCAGTTCAACTGCACATCGGCTACAAAACAAATATTTTTCAAATAAACTATAAAAGCATGACTTGAAACAACAACTTGGTTTCCTGTGATACAGGCTTGAGGGAACCTCTGGCATTACCTTATTTGTAATCCCTGTGCACGTTACTTGTCTTTATCATTTTGTGTTTATTTTTTCGGTGCAATAAATTTACTTTTTAGAGTTCCGTACCCAAAGGGTAAAAACGGGACCCTATTACTAAGACTTCGCTGTCCGTCCGTCCGTCCGTAACCAGGCTGCATCTCAAGAACCGTAATAGCTAGACAGTTGAAATTTTCACAGATTGTGTGTTTCTATTGCCGCTATAACAACAAATACTAAAACCAAAATAATAATAATAATAATTGAGGGGGGCTCCCATACAAAAAACGTGATATTTAGCCCTTTTTCTTGGCTACCACTCGCCGAGCTAGATCTCAAGAACCGCAATAGCTAGACAGTTGAAATTTGCACAGATTATGTATTTTTATTGTGGCTACAACAACAAATACTAAAACCAAAATAATAATAATAATTAAGGGGGGCCCCATAAAACAGAGTAGTTGTCGGCGTTTTTTTTTCTGGTGCGGAACCCTTCGTGCGCGAGTCCGACTCGCACTTGGCTGGTTTTATCTTTAATGAAGATGCGCGTCAAAGTGAACTCGCTGATAAAATGGTCTATTTATCGGGTCCGTGGGATTAGCAGATCATTAACAACTGGTCCCGGTGTCAATGACCTGCGGCAGGTCAGTGACCGCAGGTGGATGCACTGATTTTTTCATGATATAGAAAAAACAATATTAAATTTACGCACTTCTCCCAGTAGAAATTGTGTGATAAGTAATCCTTTTCTTGGCTAATAAAAAAATGTGAGCTCAATTCAAGCCTCATTTGCACTTTCTATAGAGCAAAAAAACGTCTAGAATAACAATGCAAAAAGAGCACCCAAAAATGTCTACATTATAAGATACACTGCCATGAAATGGGTTAAGATCTGTTCTCACTCGTCAATTTATTTACAGTACATATGGTGCTACTTTACCGCACAAGTGCGGTAATCAGCAGATTACGTGCATATGTCGAATCTTTAAAGAGCCATATGTACTGTAAAACGTTGTACGATACACGTGCGAATAGGTAATTCGCAACTAGTGACGATTTAAAACACTCCCTTCGGTCTTGTTTTAATTTATCACCACTCGTTGCGAATTTCCTGTTCTCTGCACTTGTATCGTAATGTCTATTATCGTATAATATTTCAGTCACTGGATATAATTTAAGGCAAGTAGGAAAAAAACTAGAGATGGTTGCCCCTGCACTGACTTACTCGTACATACATAAGTACTTTAGCTTTATTTACACACGATACCCGAATGCGAGTTTTACTACATTGCGCGGTTTGACAGATCAAAGGAACTCATTATGCCACGGTAACCCGCAATGTAACGAAACTCGCTTGCGAGACTCATTTGTGTGTACAAAGGTCTTTATAATAGTCACGTGTGGAGTTAATGATAATTATTTTAACATGAGCTTTCGCACAGTCCCAGGTACGCTCTTTTGGCAGCGAGACACAAGACTGGGGGTCTACTCCGAAATTCGAAATCCGATTTCGTATGGTGCCGTCCCTTTCACGCATATAGTGTATGACAGGAGAGTGATAGGGACGGCACCATACGAAGTTCGGATTTCGAATTTCGGGGTAGACCCCCAGAATACAGTGGCGTGTCTTACGTGTTGGAGGCCAAGATCCACTTTGGGTCGTTATGCCAGCGTAATATACTAGTAGTAGTTTTGTACAGTCACCTTTGATACTGTAACTGTCCTCTTCAGGGAAATGAAAAGTATCTTAAAATGCACTTTAACGTTTCGCGGTGAGCAATGCATTGACATTACTGTCACAAAGTACAATATACATACTGAGATAGAGATACCTGTAAAATGCACATAGATCGTAGCGCTGTTGTGTATTTAGTAAGAACTAACCGCACGACCGCTGCATCTCGGTCACTTCAATATGCAAGTTCGATAGAGATAGCACCCAGTGACATCTGGTACAAACAAGTTAAACTAACATTTCCATAGAAAATTCGTACTTCGAGCTGGAAGACCTCTGATTACTGTTTTATGTGTAGTATCTCATCAACCGACGAGCATGTATGAGAAGATGTATGGATGTGATTGAAGCGAAAGAAGTATGTAAGGACCGTAGTATTTGGTGTTCTTTGGCCTCTGCCTACCCCATGGGATAACGGCGTGAGTTTATGTATGTATGTATCTTTTTTACTAGCTTAAACAAAACAGGTGGCGCTAACGTCTACATTAATGTATTTTTTAAGAAAATTAACGGGATTAGTTTTCATTAAAACTCTTAACTACTGTGAAATGAAGACTTAAGGATTTCAATTTAGATTACCTACTACAGACACGGGCTGTGTTCCGAATCACGCTCACAGCGCTGTGAGCGCGCTCACGGTCGGACCGATTCACGCTCACAGCGTTTACACGATATGTCATGACGTCATTGATGACGTCATGGACGGCGCTCACGGTGCTCACACTCCCAGCCGTAAGCACCGTGAGCGCAAACGTCAAGTTGACGTTTGACATTTCATTTTAGGCGCGAAAAATAAACTTTACAGTTATATTAGTTTATTTATTAGTTTTTTTTGTACTTTGTCGGTAGCAAACAAGCGTACGGCCAGTCTGATGGTAAGTGGTCATCGCAGCCTATGGACGCCTGCAACTCCAGGGGTGTCACATGCGCATAACCAACTCTTTAAATTTTTATATACTCCTTCCTTGAAGAACCCGATACTGTAGTCCTTCGGGAAAACCTCGGCAGGGAGTTCATTCCACAGTCAGAGCGTCCAATGGAGAAAATTCCTCTGAAACCGTACCGTACGCGACCATTCAGGTTCTAAGGTGTGAAGACGAATTATTCCCTATGCTCTACAATTTGGTCCTGGAACATGTCGTCAGTTTTATATTAGTTCGTTGTAGATTGCGATTAATTTCAATTTTCTACAGATCAAAAACCCAGCCCAGAATTTCATACTATGATTAATTGACGAACTCAAAATTCAAATTCAGTTGACGTTTGACAGTAAACACGCTCATGACCGGTCCGAAACAAAACACCGCTCACGCGGCCTTGAGCGCGCTAACTGATTCGGACCGGCCGCCAGCACTGTAAGCGTTGTGAGCGCTGTGAGCGTGATTCGGAACATAGCCACGAACAAACAGCAACCATAATTATTTTATTAATTAAACGCATAAGTGGCGCTCCTAGCGGTAACTGGATGCAACCGCTAGGCCATGGTAGCGCCATCTAGTGTCGAGTAGCAGAACTACACGTTCCCCATAGTGCGCATAGATGGCGGTAGTGTAGATTGATGTAGTAATAAAAAACTATTGAAACTGTGTTGTAAATGTTGTAATTTACTTTCTTAGAAAGCATACATTTTTTTATAGCCTAGTTTCTTTTACTTCTTTACATAGGGTTAGATAGTTGAAATTGGTACCTATTTTTATATTTGCAAGTTCTGCGACCAATCTGTGGGGTAAAATACGGAGAACACTGTTGAATACAAAACTACCTCGTTAAATGAATTTTGTCTTCTTTGCTTTATGAGCGTTACAATGTAAAAAAATATAAAACTTGGTAGTTAAGTGTAAAAATCACTATAAAACAACAATAGCTAATGAAAGGAAATGGCGTCGTGTGTTACTCGTAAAACATAACCGCAATTTACGGTATTCTAGTTCATCCGGTAGAGTTACATTAGAGGGCCAAAAGAAATACATATATGATCAAGAGCAAATAAAATGGGTACCTTTGCATCGTCTTTTATAAAGCGCACTTCTAGGGTTTGGAATTCTCTGCCGGCGTTTGTATTTCCGAGTTTTGGGTGAGCTCGCTTCATCGTTCGCCTCATCTTTGCCCCCTGGCTAGATGCTGGCCAAGAGCAATTCCATTTATGAAAAAAAAAGAATCTGCTTTCGAACTGTCCCGTTTTAATTGCTCCTTAGCCTGTATTATCACGCCTGATTCCAGGCTCCTTTTCACCAACGTGAAAATTGTCACTTGACACCGAAAATATGCTATTTGACTATCTTTTTACGGTGCCATTCAAACCAGTTTTTAGATACAATCCCCAACACAGTAAGCTGACCATCCGTGACCCTTACTACTATCACAATAAAGTGCACAAATGATCAGTTTACAGTGTTGGCGATGGTATGATTGACTAACTAGAATTTTTTTAATTTAATCGTATGGCATTTATTTACGAACCGTGAGATCTTCGAGAAGACAAGTACGTTTGCCAGTTTTTGTTGCACTTTTAGCACCACCCAGGGGTCACGTGTAGGGTAACGGTGGGTACTCCCTACGGACGTGGTGCAACTTCGACCCCCCTTGTCAAGTGAGTGGGCAACTTGACTGTTAGAAGTTCTCAAGCCGCCCGAAGGCCTCTAACTTGGCCTAACGACTGCTGTCGTAGACAGCAGCCGGGATCAACGGCTTAACGTGCCTTCCAAAGCACGAGGGCGCTCAGTTAGTAACCACTCAAAGCGGTCACCCATCCAAGAACTGACCTGCGCCCACATTGCTCGCATACCGCACGCGGCAGGCGGGTGCCGCTGGGCCACGAGCGCTCTAATCAAATCAAAAATTTATTTATTCAAAATAGATTCATGCAGAACACTTTTTGAACGTCAGAGGTTGTACGTACATTAGGTATACAATATTATATATTTAATTATTTACAATCAGTTTAGGTATAGTGATTGCATTTAACCATATGTCTTTATCATCTAAGTATTGGCTGAGTTTATAATATGCTCTCTTTTGCAACGTTAGTTTTACAATAGCCTTAAATTTATTTTCCGACATATCAAAATCTGATCAGGTAATTTATTGTAGTAGCGTGTACAGAGACCCACAAATGACTTTTGGACTCTACTTAACCTAGTTCTAACTGATATTAATTTGAATTTATTCCTAGTATTTCTATCATGAATGTCACATCTTCTACTAAATAACGCCTGGTTTCTTCTTACGTACATTATATTTTCGTAAATATATTGACTTGGAACAGTCAATATTCCAATTTTTGTGAACACATCTCTGAGCGAATCACGGCTTCTTAAGCAGTACGAGTATATGGCGCGAATCGCTCGTTTTTGTAGAACAGAAATCGATATCTGCTGCTCTGCCATATAGTAACATGCCGTAACACATGACACTATGAAAGTAGCTAAAATACACAAGTCTTGCAGTGGCTACGTCAGTGAGTAGTCTAATCTTTTTTACAGCGTATGCAGCTGAACTTAATCTTTTGGAAAGAGCTGCAATATGAGGACCCCATTGAAGTCTAGAGTCTACTGTTATCCCCAAAAAAACTGTGATGTCTATTATTTGTAACATTTCATTATTGATTCTCAGTCCTTGTATCTCATTGTTAACGTTTGGTAACTTGAAGTGTATACATTTAGTTTTATTAGCGTTTAAAGCGAGGTTGTTAGCAGTAAACCACTCATAAACCAGTTGAATGACATTATTTATTTCATTTACGTTCTGGGATGACCTATTAACTTTAAAAATTAGTGAGGTGTCATCTGCGAAAAGAATTATCTTACACAGATGTTCCGCCATAAATGGTAAGTCATTGACGTAAACTAGAAAAAGGAGCGGACCTAATATCGAGCCTTGAGGCACGCCGATTTCAACCACAGACCCCGCCGACCCAGTCCCGATTACCATAACTTTCTGAACTCTGCCTGTTAAGTAAGATTGTATCAGTTTCAGAGCTCTCCCTTTAAGTCCGTAGTGATTTAACTTGGTCTACTACTACTAACTAGAATTATAACTAAAGACAAGTTAAAAATAAAGAAACCGAGGGAAAACTTCATCCGTACGAGCATTTGGCTGTTTGCAGTGACGCTTCTTAGTCAAAACATGTTTTTAAAAGGTAAAAAATAATACAATATAATGGAATTTCATACCGTTTACCAACCGTTACGGTGGGATAATAATGATTTTTAACTTTTTTTGCGCTAGTCAATAACGAGAATCTTACCGGACTATTTTTGCTACAGTAAGTATAGGTCAATTCACAAGAGCTGGCGCGGAATGTCTATGAAATTATTGACAGTTTCATAGATGATGGTTAGATGGCTAGATGCTGGCCAAGAGCAATCCCATTTTTAATAATAAAAAAAAGAAGTGAGGGGATCATTTCCGAGCATATTGGTTTTTGTTTTGATAATCTAACCGACGGCCTATAATTGTATGTTTTAGGACACGAGCCTAATACTGAAACGTAAATACACATGTGAATACGAGTACCGAGAAAATTGAATTGATTACAACTTTTCATGCAAATATTAATATGAATCACCAAATCGGACACAATGGAAGGTGTTTAATTCTGTAACACCATTTATGTTGATATATAATAGAATAGCAAATTAGTAATCACAACTGGCTCTAAAATGGCAATCTGAATGACTAAATCTTAAATACAATTAGAATGTTATCACCCCGATAAACAAAAATTGAGTTTTATCTTTTTCTGAACTGTCGTGTGCAAACGTTTGTTTACTTGCATCGTGGTAAATACCTACTTATACCTACAGTTGTACCACAAAATAAGTGGGCGTCGCGCTTTTTAATTTGGGACCCATTTTGTATGAAAAATCTTGAGCTCCTATACAGTTTGAAAGGGCCCTATAAGGAAGTCCCAAATTATAGTTTTTGACTGTACCAGGTAGTATCAAAATTATTTAACTTGACCGAATTGTATCACATTAGTCCGTGCAAAAAGCAACTTTATCATTCGAGCAACAGGTTCATAATCAGGTTTTGAAAGTGTCTGACATTTTTAATAATTTCTACTACAGTGAAGTTCATAAAATATTTACACATCGTTTTTTTTAGATTACAAATATCGCGCGTTACCCGTTATGCGATTTTAAGTAACTAAAAAAATCTTGAAATGAGAATATATGCGGCGTGTAATATATTTGAAACGTAATAACTAGTAATAAGTTATTGAAATAAGTGAAATTAGAAAAATATTCTAGGGAAACGAAGAAACGTTGGTGAAACAGACCGTTAAAATTCTGATCTAAAAAATCGAGGCATAGGTACGTTCCAGACGGTTCAAAAATATCTGAGCAATCAAGCTGTATTTACATGTTTATGATCACTATGTCCAAGCACAACAATTGTTACCTTTAATGTCAACATCATCATCTTCCCAGCGTTCTCCCAGTACAATTGCAACCTGAAGGATGTGTGGGGTCCGCTACCTATTCCTAAGAATTGGCGTAGGCACTAGTTTTATGGAAGCGGCCACCGTCTGAACTACCACCAAGGGGAAAACCAGACCTTATTGGAATTAGAAGAGTGGTAGACTGTTAGAAGTTCTCAAACCGCCCGAAAGCCTCTAGACATAGACAGCGACCGGGATCAACGGTTTAACGTACCTTTCAAAGCACGGGAGCACGGTGACACAACAGGCCTACCGGTTCTCAGACGATGCCTGCGGGGCGCGCTCCGCATGAGTGTTGACGACAACAGGGGAAAGAGGACGCGAACAGAATACAAATACATACAAATGTTTATTTGCTACAATACAGTTACTTGGATGTTACATACAATATTTCAGGTCCGTGTATCCAGCGCAGGCAGGCAATAATAATAGTACCTTGGCGATTTCGACTTTTCCCGGAGAACACGGATTGTTCGAGATCATTTTTTCGCACACGTAGGTAAATCCCCAAATCGATAATAACATCGAAATCGTCATCGAACTGTTTCTGAGATCCCCGAAACGAAATAAATAAATAACAATACCTACAAGAATAGCTCTTTTAAAGATGCTATTATTAGATTCAGCATCGTGATCTGCGATAAACCCTATAAAGCCAATAAAACTTCTTACTCACAAAGGCCCAGAAAAAACCTGTGAAGAACTGATAGCAATCATGACGAAGTCATAGAATAAATTTCGGCCAATCGCATCCCCAATGCTTTTCATGTGCAAATTCAGTTGGCCGATATTCTTTTAGCTAAACGTCAAATTTTAATACAATATAGACGGCAGTTTCGTCTTTTAGAAAGGCGACAGACTAGCTTAGATGGGGCTATTGCTTTGGACACTTTATGCTCAGTAAAGTAATGGCACATCTGACTTTGGGGGTCAAAGTAATATAAGACTTTTGACTTTGGCAGTGTTCTTCAGGGACCACTGGGTAATGGAGAAAGTTTCAAGCTTTGTCTTCAAAGGAATTTAGAATAAGGACTTTGCTTTGTTGTTATTCAGTGTTGTTTAGGTTTGAATGGCAAGCATCAAGTTTTAGCAAGGTTTTTTAGAACAATAGTAAGAAGAATTCTTGTTTACAGCGGGTTAAAAATACGTCACCGTCGGCTTTTACCGTCCTTGCATCTTGTTAGGGTTCCGTACCCAAAGGGTGAAAACGGGACCCTATTACTAAGACTTCGCTGTCCGTCCGTCCGTCCGTCTGTCACCAGGCTGTATCTCAAGAACCGTAATAGCTAGGCAGTTGAAATTTGCACAGATTATGTATTTTTATTGTGGATACAACAACAAATACTAAAATCAAAATAATGATAATAATTAAGGGGGCTCCCATACAACAGAGTAGTGGTTGGCGTTTTTTTTTCTGGTACGGAACCCTTCGTGTGCAAACTCGCACTTGGCTTGTTTTTTTTTTTATTTATTCCAAAAACAGTGACTTAAAACGTAAGTAGTTCGAATTACACGCATAATGACACATTTTGTCTCCGCATAATGACGCATACGCAAATTGACACTCACGCACATACGTATTCATTATTAAATTTTAACAAATCGACTCAGCCCCAAACTAAACAAAGTACTACTTACTGGACTCTGGGTACCATATAACGATATAATATATCTGTCCTTAGCAAAAGGGTCTTTATGGTAGCAGTATAATTCCTGTATCTAATTTTCTTTTCGGCAGAATACGTTACAAAACGTAAATAAACCAAATAGGTAAGTACCTACCTAACCTAGCACCGGAAGTAAACCAAATAAATGTTGGGCAAACAGTTTCAGTCTACATGACAGAAATAATAAATTTTAGAATTCTTAAAACCCCTGAACTTATTTTTCTTCGTCTATATCGTCTATTTCGCGTATGCGCCGTTTCACGTATATGTCGAATTGCGTAAAGTTGTTGCAAATGTTTAATGTAGCATTTTGCGTAAATGCCATTTTGATGTAAGTGGCGTTTTGCGTATATGTCTTTTTGCGAATGTTGCCTTTCGCGTATATTTCAATTTGCGTATATGTCAATTTGCGTACATATGGCATTATGCGTGTAATTCGAAAAAAAAAATGGGAATACAAATAATTCTAAGGCGAGAAAGAGTTCTACGCAGAAGAAGCGCGCGGGCAAAAGCTAGTACATATATAATTTTGAGGATTTGGTCGGCGTAGCTGCTTGCTTTTCCTGCTGACTGTAGATCAGAAACTCTAAGAATAAAACCAGGAAAATAATCGCACCCAGATGTAAGACCCTGTTAGATCATAGCACACAACACATCCTGTACAATTCCAATTATTCTTATATCCGCTTACAAAGAAAGGAACTGGGACGAATTCGGCCTAAACCGGCGTTTAGGCAAACATGTAGTAAACAAAATCCAAGGACAGAAACAGTAAGACTATTTGCAGTAAAACCTACAACTTGTTTACGACACACCAGCACTAATGGTCGTTTAACATATAATACCGCGTAATACCCAATAATAACCAATAATTACAAAGCAATCATCCCAAGTTTTTCCACGTCTTTTTCAAATTGTTGTGATGTGACCTTAGGACGAAATACCTATCAAGTACAAAAGTAAAGGAAAATTATAGATACTGGTGTACTTTTAAGGTCGACAACGTCCATGTGACACCCCGGCATAATATGTGTGTGTGTGTATGTGTGATGTGTAGGACTTGCAGGCATCCATTAGGCTGCGGTGACCGCTTACCATCGGGCGGGCCGTATGCTTGTTTGCCACCGACGTGGTATAAAAAAAATCTATAATATAAATTATAATGTGATACAAAATCAGCTCAAATTGACACACCGGCACCGTGTAACAATAACTTTATTGTAACCTTCACGCTCCCATGACGTTAACAATAACCACTATTAAGTAGTTTTTGTTGAGTGAAACAAATTTTCACTTTTAAATCACTTTGACCGATCACGTATTGACGTTTCAACACTGTATTTTGTTATCATAATGACTTTTAAAATCTGTAAAGCACTTTATAATAGAAATGCAATATTATTTCTACAATGATAACGCTTGTAAAAGTCCGGAGGAGCGCACTATTCGCCAAGAAACTGCTAAGCAGTTTTGCGAAAATTAGTGTGTCTTAAGCTGAGATGGTTGGACGGCGTCGAAAAGGACACGAGGGCCTTAGGGGTGTATTCTCTAAAAATCCTATCGTCAAAACGAATGATTCAGTGCTTATTTCGGAAAATCAAATGTACCGATTCTAGACGAATGAATCCCGTCAAAAAAATAACAATTATAACGATTGGAGTCTCGCTACGCAGTTCTGCCGTAAAACGTAGTCCCAACAGAGCGAATTCCTCATGTAAATATTATGGTCAAAGGCCCTAAGCAGACCGGCAAGACATGCGGGCCTATCATTCCAACAGAGCAGGATCCTTATGCAAGGCAGAAGGCCCAAAGCGGAGTGGCAAAGCACGCGAGACCGAAGGCCGAGCGTCCCAATTAACAAAGCGGGTTCTTTACGGAATGATGATGGCCGAAAATGCGAAGCAGAACTGGGCTCTGCTGGGCCTTAAATGAAAAGCCCAACAGAGCGGATTTTTCATATAAGGCTGAGGGCCGCGGGCCCGATGGGCATGTCAAGATTGCCAAGTCAAGTCAAGAGTGTTATACGCGATAATGAAAGCGTGGTGGAGGGCGGCAAGGTACGCGAGGCTGACGCCAGAGCGTAGTTATACACACTATGTACTCGTATAGGTTGATTTAATCGTATGGCATTTATTTACGAACCGTGAGATCTTCGAGAAGACAAGTACGGTTGCCAGTTTGTTGTTGTTGCACTTTTAGCACCATGTATAGGTTATTTAGGATAGCAACATGTGTCTATATTTCTTTCTTTATCTTTCTACTTATGTGGTATAAGTGAGTGAATATTAAGTAATCGGCTAAAATAATAGGATTACAAAGATACACATGTAGATTTTATATCTAGGAAACGGGACCGAAATTTGGGTTCGGGGTCACATTGAGGTACTTAAAGGGTTAAACGCTAATAGCTTTCAAATTTTGAAGAGACCGTGGCGACTGGCGCGCACACTTCACAGCGTCCCGCTCCCGGCGCAGCGTTTACCTCTTTTTTTTTCAGTTTCTATCTTAAGATTTCACCAATTTTGAATGTGAATGTGAATGTTTTTTCTTCGTCTTCTTGTATGTGCTTACAAATTTTCAAACCTGTAACTCATGGATTGTAGGAGTTCCCTTACAAAATTAAGCTTTTAACCCAAATCTGCACACTTTTTATAGCCTAAAAACTGACCGGGGATTTTTTCGACAGATTAGTAAAGTTTGCATCAAACTCCGTTCAGCCGTTTTCACGTGATGCGCGGTCAACTAAACAGACAAACCGATAAACAGACAAACAGACAAAAATTCTAAAAACTGTTGGAACGTGTTCTGTTATCGATTCTAAGTATCCCCAGCCAACTTTTTTTCGAATATCTTCCATGTTACAGACTTTCGACCCTCTTCAGCTTTATTATATGTATATAGATATGCGAGCTTGTTATGTTGCGTAGCTTTTGTTTTTCAACTATAGTTACATTTATCTTCTTCGTTTGAGTTCTGTAACTTGTCTCAATGTCTCTTTTTTAATAAGTATTGTTCGTTATCTGTCTCGGTTTTTCCTTATCTTATTCGTTATTCGTCTTCCACGTTTTTAGTAGGCATCATTCGCAGATTATTTTAGTAACAGAATAAGATGAAGTGAAAGGTAAGTTACACAATTGGACCAAACAATTTTGTGATGGATAGCGAATGGAACAAAGCATAAAAAATACCCTACTGCGTGTAATAGAACCTACAAAGAATAAACAAATCTAGTACCTGCCCGGGAATTTTTTAATGCGGAAAGTAGCGAATTTAAATAGTCTGGTAAAAAAAGAGTGACGCAGCAGACATAATGAACCGAAATAAGAATTAAACGAAAAATTAATTAAAAATCTAGATCTTTGGAATTATCAGAATGTTGCGGCTCGTAATTTAGTGGATAACAAAGAAGAAGAAGAGAGATAAGTTTAAATGTTTTACAAATAAAGATATGTAACTATAATTATTTATAACTTTAATATGCGTAACAATTCGATACCATGTGCTCTGCCTTGCGAAACATATGTATGTATGGTATGGGAATGGTAGGCAGTAGCTATCTCCTTTAATTCGATAGCGATATAACGATATAACTCGGCAATGCTGGGTGAATTGCTAAAAATGTTTACATAGTTAAGGACTTAATTATGTCTAGGTACATTTAAATTAATTACTTTATGTTACGAAAGTTACCCATATAAATTGTATGAATCATTTTAGTAACACAAAAGGATCACAAAAAGTGTAAACATAATTAAGTCCTTATCTATAATAACGATGTTTTTTTTTTTTGCAATACACGCTGCTAGCGATTCTTAATAAACATAATTTTAAAGAAAAGAAAAACCGACTTCAATGGGGGAGGCCGGTGAAAGATTATTATACTTAGATGGTGCACTCTTAGATTCCATACAATAAAATAAAAATGGCTATAAGTATGTTTATAATGGTAGAAGACTAAGTACCCTCAATTCCTCATGGAATCATGGAAAAATCTTGCTTGTTTGACAAACAAAACGAAGAGAACAAATCGCCAAACGTGAACTACGCGTCGTTGAAGAGTTCCGTTCTGATCATCATCAGCAGTTCCACGTCATCAAATGTCACTTATATGAATGAAAATGCTTGATTAGTTCATGAAAATACTAACATCAGTATTTGTGTGCCTTTCACATTTGAGGAGTTCCCTCGATTCCTAATGGATCCCATCATCAGAACTCGAGCATGACAAAAATCAATCGTGAAAATAGAACTTGCTTAACAAACACAGCTAGGAGGACAAATCACCAAACGTAAACTTTTCGTCGTTGAAGAGTTCTGTTCTGATCATCATCAGCAGTTCCACTTCATCCAATGTCACATTTTTGGATGCAAATGCTTGACTTGTCGATAAAAACACAAAAATCACTGTATGTTTGCCTTAAAGATTTGAGGAGTTCCCTCAATTCCTCATGGATCCCATATCCCATCATCAGAACTACGTATTGACAAAAACGGGACCAACTTGGATATATATACTTACAATCAAAAAAAGAATTTTTCAAATCGGTTAAGAAATGACGGAGTTATGGAGTAAAAAACATTAAAAAAAAAACATATAACGGAATTGATAACCTCCTCTTTTGAAATCTTGAAGTCGGTTAAAAATATAGTGGGTAAACTTGGTTACTTTCACGTTTAAGTACATTAATTACAATCCTAAATTCCAAATTAAAGGGAAAAATTGAAAAATTTAACGCTCCGAGCAGGGTTCGAACTTGCGACATCTGGCATACGCGGCCAATCACTCTAGCCTCTGAGCTATCGGAACAACCAAGCTCGTGCACGAAATCCTTCACTAGTTCCCTCCTACAACGCCTTAGGGAGGCGTACAGCGATATCTACCGTAGAACACTTAGGCTTCTATTATTATTATTAGGCTTTTATTATTATTATTTTCAATTTTTCCCTTTTATTTGGAATTTTCGTTAGCAACTGCTTAATACAAAATTAAAATTAATTACAATCCTATCAACAATGATACGACATTGTCAACATCAATACGATAATGACATCATTACCATGTCACGCCCAGGCGCCCTATTGTGTCCAATATAACCCATTATTGACTACGTTGTCACCCGATCGTTCTGCTCCAGTGGTAAGTAATATAATCGTAAAGTGGTCTACTTTTTGTTTGGACTGTATTATTTATACGTTAAGGATCAAAAGCGGTGGACCACTGTCTCGGCAGACTGAACATATGTACGAGTACAGTACCGGCCAATCAACTGTATGTCTGAAAAATTATTATAATTAATTAATTTATATTAGGGGACAATTTTACACAAATCGAGTTAGCTTCATAGTAAACTTAATAAGGCTTGTGTTATGGGTACTAGACAAATATATTATACTTGTCTAGTACCCACACCTATATTTGTCTAGAAACCAATCAATAGGTTAGCAAAATGGCCAAACACATACAAGCACACATACAACATGCCATGAATAAAATGAGAGCGGAACTACGTTTGAATGGAGAACCGAGCTTCCTGTGGACTCGTAAGATCTACTAAATATATTATATTAATATATTATATAATATATTATATTATATTATATCTATACATATAATAAAGCTGAAGAGGGTCGAAAGTCTGTACATGGAAGATATTCGAAAAAAAGTTGGCTGGGGATACTTAGAATCGATAACAGAACACGTTCCAACAGTTTTTAGAATCTTTGTCTGTTTGTCTGTTTATCTGGTTATCTGTTTGTCTGTTTATATGAACGCGCATCACATGAAAACGGCTGAACGGATTTTGATAAAAACTTTATTAATCTGTCGAGTAAATACCCGGTCAGGTTTTAGGATATAAAAATTATGCAGATTTGGGTTAAAAGGGGGTAAAAAGAGGGGTTGAATTTTGTATGGGAACTCCTATAATCCATGAGTTACAGATTTGAAAATTGGTAAGCATATACTTGATGACAAAGGAAAAACATCCTCATTCAAAATTTGTGAAATCTTAAGATAGAAACTGAAAAAAAGTAAACGCAAGCTCTGCGCCGCGGCGCTGCCCAGTGTGCGCGCCAGCCACCACGGTCTCTTCAAAACATGCAATTACAATGTTACGTTTGCCGTTCACTTCTTGTGCACTCACTTTATACCATAATCCCACTACTTAATATTATAAATACGAAAGTTTAGATGTTTGGATGTTTGTCACTGAATCACGCAAAAATGGCTGAACAGATTAAGATGGTTTGTATGCTAATAGTATATAATCTGGATTCACTTATATATATATTACAAGTGTAATTTTTGTCCCGATGATCTTCCATCAAAGGGATATTAAATCGGGGATGCAATTAAGGTCCATGAAACGGGGTGGTTTAATCCTCATACGCCATTCTACGATTTAAGTATCAGCCAATTGGGAGTATAACAGCGTGTCAAGAAATTTAACTTAAAGCATAGCAGAATTGTAAACAAGTTGACGATTCATTATGTCGAAACCGAAGTATCATAATTCCTTCTGATTGTTGACGCTATTTCAGAGGACAACCTTTTCGCAATTAGTTCTACTGCTTCTGCGTATACATCAAAATGCATTTGCGATACTTTGGCATTGTTTTTACTCATATGCTTAAATACAAAAACAGCTGTTTCAATGCACACTTTGTATCGTCAGTGTACCATTTAATTTTGTCGTGCGTTATTTTTTACGTAATTGTTGACCCTTCACACGAGCACAGAGAGATCACTTGAGCTGGGCAGCCCAATCGTCAGCATAGACAGTTGGAGCATCTTAGATGTACACTTAGAAGAGGGTAGAAAGCCTGTACATGGAAGATATTCAAACAAAAAGTTGGCTGGGGATACTTAGAATCGATAACAGAAATCGTTTCAACAGTTTTAAGAATTTTTGTCTGTTTGTCTGTCTGTTTATATGTCTAGGCATCACGTGAAAACGAACGAATGGAGTATAATTTACCCTCATTAATATGGCAACTGGATCTTCGGCGACGACATAACTCGGCCTTCGGCCTCGCATGCCTTGCCACTCTCCTTCGGCTTTTCAGTCATCAACCTTACATGAAGAATCTACTCTATTGGGAGGTTCGGCCTTCAGCCTCGCGTGTCTCGCCTCTCTGCTTCAGGCTTTCGGCCCTCAGCCTTATATGAGAAGCCCGCTCTGTGTGATTATTCTCGCATGCCTTGCCGCTCTGCTTCCGGCCTTCGATCATCATACTTACACGAAGAACTCGCTTTGTTGGGATAACGTTTTACGGCAGAACTGCGTAGCGAGACTTTTACCATTGTACAATGTACATGTAATGTTTTTGACAAGATTCATTCGTCTAGAATCGGTACATTTGATATTCCGAAATAAGAACTTAATCATTCGTTTGGACAATAGGATTTCTAGGGAATGTCATATTGACTGTAATCATTTCGTAAGGGGGTGTAAAGAAGGGTGAAAGATTGTATCATCATCATCATGAGGCGTTATAGCCGCGGGTGGGCCCTAGGCTAGCTTGGTCAAGCAAATATCTCCAGTCCGATCTATTCGTGGCTTTCCTTCTCCAACATGTCACCCCTAAGTTCCTCGTGTCCACCTGAGCTTGAGAAAGATTGTATGGGAAAACAAATCACTCTAAGGGGAGAACGAATTATACGCGGACGAAGTCGCAGGCAAAAGCTAGTATATTAATATATATTATATTATATTATATTATATTATATTACATTATATTACATTATATTATATTATATTATATTATATTATATTATATTATATTATATTATATTATATTATATTATATTATATTATATTATATTATATTATATTATATTATATTGTGTGTGTATATGTGTTTGGTCATTTTACTAACTCATTGATTGATTTTTTCACAAACGTGAAGTGAACATATGTACAACTAGCTGGTGCCCGCGACTTCGTCTGCGCGGGATTAATATTTGGACAATATCTTTATAAGTTGTAGCCTATGTGTTATTCTGATGTATGAGCTATATTATTGTAAAGTTTCATTAAAATCCATTCAGTAGTTTTTACGTGAAAGAGTAACAAACATCCATCCATACTTACAAACTTTCGTGTTTTTAATATTAGTAGGATTTAGTAAACGATAGCTTGAGGTGCCAAATATGGGTCTAATATATTACGTTCATTAAATGTAACACGTGTTTCGCATTCGGTTTTATTGAACAAATACTATTGTGCACATTTAAAAATGTACAGATGGTACGAATTATGTCACATTGTAAATATATCATATGAGTCCGCAAAACACATGTTCCTTAAAACTTTTAACAGAGAAATAATAATTTCGTTTCTGTAAAAAATCGGTCAAGTGCTTAAAAAATATAATAATTTTTAGTTGTGGTAAATCATCAGTCGTAACGATAAAAATTAAAGTACTTTTTTAATTTAAGTTTTGTTTCATGTAGTAGTTTAAGATTTTTCAAATCCATCAATATTCGTCTGTATTTCAGAGTTCATATAACCTAGACCTTTTTAAGGCTCGAGTGAATAGGCATCTTCTGGGTGAGCTCGCTTCATCGTCGGCCTCATCTTTGCCCCCTGGCTAGATTCTGGCCAAGAGCAATCCCATTTTTAATTAAAAATAAGGTTTTTCTCGTTTGTACTTACCTATTCTAAAGTTCCCAGAGTCCTCTTTGGCATCTCATCATCATTATCATATCAGCTGATGTCTACTGCTGGACATAGGCCTCCCCCAAAGAGTACCACAATGACTTGGTCCTGCGCCACCCGCATCCAGCGGACTCCCTCGACCTTTACCAGGTCATCGGTCCACCTTGTGTGGTGGATATACTGACGCTTGCGCCTTGCAGTACGTGATCGCCACTTGACTTCGTTTTTCGCTATTTGGCATTAATAAAATAAAAGTGTATTTTTCTTTGACGTACTTGATTTGTGCAATAAAGTGTTTACTACTACTACTAATCCCAAGTTTCGGTGACAGAAAGTCAGATGGCATTTGTAAAACTAGCGCCTACGTCAAATCTTGCAACGAAGCGGCCAACGGCTCCTTTAGGATACAACCAGAAAATTCGTAAAACCGGCAAAATCCGGAAATGAGGATTATGAAAACATCTTCTCACTTCTCCTATTCGAAAAAGAGTCTTTTCTAGCCCGTTTAGAGGGAGCAAAACTCGATTTAGCTCCCTGTTTTTGGTTGTTTTTTTAATTTCTGCCCTGCAGATTTTTGCTCCCTCTAAACGGGCTAGAAAATACTCTTTTTCGAATAGGAGAAGTGAGAAAGATGATTTCATCATCCTCATTTCCAGTTTTACGAGTTTTCTTGTCGTCAGGATACCATGTTAGAATCCGTCGTTTCGTGCGGGATTCAACGCGCTAACCCTCGCTGAAATATTGCATTTTAATCCCTTGAAAAAAAATGAAAAAATGAAAAAAATATTTATTAAACGACAAGTAGGTATCCTTATCATTAGACAGTTTTAAATGTAATAAGTACTTGTCTCTAACATGCAAATACAGAGCACCGGGCTACCAGTGATGTGATAGCTTTGGTACCCGCACTAGGCACTCCTGTATCGCGGGGACCAATAACATACAATATAGTTTCTCCAAATGTGATTTTGCCGGCTGTCAGATATGAACTAAAAATATTATTAATATATATATATATATATATTTAAAGAGTACCTGACACTCAGTAAGATTTTCAATTACGCATATGTGTAGGTACGTTATTGAAACTCTTCGGGATTGAAAATGCAGACTCAACAATTTCTCAGTTGGACAATCTTTTCTGTATCCTCATAAGATAAACTAGCCAGCCATTTTCTAATGAGTTCTTTAGCGTTGGAAATTGGGTTGTCCTTTATATCAGAGTATTTTGCGACATTATTATAAATAAAAATTGAGATATACGGGTCAAATCGTTTCGCGAAGGTGGTACGTACTGTTGGTACTTGTATTCTATAGACTCTTCTGCTTAACATATCTTTGTGCTTATCGGTTCCAAGAATTTGTTTATGCTTATCAACAGTGATTTTCAAAACATAAAGTTGACGGACGGTGAGCACGTCGCATATTTTATACAACAAGCTTGTCGAAAATCTGAAAGGTTTTTTTAGCATTGTTTTGAGGACAGCGCGCTGTGCTCTTTCGGCCTCGATTATGACGGTTTTGTGTGCGCTGCCCCAACACGATATGCAATACGATAAAAGGGATTGGCATAATGCGTAGTAAACTATCTTGAGTGTACTGAGTTCAGCCACATTTCTTACTAGTCGCATGACATAATACTACACGTCTCACTCGATTGGAGAGCGTGGCTATGTGCGATTTGAAATTCAAATTATTGTCTACCATGACACCCAAGTATTTTATAACCTCAGCTTGACTAATTGAGTCACAGGAGCATGTGCCGTCATTTTCTGTGCATTTGTGAACCTTTATACCTAACGGTGATGGCGAAGGAGACGATGCTTGAGTTTTATGAAAGCATAGGAACTTAGTCTTCTTTGTGTTCAGGGTCAACAAGTTGCGTTGGAGCCATTTAACGACCTCAGACATGCCGTTTTCGGAGTTCGTGAGTGCCTCACTCCAATTCCGCCCGCGAAAAACTATTGCTGTATCATCTGCGTAGCATATAGTTTCTGCATCTTTCAGTGGGAGACTGTGGAGGTCATTCATATATAGAATAAATAAGGTGGGTCCGAGTATACTCCCTTGTGGTACTCCAAAATGCACTTCCAACGGGTTGCTTACATGGTGACCGACCTTCACAACCTGTCGGCGCTCCGTTAGGTAGCTTTTGAACCATTTTAGAGGCAAGCCTCTGACACCACATGCGTTCAGTTTTTTAAGAAGTATCGAAACTGATACCGTGTCGAAGGCCTTAGCTAGATCCAGGAACACTCCAATGCAAGCTTCATTTCTATCAAGGTATTTTGATACAGACGTTGTTAGAAGGTGGATGGCCTCTTCTGTAGACTTACCCTTTCTGAAGCCTAGTTGACGAGGTGATAACAGTTTTTGAGCTTCTAAGTAATTGACAAGTCGAATATTTACAAGTTTCTCAAGGATTTTTGAAAAAGTACCGAGGAGTGAGATTGGACGGTAGTTTCCTGGATCGTCTCTAACACCTCCTTTATGTATTGGACAAACTGATCCAAGTTTCCAGGTATCTGGGAAAATTCCAGCGGAAAAGCTCATATTATAAATGTTTGCTAATGGTTCACATAGGGCATCTTTGATCTGTTTGATAAAGGCGTTGTTTAAGCTATCTATACCTGGAGCCTTGTGGTTGTCGAGCTGCATGATAATAGATTCAATCTCACAAGAGTTTGTGGGATGCATAAAGAAAGATCCTGGGCTTCCAATATCTGGTGCACTATAGGAAGTTGCCAGGTTTTCTTCACTAGTGTTAAGTTCAGCAAGGATCTCGTCAGCCAGAGACTGTCCAATCGTAGAAAAATATCTATTGCATATATCCAGGGATTCCTTTTCGTTTTGTGCGCCTTGCAAAGTTAATAACTCAGATGGTTCTTTGTTATTGGACTTAAGATGACAAATACCTTTTATTGTTCTCCAAAACCTCTTCGAGTTCCCTTTACTTTCCTGAATCCTTTACTTTCCTTGTAATACAATATAATATCACATTAGTAATCAAAATTGGTCTAAATTTACCTAAACACATTGCAGACGCGTTCAGTTTAGGAAGATTAAGAACTAAAAATAATTTACTTTATGAAGAAACTTAAGAAAAATTTGCTTTAAGGTCAGTTTTCCTCTGGCATAGTTTTTTAAACGTTCGTTAGCAACAGACAATGCCCATGTCGTAACCCGTCGGTTAAGTGTCAAATTTGGTCATTGCCCCCGCGCAGGATATAGACTATTTAGTATCGAAACCAGGGCACCGTAGGGCCCGGTATCTACCAGTGCTGCAGTGTGTTTAAATGTTATACTACGAGGGTGGCCCAGCGGCGCGCGCGTGGCGCGTACTTTGGGCGGCGTGCGAGGTAAATCACGTTGCCCGGGGTATACAGGTATACATTACCGTCAAAAAGTTTAGGACTAAACACAATTTTTAGTTTAATTTTCATAAATTATCACGCAAACCAAACAAGTCAAAAAGATTGCAATGGGCTATTTCTCACAAGAATTGGACTTTTGCAAACTGGTTGAGAGTACTAAGGACAGATGAATCAAAATTGAGTGGATAACAACCAATGTTGATTATTTGCATATTTTGTGTTTGGTTTTAAAGCCGAGGCACACCGAATGCGTGCGCAGCACGTGCGCGTGCGCGTGTACGTGGCGTGCGTGTTGTATTGTATGAAATGTCATAGCAGATGACATACCGCTTGCGTGGCGTGCACGCATGCTGCGCACGCATTCGGTGTGTCTCAGCCTTTAAACTTTCTGACGGTAGTATATTCGTGGATATGTGACCGCTTTGATTGGTTACTAACCACTAACTGAGTGCTCCTGTGTTTTGGCTGATCCCGGCTGATGTCTATGACAGCAGTCGTTTATAAGCCTTTGAGTTCTTCGGGCGCCTTGAGAACTTCTACTTAACAGTACAGTTGATACACGTACTCATTTAATACTCATACCTAAGCCTAATCCAAATAAGGTCTAGATTCTTCGTCGGGTTGGAAGGTCAGATGGCAGTCGCTTCAGTTAAAACGTTTTTCTTTTTTTATTAAATAGGAGGCAAACGAGCAAACGATCGTGGCGTCCTTAGGCTACGGTGTCTGCTTCTCATCAGGCAGGTCGTACGCTTGTTTGTCACCGTAATTGTATAAAAAGAAGTGTCTAAAATTGTCCTATTTAAACAACGATCGCCGTTCTGTTTGAGTTATCCTCAGCAATAATTTTATTGGCAGACAAACACGCACTGGCGCGAGCGTCTAAGTCAATTTACACTCAAAATCATTTGAGTTGACCAAATTGTATCAAATAATTTGTTTAAAAAGCGACCTAACTGGTCAAACACGAAGGTTCAAAATTAAACTGTAGTTTTATCAGAAACAGTCTTGAGGATACTGCCGCCGTGGAAGGGATTAGAGTAGACGATTACAGTATAGGTCGATTCACCAGAGCTGGCGCGGAATGTCTATGATTTTAATGACAGTTTCATACATTTTCCGCGCCAGCTCTTGTGAATCGACCTATAGCTAAAGTAGGCCGGGGTGGCGTACCCGTATATCAATCTAATTTCACCGGATAGGTAAAAGTAGTGAAATAGTAAACGCAATAAACATGTCATAAAACAATCACATTAACACGAAAAAGGTAACATTAAAATGATAATCCAGTAAAAAAAACCTTCTGACTTTGATTTATAACCGCGTTTTTATGTAAGGTGGATGATGATTATAGAGTCATTACGTTAGTTCTGCAAATTTTAGGCAACGTTACGGAATGGATTACACGATACTAAACGGTCTATTACTAATTTAAACTGCGACCCGGTCAATTGACCCAAGTCTAAATTCAAATCGTGTCTTTCTAACGCTGTCCATTACATTCAACAATGTACCGACAATGTAATAGAGTAAACTAATAACCTGTGAATTGGTGTTATCTTTTTTTTTATACAACGTCGGTGGCAAACAAGCCTACGGCCCGCCTGATGGTGAGCGGTCACCGCAGCCTATGGACGCCTGAAACTCCAGGGGTGTCACATGCGCGTTGCCGACTCTTTAAAACGTTATACACTCCTTTCTTGAAGAAGTCAATACTGTAGTCCCTCGGGAAAACCTGGTACGAAGCTATGGGAGTTTGAAAATGGGACGAAACGGTTCAAGTAAAAGGAAGTCAGCCCCGCCTTTTTTGTTCGTCTTGGTCCCCACCAGCTGGTCCCTACCGTGCCACCAGATTTATTGCCACACAATATACCAGATAACAAGTGAACATATTATTTAATAACAAAGCAGTACTTGTAGTGTCTTCTCGGCGAATACGAATTTTTCGAAAGATCCACCAACGAGTAGCTAAATGGATTTTTCGCCCCTGCACGGCTAGCACAAGACGGCGCGCGAGCTATATCGCGCGCGAGATAGACTACCCGTCTCTTTCCGTGTGTACCCATTAGATAGAGACGGATAGTCTATCTCGCGCGCTGTCTTGTGCTAGCTGTGCTGTAAATTCCTACATTGTACACTTAAATACGAGTATCATCGTCAAAGCCGTTACCGAGATACTGAAATAAATAAATAGACAAAATTGCCAGTTTCGTTTAAAGATGGTATACTATGTATATATTAGATTGTACTGCAACTAGAACTGCAAATTGTATATACCATTTCCTACATACATAATTAAATCATTGGCAGTGCAGCGGGGCAATGCCGCCAGCATATTGGGCACATTTGCACCAGGTGCCTGCCGTTCTGGGATATACTAGATTATGTCAAAACATTTAATTTATTTCATAATTTGTAAGTTATTTTCAGTGTGTATTGTTTTATTGTATTTATTCTAAGATTTGTAAATAAAGTTTTTTTTCCTTAATGTTGCTCAAAAAAAATCATTTATCATTTAGATAAACTTTGTCGGCCTGTTTAGCCTAGTTGGTAGTGTCATTGCCTCAGAGGTCCCGGGTTCGATTCCCGGTAAGGGCATTTGTTTCTGTGGTGAGCAGAGACATTTGTTCCTGAGACTTGGACGTTTTCTATGTATTTAATTATATATCTATTAAATATATCGTCGTCTAGTACCCATAACACAAGCCTTATTGAGCTTACTGTGGGACTAGTTCGATTTGTGTAAAAAATGTCCCCTAATATTTATTATTTATAAACTACGCCACACATATGTGGAGTCGAAAACAATTCGAACCACATTCGATGGTTACTAGTTTCAGCAATTTCAGCATCTTAGCAGCCAACACGTTACACATTCCCCTTTACATTTCCCCTGTCTCCACTGCCGACCTCATCATCATCATCATATCAGCCGAAGGACCTCCACTGCTGGACGTACGCTTCCCCCAAAAGAGCAACAATGACCGGTCCTGCGCCTCCCGCATCCAACTGGCGTATGATGGTTGCTATTTTATTGTATCACTTATCGTCATGGATAAGACGTTCGTCACGTTCTGACAAGTACGCGAGTGCGAGAGTGACAGGGTTCTTATCCACGACAATACTCCTAAAAGATAAAATGGTCTCCTGGAGTCCCGCGACATAGGTATACGACAAATACTTATTCAAATATTTGTTTATAAAGTGTCTGGTAATAGCGAGCAATTAACATTATATAAGAGAGACTAGCGCGAGATTTAGACGTGTACCTAGCATCAATTATGAGCAATAAACATCGGATCACGCATGACTGCTTTCAGAGATGAGCTGATAAAATTGTATTTGTTTCATATGAGTCTATTCCATTGGGCCTGTCGGCTGTAGCTGTGCTGAGCACGCGACTTCTATTCTGAAGATCGTCTCCGATGTACATTTTTCTGTATTAAATATTCAACAATACACATAATCCGGCGGTATTTTTGTGACAACATGACATCGCATTAACTATTCACACCAAGCGTCAAAGCCTTAGCCAGAATGGATAGCGAACTGGCTTGGCACAGTGCCGAGTGGTGCCCATTTTAGCACTATTGTTGTTACAATGTGCTATTTTAGTTTTTTGTCTTGGTGGAGGCTTTAACTAGTAGTTACATTCGGCTTGGTAAATCAAATCAAATCAAATCAAATCAAAATACATTTATTACCGCAAACACAAAAAATACAAGACAATAAAGGTATACAATAACTTATTTCTAGATAGGTACATATTTAAGTGCAGGGTAATGGGTACCAGTCTCAGCGTATGCTAGGCGTGCTACCCAGCGCTGATTTTCAGCTTGGTCCCTGTGACAGGATTGATCGCAACCCTACGGGCATAATCAAACTTTGTGCATTAGATATACAAAAAATATATGCAAAATTTACTTTTAGGTGTCATTATCTTTGTATTTCGGTATCATAGTCTACCCATAATGTATACAAATACTCTTAGCTACATTTAACTTTGCATTTGCTGATGTAAATATTATTTTATTTTGTATATAGATTACCAATAGGCCTATGTCCAGCAGTGGACGTCCTTTGGCTGATATGGTGGGCTAATAAAACTTTATGCAATTGAAATATATTGTATTTTGTATGATAATTTATTTTCTGATAATATAAAGGTTGACTGATTCTGTCTGACACGTGTCGTACCCGGGAATATTATCGTTTGTCGTCCCACGAATGGCGTAGCCGGTAATCGTTGGGTTTTTAGAAGGTAGTACGGTCTAACCGGATAGTCCGTCATACCCACCCAGATCTTTACCGTAAATTTATTTTCCCAACACAAAAAAAAACAGGCTACTGAAGGAAATGAAAAGTTCAGATGTTATGGAAAATATATTTACGATAGGGTGAGATGATTTAGTTCATATAAACCGTAAAGACATTATACATGTCCAGTGATCCTAAATTAATTGCTTCCTATGGGTATCTGAAAGGCACTAACTATCATATGTAAAGTGTGGACACGAAAAAATCTGGTCAAGCATGATATGGCAAATCTTTAAAATTAATGTGGATGTTCAGGCACCGATTTTTTAAAATAATTTGTGGATAGGTATCAAACTACATAATAAAAACACAATCATAATATAACGTTAAATTTTCTGTGTCTTTTAGCATTATATATTTCACCGTACCGACATTTTGTTGAACAGCGGTTTCTGATAATCTTCTCTCGCTTCCTACAGCTACAATTGTATTTATATTTTTACGAGTTGTTTTAAGCCCATTAGAATTGCATCTTTCCAAAAACATACTTGTTTGAACTCTTTTCTACTTGAGGCAGTCAGGAAGACTTTCTACTCCAATCATTGAAAGTTGTTTTATATGTAAAATTAAAAAAAAACGGACTACGTCAATCTGAAGTCAACTAGAAAAATGTTAGCTGTTGTGAAAGGATGATGTAATAAGGTAAAATTTGAAATATCCAGTTAAAAATAAAATAAAATATTAACAGGAAAACTTGGTACAGACTGTCCGAAGGCGCTGTTCAACAAAATATAGGTATGGTGGAATATATAATGCTGAAAGTCACAGACAACGTTATATTATGATTGTATTTTTATTATATAGTTTGATAACTACAAATTATTTAAAAAAGTGCTACTTGAAAATCCACATTCATTGACAAGATTTACCATATCATACATGACCAGATTTTTTCGTGTCCACGCTTTAGGTAAATAATGATAAAAGAGAAAGTGATGATTCATAGACATCAGAAGTCAATCAGCAATTAATGACTTAACTTAATAGATGAATCAAATGGCCATGAACTTGTATACGACCATATTGTAAGGGGTGAACTTGTATACGACCATATTGATGTATTATACATTCAGAAAACAAAGGAGTCCTTATACCTTATAGAATGAATTACATTATATATGTCATTGGCGCCTTATTGACGTCGCCCAAAGAGATGGTTCCCAATTTGGGAGCGCGGTATTGATTTGATTTTATATTCGGTTTTGTCACAACATTAGTCAAATTTGTTGTATGTGCGATATCTTGCGGTTTCGTGGTATTGGTGTCGTGTGTTTTTATTAACTGAATATCTTTGGGCCGATTCATTTTTACATGAGTTTATAAGTTTTATAACTTGCCAAGCAGCATTTGATTTATTTGGAGCAACATTAAATTGCATAATTGTTTTGTGCTTTTTATGTTGGTTTGATAAATTATTTCATACATTTTTGAGTGGTTTCCTAAAGGAGTTTCGTTTGTTTCCTTTGAGACTCACCTATATTGCCAAAGTAACTTTCTCTGTTTTTTTTTCCATTTCAAGTACTTATCCTTACTTCCTCCTCCTTCCTCCTTCCTTTCCTTTTGACATCCACTTTGGTTTTCTATTATTATACAGACAGTCACAGTTTTCAATGGGAAACAGATATCTTATAATAGGCTAAAGTTGTCAATAAATGCATGGTAGGCAATGTTAGGATCTTCGGTGTTGTAGATTTCAGAAAAGGACAAGGATTCTAGGTTTGATTGGAATTCATATAAAAAAATCTTGAGAATATATGCATTTTGTTGCACGCCAAGGTCGCATGTGCTTTGTTTCCTTTACAGGAACCTTCAGCAATTGCGCAGTATGATCCGATAATTAAAATAAATACTAATGAAACTGCTAGTTACAAAATGGAAGCCACGTCTGAATTTAGCTACTTACGAATGTATGTATGTCCCAAGCCTATCGACTAAATGGTAACATATTTGGGTGTGTCACGTAGTTCGCCAAATAAAGGATAGATTAATGATTTTTTTAATGTGTTATGTCTCAATGGAGGTCCCATTTTTTTTTCCAATAAGGCCTGAATCACACTGGCGTGGCCTGCGGTGGCGGTCAATAGTAACTTTGACAACTAATCACAAGTTTTCTATTGACCGCCGCGACCAGGCCGCGCCAGTCTGTGAGATGCTTATTATTTAATGTTGTTGATGTTTAAAAAGTTTTAATACGAGACTCATAAACAAATTGGCTGCAAAAATGTTCACCACAACGCACGAATACATCCTTTGCGCACCCGTAGAGATTCCAGTTATAACTCAATTTTCATGTTCAGATCGCGCGCAGACAGAGAGCGGTTATCGGAATTCTGCGTTCGCGTTTCATGGGACTAGATGGAACGAAGAACTCCGGTGACGCTGGGCTCTAAAAATCACAATGACAGAGATATGGAAGAATAGGGGAATCATGTAGGAACGTTCCATTCGGTCATTTAGATACCTTAGCTGCAATAGGCTTGATTCCTCGGAAAAAAGTTAGTATTAAAATAAGTCCGTCGGTTAGATTATCAATATATAAATTGGACACATATTTTTTTCTTTTGTCAAATGACAAACATACGTGTTTCACATATTCATAAAGCGCGTCAAAGTTCGAGAGTGTGGGCTCGTCGTGGCGTCACGCCGTGCTTAAAAGTGTAGCACGACGTGAGGTCACGCGGAACTTTAACGGGCTATATCTTCATAATTCTTTAAATTAAAAAAATTAAATTCGTGTTGTATATATTTTAATAGTCTAACTGACGGACTAATTATAATTCTTTAGGACACAAGCCCATTCCGGTCGTTGTATAAATTCTCGGAAAACAAACCTATACAGTACCTACTATTAACCAATTTCATTTCTGGGCCACTTCGTACCTTGTCACAGTGACAATGATATGAAATTTCTAGCAGCTTTCATATTGATTTTCACTGTGATATGGTATGATGTAGCCCAGAAATCTAATTGGTTGACCGTACCTTACCCGAGGCTGGGACTAGCACTAGACATTTTTCAGTACTCTTTGTTGCCTTACTAGATCCTCTCTATGTTCAAGACATTGTTTTACAGTGCTGCGGAGTAAGAGCGTGGCCAAATATTATAATTTCTGTGGAGTTATTACGGGCGGTCACCACCGATTTAGGCGGCGCGGCGCTGCACCGCAAAAATGATGATATAATTTCTATGGAATTAGTACGGGCGAGCACCCCCGATTTTGCAACCACAAAAATGATAATATAATTTCTATGATTCAGTAAAGAAGTGTTGTGGCCGCGCTCACTAATTTACTCTTCTTTCTCTATGCTTTCTTGAGATCTTAAGCTATGAATCCCAAGGATGTGGTGAATTTTCTGTACTAATCTTCTCCACATCGTTCCGACCTTAAAATCGTCTTCGGATGCCTGACAGTGACACCGTGACTCTATATCTTGTAATTTGGCATTTACACTTTTCCAGCTTGTTTTGAGGCAAGATACTAATTAGATTTGTCATAAAAGATTTACAAAAGTAATACCTGTTAAAAGTTAGTCTCCGGTCATTTACGAGTACGAGTATTTACGCAGAAGCCCCTTGTTCTAAATCTAAAATTGAAGAACAAACATAGGTAGATAATTTTGTTTTACCTTCACATAGTCAATCCCAACAAAAGGTATCTAGTTGTCCATTTGGGCTGGCGCAGATACGAGTAAGATTCTGCTACCCTTTTTGGCTTACAGTTCGTAAGCGTTGAGTATTCAAATCACTGTCATGTAGGCTGTCTATGCCACTGTGATTAATCACAATCTATATGCAAATCACGTCGATTGATTGCGCTGCTACATGAGACATGAAAATCAACAGGAAAAGTTGATCGTATCGTAAACCGGCAACCGTACATCTCGAAGATCTCTCAGCTCAAGAACTAAATGCCATACGATTATTATTATTATTTTATCGTATTGTGACAAAGAGGATAGTGACAGTGATAGATAACCCCATCGAAATTAATGTTTGCGTGTAGAAACGCTCTCCTTCGGGCGTAAGATAGTTGCCATTTTATCACTTATCGTCGTGGATAAGACGCCCGTCACTCTCGCACTCGCAACTTGTCAGAACGTGACGAATGTCTTATCCACGACGATAAGTGATAAAATGGCAACCATCATAGACCCGCTGGTATGGTAACCACGGAAGAGCAGCATCAAGAAAATCACAAGGTATTTTGATATAACTCATGTCAAGTCAAAATATTCTTTATTCAAATAGGCCTAGCAACAAGCATTTTCGAATCGTCAGATAAAACGTTATCTTAACCTAATTATTTAGAGCAAGTAAATGACTCAATTATTATTATTTAATTTTTTTGAATTGCTTTAGGTATGTCAAAGTTACATTATTTTAGTATTTAATGCAACAGTTACTTAATAAGGGTTTTGAAAAGTCGAGAGTCGCTGTTATTAAATAGTCGAGATGTTTGAAAAGTGAGATAGTGAGAATATTTTTTCCAGAATTTTTGGTCTGTCTAAAATCACCGTTTCACTAACCGATATGGACCTGGGTCTGAAATAAATGTATTAATTAATTGTCTTTTCCACTCACGGGACAATGGTGTCCCGGACCTTTGGAAGGCGTGCGTGAAGCCGAAGTACCGAGGTACCGAAGTACCAACCGAGTACCACATAGCCAACACGTAAACTAATTTCCGACCTAGATATGCCGGATCTCATTGTGTATACAAAGTTTCATGTTATTCTAGCATGGCGTTTTAAAATGAGAGCATAAATACGTTTGTATGGAGAACCGAGCGTACTGCCACGTACTGCGCCCTCTTAAGTGGGGGAAGTAGACCCGAAAGAAACGCCCATTTAACAATCTGAAGATTGGGCGTGATGCGTGCTCGAGGCGATTTTATTTAAATGCGCTAGATATTGTACAGGGCTCATAATTGGTGGAGGTAGTCAACAGAGTGCAAGGTATCCCGCATAACTTGTTTCATTCAATATCAGAGTGCAAGGTAGTAGATGTATGTTAGTCTGCCGCGCTCGAGTGAATCCCGAAATCCTCTCTTCGGCTCCCCTATTATTTGAAACATGTCGAGCGATATTCGACCTTAAAGACTTGAGTGAACCATTTAACTAAATTGTATTAGTATAGTTTGCAATAAACTTTTAATTTCAGCCGTGAACGAGCCACCGCGGCCTCCACGCGAGCTATGGCTTTATTAATTAACGTAATTGGTGCGATGGTCGCCGAATCTTCGACTGAAATAACTCAATGTGAACTTGGCTGCTCGTCTAATCATTGTTTACTGGCTATGAGCTGATACTAATATCTTGCATTTTATTACCAGCTTTTATTTAACTTGTATTTGACTCTAATAATAACAATAATTGTAACTGCATTATATTATCGTAATAATTTGATGACTTTTAAGTTAGTCTAATATTTTACATTTCATTTTACTTAGGAGAACTCTAAAAAATATTATGATCATTGTTTGTAATGGGTATGGGTATGCAGTCCCGGTCCCGATTTGTATGTAATTTCCCGGGAAATCTCGGGAAATCCAGGGAATTCCCGGGAAATTTACTTGCCCTATTTGTTATTTATAGGCATGTGTTGAATTAAATTGAAATGGGTGGGTACCTACCTACCTTCTTGCGTGGTAAACATATACATATATCGTACCTACATATTGATGAGTAGAAAAAGTAAGTTGATTATTAAGTTGTAGAAGACTGCGCACTTTTTTTACTTTTCAGTGCATATTTATTAGTTTTTTATTTTTATTAAAAATGGGATTGATCTTGGCCAGCATCTAGCCAGGGGGCAAAGATGAGGCCGACGATGAAGCGAGCTCACCCAGAAGATGCCTATTCACTCGTTCGGTTCTCCATACAAACGTATGTATGCTCTCATTTTAAAACGCCAGGCTAGAATAACATATTTATTTATTTTATTTAATCGTATGGCATTTATTTACGAACCGTGAGATCTTCGAGAAGACAAGTACGGTTGCCTGTTTTTGTTGCACTTTTAGCACCACCCAGGGGTCACGTGCCGGGTAACGGTGGGCACTCCCTACGGACGTGGTGCAACTTCGACCCCCCTTTGTCAAGTGAGTGGGCAACTTGACTGTTAGAAGTTCTCAAGCCGCTCGAAGGCCTCTAACTTGGCTTAACGACTGCTGTCGAGACAGCAGCTGGGATCAACGGCTTAACGTGCCTTCCAAAGCACGAGAGCGCTCAGTTAGTAACCACTCAAAGCGGTCACCCATCCAAGAACTGACCTGCGCCCACATTGCTTAACCTCGCATACCGCATGCGGTAGGCGGGTGCCGCTGGGCCACGAGCATAGAACTTTGTATTGGGATCCGGCATATCTAGGTCGGACCATAGTTTCTGTTGCTTGAAATTATAATGGAGAAAAAATACAGCGATTATTAAGGTTTTCATACAAGCCGTAAAAAACTCAAAAAGCCGCTGTATTTTTTTTCTTTTACAATTTCTAGCAACAGAAACTATGGTCCGACCTAGATATGCCGGATCCCATTGTGTATACAAAGTTTCATGTTATTTTAAAATGAGAGGGTAAATACGTTTGTATGGAGAACAGAGCCAGACCGAGCGTACTGCGCCCTCTTAAAAAGGTAGGAAAGGTAGTATTGCGATAGTTTTTAACCGACTTCAAAATTTCAAAAGAGGAGGTTTTCAATTCGGTTGTATGTTATTTTTTTTTTTTTTTTTTTAATGTTTGTTAGTCCATAACTCCGTCATTTCTTAACCGATTTGGAAAATTCTTTTTTTTGATTGTAAGTATATATATCCAAGTTGGTCCCGTTTTTGTCAAAACGCAGTTCTGATGATGGGATCCATGAGAAATTGAGGGAACTCCTCAAATCTTCAAGGCAAACATATAGTAATTTTTATGTTTTTATCAACAAATCAAGCATTTTCATCCAAAAATGTGACATTGGATGAAGTGGAACTGCTCATGATGATCAGAACAGAACTCTTCAACGACAAAAAGTTCACGTTTGGCGATTTGTCCTCCTAGCTGTGTTTGTTAAGCAAGTTCTATTTTCACGATTAATTTTTGTCATGCTTGATTTCTGATGATGAGAACCATGAGGAATCGAGGGAACTCCTCAAATCTTAAAGGCAAACATATAGTGATTTTTGTGTTTTTATCAACAAATCGAGCATTATCATAGAAAAATGTGACATTTGATGAAGTAGAACTGCTGATGATGATCAGAACAGAACTCTTCAACGACGAAAAGTTCACGTTTGGCGATTTGTCCTTCTAGCAGTGTTTGTTAAGCAAGTTCTATTTTCACGATTGATTTTTGTCATACTGGAGTTCTGATGATGGGATCCATTAGGAATCGAGGGAACTCCTCAAATGTGAAAGGCACACAAATAGTGATTTTAGTATTTTCATGAACTAATCAAGCATTTTCATTCATAAAAGTGACATTTGATGAAGTGGAACTGCTGATGATGATCAGAACGGAACTCTTCAACGACGCGTAGTTTACGTTTGGCGATTTGTTCTCTTCGTTTTGTTTGTCAAGCAAGCAAGGTTTTTTCATGATTCCATGAGGAATTGAGGGTACTTAGTCTTCTACCATTATAGCCATTTTTATTTTATTGTATATCTATCTAAGAGTGCACCATCTAAGTATAATAATCTTAGGCCGGCCTCCCCCATTGAAGTCGGTTTTTTTTTCTTAAAAATTATTTTTTTACGTTTTCTTTTTACAACGACGGTGGCAATGATGTGAAGCAGACACCGTCGTCTATGGACACTTGTGACTGAAGAATCACAAGCACATTGCCGACATGCTAGAAACATATACACTCTCAACCACTGCATCTCTTTAGGGTAGCAAACGGGGGAGCGAGTCAGGTCTATACCGCCTGTTACCTTGCGCTGCGCGCCGTGCAGGCACCGTTTTAGTTGACACATAGACGTGAAGTAGCATGTCTGTGCGTCTTCTACAGATTGTACTTCGGTGAGTGTGCTCAGGAGCTCCATGAGCTCATACTGCCTTGCCCTTTCTTCCATCGGACATCCAGACGTACGGCTGGCTACCATCCTTACCTGGTCGAAATTCCTCTAATTTGAACCAAGCGCTATGCATCATCCTTTATAATGCGCACTTCTAAGGTTTGGAATTCTCTGCCGGCGTCTGTATTTCCGAGTTCATATAACCTTGACCTTTTTAAGGCACGAGTGAATAGGCATCTTCTGGGTGAGCTCGTTTCATCATCGGCCTCATCTTTGCCCCCTGGCTAGATGCTGGCCAAGAGCAATCCTATTTTTATTTAAAAAAAAAAACACTTTCACTGCCAAATATTTCGTAGCGCTACGCTCGTAGCCGATAACAGGCGAAAACCCGTATATACAAGAAAAGCGCTTACGAGAGGAGCGCCCCCCGAGCGGGGATTCTTGGCACTGAAGGTGATGGTGGTTGTATGTTTGTGAATTTGACTAACTCCAATATAATAATTAAAACACAACAAGAAACAAGTAAAGAACATATAAAAAAATCATACACTTGCATATGGAAGTCAGAATAGTTGGCAATCCAACAATAATATCAATATACAGTGTGTAAATCAAATACAGATCAAAATCAAAATCAGTGTGTAAGATCCTACGATAAGTACAAATTAGACAACTTTAGCTGAAAATTACAATTAAATAATTAACCGCCCAAAATAATTCAGTGCACAATGTAACGTAAAACTTTGAAGTTGACGCTCGTTGACAACTTAAAATTTGATTAAGTAAAGCAAGAAGTAAGCTTGTATCTGACAATGTCATTGAGTATGATGATTGGAGTTTTGCGAATTTGGACATATGCGTACGTTGGCATAATGCGAATTTGGTACTATGCGTCGAAAGGATTCGCAGTGCTCGGTGCTCGGTAATCTGTCAAAAATTACTCAAAATGATGCGTAATGTATTTTTATTTTAAATAATCACCTTAATTCATTATTTCACTGCTAAACCCTACGATTGGTTAAATTTTTTGCTCGTATTGAATTTACACGCTGTGGAGATGTGGAGATGGTAAATAGGTAAGTCCTGAATTACAAGTACGCATAAAAAATCGGACACTTTACGCTCGAAGTTGTAGACGATTACATATACCTACCTAGGACAGACTGTCCAGTTAGGTAGGTCCAACTTCTAGAAAGAGGTTAATCGTCGAATCCGACTCGGCTGGGCAGCGTTCGGGAAGCTACGGCACATCTTTTCGTCCAATATTCCGCAGTGTCTCAAGACGAAAGTCTTTGACCAGTGTGTGTTGCCAGGATGACATATGGCACTGAAACGTGGTCGCTTACTATGGGCCTCATAAGAGGGCTCAAAGTCACCCAAAGGGCAATGGAGAGAGCTATGTTGGGAGTTTCTCTGCGTGATCGCATCAGGAATGAGGCCATCCGCAGCAAAACCATGACCGATATAGCACTACGAATCGCTAAACTTAAGTGACAGTGGGCGGGGCACATAGCACGTAGAACCGATGGCAGTTGGGCGGAAAGGTTCTCGAGTGGCGACCACGTACCGGAAGGCGTAGCGTGGGCAGCCTCCCCACACGGTGAAGGCCGCGGGTGTCCGCTGGATGCGAGTGGCGCAGGACCGGCCATTGGGAAATCTTTGGGGGAGGCCTATGTCCAGCAGTGGACGTATTTCGGCTGACATGATGATGATTAAAAAATAAACCTGTTGTCTTTGGTATCATTAAAATCCTCTGAAAGAGTAGTTGATGTACCACCATTGCGTGTCACACTGGGTGATCTAATTTAGTCTTCACAGTGACATTCTACATTTTTGGAATGGTGATGTGAAATATCGTATTTGCACACGAAAGCCAAAATGGCGCCACTAAGAAATATGTTATGAAGTCCTCAAAGAATCTATCGATCGCGTACAGAAAACCGCTATATAATAAAAGCAATCTTGAACTTCAAGCCTGTAGTATTTTTTTTAAACATAAAGCAAACGAACGCGTTTGCGTTTGGTATCAATTTGTATGGCAACAAATAGTAAAAGGCGCTGTTCGATTCAAATTGAGACTAAACGCAAACTCTTACGTTTATGTTTCGAAAAAATATACTAGAGTTACGTGTGCTACCCGTGGTTTCCGCTGACATCTAACGTAAGTTTAAAGAAGCAATACTGCTAGAACCAGAGGCGTTAATTTCAAGGTCTTACAGTGAAAAATAAGGCGTTCTTTAAAACGCCGTATTGACCAGATTAACCCTCAAGGCGCAGGGTAGCGCAAGCCATTCTCCATACAAAGGTTGTGCAAGTTTTTTGCGTTAGTTTTGGCACTACAGCATTTAATTTTATTTTTTGTTGGTACATATTGGATATACGCAGAACTTGATGTTGAAATATTGCATTATTTCAAAAAAATACAAAAAATAAATTAAAAAAGAAAAACATCAAGACATAGCTAACAAAAAAATAAGCATATGGACCAAAAATAGTAACTGGAATTCAAACACAAACGAAGAAAAACTTGCACAAAGTTTGTATGGAAAGAGCTTGCCCACCCCTTCGCCTTAAATGCATGATTTTTTTGTTTTTGCCTGAAATTGATATATGTGATACGTTATCGTTTACTGACACCGGGAAAAAAATTAAAAATAAAAATCAGATTTTCACTTATTTGTCGGTGTTAAAAGTTACATAGGGCCAAAGCCATTTATGTAAAAATTGTACACTACATATGTATGAAAGATTTTATTATAATCAGTAAGGTACTATATTTGTGATATACCTATAATAAATCATTTAAATATAAAATAATAAATAAACCCCCAAAAAAACTAACTAGTTTTAGCGAAATTGCCACCCTGTGCTTAAAAACAAGTGTAATTATTTTTTTATACATAACCGTACAAATCTGAATGATAAATATAAAAATCAATTAGTTTTCCTGACGAAATAATATCTAAGAACAGTTCATTATGTTTTCACATCAAATAAAATTTGGTGATTTTGTTATGTAGGCTGCATCCTACACTACGCATTTAAGGGTTAAGAATCAACATGTACTGAGTATTATTTATTTATTTATTTATATAAGGAGAACCAACAGCTATAATTACAATATTGCAGCTAAAATAGTCATACAGAGCCAATTACAGGAACTCACGTTGAGATATTACATAAGAAAAAAAACCATACTCTTAGGCAAAACACACAATGTACAATAATGCAACAAAGCACACTTGCAGGAGTTAGACCAATTTAATACAGTATAAAAGAATGGAACCTGATTAATCCAAAGTACAGACTGTATTTATTTAAAAAGGAAAAGAGAAGAAGAGAAATCACTTAAGCAAAATACGTGCTCACTAGTTTTCGCCTCATGGAAGGAATAACACAATTAAATATATCGATATCAAGCTCTCTCGTCAAATTGTTCAGGTTTCGACTAGCCCGGTGAAGGAAACTGTTTTGCCTATATTTGGATGATGTACGCTTCAATGAAATAGGAGGAAAGTATCTTTTGGATTGGGTAGGAGTAACAAATGAGTTTCTTTAGCAGTTCGGGACAATCGATGGCGCCAGTAGTTATTTTCAGAAGGAAAATAATATCCGCTATTTCCCGACGCTTATACAACGAGACCAGGTGGTGTGCCTTACAAATTGTCAAATAATTGCTTGAACTGTAGGGGCGTCTTATTTTATAACACAAATATTTAACAAACTTCATCTGAACACGCTCGATCCTGTCAATATAAATTTTATAACAAGGATTCCAAATCTGAGACGCATATTCGAGTGAACAAAACAGAATCTTTAATGTTTTAGCCTGAGTGAAATTAACAGAACTACGCATTATGAAACCCAGCATTTTTAAGGCACCTCCTACAATGGCATCAATATTGGTGTCAAATAAAAGTTTGGAATCATGAGTTTGATTACATGATTCTTGATTATTATGATTGTTCCTCCGATTAGAGCCAAAACATGACTGCCTAAAATTGTAATATACAACGCTTGAATCCTTATCTTCCTTTTTGCCCAGCCTTTTTTTTCAGTCAGTGGCAAACAAGCGTACGGCCCGCCTGATGGTAAGCGGTCACCGCAGCCTATGGACGCCTGCATTTTCAGGGCATGCGCGTTGCCGGCCTTTTAAAAGTCCCTCGGGAAAACATTGACAGGGAGCTCATTCCGCGACCGAGCGTTTGAGGGGGGGAAATTCCTCTGAAACTCTACCACTACAAATGGCTAGAGGCACATTTGATATTTTTGGATTTCATTTTTTATTTTTGTGAAAATCTCATAACAGGTAATAGGATGCTTGCCTGTTATTAGATTTTAGGTGAGGTTGTTCTCTATGCAGAAAATAATAAACTTTAGGATAAAATTGAAGTGAAACAGTAATATTGTTCAAAACAGACAATCACTATAAACTATAAGAGAGTGGTATGCCGTATGTAAATAATGATGTTGATATCAATAAAAATGGTACCTACGTGTTAGTATAAATATTTACAAATGAATATGATTGCTACGGTAATAAAACACTTGTCATTATCTTTTTTTATTACAAACGGCTCACATTTAAAACTTTCAACGTCTTAGATAACAAACCTAAAGTTATCTAACCAACAATTAAAACATATACATTTATTTATTTGTTACTTGTAGCGAGCGATGTTGTGAACTGAGCAATGGAGAGAGCTATGATGGGAGTTCCTCTGCGGCCGCAGTAGAGCTAAACTAAAAGTAATCGATATAGCCCTCCGAATGGCCAAACTAAGCTGCAGTGGGCGGAGCACATTGCACGTAGAAGTCGTAGAACCGATGGCCGTACGAATGGAATGTTTCTCGAGTGGCGACCACGTACCGGAAGACGCAGTGTAGGACTCCCCACAAGATAAACAGATGACCTGGCAACGGTAGCAAGAGTCCGCTGGATGCGGATGGCGCAGGGCCGGTTACTGTGGCTCTCTTTGCCAGGCTTAAAAGTAAAAAAAAGTAAAAGTAGTTTATTCTTCAAATTAGGCATATTACATGCACCTATGAACGTCAATAAACTACCACCGGTTCGGAAAAATAAACCTCTGCCACGAGAAGAACCGGCGTAAGAAACTCTGCGAGGTGTCATTTTTTCAAAACAATATACATTGTATACTTAAATACAAAATTACAGTCTCAGTTACTACAAAAATAACAAGCTACAGTAGAAAACCTATTTTCGCGATAGATTAGCCGTGCCACTATCACTGCCAAACATCCCTAAGCTTAAGTCCAGCAGTGAACTTACCTCGGCTGATATGATGATGATGAAGCATAGGTACCTAATACGCCTATGAGTATACAGCGTGTGTCAGTCATACGATCATGCTTTACCCAAGAACCCGCTCAGTGGGCGCTCGGTTCGTAGTTGCTTTCCTCTAAGTACATTCGGGTTTTCGTATGTTGTCAGCTACGATCGTAGCGCTACGAAAATGTTGGCAGTGAAAGTGTTAATTCAAATTAATAATTATAGTTGTTTTTGTTTATTTTAATGTAATGCAACAAATACCATTTGTTTGGTACCTCTTAGAGACAAACAAATATCAGTAATATGTAGGGTTACGATGTCCCGCATTTTTCTCGATGTTCCGATTTTCACCATTGATATTTGGCCATATAATACGATAATTATGGAGCAAATAAAAAATGCTACATCATACAGAGAAGTGAGGTATAAAGCAGAATAAGCACCATTTCGCCATCGTGGGACAAGACGCGGACATGGGTTCCACCCTTATATTGTTGACATGCCTGAATATATTATTATACTTACATTATAGTTTGCTTACCAGTCCAACTCCATTTCAAATTATATCATATCATAACAATTGTGACTGCACCATACATATGATTTTGTTGCTGTGGACATCTGAGGGTTGGAGACCTGGTGACCTGACATACAGGTTTGTCCTAGTTTAGGCACGAGTCTCCATCGCACAAGTTACATGGTTAATTTATATTGTATTTAGCTTAGAGAAATTTCTGTACTTACCTACTCAATGTATACTTTGTGGTGGAGTTAAAAAATATTTTTTCATTTTTTCATTAGGGTTCCGTAGTCAACTAGGAACCCTTATAGTTTCGCCATGTCTGTCCGTCCGTCTGTCCGTCCGTCCGCGGATAATCTCAGTGACCGTTAGCACTAGAAAGCTGAAATTTGGTACTAATATGTATATCAATTACGCCGACAAAGTGGTAAAATAAAAAGTAGAAAAAAAATATTTTATTAGGGTACCTCCCCTATACGTAAAGTGGGGAGTGATTTTTTTTTTTCATTTTAACCCTAACGTGTGATATATTGTTAGATAGGTATTTAAAAATAAATAGGGGTTTACTAAAATCATTTTTTGATTATGTTAATATTTTCGGAAATAATCGCTCCAGAAGTTAAAAAAATGTGTCCCCCCCCCTCTAACTTTTGAACCATAAGTTTTAAAAATATGAAAAAAATCTCAAAAGTAGAACTTTATAAAAACTTTGTAGGAAAATTATTTTGAACTTGATAGGTTGAATAGTTTTGTAATTTTTTCAAAAAAAAAAATGTGACGGACGGAAAACTACGGAACCCTACACTGAGCGTGGCCCGACACGCTCTTGGCCGGTTTTTTTTCATATGGCCTCAAAAAGGCCTTGGCGTTCTACCATCTTGCACGGTTTCAAATCGTTTTAGAAAAATCGCATTATAACCTTAGATCAAAAACGCCAATGAGGAAAGAGAGGCCTAAAACCTCCTACGTGAACACGTGTAATGCGTTTGGCCAGCTGTACTGTCACTCATGCAGTAGAGTGTTTAAGCCAAGTTTGGCCTAGCCAGCCACATCAGTAAGGCAAATCCATAGTTGTTGGGGTCGCCGTCATGGAAACCGATGAGCAGGACTGTATGTTGACATGCCACTAATTCTCACTTTTCCTTGTGAGGACAGCTAAGGAGTGAAATTCTCTTTCGGATAACCTTTTCCCACGTACTTGGAACTTGGATCTTTTCAAGACTAGATTGAATAGGCACTGTCTAGGTACGCACGTAACACCCTCAACCTCATCATCACTTACCATCAGGTGAGATAGTGGTCAAATGCTTACCAATTTGATAATTAAATAAACCTGGAAATTACTCCACCGACTTTTTGGATCGCTGACTGGTTGGTTGGCTCTCAAGCCCTCTTAATATATGAGGTTTTTTTTTTATATACAGTTATATGAAGGGTCCACGGATAAAACATGTCTAGTCCATTTAAGTTTCAGAACAAAAAGCAACCTAACCTATAAAGACATAAGGTGCAAACTGGCTTTGAAATTTTAAAGAAATAGATGTGTTCTTTCCGTGGACTCTTCATATGGGGTCATTTTATTACGTATTACAGTTGTCAACACCTTCTTGTTACATTTAAGGTAAACCTACTAGTGCTATCCGCCTGTTTAGCCTAGTTGGTAGTGACACTGCCTCCGAAGCTAGAGGTCCCGGGTTCGAATACCGGTCAGGGCATTATTTGTACATATAGCACGGATATTTGTTCCTGGGTCTTGGATGTTTTCTATGTATTTATCTATATAAGTATGTATATTATCGTCTAGTACCCATAGTACAAGCTTTGCTTAGTTTAGGAGTAGGTCGATTTGTGTAAGATTGTCTCTCAATATTTATTTATTTATTTATTAATTGCTGGGCACCGATCATATATTTCATACTTGCAATCTTCATTCATTACTATAGAGGTGAGGTGTTAACTATTAGGAATTAAAAGTGTCAAACATTAGGATTTTTATTAAATATGTTGCTAAATCACTATCTATCTCATTTCAGACAACGCACACGAGACGACATAAGTAATTAAGACGAAAATACGCATCTGAACACACAAAACATCACTTATTTACTTTACAAATCCTTTGCACCTCTCTCTCTCTCTTATACCTTTGCTATTATAACATTTTCCAATACACTTTTCTCATCTACTTCTCTCTCTAACTCTAAGCGCATTTAGTTACCTTGACTTTCGACATGACTCCAAACTGTTCACACACACAAAACAAAACACTCGCGACGCGCGCTCATCGGCGCGTGGCTCGGTCGCAACTGGCTAACATTGCTAACAACTTGATTACTGGCATGATAGTACAGTAGCCCATAAAATTGGTCAACCATTTGTGAGCCTTAACGTACAGGTAATAAAGTTGAAAAGCGGTAGAACACTTTCTGTGGTGTACTGTACTTCAGATAGGTCCGCAATTGTCTGCCATGTGATACGGGAACGTGGTTGGGAAAAAGATTGATGCGATAGTCATCACTGGCCGTTCTGAAGCGATTTTAAGATGTTAAAGTCAATAGTCAAACGTGTATTCTATGGAGATTAAATTAAATTAAATCAACCTAGGCCACAGCTAACCTAAGTTATGGGTAATAAACGGCGGAATACGTCTTTCACACGTATTATCAATTGACGAATTAAATGTTTTTGGCAATTTTAGTATACAGGGAGAATCGTAAGTCGTGCATCGTAATAATAGAATATGATATTCTTCATAATTCTTGTCAATTTTAATCATTGGACCAACCTTGTCCGTGTGAAAAAAAAACAGTTATTTCATACATTATTATGTCCAGAAGAAAGTCGAAACGAAACCCATAGGACAAGGTTGGTCCGTATTAAAAAATGTTCAGAATTATTGTTTCGATTCATGACTTACGATTCACCCTGTCGAGACCTTTCTTTTTGTTCGGGGAAAAATCCGTTTCGGAAACCACCGGGGACAGCGCAGGGGTTATGTCGGACTTGCACCGACTACAACCCGCCGATGGTCCTCCTCTAGTCATCTCTGACGGCTATAATGGGATCTTCTACGGAACGCACCAGTGCCGCCTGTGGGTCTCCCACTGTTTCTACGGTAGGCGGCAGCCCCAAACTGCGATCGTCTTCGACCCCGAGGAGTCCCCTGTTGTCACCTTGTACAGTCAACAGCAAATGAAGATGATCATTCTAGTACTTTGTCGCATTAACGTAAAAATATTGCGATAGTTGGGATGCGTCAAAGTAGTGAAAGCGACAAGGCACTAAAATGATCACCTACTTTTGCTGTTGACTGTACGACAGGCGGGGGATACCGTAGCCGGTATGGCCAAGCTACCGGGGTACAAGTATAGCCCTAATCATCATCATCATCATCATGTCAGCCGAAAGACGTCCACTGCTGGACATAGGCCTCCCCCAAAGACTTTCACAATGACCGGTCCTGCGCCACCCGCATCCAGCGGACACCCGCGACCTTCACCAGGTCATCAGTCCACCGCTCTAATAGAACATCCTAATTTCTTTTTGAGTTTTCTCGAGTTACTGCTCAGAAAATGATAATGATTATGAATAATGAGTATATGACCCACATTTTTAGTGAAAATGAACTCGATTCTCAATACAAACGTAGTTTCGCTCTCATTTTAAAACGCCGTGCTGAAATAACATAAAATTGTATGCACACTGGGATCCGCCATATATAGGCCGGAAATTAGTTTCTGTTGCTATAAATTGTAACAGAAAAAAATACAGCAAGTTTTTGCGTTATTTAGGTCTTGTATGAAAACCTTAATAATCGCTGTATTTTTTTTTCATCTTAATTTCAAGCAACAGAAACAAATTTTCGGGTTAAATGTGCCGAATCCCATTGTATATACAAAGTTTCATATTATTCGAGCATGCCGTTTTGAAATGAGAGCAAACCTACATTTTTATGGACAACTGAGCTTCCTGCGGGCTCTTAACATGTTACTTGTATTGCGTTCCGAATTAATTTGTATGAAAAATAAGATATTAACTAACTTAACATATAAAATGTTAATTAGAAAACTCTAAAGAAGAAATGAAAGGAAAACAGTCAAGTTAGGTTTTTTTCTATCGTTTTTTTAAGTTAACTATCATATTTCGGCTCTAATCAGAAAAACATTTACGCTGTATACTTATAGTCAAGAATCCTATATCTAAAATGAAGTATTTTTTCGTAAATCGTTCAGAGCGTTGTTTCAAAAATAAGTTATATTTTTCATTGCACGCCCTTAAACTTGAAATACTTTATATTGCAAGCGGCAATAAAATACTTTAAGTACGTTTAATGTTCTATTATCTTGCGGAAACATTGCAACACGATTGTGAAATATCGATATATAAGTGCAATAAAAACTAGGGACTTGAGAATATTATTATTGCTGAGGCTTGGAAAGTACGGGATTGCCTGACGAGCCGGTTTCCTGCATCTATTGCATCCATACATAACATTGAAAAGCTGTGACGTTATTTCCCACCGAAGAAAGTCCATCGGACCGTCTGTATTATTAATCTTAATTCTTTAAATGAATTTCATAAATAAATTAAAATGAATAAATATTAAAGGACTTTTTTACGTTACGTTACGTTACGTTTGTACGTTACGTTTTTCTTATTGTTTATGTTTTCAATATTGTCATATAGGGATAATAATAATAATTCAATTAATAACTAATATAAATATCTTGTATTTATGTATGTTTATTTATATTGATTATGTCTTCGCATTTTCTTAGTAGATATTATCAAACTTTTTTCTTTGCACCTTTCATAAATTTCTGTTTAGCCTAATAGTTGACTGGTAGAGAATGCCATTTAGCATTAGGCCCGCCATTTGTACAATTACATTTTATGCAATAAAGTTTAAATAAATCAATAAATCAATAATTCCTTACCTTAATGGCCTGCAGACGAGACGGTGCGATGGACTTATTTGTGGTGGGAAATTACTGTTATATCTAAGGTCTTCAATGTTATGATATGACATGCAATAGGTGTATGAAATCGCCAAGCCATACTTTTTAAACCAGCTATAGAGCGTTATGTGCTTGTGAGTCTTGGCCGCCAATTTTACACGAAAGTTTTATGGTCGGATCTCATTTCTTTTTGTAAGGTGCCCTATTTTTTTATATTCATGCTCGGGAAGTAACTTCGTTTTACAACTTTTTACTCCCCGTATTTTTTATAACAAGGGAAATCAAATCAATCTATATCAATTTTTAGACCAATAGCATCAAAATTAGTCTATACAAAATTCCATCCACTAGTTAAAGGAGTCGGAAGGTAAAAATTCCAAATATCAGATTTTGTTTGTTGTTTGTGTATTAATACTAGCTTCTACACAAAATTTCAGCTTTATAGGACTCCAGGTATTACTTACTCCAAGAATTTTGTTGATCATCAGTGAGTGAGTGAGTGAATCAGTGACGAAATCGGGGTTTTTGAGCTAAGTAATTGAAACTTTATATTATTATGCTCAATAAGTCCACTATTGACAACATGTCCCGAAAATTTTGTTGCTGGTATAATCCAAACCCAAGTTATGAGGGTTCAAAAAACGACAAAGCGCTTCGATAAAAGGCAGGTAAAGGTAGTGCCCTTGCGCTTCGCTTGGCTCGACTTGGAGGGGCACTACCGTGTAGATTCTCCGGGAAAACACGAACAATGCCGAGCAACGCCCGGTCGCCGAAGTTATAGTTTTAATACAACAAACATGAAACATATTTTTGTCGAGGAAAATCCTTCGTCCACTTTGGTCTGTCGGGTTTTATTTATACAACGGAAGGTTAACGGTCCAAAACAAATGCAGGTCACAGGATGCGATCTATTTATGCCCGAAAGAAACAAGTTAATGTCGTAATTGAGTCGCAAGCGCAGCCGTCTTACTAGGATTAACGGCCGGTTTGAAAGATGAGTTCCGCACTTCTCCTGGATCCTTCAGGATGTAACTAGACTGCACTGGGATAGTGGTAGGATGATAACTTATCATCATCGTCATCGTCCACTGCTGGACATAGGCCTCCCCCAAAGACTTCCACAATGACCGGTCCTGCGCCACCCGCATCCAGCAGACACCCGCGACCCTTACCAGGTCATCGGTTGATTACTTATAATATGCACAAATCAGTGGTATATATTTATTTATTTATTGCATCATGTTGTTTACATAAAGATCTTATTAATACATTGAAGTCCAAAACATGAACCCTGTTAGGGCACAGCAATGTTATCTTACAGCTAACATGTATCTATTTATATCATAAATTAATAAAATTTCTACATCATTGACACACAACAATAACATATTTTCAATATTTTTTTTTTTATTTTTTTTATTTCATTTATTTATGCTCATGTATAATAAGTTCTAGCTATTCTCTAAAGATTCGTGTCTCATAAATTCTTGGTGCGAGTAGAATGTCTTATTTACGAGCCACACTTTAAGTTTGCTCCGAAATATATTGTATGTGTCAACGTTTTTTATAAATTCTGGTATTTTATTATAAATGTTAATACATTGGTAATACGGTCCATTTTTATATATATTTAATTTATGCCCCGGAATAGCCAGTTTGTTATTACGACGCAGACTTTTACAGTACTCAAACTGAGATATGTGCTTTCTTACAAAAAGTCCTATTTCCAGGATGTATATAGACGGTAAGGTAAGCAAATTTAATTTCTTGAAGTGGGGGCGGCAGCTTTCCGATTGTCGTATATTTGCTATTACACGTATACACTTTTTCTGAGCCACGAAAAGATCGTGGGCGTCTGTACTATTTCCTCATAGAACGATGCCATAACGTAACCAGGCGTATGCGTACGCGTAATATGCAGAAAGTGCACATTCTACGTGTGTATTTCGTTTAAGCACTCCCAAAGCGAATATGAATCGTGATATTTTGTTTCTAACAACCTCAACATGCTTTTTCCAGTTCAAATTCGTGTCGATATTTATCCCTAATAAATAGTATAACTCCATATCGTAACACTGATTCCACGAGTCCATGATAAGCAACAAGTAATGATTTTTTATTTACTATTCTGGAGAGCTTGTGTAGAGCAAATGACGACTTATTTAACTTTTTACAGATTTCATGTACATGGTTCTTCCATGCGAGTTGACTATCAATGTGTAAACCTAAGAATTTGGTGACTTTCACTGTTTCAATAATTATTATTCATGTCCTTTGGATGAATCCATTGGTAAAAGTGCATTATATTTTTTTTAGTCAAGTTTATCATTAAATTATTATTACTAAGCCATATAATTATATCTTTTACAGTACATATGGTGCTATTTTGCCGCACGAGTGCGGTAATCAGCAGATTACGTGCATATGTCGAAACTTTAAGGAGCCATATGTACTGTAAAACGTTGTACGATACACGTGCGAATAGGTAAAACGCGACTCGTGTCGATTTAAAACACTTCCTTCGGTCGTGTTTTAATTTATCACCACTCGTTGCGAATTTCCTGTTCTCTGCACTTGTATCGTAATGTACTATTATTACACTATTAATGTCTCATTATAAGTCAAGTCAGAACATTTTATAATAGAAGTGCTAGCTATCATCCGCAAACAAAATCATAGGTTGGTTAGTGGATTCAGACAGGTCATTTATGTATTTCAAAAATAAAAATGGTCCCAGCACACTACCCTGTGGTACGCCATATGATACACATCTCTTATCCGATGCGTAAACTTGATCAGTTTTACTTTTAACACAACTTCTCGTCACTTCAGTGTATTGTAATCTAATTAGTGAGATATGATTTTATGAGATTCAATACTTTTCCTCTAACCCCTATAAAGTTTTTCTAGTAGGGCCTCATGATTCACATGATCGAAGGCTTTGGTAATATCAGTAAATGGGGCGTTTCTAATCTAGACTATCCATTACCATATTTATAAATTCATATATAGCCACGTTTACTTTCATACCTTTTCTGAACCCTTTTTGTTCTTTATTTTTTAACTCGATGGCCCCGCTTCCGCGCATCCCACGCAAGTTGAATCAGCTGCTCATTTGAATGTATGGGTGGAATAAAGAATCGGTACTGACTTGACTTACTGACGCCGACTAGTCACGAAGTTGCCTTAGAGTTGCACAATTGGGTATTCAAAGTCAAAATATTATTTATTCAAATAGGCCTAGCAACAAGTTCGCAATTAACAACAAGTTATTTATTAAGAGCAATTTATTGATGCTATTATTATTCTTTTATATAAATATTGAATGGCTGTAGATATGTCCATATTAAGAAATTATTATATAGTTAAATTCACAATAGGAACATAAAAACATAAATAATACTAATAATAAAATATATAAAAAATAGAAGTCTAGACAATTTTAAGAATAAAATCAAAATGTCAAAAAGAAAATAATAATAAGTTATTAATATCGAATGTCATAATTATTAATATTTCAGTCACAATTAATCCCACGGTGTTTTATCATTGATATAGTCGTGTGTGCTTTGTTTTATGTTAATATGCTTTCGATATGAGTTTACGCTTTACATGAGTTTTTGAATTTATTAACAGATAAAACAGGTTCCTTGGAAGCTTATTATAAAACTTCACACCGTTACCCATTAATGATTTTCTAATTTTTTGGAGCCGAGTGGTGGACACTGCGAGATTATGTTTATTTCGAGTATTAATATTATGTTTGTCACAGTCCTGAAATTTACAATATTTTTATGTCGCTATTTATAGGGGTTCATCATAAAGTGGTCGTCAAAGGAAGAGGTATTTGCGTTAGTTTTATTAACTGGCAATGTAAGGCTCCGGCTGGGTTTTATAAAAATCCGCCGGAACAAAAGACAGATCATATTTTGGAAACTCGGTACCTTCATCTTGTGACTTAACAGATATTTAAAAAACGATTCTATGAATAATTTATTTTTCTTGTTGTCAACTACCTCTCGTGCATATCACAACAAATTTCACAGCAAGTATAAATTTATGTTTTTAGTTTATAACAAAATGTTTACAATCGTCAAGACCTAACTCATGACATAATGCTTTAATTCTATCAAGTTTGCTCTCCAACGCTTTCACTTTTGTGCGTAACGCTAACCCGTATTTATGAAAACTCCTTTCAAGTTTCTTAACTTCAGATAAACCAATATGCTCGTTTTCAATTAGTTCGGGTTCCTTAACACATGAAGGGTCTACCGCGTCTGTGCTGTTCTGAGGTTTCGTCCACAATGTGATGGTAGCGGGCTCTGACCAGTACGCGTCGATTGTGGGAGAAGTAGTCGTCAACTTGGTGTATACTTCGATTACGTAAAATGTACTAGGGCAGGGCAGTCGCAGATTCGCCTCGCAAGTATTGTATGTCACAAAAAATTGCTGTCTACTGTTACAAGTTATGCGCACGTTAGATGCTTCCAGCTGCTGAGTTGGCATACCAGGCAGTCGGTACGTCAATTTATACAGCACTGGAATATGAACTGTATATTCCGTCCAAATCACGGTAGCGCTCTGCGAACTTATCTTTAAATGTCTCAAACCATGGGGAGATACTGCTTTATTTATGGAGTCGTAGCTCATGAAATACGTTTGATTCTCGCAATAAAATAGACTGCACGCTTGCATAACTAACGTTAAGTTCCTTATCGGCTCGTAGCCACGAGTAGTTAATTGTTTGATGTTCCATTCACAATTCCCGGTTCTCTTTCGTTTTGGGTGATCTTCACACACAAGCATCGAGTTTCCCTTTCGACCCGTGAAAAATAACTTGAAAACGGTGTCCGTGCTCAGCACGCTCCAAAAGCAATTGACTTTCAAACCATCAATAACGCACCAAAAATTTATCGCCGCCGGATTAAAGTCGATATTAACAGATACACTTGCATAAAATCTTTCTAATTCGAAGCATCGAAATTCTTTATCTAAACTTATTTCCTCATGTAGCTTCAATGTTTTGATTGTCGTCTCGTTCACACTGATAGTTTGGATTGTATTTACACCATCAGAAATTCGAAGTTTTCTTTCTTTTCTTCCAGAGCATATTACTTCGTATTCCTCACCGATCGGCACATAATAGTCAATGCGATTTGCGATTTCCTTCTGCTGTATATGAAGTGATTTTACGGTGATTGTTGGTCGTACCTTCACGTTCAAGTAAGAAATACAACCAGTTTCCAAGTCTGTACAATTATAGAGATAATCTCCTATCTCAAGCTTCTCTATAGTCAGCTGAAGTGTCGTCGTGTTAGTAACTTTCTTTAGTTGTGTGCCAGGGCTAGCACCCTTGGGGGAGGCAAATCTCAACTGAATAGTGAGGTTTCTATAGTTTGCCCCGGAACAGAAGATGTCAATTCTGTTCCCAAACTGTGTATGAAGTACATAATAGTTGTTCATGTAGTGGTAGCTCCGCTGGTCTCTCGAGAGTCCAGAGACCTGCGCGCGCGGTTCCGGGCAGGCGCGCACGCCGGAAAGCAGCGTCAGGAGCCACAAGAATAACACAGGAACTTTTATAACACGCATGCTCACAGCCGCACTGATTCTGACTGATTGACTTCAGACCATCGTATATTCAAATATTCATAGCTTATTACTCCAACAGTTTAACGGATTTCCTCAAGCGATATAGGGACGTGTCGTTCGCCTCGGTGTTCAAATGTCGATATCTATACTTATAAAAAAATCGACCAAGAGCCATGCTCAGTATAGGATTCCGTAGTTGCCCAATGAACTTACTCAATAAAAATGAATAACAAGCAAAAGGGAATACTTTCGCAGCGTTTCATACGTCTTTTATTAAGAAGGGAAGTCTCTTTACAAAAACTCAAAAACGGCTTAAATAATCATGTCCCCTATAGTTTTTGTTGAAAGTCTTTAATATTTTTATTATACTTAATTTTTTATTAAGCTTTTGTTTCATGATTTTTTCATATTTTTTTGGACCCTTACTTCAAAAGTTAGAGGGGGCGGACATATTTTTTTTTCTTTTGGAATGATTATTTTCGAAAATATTTACTTATTAAAATAATGTTTGATGAAAACCTCTTTTCATTTTGAAATACCTATCCAACAAAACGCCGCACCATAGGGTTGAAGCAAAAAAAAACCCCACTTTACGTGTAGGGGAGGTACCCCTACAACTTTTTTTTTAGATTTTATTTTACGACTGTCAGTTTTATATATCCATACCAAATTGTAGCTTTCTAGCACTAACAATCTTCCTAGCACTAACAGATCAAAGCCTCGGACAGAGAGACAGACAGACGAATATGGCGAAACTAAGGGTTCCTAGTTGACTAGGTACGGTACCCTAAAAAGCGCATTTATTTCCTCCTCTAGGCTCCTCTAGAATACAACCGGGCAAATGCTAGGATATCTCAGTGCGTGCGTGATTGCGTGTGTGTATGTGTGTGTGTTTGGTATATTTTTTTAATGATCTATAAATGCAGTTAGTACTTACTAGTGTCGTACTAAGATTTTAATCCAGTTTTCATCCAATAATTAAGATCTTTAGGAGTTTTATTCACAATAATTAACGAAAATTATCGATAACGATGAAAAAACATACGTAGAGTTGCGTCGATGACTAAGGACATATTAATGTCACATTTTTCCTTGAAAAAATCCGATATTAGCTTATTAGGTATATGGAATTAAAACATAAGCACACAGCAGGTTTACTCAGGGACTATGACCACTCCAATTATGAAATTTGGTGTGAAAGTGTATGTTATAAACCGCTATAGAAATATGATGTGAAAGTACGAAAAAAATTTAAACTGCGGGGCACCCCATACAGGTGTAACAGGGGGGTCATTTTTTTTCAATGCACATAGGCGTGTGCGATATCTATGGATAGGCCTTTAAAAATAACATAGAGGTTTTTAAAAAACTTTTCAATTTAAGTCAACCGTTGGTGACATATTTGCTGTCAACGTCGTAAAAAGTGTGTCCCTCTCATCTAATTACCATACCATGAAGTTAAAAATTCTGAAAAAATCAAAATGATGTACATTAATAAATCCTTTCAACGATTTTTGGTTTGAACAAGATAGGTTTAACGGATTTTGAGTTACTGTTGAAAAACTGTCTTGCCAAAATAAAAAGGCTTAAGTGCCGTAAGTTCCCTATGAAGATACGACCTTATTTGATTAAATGTATTGTATAGTGGTTTTAAATGTAGATGATACGGAACCCTCCTTTGTGCGTGATCCGACACGCACATAACCGTTTTTTTTCATATAGCTGTGTCGTTAAATCCTTACAGTGCACCAAACTGAGTCAGATAGTACGATATTTTTCGGCTGTTAACGAACTGTCTCCATTTGAAAGCACACCAGGATGTTAAATACCATATAAACTTAACACACCACAACATCAATTCAGTACAATTTTCAGTTATGAAGACAGAGACACTGACAGGTGAAGATCTGTCAGATGTCACTTGTCTGTCTCTCTCAAACTTTCTGATTTGTGCATTAGTGAGAATAGATCAGATGTACAGAAATCGTTCAACTTAAATGAGCGGATCTGCTTTACTCTTTAATCTGTGGGGCAAATGCCTCTTTTTCCTTTCCTCGCGGCCTTGAACGGTATTTCAAGAAGGACTCCAAGTTACACGCCATCGCCGGCAAGTGTACCACATCTCCTTTATCAGTGGTGGGACTAGACGCGACTTCTGTTAACAAAATGATTAAATAAATACAGAATTACAGTCAACATATTTTTTTATGCCACGTCCGTGCCAAACAAGCGTACGGCTCGCCTGATGGTATATATATATATATATATATAAGCGGTCACCGCAGTCTATGGACGCCCGCAACTTCAGGGGTGTCACATGCCCATTGCCGTCCCTTTAAGAATTTATAGTTACACTCCTTTCTTAAAGGACGCCATAATTCAGTCCCTCGGGAAAACCTCGGCACTCTCGGCAGACCTAGTGAGAATGAGATCTATCCAAACAAGTTAGTATCCTAATTAGCCCGCCAGCGCAACCGTATTGGGATTAACGGCTGGTCTGAAAAAAAAACGGTTAGACCAAATGTCCGATTTAAAAAATAAAAGAATAAATAAATATTGGGGACAATCTTACACAAATCGACCCAAACTAAGCAAAGCCTGTACTATGGGTATATACTAGACGACGATATACATACTTATATAGATAAATACATACTTAAGTACATACAGAACATCCAAGACCCAAGAACAAAATCCGTGCTAAATGCACAAATAATGAGAATGAAAAATTATATTTTGAAAATTATATTTATTGGGTATCAATATATCAGCTTAAATGGATGTGAAGTACAGAGAGTGCACTTATAGATATTAAAATAAGCCTAAGAACGGTGTCCTGTGCCCTAAACTAAGTAAACCTGTCTTATAGGGAACAGGGTACCCTGATGCTCATTTTGAGATCGCCAAATGCTACATTGTTACAGAAGCGAAATACATTTAGTAATGGCTTTAAACTTAAGAAACTAGGACAGACATCTTGGATTACTAAAGATCACTTAAAGGAAGACAGTAAGTAAATAAATTAAAGATAAAATGTACTAAGTTAAACAATTTGATATAACATTTGGTCTGATGGATCTTTACAATCATCGGCCTAGTTGTATCAGATAACAAAACAAAATAAAAATAAAGTATAAGGTGAGTACGAGTAGGATAAATTTATAGTTTTATCCTATTGTAGTATTTATTAACCTAGAGGAACTTATATTTATTGGTATCTTAAGGTCGTTACACAATTATTTAATTTATTTATGCTTGTACATAAGTAATTATGCTTGAGTGGGTATGTGTGGTGTGTGATTGAGTGTGAGTTTGCGTGTGTGTGAAAGAGGGGCATTGATTAATTTTTTGAGAACCTTCTAGTCGGCTTCATGACGTTTTATTTGATGAAAGCATCGTATCCTTCAATCTACCAACTGGGCTAAACAGGTATCCGGGACCTCTAGCTTCGGAGGCTGTGTCACTACCAACTAGGCTAAACAGGTACCCGGGACCTCTAGTTTCGGAGGCAGTGACACTACCAACTAGTCTAAACAGGTATCCGGGACCTCTAGCTTCGGAGGCAGTGTCACTACCAACTAGGCTAAACAGGTAGGTACCCGGTACCTCAAGCTTTGGAGGCAGTGACACTACCAACTAGTCTAAACAGGTATCCGGGACCTCTAGCTTCGAAGGCAGTGTCACTACTAACTAGGCGAAACAGGTCGTTTATTTTGTAACTCAATACAGTTGTTAACATAAATAACTAACAAAGTGTAGCGGATTTCGGCGACGTCCTGACTATAGGCGGGTCGGGATTGGCATTTAGTATTCTTTGACGCGAGCTTGCTGTTGATGCATAGTTTTCCTCTCTTGACGATGCCGTCAGTACTTGATTTGCGCGGAAGCGGGGCAGTTCTGCATTTGTGTCGCCCCGCTTCTGAGTATCCCGTTCATTTGATGCAGGTGCTCAGTAAAGAATCGGCACTGACTCGACTTACTGCCACCGACGAGTCAGGAAGTCGCCTTAGAGTTGCACAACTGGGTATTTGCCTCATATTGAATGAAAGTATCACAACAAAATGACAATTACAAAAACTTTACCACAGAAAAAAAATGTGCAACTTCGAAAATGTATGTTTTGTTTTTATTGTCCAAAAGTAAGATAGAAGGCGCTATTCAGTAACGTACCCCTTTTCTTACACAAATCGAACTAGTTCCGTGATAAGCTCAATAGGCTTGTGTTATTCACGAGTACCTAACGACGACTCAATATCATCCAAGACTCGGAAACCAATATTCACGCTCATCACCTTATTGTAGAGGCAGGACACAGCGTAACGTCATCTCGTTCATATTTGGAACAGACCAAAATAAATGGGGAAGTACCTCCACCTTAACTGAGACCGCAGCCATAATAACCCCACTACTTATTTTTTAAGTGGGGAATATGAAACACAAGCGGCCGTACCGAAATCTACTAATCCACTATCCCTTAATAGGGCAGAGGGTAACCCGATTTTTCATTGGTTTTCAATCTTATTTCACAGCAACAAGTTTTAAAATCAGGTGGTAACTATTTTACCAGTGCCCTATTAAGGGCTATACAATGCATCGAACAAGGTCGTATCTTTATAGGGAACTCACGGCACTTAAGTCCTTTTTTTGTGCTAGACAGTTTTTCAGTGATAACTCAAAAATCGGCAAACTAATCTTGTTCAAACCAAAAATCATTGAAATAATTTATTAATGATCATCATATATTTTTTTCAGAATTTTAAACTTAGTATGGAAGTATCTCCGGTCATTGTGGAAGTCTTTGGGGGAGGCATATGTCCAGCAGTGGACGTCTTTCGGCTGACATGATGATGATGATGATGGAAGTACGAACTATGTAAGTTTAAAATACTATAGTTTGGTTTGGAAATAAATGGGACGCCCAACTTTTACAACTTTGACATCTATCTCACTAACGGTTGACTTAAATTGGAAGGTTTTTAGATAAATGTATGGGGTGCCCCCTTAATAGGTATAAGATTTTTCAAAATTTCACATCACTTTTCTGTAGCGGCTCATAGGGTACCTACACATTCCTACCAAAAGTGCTTATGGTCTCCGACTAAATTGGCTGTGACATACGGACGGACAGACATGACAAAACTAGAAGGGTTCCGTTTTCGCCATTTTGGCTACGGAACCCTAAAAAGTGTACCCAATTTACATACAGAATTTCGATGGTGGTTTTGTAACCGCCATAAAGTAACAAAACTTTTCCAGGAACACTTTTATCTTCTTCTTGAATCGATAGCGTTATTGATTCTTTCTGATTCGAATGAGCCCAAGAAATCCATATTTTGAGAAAAAATAAATTAGCCATTTTATTCAAATTCTCCATGTTTGTGATGTTGTGTTCCTGGTGGTGAGTAAGGTCGCCAGAGCTCCCGAGGATGCGCTGCGTGTGAGTGAGGGACCTGCATATGTATCTAGCTGTCAACACAACGAATCCTCAAGCCAAAAAAGGGTTGGTAACGCCCTTGTGATTCTTCAGAGCTACGTTCTCTGCTTTCCAACAGGCAGCCTGCAGCCGCAGGTCGTAAGCTTGTTTTCCACTGATGTTATACCTATATAAAAATGTTAGGTAAAGTAAAGTCTTATTGAATACGTAAACAAACACATACCTACTTGACAATAATCTGCTTGTTATTCAATAACAGGAAATAATTAGGTCACATTAATTAGTAACAGATATGGAAATATTCCTCAACTAATGTAAAACTAGCCTAGGCATGTTTACTGACGCGGACATGGGACAATTTGCACTAAAATACATTACCGACAAAATTTTTCAAATAATAGGTTTAAGAAAAAAAATAGATATGAAAAGTTTTCGTTAATCCTAAATATTAATTAATCGATGCTGAAAAACGATAACAGCACCAGTAATGGACAAGGACCCAGTAATGGACATTAAATCGCGCACACGTAACTCATGCGCGTACTTTACTCCTATTGAAAAGAAACAAGGATTGATTTAATTTTCACTTTTCATGCTTGAAAAAGGTGTCATATTAGACTTACCAAGCGGCGTATATAGTATTTATTATTAACAAAACATTTTAATTTGACCAATCAAAAATTCTCCATATTAAAACCACTAAATAAACTGTACTAATTTACCTCTTTAAAAAAAACTTTGCATTTGGTATCAAACAAACAGCTACATGAAAATCAACCAATCAGGTAACAGAATTCATTTATCAAAACGAAACGTTTTCTTAGTCCCTATTCACAATAATTAAAAAAAGTAATTTAATCCTTTGAGCAACGCTTTGAAGCGCTCAATGGCAGGTCAGTGGTGTTTATTTGAGACGCCTTTGTCTACTCAAAGCGGAGTCTATATTTTGCAAGTGTCAAAGCAGTTTTAAAAAAACACATGCCGCAATTGCTGCTAAATTATAGATTCAAAAAATTCAAAAGATTCAAACATTTGTTTGCTCTAAATCTAAATACATGAGTTATGAGATGTTGAAAAAGCATTTGTCCAGGAGCCAGCTAGTATTTTTGTATAACTATTGCCTTGTAGTAATTGTATTTCCTCCAGTAGTTCACTATATATCATTATGCGTGTATTATTTCTCCTCTTTTTTAAATAAAGGTCGGTGGGTATTCACAAAGACACATATATCTCTTATGTAGAGGCAGGGTAAAGGAATGGGTTTCCTTTAAAGATTTATTTAACGAAGCCATACATTATAACCACTCTATGTCAAGCGCACATAAGATGCAATTTTTAAAGAACAAGGTCAGAGGTGAAGCTGAAAAACTTATTCAACATCTCAACATCAGCTCAGAAAACTATGAAACCTGTTGGAACATTTTAAACCACAGGTACAACAACACGAAACTCATTTTCACGGCCCACCTCAATAATCTATTATCGCTACCATCAATGCAACAACAATTATACCAGCAAATCAAGCGTCTACATGATACCACCAACGAGTGTTTGAATGCCATATTTATGAAATTTCTAGTTGTTCTATTATTTTTAGTATTTCTAGAAGGTTCTAGTTTTTCTAAAGGATCTTAATACATATACCAAATTTCATTTGTTTATGTTGAATAGATTTGGGGTTTTTTGTGGGGTCAAAAGTGGCTCTAAACGGTTCGTGTAAAATAACACACTGCTGCTGCTCGCCAGTTCCTGGGGTGAACTTGGCTGAACACGCTGCCGTATGTCTAGATTGTTGCGGCTTAATTCATTTCGAACTTTAACTTGGCAGTTTTCTTAAATATCTAACAGCTTTCATGGTATTGCATAAGAAAACTGCCAAGTTAAGGCTCAAAATGCATTAAGCCGCAATAAACACTTGTTTTTAGGGTTCCTTAGTCAAACTGGCGAAAACGGAACTCTTATGTCTGTCCGTCCGTATGTCACAGCCGATTTACTCGGAGAACATGTGCACTACAATTGTAAAACTTGGTAAGAAGGTGTATTCCATTAACCACTAAAGAAATATGATGTTAAACTAAACTAAAATATTAAACTGGGGGGGGGGGGGGGGGGTATGTTGCTCCAGCTATTATACGTATTTATTATTTCATATTGTATCGCTTTGCTAATAAGAATTGCTATCCCTCATTTTTCCATCGCCCGCTTGCCTCCGTGAAGGATCCACATATACTTGTCGGACGAAAATATTCCCTTAGCGAGGTGTGTTTCCTGAATTCCTGCAACCGTAATTTGGCGCGCTGCTAGTTTTTGGGCAATATTCAGTTTATCATGTAGCGTGGCACAGCCCCGCACATTCCATGTTGCGACGTTAATATTCTGTGACTGGACAGGTAGTTTATGATTGCTTGTTGACGCTTGTCTCAGTAGTCTGTGCCCCGCGTTGAGTCGACTTGCTGGGGCCCAAGTGAGCTACTAATACTTGGAGTTGACAGAGGGCTGGCGTCGGTTTCTGAGGGCGTACCGCGAACTACGAAAATCGAACTTCGCATCTTACCGTCCCTTTCTGTCATATAGTGTATAACACGAGAGTGGAAGGGACGGAACGACACGAAGTTCGATTTTCGAAGTTCGCGGTACGCCTTCTGTTCTAGGGCTGGTTTTGGCCTCTGAACATAGCAGTGATGTCGTGTGTAGACTTTGTTCTTGTATCTTAACGCTGTCGTAAATGGTGATTCCTAAAATACTAATGGATTGGTCTATCAGGGGCGGTAAGTGTCGACGGAGCTTTGTACACTATGGACTGAGTATAACCCCCATGTATGTGTACGTACTCGGCAAAAAATTCTGACGCAGATGAATTGGTTGCTGATGTAGGTGTCGATTTGATCCAACCTTGGTTGTGGGGCTTTAAATTCGTCATTGTATAAAGTATCAATGACGCTACGTATTAAGGCTTCTCTTATTCTCGGTTGACTGAAATGTAACTGGCCAGTTCTCTTCTGACGATTTTGTGGTCATATTGATCTGGACAAGAAGCTATAACCTTATTCAATTGATCGGCAATTGCCCTGTACAGGCAGTTCCCATCTTTTGGAATCGGTACAATATCCATTTTAACCCTATTCGGTTATATATATTTTTTTTATCTAACCTGACACTGTTGTCCGGTCGCTAAAGGCACTTGCCCAAAAAAAAGGGGGCTTTATTATTCCCAGAAGCAGCAATTTTTAACAGCGCCGGAAGGCACTTGATGTGACGATCGTTTGTTTAATTTGAGAATAGTGGCGTCTGTAGATTGCACACGTGCGGTTTAGACTTCTTTTTGTGGCCTTTTGTGCAGTATTGCATACCAGCTTTGGGCAAAGCAAAGTAAACAAAGGCTGATTTACTATCTGTAGCCTATTGTTTGCATTTATCCCCTCAATCTTGCACTGATGCTTAATGATGTGCTGTGGAAAGAGCTTATTGATTAGGTATACTTAACTGAAACGAGCCGCTAACGACGAATAAATTGCATTGTTTAACTATACTTCTAGGGTATTATTCTTGGCCTATTAAACCCTTTGCTAGTATTATGGTTATTTATATCAATACAGGCCAGTCCTTGTGCTGAGGGCTAGACTATGCTTAACCTGCGAAGACCTATACAAGTAGATAAGGTTCAAGGTATTGCCATACCCAGGACTGAAGATAACGTGCCCTGTGAAACTGAGTTTATAAGCTACTCATTAGGTATACGGCGGGTTTCCGAGATTAGTAACTAGATGTATGATGCTTGTTAGTGTGTTACTTTTTATAACTGTTAGCGACTTCGTGCTTCGGGGCGTCTAAAAAGATATTGTTATTTCTTTTAGAAAGTTCGCGTCTAGGTTTTCGGGGAAGGGCAATGTCTGTATACTCGGAATGGTTATATTATGCCTGGATACGGATGCGCTGGGAATATTCCAGGCTACAGTGTCTCTACTTATACCGATCCCTCTGATACCTATATAACGGTGTGAATATAATAACTTAAATTTTAAACAGGATTCCAAAAAAAAGGAAAGCGGGGTTTATGCTGTCCACTTATGATAAGAAACTTTCTAGCTAAGTCTAATCAGGGGGGTGGTTAGTAATTCTAGTTTGTGTTGTGACTTTTGCAACGGTCGATTCCGGGTTTGTGCACCGAAAACTCGATTATTTGCCACCGGATGTGCGTTTACAGTGCGGCCAATAAAATAACTTACGTGATATAGTGACCCAAGAGGCGCTTCGTTACCCCTATATATATATTCTGTCAAGATCAGGGTGCCGTCTGGCTGACTAGGTATTTTGCGTGTATTTAAATATAGATCAAAGGTCAATAAATAGAACGAGCTCACCAATTTCGTAGTGTAGTTTTACCCCGCTTGGGTAACTGTACCGTGCACGAGGGCCGGGGTGGCGCAGGCTTTATCACTGTAGGCCTTTTATCATTGGGCGCACTGCAACTTAACACAAATCGGCACTTATTAGCACTTTTCGCGAGCTTCAACCAAACTGAAAATCGGAGCGTGTAATATCTAAACCGGGCTTATACGAAAGAACGAACGAACGCGAACATCTGTGGATGGCCGACAGATGGCGTTGTTTCGTGGACTTACGCCCTATTGTGTTTTCGAGGCAATAATAAAAGCTGGGATGGGCTCCAGGGCGCGACCGCTCCGTATCGTTGTCCGGACAAGACTCGTGATATGTATGTCAAATAATAGAGTAAATATAAGTTTTAAACGTTTTAAATCAGCATACTGTCATGGCCGCTTTTTTATATCAGTCGACCAAAAAACGCTTCTCTGACTTATCTCAATAGCATAGTATTCTATGCTGTAAAAGTGCAAAACTTTCCATAGGAAACTTTGATGTCCCATCGCTCGATGTGACATTTATCGCAAAAAATACAACTTAAAAATGCATAGATCTTATTTGCGTGTGGTATATTATTTATTTATTTTTTTACGCACAAAAATAAAGCTTAACTCACAAAAGATGGACTTAATACTATGACTATGAGGCATTCTCTACCAATCTACCTATTACGCCTAACTATTCTTCTATACATATAGAAGCAATTGTACTATATTGTTGTATGTGTTGCATTGTGGTTTGGCAGAAGTGTGTGATTACTAAAATTTGTTTTATTGGCGTGAATAAAGAACATTATTATTATTATTATTATATGTATAGAAATTGTACTATAAATATTCAAAAATGTTTAATACACAGATATCGATATAAAGTCAAACATCCCTATTTCATTTGAGGAAATCCGTTGAGATACTAAATTAATGAGGTTATACAATGATGTTCTTAAAATATTTTGTTTGTTATACTTTAGTCAGCGCGGGTGTGAGCATGCGTGTTGTAAACGTTCCGATGTTGTTTCTGTGCCTAATGACGCTGCACGGCGCCTGCGCCTGCCAGGGGCCACGCGTGCAGATCTTAGGAGTCACAGGAAAGGAGTGGAGCAGCAATTTCTACGGTGACTACAACAATCTAGTAATACGATACGGGAGCAGCGTTAACATTTACTGTTCAGGAAATAACTCTAAAAACCTCAGCATTAAATTAGAATATACCTCAAAAATTGGAGTCAACACTGGCAGACAATTCACTACAGTTGCTAACGATACAACACTTCAGTTGACTGTAGAGAAGCCAGTGGCAGGAACACACTTATACAATTGCACAGACGTGGAAACTGGCTGCGCGTCTCATTTGGAAGTGGTGGTACACCCGCAGATCAACATAAAATCAGGTGTTGTGTTCTCGTATCAGAACTATCAGAACTCATTCGGAAACTGCGTTAATTATTACGTATCGGTCGGAGAAGATTATGAAGTAGTATGCTTTGGACATCAGGATCTTGGTATTGCTGAGGATAAAGCAAAGATAAAAACTATCAGCGTGAACGAGACAGTCATTAAGTCATTGCAGCTACACAAGGAGAAATATTCACAAAGCGAATATCGATGCTTTTTCCGTGATGTGGACTTTCTAAGCGCATGTGCATCTGTTTATATTGACTTTGATCCGGCAGCGGTAAATTTTTGGTGTGTCGAAGACAGCTCGCAGATTGATTGCTTTTGGAGCGTGGTGACCATGGACACTACTTTCACGTTGGTTTACACGGAAAAAAACCAGAACTCGATGCATGTCTGTGAGGATCACTCGATACGAAAAAAAACAAGGCATTGCGAATGGAGCATCAAAGAATTACAGAGCCGTGGCTTAGCGGTGAAAGACAACTTTACTTTAGTGGTGCAAGCATGCAATCTATTTTATTGTAAGAATGAAACGTATTTTATGAACCATGACTCCATTCGAAAAGTAGAATCACCTGTTAATTTGGAACTTTTCAAGACAAGTTCGCATGGCACTAGTTTGAAATGGGTACAAGATCTTTCTTCTATGAGGCATAAAGTGATGTACCGAATGTCAGGATCACCAAAGCTGGAGCTGAACGCATCGTCGTTTGGATTGTATTGTAAATATATAAATAGCAATTTCTTCAGTATATCGATACCTATTGGGGTACATTGCGAGGTGGAGTTGAAACTGCCCTGCCCTGCCGCATTTTACGCAGTTGAAATATACTCTAAGTTAAAGAGTACTCCTTCCACAAATGACGCGTACTGGTCGGAGCCCGCCAGTATCACATTCTGGACGAAACCCCCGAACAGCACGGACGTGGTCGACCCTGCGTGTATTACGGAACCCGAACTGATTGATAACAAATATGCCGCTGTATATGAGATTAAGAAATTTGAAAGGAGTTTTCATAAAGACGGGTTAGAGTTTCTCAAAAAAGTGAAGTCTATGAAAAATAAAATTAATAAAATAAAAAAATTATGTCATGAATTAGCTCTATACGATTGTGAGCATTATGTTATGTCTTCAATTATAAAAAATTAGAGTTTTGCTGGTAAAGGTAGTTACTACTTTTATTTGGTTCTTTTGTTTCTTATTTATTTCTTTATTACATACGTTTGCATGGCATTATAGTAACCCAATGCGCCATGAAACATAACGCGTGGCCCCGTTGCATCGTCGTTTCCGGTGTAAGATTTCCGGTTTCTTATACCTACATGTAGCGGACCAAGCCTGAATTTAAAATAATAAACGATTTAGATATTTGATATCGGGTGTTTTTATTACAAACTTCGCGAACTCGAAACTTGAGTGGCAATTTTATTTCTGGTAGTTAGACTGTGGATATCCGGATCGTTGTGATCTTGAAAGTAGACGGAAAACAAAATGGTGGCTATTATTTTCCAAAACTGCTGATGACTTATGATTTTATATTCTGATATCAAACTTCTCTTGTCGGGTATTCGGCAATAGCAAATGACCTATCAATTTGTTTTAACAACGCAGAGCAATCGTATCTATTATGGAATTGCTGAAAAAATATAGTGACGAAAATTGATACAGATATGTTAAGACGGTTTGGATATGTAGAGAGGATGGATGAAAGAAGATTGACAAAACGAGTGTATGAAGGAAGAGTGGATGGTTGAGAGGGGAAGACCTCGGTGAACTTACTCCGACAAAATCGGAGACATTCTGCCGAAAGGCCAGGTCAAAAGTACCCTAAATCGGCGCGCTTGCATAAATAATGTTATGAGAGTTCATAAAGCGAAAGTTGTATGTCAGGATCGTAGCAAATGAAAATCCGTGATCTCTGCCTACCGCTCTGGGAAACAAGCGTGATTATTATGAACTATCGTATCTAACAAACATGTATAGAATAAGATGTATGTTAGCCTTTAAGGTATTTGTAATATGGGCCTCAGATGCAGTCATCCTCTGGCATATGCAGCTCTATATACAGAATGTTAAGCACATGAATAGGCATCTGCTGGGTGAGGTCGCTTCATCGTCGGCCTCATCTTTGCCCCCTGGCTAGATGCTGGCCAAGAGCAATTCCATTTTTATTAATTAAAAAAAACGAATTGTCAATTTTTTTGGGATGCTGGTCCAAAGGTTCTAAGAGTAACGGTCGTGGAGGTCCGATTTTTTGTTTTGTTTTTAATATCCCATAATTGTCCTACGTGTATGTATATCTGCTTAACACATACATTTTTTTTGTAACACATAACACTACACAATGAACGCATGGACCTTTTTTATTAACAAACAAAATGGATTTACCTGTGTCAAAGGTAGCAAATTAATTACCCTGGTGCTGGTAGCACCCAAAAAAAATTAAACGGTCCATGTGCCGACAACCTGTATATAACTCAATGTAAAATATTAACTATGCAATTATTATGAAATTTAATTTAATGATTTTAAAAAGAAAAAGAAGATACTATGGACGCTATTATTTGAAGGGTAAACGGAAAGAACATGTCTAGTCCTTTGAAATTTCAAAGACAATTTGCACCTTATGTCTTTATCAGTTAGGTTGCTTTTTGTTATGAAATTTAAGTGGTCTAGACATGTTTTTTTCCGTGGATCCTTCATTTATCATAGAATAGGTAGTTGTGTCGTCACAATTTCCCTACAAAATTCGCACTGTCGGAGCGTTTTTGACGTTTTTTAAGGTTAGTGATTTGGCAATCAGCCAACATCTCAATACCATTCGCCAAATAATTAAAGTGCTTTACACTTATTATGCATTATATAAAGAGTGTAACATTATATTACATTACAACGATACATTACTCTATATATACCCACAGTAAATCCTCTTTGATGTGTTTCTAAAACCACCCGTAAAGACCAGCTTTTCAATCGCTGTCATGTTCTTATTATGAAACTAGCCTCTGGCTCATAATTTCATAAAACCACACTTGTGTTTTAAGGCCTCCCATTATGTAACAGTTGCATAATCGTGCATAGGGTGGTAAGCAAAGAAAGGCGAGGGACGTATATATATGCGACCAAGGGCTTTATTTATTACCTCCTGTGTTTTATACATCATTTTATTACTACACTTGGCCAAAAAAGCGGCTTTTTTCCGTACGCGTAGCGTGCGGTAAAAGCCAGATCATTGGTACATCGGAACAAGCGTACGGTTCGCCTGATGGCAAGCGAGCTTATGGATGACTCCTTTTTTGAAGAACCCAATACTCTAGGCCTTCGGAAAAATCTTGGCAGGGAGCTCATTCCACAGCCGGAGCGTCCAAGGAAGAGAATTCTTCTGAAACCGTACTGTACGCGACCATTTATGTTCTAAGGTACACAAACATACATTTTGCATTATCGCTCATGCTAGATATGTTAGTGGGCGACTGGCCGGCGGTTAATTTAAATTAACGTTTTCCGGCAATATACAAAAGGAAGTATTTAATTTATGGATTTTTAGATGACTTAACGGTGGCTGAGTATCACGTTTCTGAAATACGTTAGCTGGATTCATCATCTGATTATATCACAGACCATTCATAGGGAGTTCTTACAGCGTTTTTACTGAGCAGTTTTGTCGAAGTCCCAGTTTGTTGTAAAGTCATTTCTGGTTATTTGATAGAGGGCCCTGGCATTTTTTGCTAGGGGCGAATGAAAACACCATGAAAAGCTACAGAGACTTCTTTAAAAAAGGCGACACGAAAGTGAAAGCGATTAAACCGCTGTAAAAACAGTATCAGGGGGAAACAACGTCTTAAATGGCGGCGAAGACCCAGCGCACGTTAACGGCACGGCACGGCAAGCGAACGGTTTTTTTTGCCGAGGCCTCTTCGGGCATACCGAGGTGTGCTTGGTAATACCGAGGCATCTCTTGCCTTTTTAGCGTCCAAGGAACAACGCCACAGGAAATTCGTGCCACTGACGGCAGCGACGTCAGTTGAAGTCCGTTCAAAAACTATTAAATACCATTCCTAGAACTCTTTATGATGTTTTGCCATTATTAGTTAGCTTAACTTTATGGCTCTCGCGTCAGATCACGGCGTATTACCTCGCCACCTGGCGCTCAAAAGGCTTGACATGCCGAAGCGCTCTCATGCATACCAAGACGTCTATAGACATGTCGAAGCGTCCTTAGACATACCTATAAACCACCCGAAGACTGCGGAAGCTCACCGACGACTACTTCGGCGTCTTTAGGTATGGTACACCTTAGGCTAGGCTGCCAAAGCAACCCGAAGACTGCCAAGGTGTCTTTAGGCATGCCGAGGCTACCTAGCCGCGTACCAATAATGTGCGTCGGGCCTAATCCAATACGGAAGCGGCAATACAAGACCGCAAATTTGGCAGTGTGTATTTTTGATTTCATTAAATCTTACAATAGTATCTATAATCTTAAAATCGTAAAACCAGCTTTTGCCCGCGACTTCGTTAGCGTAGCACTCGTTTATCACTTTTGAAATTGTATTTATGTTCCCCATGCAGCCAGGGATGTCCCAAAAAGAACGCAAGATTTGAATTTGCCGACATTTTTACATTTTAGTGCTGGCAACCCTAAAAAAACTTCTTTGACAGCTGAATGTATAGACTTTGTAAAAATGGCGGGTGATACGAAAGAACAACGCGTTTTCATCTTGATGGCTTCGTTAACCACCAGAATTGCCATATTTGGGGCGCACAGAGAACTCACATGTGCTTGTTCAAATATAAATGCATCCACAACGGGCCACTGTTTGGTGCAGATTTTGGGCTGGAATCATGATTACTTAGATCATTTTTTTTTTTCAATATGAGGCTGGTCAAGCAGTTACTGTTCATGGAGCTCGATATCGCAACATGACAACACGGTTTTTTCTGCTCGAATTGGAGGATATTGATGTGGAAGGAATATGTTTTCAAGAAGACAGGGCCACTTGCTTACAGCCCGAGAAACAATGCAATTATTTTACTGTATGAAGTATTTCCTGGTCGTGTACTCTTTCGTTTCGGTGATCAGAATTGGCCCTCTAGATCTTGTGATCTTCTTTTTATAGAGTTATTTAAAGTCAAAAGTTTATGCCAACAAGTCCACAACCAACCATGCTTTGAAGGACGAAATTCGACGCTGCATCGGTGAAATTCAACTGAATTTATGCATAATGGTATTAATGGTCACGGAAATTTTTGACAAAAGCGTGCGCATGTGCCAGTTAAGCAGCGGAGTCCATTTGCCTGACGTTTTATTCCACACAGAACCCTATTTAGTGTATTTTATGATTTTATAAACAAGTATGTAATATACTAATGAAAAAAAGTGTTTTTGATTAAATTCAAATCTTGCGTTATTTTTAGGACAACCTTTATAAGTATTATGCTTGAGTGGTGAAGTAGGTGCGGGCTGAAGAATAGCGCTATACAACCGATCAGCAGGGGTCGTACTTTTCGTTCCGGTGACGTAAAATTAACTTCACACTTCATAAAGGATGATTCCAATTGGTGTTATGGTAATTATTAATATTTAATCATCAATCATTTAATCATGCATTTATAATGGTATCTTTTCTTATACGAACTATTGCATCCGAAGATTATTAAAAAATGCTTTTTATATTTAGAATTTTAGTTTATAAGCAGGTGAGGATAATTTAATAATAATAATTTAATAAGCGTTCGTGGCCCAGCGGCCCCCGCGTACCGCGTGCGGTATGCGAGGTTAAGCAATGTCGGGCGAGGTCAGTCCTTGGATGGGTGACCGCTTTGAGTGGTTACTAACTGAGCGCTCCCGTGCTTTGGAAGGCACGTTAAGCCGTTGATCCCGGTTGCTGTCTATAATAGCAGTCGTTAAGCCAAGTTAGAGGCCTCCGGGCGGCTTGAGAACTTCTAACAGTCAAGTTGCCCACTCACTTGACAAGACTAATCCTAATAAGGTCTAGTTTCCGCCTCGGGTTGGAAGGTCAGATGGCAGTCGCTACCGTAAAAATTAGTGCCTACGCCAACTCTTGGGATTAGGTAGCGGACCCCAGGCATCCTTCAGGATGCAACTGTACTGGGAATAACGCTAGGAGGATGATGAAGCAGGTGAGGATCTCATTGTCTTTCAAGTTTAATAACACTTCCTATGACGACGAGGTTTGTTTAATTATTGGTAATAACTGGTATTACATATGAACCAGTCACAAAAACTTGCAGTAGGTACCTATTACCTAATGTTGTACTTTATAAGTTGTAATGTGACAGGCAAATTGCGTTTGTGATAGGGACATAATTGCAAAAAGTGTATGTATACATAATTTGATTAGTAAATGATAAGTGATTGATTACAATAAGACTAATTAAAATCACCTATATGGAGCGTGACGTCACCGGCACGAAAAGTACGACCCCTGCCGATCAGGCTCGCAGTAAACGCTTGAGCTCGAGACTTGTACTATTACTTATTCTGTGGCCTGTGCCTATTTTCGCACTTAGTTTTAGTTTAGTTTTTTGTATACCTACTTGATTTTTCTTCGTTCCGGTGACGTAATTGCAGGCAGATTTAACTGCCCCATATTGTGGTACTGGATTAAGGTTGTCAGGACTACGTTGACGTATGTCAAGTAGGACCTCAAATCTATTTTATCAATATTGTATACTAACATTAGTTTTTTAAGCTTTCTTTTTTGTAATTAACACATATGGATCGTTGGTCTGAATTAAAATATATTTGATTTTGATTTGATTTGATTTACTTCATTTTAGATTTGTGCATATTTGATATTTTTATTGTGACAATTTTTTTTGTTTTTTCTCTCCTTTAAGGGGACGATTATGATGAAACTGTCATAGTGCATACACAATTGTGTACCAAATTTCAACTCAATCGGTCCAGTGGCTCTGGAGTAATTTGGTTATGAGATACGGACGGATGAACAGACAGATGAGTAATCTTATAAGGGTTCTCATTTTTTTTCCTTTTTGAGGTAAGGAACCCTAAACTGACCTCTTACGAATTGCATGTTCACTCGTCGTCACGAGCACTTTCGCTACCTAAGCTGCCTTACTTTTTTAATAAGAGTATTTAAACTAGGCTCATTAGTATTGTTCTCTTAATGAGAGGCCGCACGCTTGCGCTCAAATGTCATTATCGTGAGAAATATGTTGTAGTAACTAGCAGCTCCCTTACTAAACTCTGGTTATTATTCTCACGGAAAAAATGTAAACAATGGTGTTGCTGTTAACAAAAAACATTTCCAGCAATGAGGAGATTTATAATGTTCAGAGTTAATAGAAGAATACGTCTTATTACAATAAAGTACACTTTAATTATGAAAGACGAATTAATTTTGATGATGCAAATATTCATTATTACAAAAATCCTCCGTTAGGTTTATAAAAAAATATAAGTCTGTTTTTGTGTGCAGATTATTTTTTTAGCACTGGTATCACTGCTGTGAAACACTGGGGTTGTTTATCTGTGGGTCGCTTGCTATATTTTTTTCATAATTCGAAGGGGTCTTTTATACAGTTATTTTTACTTATGATACTGGTGTGTCAGTATTGTCAGCAATAATCAGTATTGATTGGAGCATTTACACAGCAATAATTATCACGCGTTGGTATTAAGTTGATATACTCTGTTAAGTAATAGTCAAGAATACCTTGTAACTATGTCCCCATGGGGCCCTTTATACGCTTAGTATTATCGAATAGGTGTGTGAATATTATCGTGGTTTTCATAATTGTATGGATTTTGCTTTATTGTTTATCAATATTTACTAGATATGGATCGTGATATGAGTGTATTAAGTGATAATAATAGCCGTGTAAAAGGCCCCTATGGGTCTCTTAAACGGTTATTATTATCACGCGATGGTTCTTAGTTCTTAGTTCTTAGTTATTTATTCAATAAACAATATACATTGCATTTGAAATAATTGTGTCATAAAAATTAAAAGAATAAAAATCAATATTGCAAATAATTATAAGGTGATATAAATATAATCGGAACGCGATTAGAAGGACAGTACTATTGCCGCGACTCCCCTTAGGTGTCGCAAATTTCTAAATAATCGGATTTCCTCCAATTATATCACAATACTGCAATATTCGTCAATATTCACATGATACGACTAATGATATGACTGAATCGCGTGATAATAATTATCGTGTAACCGGCCCCAATGGCATTGAATATTCAATTTAGTATATGACCATCTCGCTCGGTAGCAGTATTATTATTTGACGTTTTCTCTGGGCTGGAACATACGCTTTGTTTTGTTTGACAAAGGGATCTTTTTCACGGTTATTATTATCACGGCGTTCACCAATATCACGATACTTATTATATGAATATTGATGAAAAAGCCATACAATTTTGAAAACCGGATAATATTGACACCCCAGTATTGTGATGATATCAATCATGTGAAGGGCCCCAAACTGACTGCGCCGTCTGTCACTCCACTCACGCATGTCACCTCACTCGGCTTCTAACTTCAGTTACGAACGTTTGAGTGCTCTTCCTGTAATTGTTTTCCAGTGTTATTATTCGTTAAGTTTTCATTGTTGTTACGTTATTTATTGTTATTTGTCCTTTGTGGTTCCTTGTGTTGTGGCAAGATGGACCCTGGACCGAGTACTTCTCGGTCAAAGGATACTTTGTCTCCAGTAAAAAAAAGACCACGTCTTGGCCCTTTAACGGAGATGGAAAAAAATATGATATTAAACGTATACAAACACGTTTATCATACGTGGCCAAAGGATCCCTTATTTATTTATTTATCCCTTAACACGTTCACGGCCTTATTTATGTGCGTTGCTGGCAGTGAAGGTCTTAAACGGATAAGCTCTCCTTTGTTCACTATCTATACAATAAAATGCTTTAGTGGTACTACTAATACATATTTCTCAAATTTATATAGAATTTTGCTGTTGAAGTGAACTTTAAATATATTATTGCATTACCGACCCGTGCTTTAAGAAACCCTGATATGTCACTTTGACAATGACATAACTTTGTTTACATTTTTTCCGTGAGAATAATAACCAGAGTATAGCAAGTATGTAAGTAGGTTATTTAGTGTCGTCTTTGTATGGTACTGGGACACCCTGCAGATTCTCAACAAAGGAAGCCACTTGGGGTAGACAAAGATCACAAGAAAGACACAAATATCACAAGGGTTAGTGTCGTCTTAGTATGAGACACCTTGCAGATTCTCAACTCACCAAAGGAGGCAAAGATTTCCTTCTACTACGATCCTGACATACAACTTTCGCTTCAGAGGGGGCATAACGCCAGGAAAAAAGTAGAAATCACCCGCGCGTCCCGCGACTGGCCCGCTGTGCGTAAAGGCGATGCGTCTGTTGCTGCCTCGCTCACTCGGCATAGTATATGCCCATCCAGACAGATGAAACATGATTATTTAATAACCGATAGTAATGTTTATTTGTTAATTACAATTGGAAATTAAGAACGTCCATAGACTACGGTGTTAATTAGAAATTAAGAACGTCCATGGCCTACGGTGTCAATTGGGCATTAAGAGAAGTCTCCCTGTCAGCCGCGCGGCCGCGTTAGGTATTCGATTGGGATATTGAAGTCTTTATCTCTCGTGACGTAAGCGCTCGCAGCCTTTTGCATTTCCTTCCGCAACCCGGACATCCATATTCTGATGTGTAGCAGCCATATTCTAGATGAAACGATTACAACCTCTTTTAAAAATGTTATACTTTTGAAGTCATCATAAAAGTTATTACTTACGAGTAGGTAAGTAAATTTATAAATGCTTTTAGGAAATAGTACGTACAGACTAACAATCGTTTTTAACTAGTAACCCACCCCGGAATCTAGCGGATTATTCTTATACATATACAAAGGTAAATGAAGTATAAGTTAATTGACAAAAGCTAGCGCAAAATGTCTGTGAAAAATATGACAGTTTCATACAAAATCCGCGCCAGCTTTAATGAATCGACCTATTATATGGCTACAATAAAATCGGCCAAGAGCATGTCGGGTCATACTCAGTGTAGGGTTTCGTTCGATATATTCCCAATGAACTTGCTTTAAAAAAATCAATAACAAACAAAAGAGAATACTTTCACAGCGTTTCATACGTCTTTTACTAAGAAGGGAAGACTTTTTACGATATCTGAAAAACAGCTCAACTGATCATGTCCGCTATAGTTTTCATTCAGTCTTTATTAAATTTTACTTTCATGAAATTTTTCATATTTTTTGTCCCATAATTCAAAAGTTAGAGGAGGAAACATTTTTCTTTCTCTTGGAAGATATATTTCCAAAAATATTCACTTCTTAAAAAGTGTTTGATGAAGACCTCTATTTATTTTGAAAGACCTATCCATATAGGGTTGAAGCAAAAAAAAAGGCCCACTTACTTAGTAAAGGCATGAACAGTAGGGTAGACTGGGGACAATAGAAACACGTCATGATTGAAACAAGTCAAATTTCTCGAAAACTATAATACCTATACGCGTCTGACGCAACACTGAGAACATGCGGTCGGTCATGATTGAATCCTTTTACTCTTGTATTTTGACTAATCGAATTATTTTGGTGTCATAGTTAGGAATAAACAAATGTTTTTAATGGCCGTTGATCAGCGTTCGGGTTTTTTTTTATATATTATTTATTTATTTATTTATTTTTATAGGTTCACCAACAACTGTTTACACTGTCGTTAGTATCAACACAAATGCTATGATTAGGTTCTACTGCTAAGCGTAACAGTTACTTAGAGGTAAACACCACATGCATCAAATAAAAAGTACATTTACGTATGCCGTTAACAATATCCGCAGACATTACAACATTACTGTGTGTAGGTATCACTAACTTTAGTTACACATTTTTAGCTAAGCAGGAGCGGACAGATTTTTTAAATTGATGTGCTGTCTCAAAGTGTATATCCATTTTGTGGCTACAGCTATTTACTACTTTGCACAGCCTTGAAACAGGTGAGTTGCTTCCTTGGACAGTCCTTCGAAGCGGGGGGCAAAGGGGCGTTATCGGTTTGCGGGGTACTCTAATTGGAGCACGAAAGTGCAGAAGGGCGAGAAGTTGTGGACAGTCGATGTCATTTTTTAATAATTTGTACAAGAATATTGCATCCGCAACGCTTCTGCGCAGCGATAATGAATCAAGTTTGAAGAGTTTTAATCTTTGAGCATAAGATAGAGCTTTTTTGGCTTTGCCCTCCGCAAAAGTCAGGTGCCGCAGGAACCGCTTTTGGACACGCTCCAATCTTAGTGAATGGGTAGCGTAGTGTGGACGCCACACTACACTACAATATTCTAAAATACTTCTTACAAGGCTATTATAAAGCAAAATTTTGGTTTTGCTTCGTCGAAACATCTTAACATTCCTTATAACGAACCCCAACATTTTGTAGGACTTCTTGGATACATGTTCCACTTGAGGGATAAAAGTAAGTTTTTTATCAAAGACTACTCCTAAATCGCGTATTGTGTCGACTTCTTGAAGGGTGCTGCTACAAATACTATATTCTGACTGGATGAGATTATGTTTCCTGGTAAATTTAATGTGTACACATTTTTTAACATTTAAAAGCATTTGGTTATTAGTACACCAATGAACAAGCCTACTCAAATCGCTTTGTAACAGATCGACATCCTTCTCTGCATCTATAGTGCGTGCAAACTTAATGTCGTCTGCATACATAAAAATTTTCGAGTGTCTTAAACAATCAGGTATATCATTTATAAAGATATTGAACAAAATTGGACCTAAATGAGACCCCTGTGGCACCCCAGATGATATATTGTGTGACTGAGACTCGAAACCGTTTACAACGACAAAGAAAGATCTATGTGTTAAGTAAGATTTCAACCAAGGCATTAACGAGTGAAAACCATATGCCGATAACTTCAGTAGCAGGATTTTGTGGCAAACTTTGTCGAAAGCCTTACTAAAATCGGTATATATAACATCCGTCTGCTTGCCGGAGTTGAGAGAATTATATTTGTCATTGAAGTGAAAAACGTAGTGTGGGGACGATAGAAACAACTTGCTTGTGGACGATTGAAACGTTTCAATCGTCCTCGTGTTTTAATCGTCCCCAAAAGTAACCGACTTCAAAATATAAGGTTCTGTATTAGATGCACATGTTTGTTATATTAATCTTCACATTTATTTGTGTAGCTTTTGACCTAGTTGATAAATAATAGATATAAGTTTTTTTTTTCTAATACCGTAGTTTTTTTTTCAAATACTGCAGTTTTTTTATTCGACATTATGTGAACATTTGTTTTTAACCGACTTCATAAAAAAGGAGGTTCTCAGTTTGACCCGTATGTTTGTATTTACGTTTCGTTGTCCACAATTATCTCGCGTTCGGCTACATTGATCTTGATGCGGTTTTTAGAAAAGTATTTGTCACATTCTTGAGAAAGTTTTTGTGCATGATATTAAAAAATGGTTATTAAGAGAAATGCCTAGCTGAGCAACTTTCCAAATCTCGAATTTTTGAAGCAATATTTCTGTCGCGCTGCTGTTGGCGGGAGCGGGAGCTGTCTATGTGTGAGCGCACGCACACAGGCGCGACCCGCGAGCGCTCGTTGCGCGCCGTTCCGTTGACATCGCCCGCGAGCCGAACAATAGTTATTTGTTCAACAAGAGAGCAAAGTAAATTTTTGCTGCGAGTGTTGATGTTGAGTCCCGAGCAAGCGAAAGACTACAATTTAAAAAATTAGAATCTTGAGCGTAGCTAGGGACTCAAAAACACGAGATGCAAATATCTTTGCTCTCGTGTGATACATACAACTTTTCACCTCAGCGGCGAGAAAATATAACGCAAAGGCATAGTGATAGAGAGAATGAAGTTACTTATACTAACCTACGATATGAAAAGTTAAAAAGTTGGTGTCGACCGAAATATGTTCAAATACTTTATCAGGTACAAAGAGCGTTAAAGTATCTTGAACATTTTTTTGCTATCGTTGCATTTTTATGCCTATTCAGGGCGCATTTTTCCACTGATTCTCGTGAAATATCCTTTTCTCAAACATGCGCCTAAATGTATGCATTAATGTCACGAATAGAGCACATGAAGTTACCTGTTTATGGCTCTCCGGCTTTTATGGAGAATGTATGAAACTAACATTATTGTCCGTTGCTCTAACTTTTTAAATTTGCTTACCAAAAACAACTGACAAAGGAAGTTTCTTGTTTTTTGATATTTTTGGACTTTTTAAAAGTTTTTTAATTTTTTTTTTTTGTACTTTTCGACCATTTTTTTGCTTTCTCATGTTTTTTGATATATTTTTTTTAGTTTTTACGTGGTTTTTGGATTTTTTATATATCTTGCGTGTTTTCTTTTTAATCGTGCTTGTATTTTGTAGCATTTTTAGTTGTTTTTTTGGGAATTTTGGTATTTTTTTTGTTTTTACTCGTTATTTTAAAGCGTTTTTTGTGTTTTTTGATGTTTTTGTACTTTTCTTCAGGTTTCTTTGTTTTTTCATGGTTTTTGTTTTTTTTTAATGTATTTTTGGGTTTTATTCGTTTTTTTTTTTGTGAATTTTAGTTTTTTTTTAGTTTTTACGTGGTTTTTGTTTTTTTTTTAGTTTTTACGTGGTTTTTGGTTTTTTATAGTTCTTGCGTGTTTTTTTTTGATCGTGCTTGTATTTTATGGCATTTTTGTGAATTTTGGTATTTTTTTCTTTTTTACTCGGAAGCATTTTATGTGTTTTTTTATGTTTTTGCGTATTTTTTTGTACTGTCAGTTTTTCTTGTTTTTTGATATTCTTTTAGTTTTTACGTGTTTTTTGGTATTTTTTTTAGTTCTTTCTTGTTATTTTGTGTTTTTTGATGTTTTTGGACTTTTTAAAAGTTTTTTTGATTTTTTTTTTTACTTTTCTTCAGGTTTTTGTTTTTGGTTTTTTTATAAGTTTTAACGTGTTTTTTGGTATTTTTTTACTCCTTTCGTGTTTTTTTAAGTCGTGCTTGTATTTTTGTAGTATTTTTCGTGTTTTTTGTTGTTTCCCTCGAGTTTTTCGTGTAATTAAGGTATTTTTTTAGTTTTTTCGTGTTATTTTTTAGCGTTTTTTGAGCTTTCTGGATTTTTTAAAGTTTTTTCGTGTTTTTTTGTACTTTTCATCAGTTTTTTTGTTTTTTTTTTCATTTTCTCGTTTTTTTGGTATTTTTTGTAGTACTATTCGTGTTCTTTTGCTTTTTATGTTAAATTATATTGATATTTTTGGTTTTTCGTGTTTTATGGATTTTTTTGGAGCAATTTTCGTGTTTTTATTTAATTTCCGTTATTATTTGTATTTGTTATTTTTCGTGAATGCTTTGGTATTTTTGGGACGTTTTGTATTTTTTAGTTTTTAGATTTTTTTACATTGTAGTTTTTAATTGTTTTTTTTTTAACATGTTTGAGAAAAGTACTATACAATCCTCGGCCGGAACAGGGATTGCTGGACGAGTTTGGGATAAACGGCCGAGTCGTAGATGAGGCCGGATAAAACGAGTCCTGCAAAAACTACAATGTAAAAACATCTAAAAACTAAAAACTTACTTCACGGCCTCTGCAGTAATGTACTATTCTTTGTTTGTCATGTAAAGTTTTGAAAAGTAAAATAAACACACTCACGAGGTCTACGCAGCTCACAGAGCTACTAGATTAGTGGTTTTAAATGTGGACTGGTAGTGTGTGTGGTGTGGTATATGGTAGGTGTCGGTAGGGAACCCTTCTTTGTGGGTAATCCGACACGCACTTGGCCGGTTTTTTGGAGTGTTTCCGAAAATGTTCACTTTATCAAAAAATGTTTGATGAAGACCTCTATTCATTTTAAAAGACCTATTAGACAACAAACCACACCGTAATGTTGAAGCAAAAAAAAAATTGTCATCCCCACTTTACGTGCAGGAGAGGTACACTTAATTTTTTTTTTAGATTTCGTTTTGCCATTATGTCAGATTAATGCTTTATAAATCCATGCCAAATTGCAGTTTTCTAGCACCAACAATCAAAGAGCAAAGCCTCGGACAGACAGACGGACATACAAACAGACAGACGGACATGGCGAAACTACAAGGGTTCCTAGTTGACTACGGAACCCTTAAATTTAGTGTAATAATTTGACTTGGAGTAAGACTCATACGTAAGAGAATTTTATCGTCTATTTTTGCATATACTACACACAAACGTTTAACCGAGGTTGACTGCCGCGCAATGATAACGTTGTAATTTGAACTGTAAAGTTTGTTACATAAGGTAGATATTAGATTTTTTGTTGAGAAGTTTTCATCAAACTTTTACCTGCAATTCATAAACTATAGTGTTGGGTTTTATAAACTCTACGTTTTATTTGGGACACACTCTTGTTGATACTATTATATTTACTTCGCAGTCTTGAGCGCTCCCTACACAGTCCTCTCGTCTCAGTGGAGCGATCGGGTCTGGCTCCGCCCGTGAACAGCAACAGCAGATATACTGCGCCGCGCGGAACGTGCGACGGAAGAGACGGTATCGCGCGGAAGAAAAAGGGCTTATGCGCCAAATATGTTTTACCTCAATAACTCAGAAATATTACAACATTTTGATAAATCGCTAATAGCAAAAATTTATTATGTCGTAAGGTATTTTATGTAATTTTTTTACTTCAATAGTATGCAAGGTAACGTCACACAATTGAAATTAGGTGAAAATTAGACATGTTTTGACGATTTTTTTTCTATCGAGCCAACTTTAGTCTTTAATGGTTTTGTTCAAACTCAAACATAGCAAATATGATCTAGTTTTCGTGTAATTGGTTTTTTTGGCATTTAGACTTTATTATGATAGGTAAATATTCAATCTGCGAACTGCAATTTGGCGTGGTACCCCCTCTTCATGAACTCTCATAACATTTTTCATGCATGCGCGCCGAGTTAGGGTACTCTTGAGTCTTGAGCTGGCTTTTCTGCAAAATATCCCAATTCCCCTTTGAGAAACAGGCTATATATATATATGGTATGGCACTGAAACGTGGTCGCTTACTATGGGCCTCATAAGAAGGCTCAAAGGCTGTCACCTCTGGGCGGGAGCACCTGGATACCAGCTTGGGCCTTTTGACTCGCTCCAAAGACGTGCTGTGCAAATCGTGGACGATCCCAAGCTCACGAGCGATATTGAGCCGTTGAGTTTAAGGAGAAATTTTGCCTCCTTGTGCGTGTTCTATCGCCTATATAATGGGTTGTGCTCCGAAGAACTGTTCGACATGATGCCTACGGCCGCTTTCTACCATCGCACCGCTCGCCGTCGGCAGGGCATTCATCCTCACACCTCAGAACCTAAATGGTCGCGTACGGTACGGTTTCAGAGGAATTTCCTCCCTCGGACGCTCCGATTGTGGAATGAGCTCCCTGCCGAGGTTTTCCCGTCGGACTACAGTATGGGGTTCTTCAAGAAAGGAGTGTATAAATTCTTAAAGGGTCGGCAACGCGCATGTGACACACCTAGGAGTTGCAGGCGTCCATAGGCTGCGGTGACCGCTTACCATCAGGCGGGCCGTACGCTTGTTTGCCACCGACGTAGTATAAAAGACGGTAGTCCGGGCGGTTCCCGGGAGTCCGTCATGCCCGTTCTAGTTCACCGGCTAGGCGGAATGCGTAAATGCATTTCTCCAGGTTAAAAAAAAAAAGGTCGATTTGAATAAGACAATACCGAAAAACGTATACGTGTTTCGATTTATGTGTCTGTTTCCCTGTCTGCTGCGTGCGTTTAACCTCCACAGCATGATTATCATTCCGGCTTCGTGCCAACCATGGTAAGGTCTGGTAATCGGTCAGGGTCCATGTCCATAGTTTCTTTTGCATAAACATGAACTGATCTACACACGCGGCAGCGTGTCCAGCCAAGTTCACCCCAGGAACTGATGGACAGCAGCCGTGTGTTATTTTACACGAACTGTTTGGAGCCACATTTGACCCCCCAATAACTCAAAATCTATCTAACATAAAAAAATGAATTTTGGTACACGTATTAAAATCCTTTAGAACAACTAGAACCCCACATTTTATAAATATAGGTTTAATAGTTATTGAGATATTAAATTCCGAAAAACGGCATTTTTACCACTGACTGACTGACTGACTAGTAATGAAAAACCTAACCCACTTCTAGGTGACCTAGAAAGCTGAAATTTAGCATGCAGCTTGGTAATTGTGTGTGTACACCAGAAAAAATCTGAAAATAGTGATTTATTTATTACTTTTATTGTTATTATTATTTATGCTAGTTACCTCAGAACTCCGTCATTTATTAACCGATTAGGAAAATTCTTTATTTGTTTGAAACGGTTATACTTCAGTGGTTCTATGCAGTATGTTATAATACCATGAAATCTGTAGGATATTTAAGAAAACTGCCAAGTTAAAGCTCAAAATGTAATAAGCCGCAGTAAATTAATTTTACTGTAAACAATGTAGTGTCGGACTTGGCACCATTTTAGCGAATCTACGGAAATTGGCACCCATTTAGATCTCAATTCTTTTGTCGGTGAAGACGACAACCAAGCATCGCATATTCTTGATATTGAACTTGGCTCCCATTTTCACATTTATGTTTTTGATGGGATACAGTGTCCGGACACGGACGTACGATCAATGACAAATTATTATGATAAAATTCGCAGTTGGGACTCGTGACTGCTATATGATATAAAGTGTGACAATAATGTCAACAATGAATAATTAATTGACCCGTGATAGTGAAAGTTTGACTGGAGTTGTTACGTAATGGCCAATTGAACGGTAATATAATCACGTTTACATTATACGTTTTAGTTTACGTCATAATATTACTAGCCAACGATAAATTTCATTGTTACATGACCTAAATAAACTTTGTTTATACAACGACGGTAGCAAACAAGCTTACGGCCTGCTTGTTGGTAAGCAGACACCGGAGCCCATGGACGCTTGCGGCTCTAAAGGAATCACACGTGCGTTGGCGGCCATTTGTTGACTTACTACCTAGTAGTACTTACCCAGTGATAGGAAATGAAACACAATTGGAATAAAACGGACTACCTACCTCATACACTAAATGGTTTCCCATTTCATGTTATTAATAGACTAGTAAATAATCCAAAGCAAGCTAAAATAGTACATTACGATACAAGTGCAGAGAACAGGAAATTCGCAACGAGTAGAGATAAATTAAAACACGACCGAAGTTACAACACGATAGAAGTGTTTTGAATCGACACGAGTTGCGAATTACCTGTTCGCACGTGTATCGTACAACGTTTTACAGTACATATGGCTCTTTAAAGGTTCTACATATGCACGTAATCTGCTGATTACCGCACTCGTGCGGTAATGTAGCACCATATGTACTGTAAATATTATTAAACGACAATAATGTGATATAACTCAATATTAACTACAGCATACATAAAAATATTAGGCTTAGCATGACAATCTTAGAAATATAAAGATTTAGCAATGTAAAACATGTTATTTTATAAATGTAAGACTTTAATCCAGAAATAAACAGTTTGAATTTAATTTTTTAGGAGTACAATTTAATTGCCATTATTTAGTTAGGTGCCGTAGAATTATCTGACGTTTGTGTTTCTGAGGAATCATCAAAAACACAATCTAGCTAACAAGTTTTTTCGCAAAATATTAAACACAAGATACATACACACATGTTAGACACATTTATTATTTTTTTGTGTTTTTTATGAAACAAAAGGAATATCCTTGCGATGTCCCCTTCAGTCATTATGACAAGTGGAATAGCGGCCAAGGAGTTGTAAATAAATATGAGAACAAGTGACAGCGTCGTCATTCATTTTAATACAATGTAACCACTATTAAAATTTAATTATGAATCATGTTTGGTTTTAATAATTTTTACACCACACCTTGCCAAAAAGCGTGTTTTTCCGCACGCTGCACGTCCGGAAAAACCCACTTTTTGGCCAAGTGGAGACGTAAAATTGTGTACAAAACACGGGTTGTAAAACAGAAAGCCCTCTCTCGCATATTTATGACCCTCGCCTGCGGCTCGGGCCTCTAACATATGCGATATCGGCCTTTCTTTGTTTTACAACCCTTGTATCGTAATGTACTATAATTGGTTTAAGTACCTATAATTTTTAAGTTGGTTCATGTTGGTTATAGATCAATAAACGACACATTACACACCCATTTAGTGGATAAACGGAGCAGTTATTTATCAAAACAATATTTCAAAATCAAAATCAAAATCAAAATTTTATTGCTCTCTTAATGTGACATAATATTACAAAGAAGTAATAAAATGGACCCCGTAAGGGCACAGCAATACTAACTTATATCTAATTATATTATTAATAAACAAGATATAGGTAGAACTTAAAAATATTACATTTTATTCAACTGTATGTACCTATTTGTATGATAGAATACCCATACACATATGTATAACTATACAAACACGTTTATCAATGGACATACGTTTACACAGTTGAGTAAGCTCCATTCAATCATAAAAACATTCATTGGTATGTATTTTTTCATGAATTAAGAATAGCGCCATCTATGGATAAATGTCATCACCGCATTCACAAACGCTTTCGTTGCTACTAGTGAAGTTTTAGCGCTCTCGATAGATGGCGCTGTTGTTGATAACAGGATTATTTTGACAGCTCGCTCACGGACGCACACGGAACGCCAGTTTGCTTAATGGCCGCCGCCGGGGTGGTTGATTATTCGCGCCGTCAGCGCGTCACTCGTTGATTGTTTACTTTATTTACATCACAGTTCTAACCGTAATCATCACTGTGTCAAGTGTTTACTGTGCACAATCAGTGTGACAAACAAATACTAAGATTATTTCGTGTGTTGAAAGTTTTTTCGTCGCGATGTGCGGTATCGTTCGCGTTGCGTTGAAATGAGAATGCATCGCCCGGTGTAATTTTTGTGGTGTATCAAATTCAAATGTTGAGTTCCAAAGGCGCTATGTGTAACAGGCAGCATACACAGGCGTGTCTCAACACGTCTTTGTCAATCAGACAGGAGATCCAGCGGTTCGAGAGCGTACATCCTTCGATATACGCTTTGTACGACCTCGTGGAGTTGGTGCCGGATCCCCTACTCGCCCAGCAGATCCGCGATCACGTCGTGGCTATAGAAGGTATGTTTATTTCCATCCCTCAGCTATTGTTTACGTAGTCACGCTGTCTCTAAGGAGACCGCGTTTAGAAGCCGAGTTAGACAGATAACTTATATTGCTCTCGCTTTACAATACTCACTGCTATATTTGCTCTAGTTTACAAGTAGCTAGTAATTGCCTTTAGTGTCTCTGTTTACCTTGTGTTGATGAGACAATACGCATAGTTATGTTGTTTACTTAGCGAACATCCTATTATCTCCGGTAAGACGTAACAAGTACTTAATAAGAGAGAAGCGGAGTTACAGTGTGGTGATTAAGGAAAACATGGAGAGAAGAAATAATGACAACCGATGTACTAATGGAACTTCGTTTCTATTCGCCAAATTCAACCGTAATCCCTTGGCTTAAGGTGCAGACTGAAGTTGTAATGTTGGGATAGAAGACATATATAAAGAACACCCCCTCACTTACCCATTTAAAGTTCTGAGTCACTCGGGACCTACCTGCGTCTACTATATCAATCAAGAAGGTAACATGCTGTCTGCGTAGGCCGAAAAGGTATGTATAAACTGTGTTTGCAAGGTTCCGATGTCTGACACGATCCCTTCGGCCTATCCAAACACACAAACCGTTTGTGTTGTAAAACTTAGGCCACTGATTTACACAGGTCAGACGAAAGCATGCCCTTCCTTTTTTTCGTAGTTGTACATTACAAGGTCATGATAATGATATCGATGTTGGCGAGATTGATCTTATTATAAACTCATATGCAAATCGTTTGTAGATTGTTTATTTCAAGATCTAAAAATACTGTGTTCGCATTATTTTTATCTGTACGACTATATGTCTTTATAAAATGACTTATTCTGTCAAAGCTATTCAAGATATTATATTCTTGAGAGGGAGTAAGAAGGGATGGTATGTTTGATAAAATTAGCATAACAAGGTTTTGTTTGGATAGATGATTAGATATCCTAAACAAGGTTAACGGAATTGGATAAAACTCAAATTAAATTTGATAAAAATTTCGGCGGTATTCCACACACAGGGGATTGAGGGGATCTCTTGGATGTCTTTATTATTCCAATTTTGAAAGACAGTCATGAAGTGGGTACATGTCTCCATCTGTCAGATATCGCCGATAAAATAACGCCCCTGGACAAGGATTATTTGTATTTTTCATGATATATTTATGACACACCTGTAATCAAGGTACATGCGGGTATGCCACAGGAAATATCTAGTATCTAATAAAATGTGTCATATTTCCTTTATAATATAGCAGTAAAGCATGTAAAGTGCGTTTTCGGCGTGTGTAATACCTTACTTTAGTCGTTAACGACGCAAACCCGCGGTAATATATGGTTTGACCTAGAAACTCATTATCGCCGACGTTAGTGGCTCGTTTCAGGTCTAAAGGGAAATCATTTAGCCAATATGACCCTTATAGGATCCTCAGTGAAAGGTTTCGTGTTATGTTCAAATTGTAAACAGTGTTCTCGTGAAGTTTATGAGTAGGATGATATTGCATTGATAAAAGATACAAAGGCTCATAAGAAACGGCGTCATGCCGTCCTCCTGGATTCTCCATAGTTCCAACATATGTCCTTAAAATACCTACGGCTATTTCCAAGATCATCGGGGTAGTTACTTTCCATAGTAAAAATGACAGTTAGATTTACCCATCTTATGTTCGATCGAACAATAACGTGATTACCCTGCTAATGTAGCGTCTTAAGTAAGTATTTATGTCGTTTAATTGAAACCAGGTTGTTGATGATTTTTGTAAAATACGCGCGTAACAAGTTGAAAACAATCATATATGTAAAAGAGGGATTTTTAATATTTTGACACCCACTCTGAAATCCCGGTACGCGATGAGTGTGTATAAAAGATATAAGGATCTAAAAATAATACATTGATCGATTCAGACTTGGGTGCCTGACATATTTTCCCGCAGGTTATTAAGTATTTTACTTTTTATGTTTACAGAACAACATTAAAATCTTCAAACTTACGGTAAACTGCGCTGTCTTATGCTACAGTTACACTGCAATTGTCTGTCTTGATCTTGACCGTCCATGCACGTCTGGAGCATAAAATTTTAAAATCGGACAACTTCTGGCTATGGATTCAACAGATGTTACATACATTTGAGTTCAATCTGGTTCGTCGGACCAACTGTGTCTCACAGACTTAGATACAAATGATAATTATAACAAAACTAAGAAAATATCCGTGTATATCTCACTATTGTTCCATTTTTTCCTAAAGTGATTCCTTCGGCAATTATTGTTTATTTTGATCTTTATAACTTTTAACGATTTTTATAAGTTTGACATGTCAGGAAACGGAGCGAATAAATTTGACAACCATACGAAGGAAAACTAAAGTTTTAAACATTTTTTACTCAATCAAAAATGCAAACTTGAAGTAGACAGGCCATTCACTCTTCATTATTGGTATCCTCGGGAAGGAGAGAGGAAACGAGGAAGATCGCCACAAAAATGGGAAGACGACCTGAATGCCATAGCTGGTGCCACATTGAGGAGCAAAGTCCATAATCGGGAACTATGGAGAACCCTGGGGAGGCCTATGCTGGAAAGCAAGGCAATCCAAATTCCAAAGTCGCGTAATTAAATATAGTGAAACATTAATGTCAAACGTTGTTAATATGATTTTTAAATGAAATATATTTGAATTTGTATTTGAATAAAGCAAACCTGACTCAATCTAACCGACTACAACGTAGTGTTATTAAAAGTATTTGAATGTAACGATTTCAAAAAAGAATGCAATTAAAGAATGAATTATTTTTGGAAACTACTGCCTTAATAAGGGAATCCCGTATTTAGCTTGTTTTCCTAGTCGTACTCTGAGGGTCGTGATTACTACAGATATTTAGTACTCTCGTACCACCTTTCTGCAGGCATTGAAAAGATAACGTATTATTAAATTTACTAACGTTGAGTGACGAATGAATGTGATGAAATTACGATTTGTGATATACCTCTATTGATTAACAATGCAATCGAAATCAAAGCAAATTATATTCGGTGAATCAATCCTATGTTAGAATAGCCATCAATTGTTCTCTGTTGAATACAATCGTCAATTGTCGACATACAATATGGGCCTACGATTATCAGAAATGCCAATGTCAGACGTATCGATATCTACATTACACATACATAAACTCACGCTTCTCTCAAAAGTTAAAAACGCTATTCCCAAAAGGCAGAGGCACATAAAAGAAAATTTCAGTACTTACCACTTTTAACAACCGTTAGGATTGAAGATGGAGAAAATGTGTATCGATATCTATGACGTGTACAAATAATGCCTAGTGTAAAGTACTGTACCAGAAATTTAACATAAAATATTCCGCAACATGGAAATGAACATAATCCCTGGAGCGTAATGCTTAATCCTATTTACCGAGCAAAATATAAGCGTGCAAACCATCAACCGGCTTACTGGCAATACTTTTTGTACCTCATTATCCTGTTTACTGGAGGTACGATATTTAGAATCGTTATTGACTTGCCGTAGTGACGTTGATGATTATGCAAAGATATACCCACGATATACCCTTCTAGTTTACGAGTCTTCTAGTACATTCCGTCAGATACAAGTTTCGTGGAAAGTCAAAAGTTACACCGAATTTAGAAGAATTTGCTTTGCATACAATTTTAGGGTAGACGTTGGATATTCAAGAAATGATATTCCTGGAAAAGTTTTGTAGGGTGCCTTTCCACCAGAGATGTGCTAAATATGCAGCTATGTTGCGAGGATGTGAAAGCTACGCTACGAGAACCCTTTTCCACCATTGCTATGCTATGTGGACCAATGAATATGATTGGTGGATCCAAAAACACCCATAGCAACGAAGCAATCGTAGCATAGCACGTCATGAAAAGGCACCCTTAACCATTATGTTGACTATCGATTGGGATAAATAACGTGCTATTGTCATGGATAACTTTTTTGAATCACTGAGACAAAGTAGTAATGATATAATGCTGCTGCGCCATGTTGAATTCTGTACTGATTCTATAATGGTGTGTAATGGTGTGTGATGTTGGCATGCATTTTTTACGACTACGGAATTCACTTCAAGACTCTCTGCAAGCAAACCTTAATTCATGAACTACCGAACTCCACAATCATCATCATCATCATCATCATCCGAGCGTTATCCCAGTGAAGTTGCATCCTTAAGGATGCTCCGGGTCCGCTACCCAATCAAAAGAATTGGCGTAGATACTAGTTTTACGTAAGCGACTGTCATCTAACCTTCCACCCCAACATCGAACTCCAAAATGACTATATAATTATCAGATTCAACTAAAGAGCTATCAATTAACTCAATGGTACCTGAAACACAGCAAGGATTACGGATTTCATTACCGGCCAGCTCCATTAGGAATATTGCAGATCTTATCTATATTGCCCGAAACTATGTATCTGTAGTTACGTGTCTGTAGCCTGCCTTACATAGAGGTAGAATCGGGAAAGGACATTTAAGTTAGTGCAATGACCTGATGTTGCATTAATCTATTGATCAGGATACTCATTTATTTTGCATTACTTCAGTCAGTCCTTGTCAACGCTTATTATTGGCTGTAATCATCTGACGATATTATTTGCTGTTGCGTAAGTAAATGATCTTTCGATCTTTACCTTTATAAATTATTCTATTATGTGTGAGCTGTATGCTATTCATGCAATACCTAAGCGAAGTTTTCTTGTTTGTCTTTTTTTTTATTTGTACAGTCTCGTATAGTCCCGTTTTTGACTACCCCCGTTTATATAATGATTGTGTTAAATTTTCTTTCGTCATCTAATAGCTTATATTATCATTAGTATTTAGTTTATCGATTTATTCCACTTTTATCGTCGATAAGGTTTACATCACTTTCTGATTGTTATAGCCCATTCCCTGAGTAATAACACCATTAGATAACTACTAGGTCGTAAAACATCGAATCTTGTGTATAGTTGGAATTATAGCAGATGTCCGACATGTCATAAATCTGTTAATGAATTTTAAATCTTATAAGATTGGCATGGTCGGCAAAGAGGGTTTAGAGGGTTTTTAAACTTCAATTAGTACTCGGTCAAATCAAATAATTTCAAGTATAAGACTATTTATTTGCAATAATATCAATCCACCAAGTTCCTGACTTTAAATATATACGACTTTGCTATTTTTCACAAGTTGAGGAAAACTAATAATAACTAATTGGCCACTAATTGGTTTACGGTCATTAAGACCAGTGACTCATCCAGACCAGTATTCAACGGCAACGTGATTCTTGAGACAGCATACGTATTGTTGTGTTATTTTCACGGACATCAATTCGTTATATTGTCCTAGGTTTCGAATGAAAAGGATTTAATCGCATATATTATGTATTTAAAACATGACGTTGCGAATCCATTACAACACTCGTGGTCAATATATAGGTGTGAACTACCTACCAGCCGCTTGACCACTCTGCGTTATTGACGTTTTGAGTTCATAATATGGGTGCTGTAAAGGACTCTAGACGTCAAGATTCGGGATATATGTATTACAATACAATACACTTCGTATTACATAATGTATACGAGATAGAATCGCTTTATAGTACGTTACACAACTAGGGTGGTAAAGCAAAGAAAGGCTGAGATCGCCGATTTTACGGCCGGAGCTGTAGGCGAGAGACGTATATATATGCGATCGAGGGCTTTATTTATTACCTCCCGTGTTGTGTACATCATTTTATTACTACACTTGGACATAAAGCGGATTTTTCCGTACGCGTAGCGTGCGGTAAAAGCCACTTTTTTGTTAGGTGTGGCATAAAATCATAAGTCATAATATTTCATTCAAAATAGAAACATATGGAATACTTTTTGAATGTCAAAAATAACAATAATGGAATAGATTCATCCTGATGTGGAGTCGTTACGTAAATTACAATGTGATATAATATAATTCATTCATGAGGTTTCTTAAACAATATCTTTAGCTCCAATAGCACTTAACTGAAAGCGGGAATGTCGCTAATTGGAGGTATAACATTTGTCCATACATCTTTGTCTAGCAAATAGTCATCTAATTTATAGTAGGCTCTATTACTTAATGTTTGTTTTACAATTATCTTAAATTTATGTTCTGGCATATTTGTAATGGCTTTAGGTAACTTATTATAACAAAGTGTACAGAATCCCATAAACGACTTCTGAACTTTTCTTAGTCTAGTGCTTACTGCTATCAATTTATCTTTATTTCTCGTATTGTATTTTTGAACGTCACATTTTGTACGAAATAACGTAATATTTTTTCTAACATACATTATGTTTTCATAAATGTACTGACAAGGCAATGTTAATATATTAATATATTTGAATAATTCCCTGAGAGAGTCACGGGTTTTTAGTCCTTATATTGCACGAACTGCCCGTTTTTGTAAGATAAAATATGGACTGAATATCAGCTGCTCTGCCCCACAGTAATATTCCATAACACATGATACTATGGAAGTAGCTGAAGTAGACGAGCCTTGCCGTAGCTACGTCGGTTAGCTATCTTATTTTTTTTATAGCATATACCGCGGAACTGAGCCTTTTTGATAGTGCTATAATATGAGGACTCCATTGCAGCTTGGAATCAACCGTGATTCCCAAGAAAACGGCGTGTTGGACGTTGACTAACTACTGCTTATCAATCTTTAAGCCTTGTATGCTGCTGCTGACGTTAAGTAGCTTAAAGAGCATACATTTTGTTTTTGTTGCATTTAGTAGGTACCAGGTTGTTAGCCGTGAACCAGTCGTGAATCTGTTGAAATACATGGTTAATGCTATTTGTAGCCTGAGTATCTCTACTTACCTTAAATATAAGTGATGTGTCATCTGCGAATAACACAATTATACAGAGGTGTTCAGCCAGAAATGGAAGGTCATTAACATATATCAGAAATAAGAGTGGCCCCAATATAGATCCTTGTGGACCTCAATTCGATTCATCTATTCCACATCCCTTTCGTATTTAGTTATATTACGCGCACTCGTGGATACCTTTGCTCAGAAAATACATTGAAATGTGGTTAGAGACACAAGCAACGAGATAAATAAAAAAATATAAATTCATAAATTTCGTTTTATTAAACCCACAATTATGTTTGGAACAGTATTTTACTCTAATTGTTGTGCTTCAGATCCGAAACGGTTTAAGTACTTACGTATTTCTTCCTGAGTTCTAAATTATTGAGCAGAGTAGACATATTTCTATTCACGTAGAGGACAACAGAACTGTAATTAGCATGGAAACACTAATACGGGCACTATCCTAATTAGATTATTCACGTTAACTGAATTAGGTTTAGGATAAGCGATCCTTCTAAATAATTTAGACGTTCAATGAAATTCTCGTTTTAAGGTGGAATATCCGAGGAGCTTGGACCTTTTTAAAGTTAATTTAACGACAAGAACAATATAAACACGTGCACAACAATTAAAGAAACGAGGAATCAAAAGACAAAAAATTGATACCTCGTCTTCATTACGGCGGAATGAGTACGAAACATTTCCGAGCGTGCGTAAAGTAGATCTAAATGTCATCTTCCACGGTAAAAATGAAAGATCTACTTTTTACCGACTTCAAATAGAAGGAAGGAGGTACTCAGTTCGTCTACATGTTTGCTTGTTCTTTTTTTATACATGTATGTTCCCCGATAACTCTTGACCACGTTGGCCGATTTTGATAATTCTTTTTTTGTTTCAAAGCAGGTACCCCGGTGTATTATGCAGGTACCCAGGTAAATTTGGTGAAGGTCTGATGATGGGATCTAGGAGGAATCGAGGGAACTCCTCGAATTTGATAGGCACGCATATGCCGATTTCGGTATTTTCTGTAGGTAACCAAGCATTGGCTCACGGAAACCACAAATTGTGGCATAGCAAGTACAAAATTGGAGTCGGGTTTTTTTTTTGGTATAAATTATTGTATAGAAATGTAGTACGTACGTTTGAAAAGTTACATGATTAAGATTACCCTTCGTTTCTTTTCGTGGCAGTTTTTTCCGAACCGGTGGCAGTCTATTGACATTTATAGGCTCATGAAATATGCCTAAATTGAAGAATAAACAATGTTGACTTCATGCTAAGCACCTGATACGCCTGATACCCGATTTAATTACGTAAAGGTACCATACGCGAGTAATTAAATACATAAATCAAAGTGCAAAGTGTGCCGTACCTGGATTAGTTTATAATTTAAGAAGCATTTCAATAATTGACACTCTCCGCCAATTCATGAGATAACTATATTGGCAAAGTAAAATTCGGTATTTATATTTTCGATTTAATTTCGATATAAAACTATATATATTTATTTATTGGTAACGTAAAAAAATATGTTATAGTCTTAAACTAAAAGATAATAATAATCATTATTAAAAAGGAAAAAAGACTAACTAAAACTAAGCATTACAAATCCAGGTCAGGTCCCCTTGGTAAGGTTCCCAACACGCAGGCAGCATTCCCGCGCTGAATTGCGATAGCAATTCTCTGCGCGAGAAAAGCTGCCCGCGCGTGGGTCGCCTGTTGCCTCCTTAAGCCGCTTGCCGAGCGCCCTGTGGAGCTCCCGCGCGCCTCTGCCCCACGGCCCAAGTGTCTCGACGCCAAATGCGAGTCGTATTGGGCGCCGAGACAATTGTATTTTCCCACCTTGGAATTCTCTCTGGCGTCCGCTGCCGCCCCGGCACGTTTGCTGGTCGAAGAGAGGTAGGACGCAGCCAACGTGTCGGCGCAAGTGGCGTCCCATACGAGCGCTCGTCCCTTCTTCCACGGGATCAACGACATCCCGTCGGGGCGCTTACCATCGCTCCGCACGATCTGGGGCTCCAGAGCGGCGGGAACATTGGCACTGACGAGCGCCCTTCTGACGATGTCGTTGAGAGCGGCATGGCGGGACAGGCGGCCGGCGCCCGAGGAACAGGCGAGACCGCGATTTCGATATATACTTATATATTTCAACGATTTAGCTATGCTAGGTTTAATTTGCAGGAAAACTAGTTATCTCCAAACAACCACGAAATGCCTCGAGCAGAGTTACGATGTCCCAGTCCCAGCCCATGAGTATCACGATCAGGGTGAATTGCAAAATAATTGTACATAGTTAAGGGCTTTAGTTAAGAAAACTTTATTGATTCCTTTGTGTTACGAAAGTTTCCCAGTATAGTTTGTATGATGTAACTTTCGTAACACAATAGTACATTACGATACAAGCGCAGAAAACAGGAAATTCGCAACGACTGGTGATAAATTGAAACACAACCGAAGGGAGTGTTTTAAATCGACACGAGTTGCGAATTACCTGTTCGCACGTGTATCGTTTGTGAAAAACCACGTGGCGGTATTGAAACCGCTAGAATAACATGTGACATTGAATCATTCTTAAAATAACAAAGGCTACTTCAGCTTACGTAATGAATAAGGCGTAAGACGCATAATACCAGTGAGCAACCTCTGTAACAATTACTACCTTACCGCTTTAATTACTTTAATAATTTGGTACGGTATGTTTGTAACTATCTGAGAGTGACACGGTACGAAAACCTTAGGGATACTGATTTTACAAAAGGTTGTATTGTTTATGGAAAATGGCCTCGCTTATGTCGTTTTGAAGTTAAGGAAAAAGTAGAAGATCACGGTCACTTTTTGTTGGTTTAGAGACTGCCGATGAATAGTCCAATAAATAAAGCGTGTTTAACGATTTAATAAGTCTCATTTTAATACAAACTAATGGGTTTAGCGATCTGTGCTTTCAAGCCAACACACCGAATGCTCAACACTAAGGTTACTTTAGTAAGAAGATAAGTCAGGATCAGGACTTTGCTAGGAGGAGATCTTAAAGAGGTATATTCCACTCATCCAATATCTTGAATGAATGAATGAATGAATGAATCTTTATTTCACAAAGAATATATGGGATGAATATATATCTTTGTCCAATATACATTTGATCAAAGAAATTGGACGATTTCATCTAACTTGGATAGGACTCCGACATTTGATCAAAGATTCTGATGACAGTTAAATCAATAACTACGCATGATTTTTTTTTTAACTTGGACAAAGATATTGGATGAGTGGAATGGGCCTCCGTCAAAGAACTTTGATCAAAGATTTGACAAAGAAATTGGACAAAGATATTGGACGAGTGGAATACCACCCTAAATTCCAGATTTTTTCAATTTATTATTCGCCGAAGTTAGTGTTAAGCAAGATGACTTTTCATATAGTTGTCTCTTTGAATCCTTACGGTTAACCAAGATGAGTCAGAACGCGACAGACAGTACGATAATTTTCGGCTGTTAACGAATTGTCTCCATTTAAAAGCACACCAAAATGTCAGATCCCATATAATCCAAAACGTCACAAACGTCAGTTCAGTACAATTTGCAGTTATAAAAGCGAAGACACTGACAGGTGAAGACCTGCCAGATATCTCTCTCAAACATATTGATTTGTGCATCAGTGAGAATAGATCAGATGTACAAAAAATCGTTCAACTTAAATTAGCGGATTTGCTTTACTCTGATATCTGTGGTCAGTGTGAACTTCATTGACTGGTCTGTATTGCGTCATTAGTTGTAACATAAAGGCCCCCACTATATTTGCTGTACGTACGTATGTACACTCTATTTCAATTGTTCGTAACATTGTAGAGCTTGGTTCATTTAACACTTCGTTTCAAAAAATCACTCTGACATTAAATTATTATTAACTAATGGCGTTTCAATTTAGCTTTTTTTAACTAGTATTTAATGCAATAGTGCCATATACGTTAAAGGGATTCTTAGATTTGTTATTAAAGACTCGAGAATATTAAGTACGACTCGTATGTAATGTTGCATACAATGTTTTTTCTACGACAGCGAAATAATTGATATAAAAAATATAATACGAAATGGTGGCAGAATAAGGGCATTGACGCGTGCCTCTTTATAAAAACAGTTGTAAATTAAAATGTATGGTAATCCATTATGATTCTCCCACCACTCACATAATGAATTGTCTATTGTATAGACTTGCCATTGGTACATAAAGTTTATTGTTCTAATACTGGTGTCATTCATTTAATTGAGAGATTAATACCTATGCTGGAGTACAAAACATATATTATGATTATTAGTGAAACATTCAATCTTAAGTAGAACAAGTACATTTAACCCACTATGAACCCTACAATAAGTAAAGTGTATTCGCTAGAAGTAGATAATAATTACACGACACCTTTGTCTGAATTGATAGTGACTAGTAACACTGTCTACGAAGCTGGAGCTCCCGGGTTCGAATCCCGGTCAGGGCATTATATGTGTAATTAGCACGAATATATGTTCCTAAGTCTTGAATGTTTTCTATGTACTTAAGTATGTATTTAACTACCTCTATATAAGTATGTATACTGTCGTCTAGTACCCATATAGTACAAGCTTTGCTTAGTGTGGGATTAGGTCAATTTGTGTAAGATTGTCCCCCAATATTTATTTTGATTATTTATTTATTTTTACAATGTTTACTTAAAAAACAGATAAGGTTGTACGTAATGTTCGGTTTATTTATAATAAACCTTAAGTCTTATTCAAAGTTACTAAGTTAAAACTCATCTTGTCTTAGTGCCAGTATTCATTACGCTGACAACCCTCCAATGACCCTAGATTTTATATTAAAACTGTCGTCTTTAATTAAAACTTCAAGAGACAAAGATTCTCGTAGAAATTCAAAAGACACACATATTTAATCAACGCTGGAAAGAAACTCCTTTAAACCTCTAATTACTTCAGTCTCAGATGCAATATCAATTAAATTGTAAACTGTAGAATTATATTAATCTTCCTTCGATTTACTACCTTTTTGCTTAGAAAAGACGGCTCCTAATTGCCCGTTTGTATTATCGTGTCTTACATCGTTATGGTCTGTTACAGATGAACTGTAAACTGTAGGATCTTGATCTAGTTTATTCAATTTACGACCTTTGGCTTGGGGCATAAATCATCTAATTCCTTGATAGTGTTGTTGCGTTTCACATCATTTGTCCCAGGTACAGACTTGATTTAATATGCTAGCGTCAGTTCATCAATCTTTGTCAGCAGGTAGGCTTCTAACCCCTCCGTTATTTGACACACGGTACCTACTAATTACAGTCGTTCTGTCACGGCAAATCAACGTGGATTTATAGGGATATTTTAATATAAGGCGTATGAAAAGGAATGTCATTTTGAGCTGACGGCTGTCTGAGCTTAAGCTGAGGGATAATAAGGCGTTACGATTGTGATTGTATTTTTCTATATGGTTCTAGAAATGTTTTACTCTGAAAATGAGATATATTTGATTATTTATACCTTCAACAAAAGAGCGTACTCCCATCTTAAAGGCCGGCAACGCACTTACAACCCCTCTGGTGTTGCGAGTGTCCATGGGCGGCGCTAATCGCTTACCATCAGGCGATTCGTCTGCTCGTTTGCCTCCTATGTCATAAAAAAAAATTGAAGAATGAATATGAAAACGATTCCAATGATATTAATATTACATGTAATGAAATGTATCCCTTTTCTTGTCAATATCTATAAGTACGCTTATAACAACGCTTAAATGTTACATTGTAAGATTAGTGGCTCTGTGACCTGCAAACAACTGGCTAAAAAATGTGAACTTCTAAAATTCTAAAAACTGACTCGACAAAAAAAATCCATATAATTATCGAAATTACTTACAAAATTTCACGAGGATCGTTTGAGAAATGCGAACTGTAGAGGAGTACAACCGGAAATTCGGACATCTGGACATCCGGACATATGAAATCATTTTTGTGGAACCTAAAACTGAGACCCTTCGTTTCACTAGGTGGAAAATGTTATGAGTACTTACGTTACGTCATATTTGGCTGATTGATGATGATGAGTTTCTGGTGGTCTCAGTGTTTCTGCGACCTTTTTAAACGATAATTAACAATTATTCATCATTTTCACACAACTGTTTTTGTCTGTAAAATTAAGGTAAATGAAACCATGGAGCATGGAGTCCCTAAACGACTTGGCAGCAAAAATAAATCAAACTATCCGATCAATCATAGTTACAAAAAGAATCGAACGCCCATACGCAAAAACAACCAATTACTTCCCTAGACTAGAAAAACAAGCGCTGCCGCTGAATATTGTATTTTTATTTTCCACTCGCATTCGCTTAAATACGTACGGAAGTTACAAACTTGGTTTAGATATTTGTATATACGTCTCAGTCTTTTGATCAACTCTCTTTTATGCTTTTGAATATATATATTTTTAGTTTTTTAGGTTAGAATTCGGGAATAGATTACGAGAAATAAGACTAGTATTTAGACAGCTGTCATCCCAGTACAAATAATGTTAATTTACGTCAAAATATCCAGTATCATTCCTCGGAGGTAATGAAATCAACTCTCTTTTATGCTTTTGAATATATATATTTTTAGTTTTTTAGGTTAGAATTCGGGAATAGATTACGAGAAATAAGACTAGTATTTAGACAGCTGTCATCCCAGTACAAATAATGTTAATTTACGTCAAAATATCCAGTATCATTCCTCGTAATCTATAGTTACAAGAAAGAAGAACAACAATAGTCATACAAGAGCAAGAAAGAGCATACAAGAGTCGGACTTACTGCTAAGTAAATTGTGTATTAGGTATCTATAATTAATACAATGTATACCTAATGAACTTGTAAAATCTCTTTCTATACAACTACCATACACATTATACCTATGAATGATGTCTAGTAAGGGTGGTATTCCATTTATTCGATTCCTTTGATCATATTCAAACACTATGAACAAATTCAAATTAAGAAGAAAATGGATAAGTAAAGACTAATTAATCATCACAAAAAATTACAATGATCAAAACGTTTGTTTTCGGAATTACATATTATCTGAGTGTATAACTTTTCTTATTAAGTGTCAAGCTTGGCAGAGTACAAATTATATCAGAATGACATTTGCTTTTCAATTATCTGTTTATATAAAAAGTCTGAGACAATAGACTTACGGTCTGGAGCACTCGAAATCCAGTATTACTTATAATTCGTCTGTTTGATAACCTCAGGTCTTCTATTGTGCCCTTTGTTGGCATTATAATAGACAATACTGCGATAGACAGCTTTGCGGGATTAGGATTGGGAATTACGTGCTTGTCTGCTCAGATAACTTTTAAATAAGATTTGCTATGTCAGGATTCAGCTTTTGTCTTTAAAAGTACGCTAACCTGGGTTTAACTTTTCTATGAATACGAAAAAGCATGGGCAATTTGGACGAAATAGGCATCTTATGGGTGAACTCGCTTCATCGTCGGCGTCATCTTTGCCACCTTGCTAGATGCTGACGGAGAGCAAACCCATTTTCAATAAAAAAAAAATCAGCTACGATGTTTAACCCATTCTCATAAGTTTGTATTGATCAGGTTTTTTTATTTCAAATAAGTAAACATTTGACCACTACCTAATAGGAAGTCCTGATGAGGTCGACTTATCTTTACGGGGAACCGTTAACTTAAATGTCACACTGATGCAGTTTCCGAACGGTTTCAGCAGTGTGAGCGGGACAGCACTATGCATGTCTATAGGGATATCCCACTCGGACTGCGGAAACCGTCTGGAAACTGCATCAGTGTGACAACCGCCATACTCATTGTCAGTTCCGAGAACCATCGTTCTTGCGGACGCCCGACGCTTCTGCCTGTAAAACCTAACCCAACAATAGAAGGCTAAAAATAATTACCACAGCTCATTGCATAACATGATTAGTGTTAGTATACGAAGCCACAACGCGTATTGAGTTACAGATTAAGAGTAAATACCAGATAATTGACTGACCGTGGCCCAAGCGATCTCATTTCGACCGGACTGACAATCGTACGTTCGTACCACTTTAATAGCTGTGTGTACACACAGTGAACACGGGAGTTTTGTTTTGTAATGGACGTAATTACTCTTCTCCTGTTCGAGTTTTTGTATATGGCAAATACTTTGTCGATGGCAAACAAGCAAACGAGGGAGCGAATTCGTCTGCAACCGTAACCTTACGCGATCATTTTAATTGTAAAAGCCGAGACATTCGGTGTGGCTTGGCCTTAAGTTGTGAGGGTGTGACAGATGTGTGCCCTGCCGAAAGGAGCCATAGGTATCATGTAAAACAAAACAGTTCCTAAGAACTTACGAAAAAGGAGTAAGAGTTTTTTTTTCACACTTTGCAAAATAAAAAGAATTGTATAGTAATGTCGTGCTATTAATGTAATTTGAGTACAACGTGTAATAAAAAATGATAGTCTTTTTAAAGGGCAAAAGGGGGCAACCTAGTCCAATCTCGTGCCATTTACGGGATACGAATACTTCTGAAGGTTGGCGTAAATATTTGTGTTCGGATTTCTTCCACTGTACTTAGAGCGAAATAAATGTTTCTCGTAGTGTAAATTACGATTAAAAGACTATTTCAGTTTCTTTTGAATTTAAAATGGATAAACATTACCTTTGATTGTGTACCACAGACGAACCACACCTTTTAATTACTTTTATAGTTAGAAATTGCAAAGCAACGTAATGGATGAAAATTAAACGTCATATAGAAACAATGACTCCATCAACCCGTTCTCTGGAACAGATGTTGTCGATGCTATTTTTACTTCAAGTGCAATGTCTAGTGTCGTGAAGGGAAACATAAATATACCGTATTGGTTGACTTCCTACGCTCACAGAGAATAAGGATTTAAGTTCTTTTGAGGATTTCAGAGAAACATTGAGTGATACAAAGTAAGGGGAGATGTTCCTTACATTTGTGTGATTTACATTTGTGTGATTCCAAAGAAAAAGAGTCATGTTTGTCAGCGTCATTAAAGCGTAATTTATTGATTGACGCAATTGGAAATCGCCTTTAAAAACCTCGACAGAGATGGACCTTTTTCAGAAAATGAATTTAGTGACACGTTATGAACTGAATAAATTGAGCTGACCCCTTTCAAAGAACCGTACAAAACAAAGACATGTGTTTTTGTTTTCTACGAGTATTTTATTTCCTCTTTTTGATTGAGATCGTTTACATCTCCAAGTTTTAGGTTCAGTTAATTGTATCGTAATGCACCCGGAGACTATACAACTACTGTCGGCAAATATTTGCCCGTATTTGTGGCGTTCCACCGATAAAGTTACCTTATTGTACTTTTTAAGGTACCTTTTGTCCGTGGAACGTCATATTTGTTTATGTATTGTGCCAATGTCGACTTTCTTGTCATGATATTACAAGATAGTGAGTGTTTTTGTAATATTTAATAAATGAAGGTAAGAATTCCAAAGCACATTTATTTTATTATTTCACAAAGCCAGAAAAAGGAATCGCACAGTTATTTATTCTCCAGAATAAAAATATCATTTGATATCCAGCATGACATAGGTAATTTACATTGTCTAATGAAACCGACGACAACAGCGCAAAATGAATTTTAGTCTATTTGGGAGTGTTTTATATATCACGACGGCTGGAAGCCAGCATACGAACATGCGGGTTCTTCAAGAAAGGAATACATATTTTATAAAGAGTCGGCAATGTTCATGAAACACCCATGGAGTTGCAGCCCGGGGTTACGGCTTGTTTGCCACCGATGTGTTTAAAAATCCCTCGGGACCCGGGTACGTCCTAAAACTATGACCAAGACCACCGGGGGATGGGCAGCAGTATCGCTGGAGTGTGGTGGAGACACTGCGATCGCCAACCCGCATGCCAAGCGTGGCGATTATGGCATATACGGGGGGTATATGTTTTAATTGGAAGAGGCCAATGTACACCACTATGTACAGCAGAGGACGTCCTTCTACTGATATGGCGGTGTATAAAAATCGGCATGTATCATAGAAAGCGGATACCATATGATGTTTAATGACTGCGCTTTGGTTTCTGAAGGCATTATGCCACGCCTTCAGAAACAAAAGCGCAGTCATTAAGCATCATAGAAGCACCTAAACACTATAGAGCCTTAACATATGCATATTTTGAATTCGAAACTAATACAATACAAGCCCCAACACGCTCATGATAAAACTTGACTTTCCAACTTCAGAAAACAATATTCTGCTTTAGGTAGCGAAGTTTGGAGAAATATTTGGTTTGGAGTCGAGTTCTGGCCGACAGTAGCTTGTGGTTATTTGGGAAAGTTTTAACGGCATGTAAGACAAATATGCAAAGTAATATTCCGTTGCTATTCCGCTAAAGAACGTGTAGGAATATCGTTTTAGAGATTTATCTTGGAATTACGCCAAGTGACGCCTGGCTCTCTTCTCTATCTGATGACCTGGTAAGGGTCGCGGGTGTCCGCTGGATGCGGGTGGACCGGTCATTGTAGCACTCTTTGCTGGGGGAGGCGTATGTCGATCAGTGGACGTCCATCGTCTGGCATGATGATGAATGCCTGACTCTATTAATAAATATGTAAGAAACTACTGTTTACAGTAAAATTAATTTACTGCGGCTTAATGCATTTTGAGCCTTAACTTGGCAGTTTTCTGTGCAGTATGTTATAGTAACATAAAAGCGGTTCGATATTGAAGAGAACTACCAAGTTAAAGCTAAAAATGCATTAAGCTGCAGTAAATTAATTTTACTGCAAACAATGTAGTGCCGGACTTGGCACCATTTCAGAGAATCTACGGAACTTGGCACCCATTTAGATCTCAATTCTTTTGTCGGTGAAGACGACAACCAATCATCGCATGTTCTTAATATTAAACTTGGCTCCCATTTTCACATTTATGTTTTTGATGGGATTGATTTTCACTGTGACAAGGTACGAAATACCCAGACATCAAATTGGTTGACCGTACCTATTTAAGGGCCCCCCACATGCTCGACTGAATTCTTATTTTCCATATAAACGTAGTTTGCCTCTCATTTTAAAATTCCGTACTGAAATAGCATGAAACTTTGTTTACACACTGGAATCTAGGCCGGAAATCAGTTTCTGTTACTAGAAATTCATCATCGTCCTAGCGTTATTCCCAGTACAATTGCATCCTGAAGGAGCCTGGGGTCCGCTACCTAATTCCAAGACTTGGCGTAGGCACCAGTTTTTACAGAAGCGACTGCCACCTGACCTTCCAACCCAAGGGGGAAACTAGACCTCATTGGGATTAGGCTTGTCAAGTGAGTGGGCAACTTGACTGTTAGAAGTTCTCAACGGGAACAAAGGGATCAACGGCTTAGCGTGCCTTCCAAAGCACGGGAGCGCTCTGTTAGTGACCACTGAAAGTGGTCACCCATCCAAGGACTAACCGCGCCCGACATTGCTTAACCTCGCATACCGCATGCGGTACGCGGGCGTCGCGGGGCCACGAGCGCTCCTGTTACTAGAAATTGTAATAAAAAAAACAATACAGTAAGTTTTTGAGTTTTTTAGATCTTGTATGAAAACCTTAATAATGGCAATTATTAGTAAAGTGAATCCTTTTTTGAAACCAGCCGATTTTTAATCACTGCCTTTTTTTAATTAACGTGGGGTTCGATAAAAGATGAAGCCAGTTTACCGGTACGATGGAAACCAGTGACTTTTATTAGCGGAAAATTTAATTTGGAGGTGATCGCAACTTGATCGAAACTTTCCTTTACTTGTAATAAACGAATTTTTAAAGTTAGTTCAAGTTGGAGTGATAATTAGGGTAGTTATTTAGGAGTAGCAGTAGCATACCCTAATTATGAGTGATAATGATTACTGAGACGATGAACGCGCGATCATGAGTGTATGTAGTGTAGTGTTTGCTCCTACGCTCGTACCAATATCGGGTCACTAACATTTTTTGCCTTTGTCTGCAATCATATTTTTGTTCTTAACATGGTTCTCTAAGTCAGTTCAGTTAAAATTCCGACGCAGTAAAATAAATCTGTGACATTGTGTTTTTGTATTCAAATAAAATTTCAATTTCACTTTCTCAGCAAAAAGAAATGCGGCCTTGGCCTTCTTCTCACTATTCATTCACATAATCTTCTCACTAACCAGTTCTTAAAACAACAACATCTATTTATAAAATCGACCTTATTAGTTGGGAATAAAACCTCATGTTATCAAATGGTCTTTACACCGAGAAATGTGACCTTCTTACATGAAGTTTCTTAATTAAATTTGAACTCTTTAAATTTAATCAGAAAGTTCATTTCCGCTTGAACTGACTTAACAGCGAGTCAGCGAACGTCTTAGATCGCAGATTCTATACAGAAACTGAGAGTCGTGGGAATGCCCCTAATTTGAACACAGTGTATTGATTAGAGTCTGTAGGTTAATGAGTTAATTAACATTTTATTATCTAATGTGAGTTATTGTTTAACCTTTTGGACCATTTAATTTTTCATTGGTTCAATATTCGTCACGGCGTGCAGTGCAAAATCAACCTAAATGCATTTCAATAAGGTTCTTCGCGTTTGACATTCCGATATCATCATGGCGCGTGAGCAGTGCGAGTGCCAGTTTTTAAACCCCCAACTTTACGTTATCTTCTTTGCCCCAACCACCTCCCCAACGCAACGCAAAAGTGGGGTGTTATGTATGAGTTTAACATATGTGTATGTAGGAAGCAGCTGTATTCAAAATTGTTACCTAAATTTGATTGTTTACTTCCTATGTATGTTTCTGTGTAATCTCCTTTGTTAATAAATAAATAAGTAATAAATCTCTGTATCGGCTGTATCTTTGTATACTTATGAGTGTCTGTCTCATGGCACCGTAGAGCTCTTTAAGATGAATCGATTTTAGTGCAGTTCTATTTTCTTTGAAAGCTGGTTTCCTAGCGCTAAACGTTGGATTTTAAAGTAGGTCGTCTGTTGAAGGTATATATGTATCCGTTACAAATAAAAAAAATCTTACGAATTATACTCGAAATTTCAATTTATTTATGCTATTTTAAGTCATAAAAAGATGTCCAAAAAAAATGTGGCGATCTGGATCTGGAACAAAATATATGGCACACCTTTTTATTATATAAAGTAAACCAAACGCAAAGTTTCAACGAATCTGAGTAAGGAGAACCAAAAACATAGATTTATGTTTAAAAAACTCCACGAACAACTTTTTTCACCATCTCCAGCTGCATTCCCTCCACTATTTTGTTATGCAGCTTCATCTCATTAAATCTTGTAATTACCTCTTTGGTTTGCTTCAACATTTCCCTTGTAATTAGTCTTACAAAGGACTAACCAAACAAGCACTGACTTTGTCGTTTTCTGTCTGTGCATTAGAGAACATGGTTGCCTTTGGCAATTTCTTATCTCGCCACATGAATTGTTTGAAAAAGAACCTTGATACGTAAATTATAGGGTGGTTTTTGCATTAGAACATGTTTTAAAATAAACAGTCGAAATGCCTTTTGTGAAACGGAATAGGTATGTTCACTTTGTTTGCTGTAATTGAGAGCGAGATAAAAAAAAACTTGAGTGCAATTTTGTTCTCATGAAAGGAGTTGCACGGAAAGTTGAACTATAATAATACTCTACTTTCCACTGCATTATGTTTTTTTGTAAATAATTAAAATAACACAAGGTTGAAGTCAAAAAGGATCGGCAACGCGCTTGTCTTCTGGAGTCGCAGGCGTCCATAAGGCAGGCCTTAAGCTTGTTTGCCACCGTCGTTGTATAAAAAAAATAGGCCAAGAGTTTATCGGGCCATGCTCAGTGTAGGGTTCCGTAGTTGCCCAATGAACTTGCTGTAAAAAAATCAATAACAAGCAAAAGGTAATACCTTCGCAGCGTTTCATACTACTTTTACTAAGAAGGGAAGACTTTTTACGATATACGATATATCTTTCATATTTTTTGGACTCATAATTCAAACATTAGAGACACATTATTTTTCTTTTGGAGTGAATATTTCCGAAAATATTCATTTTATCAAAAAGTGTTTGATGAAGACCTCTATTAATTTTGAAAGACCTATCCAACAAAAATCCACACCAAAGGATTGAAGCAAAAAAAAATTACACGCCCACTTTACGTGTAGGGGAGGTACCTACCCTTATTTTTTTATTTTACGACTTTCTCAGTTTTAATGATTTATATATCCATACCAAACTGTAGCTTTCTAGCTCTCACAATCACAGAGCAAAGCCAAGGACAGACAGACAGACAGACGGACATGGCGAAACTATAAGGGTTCCTAGTTGACTACGGAACCCTAAAAATCGATATTATTTGTACATTATACGATCGGTTTTGTGTTGAAGTGCATTTGATTGGCTACGGAATCTAATATCGCTTATGAATGCGCGGGATGTGTGTGCAAATATGTTTTTAATATGATTGAAAAGGTAGTTACTGAAATTTGAATACGACGCCCGTGCCCATACCACAGATATTACAGTAAAAAAATGCGCTCATTTATGTTGAACGATTTCTGTACATCTGATCTGTTCTCACTACTTAATGCACAAATCAGTAAGTTTGAGAGAGACAGATAAGTGATATTGATATCTGACCTGTTGTCTCCGTGTTCATAACTGAAAATTGCACTGAACAAACCTCTAAGCCTGTGCTCAATCCATCTACTAAGCAGATGCTTGGCGCAAGCGGAGAGGACTTGATCGCGTGAGTACTTTCAGCGCCCATAGCGTGCGGCATTATGCCACGTCAGCAGCGCTGGTTTCTGGTATATCTTTAGAGACCATTAGAAAAGCTGTTTGTTGGTCTAGCTCATCGCAGACTTTTGTGAAATTCTAGCATGGCCTATATATAATTCCTAGCTGATTTAACTGAACCTTAATCTTAATACTTTATTGGTTATATGTTTATGTGCTATTTCACTAAAGTTGTGACTGCAATTTTTTTTACAAAATTTTCATCTCTGAACATCTACATGTTGTCATAATATCCAGGGCTGATAAAATTTTTAAAAATCGGATTAATTTGATTTAAATTGGCTTTTTTTTAATCGCTGATCTTTTTTATTTTAAAAGTCAGTTATTAATTAAATATTTTATATTGAAGAATGAAGCTACGAAACATAATATATGATCAAATGTACTTAACATGTGAAGTCCGATCGATATTATATGAGTACGCTTCCTTCGAAGATATATGTAAATGTAAGTCCCTATATCCCAATAAGAACATTTTGTAGTGTGGGAACTCTCTCAAGTAATGATACCAATCAGCCACTACAGCGCACAGGTACCCACAGGAAACGGAAATCAGTTTTGTTCTAATACCCGACAACTGCGATGTTGCCAGTACATTAAAGTACTACTTGTTGTATTTATATCTTCGCATTACTCATATAATATCGATCGCATTTTACTTGTTAAGTTCGTTTCATCATTATATTATACATCCACAATGTAACTTTGTTATCATTACCCAACACATCCTGTTATTCATATCGCAATGTGATACACTGATTTCATCGAATAGTTGAATAACATTTAATTTTAAAAATAACTAAGTACGAGAAAAAAAGTCCATCGCCCACAACACTTTTCAACTCTATTCTCAGAGTCTACCTGTTACACCTCTGGAAAGTAACGGGATACTTTACTATACCTATAATACTACTTACTCAATTACATCTAGGGTTGCCAGGTTCTTAACTTCAAAAGCCAGACATGGCGTTAAAAAAGCCGGACATTATGTATGGCCACAAAAGTCGGACATACTTACCATTTTTACCAGGCGCTAAACTTCAAAAGTCGACCTTGACTTTATTTTTGTTATTGTTTTGTTGTTTGTAATGCACATATTTTTAGTCGATGGTTTATAAAATAAATAATAATACAATAAATAATAATAAATTGATAAATAATAAACAAAAGCGGGACAAACTCCGGACTGGCCGGACAGGACCGTGAAAGACCGCACATAAACCGGACACCTGGCAACCCTCATTACACCAAATTGACTATAAAATAGACCAACATTAATAATTTGACTCCGTAAGCAAAAATTACATTTTTCCTACCTTCATAGATATCTATGGTCTATGTCTGACACCCAAGGTGGATTTCTGCCCAAAAAGGTGAACTGATGATGGATGACCTGGTAAGAAGGTTACGGGAGACCGCGGTCGGCGCAGGACCGGTCATTGTGGCACTTTTTGTGGGAGGCCTTTTTGTGGGTTCAGCAGAGGACTTCCTTTGGCTTAAATAATGGTAAGTTAATAAATAAAATAAGTTAATGTATTTTTTTCATATCAAAATTTTTAAAAATTGTCTGACTAAATATTCAAATTCTATAAAATAATCAAACCTGCTTACAAAATATCACGAGAAACGGTTGAGAACTGCGACCTGTAGAGCATTTTTTCCGAATCTGAAACGGAAACCTTCGTTACACTCGGTCAATAAATACCTTACTCATCACCAGCTACTTGATTGTCACTTTTAGTATGGAAATAGTTAATTGTTCAACAAGAGAGCAAAGTTGATTTTTGTTGCCAGTGTTGATGTTGAGTCCCGAGCAAGCGAAAGATGCTATAATTGAATCACGAGCGTAGCGAGTGACTCAAAATTATAATCTTTAGCGTAGCGAGGTACTCAAGACACAAGATGCCAATATCTTTGCCCTCGTGTGATTACATACAACTTCTCACCTCACCGGCGAGAACATAAAACGCAAAGGAATAGTGACAGAGAGATTGAAGTTTAAATGTTCCAAGTTTGTATTACACCCTACAGTATGAGAAAATGACCTGCGACTTACCTACGATATGAAAAAAAAACCGGCCAAGTGCGACTCGGACTCGCGCACGAAGGGTTCCGTACCGCATGATCTATAAAAAGATTCCGACTCGCACTTGGCAGGTTTTTAATATTTTTTGTTATAGCGGAGCCAGAAATACATAATCTGTGCAAATTTCAACTATCTAGCTATTACGGTTCTTGAGATCTAGCTCGGCGAGTGGTAGCCATGAAAAAGGGCACGTTCACGTTTCACGTATCACGTTTTTTGTATGGGAGCCCCCCTTAATTACTATTATTATTGTGTTTTTAGTATTTGTTGTTATAGCGGCAACAGAAATACACAATCTGTGAAAATTTCAACTGTCTAGCTATTACGGTTCTTGAGATACAGCCTGGTGACAGACGGACGGACGGACAGCGAAGTCTTAGTAATAGGGTCCCGTTTTTACCCTTTGGGTACGGAACCCTAAATATTTCTCGTTGGCAGCAAAATTGCATGGTTTCAAGCAGCAAAATCGCTATGATCCCTCCGCTGAGGAGAAAATGTCATTTTTCTTATTACACTCGCTCGAAAACGTTACGTAGCAGCCCCTCTGGAACTCAACACAACATAGCCATAGCAGCGACTTGTGCGCATAACGTACTGCACAACATTATCACTCCATCGTGATCCTCGGAGTGTGAAATCGCAATACCGTTGCCACCAAATAACGGTGAGATACATTATGCTTTATTTTAAAAACGGCTTAACTACAATCTATTCACTATAGTACGTATAACCTTTTCGCTATATAGCAAAAGGCGCTTTTTAGAAGGAAGTACTTGTGAGTTAGGACATTTTAGAATTGGTGTAGTGTAAAAGAGTTCTTATAATCCGTACTGCTCTAGGGATACTGTTATTAAACTTTGATATGTCAGTTTGATGAGGAATCGAAGTGTGACCATTTTTTTTTAATCGTATGGCATTTATTTACGTACCGTGAGATCTTCGAGAAGACAAGTACGGTTGCCAGTTTTTGTTGCACTTTTAGCAACACCCAGGGGTCACGTGTAGGGTAACGATGGGTACTCCCTACGGACGTGGTGCAACTTCGACCCCCCTTGTCAAGTAAGTGGGCAACTTGACTGTTAGAAGTTCTCAAGCCACCCGAAGGCCTCTAACTTGGCTTAACGACTGCTGTCGTAGACCTGGCGGCTTGAGAACTTCTAACGGTCAAGTTGCCCACTCACTTGACAAGCCTAATCCCAATAAGGTCTAGTTTCCCCCTGGGGTTGGAAGGTCAGATGGCAGTTGCTTCGGTAAAAACTAGTGCCTACGCCAATTCTTGGGGTTAGGTAGCGGACCCCAGGCATCCTTCTGGATGCAACTGTACTGGGAATAACGCTAGGAGGATGATGATGTATATAGGATAATAATAGTAATATTAGTAATGATGAAAAGGTAGTATTAAAGAGTTACCCAAACTCTTACAAACACAGCCACAAACGTGCCTAGGTAATAAACGTATTTCGAACGTAACACCACAGTGTAACACGCAAGTTTCTTGAAGACCTCTAATAATTGCGGACAGTAAACTCTAATATGTAATTAGATTCCATCAAATCTACCAAGAAATGTCATTGTCACAATGACATCTGTCAACTTCAATATGTGGGACCAGATGTCGCCAACCCTTTCTTAATAGTAAAAAATACAATTATCTAACTAGGTGAATAATATATTGAAATCCCTGTCTATGTATGGAATACGGAAGTTACTTGCTGCATCAAAATACGTAATTTATTATACATACCTTTAATGAAATGCTGCAATTGCCTACATAATGCGATACCTACTCCTACTACCTACACATTATGAAACAAATATGTTTTTAGTAGCGGCCCAAACAAACTTTCTGGACTTCTCTATACTATGTGTAGAAGATACAAAGAAAAATATTTTATGTCACACCTGGCCATAAAGTAGCTTTTTACGCTCGCTACGCGTACGAAAACGTGTAGGCATGAAATGATGTACACAACACGGGAGATAAAGAAAAAGCCCTTGATCGCATATTTGAGGCCCTCGCTTGCAGCTGGGGCCGCAAACATCTGCGATCTCGGGCTTTCTGTTTTATCTCCCTAGTGGTGTAGTATACTTACTATTAAAGATATCGTCACTAGGCACTACGTACATAACTTGCTCAGCTTGGCATTAAGTGAGGTTGATCTGTCTGTTAAAGACTGTCAAATCATATAATTTATGTAATTTTTATGTGTCTATGAAAGTCCAAATCTGTAATAAAATTAAAGACTTGCCATGGTAGAAAATTATCCCTATTTTTTAACAGCTGGCCTAAAAAGGGTGGCCTAACAGTGTATTGTGTCAAATGAAAACAACAATATTTTTAATAAGTTTATTTATTCTTCAAGTTCCGATCCACTCAATTCATCTTCACCTGTGTTTATAATAAACGGCTCTACAACATCATCAATTAAATGATCTAATTGACACATTTCATCCTCTACTTTAATAACATGATCTATGCACGATCTCCAGCGTTCTGGTGTAACAAGCTCCAAACCTTCCTGGAATAATGTTTTGACCTCGGCCATTTTAAAACTTTTATTATTTTTGGCGACATGTCCTTTTACCTGTGCCCACACTAATTCAATAGGGTTTAGTTCACAATGGTATGGGGGGAGTCTTAAAATGGTTACATTGTGAGCAGCCGCTAATTCATCAACTGCCATTTTGCTGATCTTGGGTTGGCTTTCTACCAGAGCCCATAACTCCGTTTTTATCATGGACATGTCACAGGGTATATTCCTTTCATGCAGCCATTGAATAATTTGGCCCTTGTTCCACCTCTTTACAGGGCCACTTTCCATTTTTCTAGAATGGTATGGAGCATTGTCTATGACTAGTACAGAATTGGGCTTAAGCCTTGGCAATATACCAGTCAGCCACTCTTCGAAATGCTGAGCATTCATTTCTTTATGGTAGTCATCAGTATTTTTCTTCGATTCAAATAATAGTAGTCCATTTTCTAAAAATCCTTCATCGCTGCCAATGTGGCTTATAATGAGCCGCCTTCCTTTTCCTGATGGAGCCTTCAGTCCGGTTGTAAGACCCTCTAAAAATGCTTGTCGAGATGACAAAACTTTTGGGTCTTGCCACACTTTGTTTACCGTGTGCCCTTTAACAAGAAAGAATCAGATTAAAATAAAAATTACTACAATTACTCGTAAATCTCGTAACATAGTGATGAATAAATGTTTACAATCACTTAATGAATACTTTTGGTACAGGCAACATCAAAGATATTTAGTTGTTACACTTTTACAAATTTTTACAGGAGTAAGGATCAAAAGTGTAAACATATTTTTAATGTCAATTGTACAATGTTTTATTGCAACTATTATTCCAGAATTTTTTTCAATTACTTATTAAGACAATTCTAATGAGCCCAAACAAATTATGTAAATTATAATATATATACCTTCATTAACCCAAGTCTCATCTTGGTAATATATTGGTCTTCCCTCTCTGCGATATTGTTTTATTTTTACCAAATATCGTTTTCTCCACAATATTATATCAGCCCGATCAATGAGGCAGCTATGGCGTTTCCGACTTGCATATTTGAAATTTAGGTGCTTAAGTACCAGTCGCAAGGTAAATGCAGACAAATTTGGTAGGTCCGGGTCATCATTAACAACCTGCAACACCTAAGAACATAATAAAAATTTTAGTACATTGTCAAGTAAGTATTCATGCTTTGTGTTTTTTTTTTAAATACATGCTTGTATACATAGAAAACATCCAAGACTGAGAAACAAATATTCGTGATAAACACAAATAAATCCCTATGCAAACCCGGGGCCTCTGGCTTTGTAGGCAGGGTCACTACCAACTAGGCTACGGAGGTTGTTATCATTAATTAGAACATTTTCTGCTTTTTAAAAGATGGTAATATTGCCATCATACAGCATTACATTATAACAGTAATAAATGGTCATGATTACAATTAAAAAAATACCTTTTGAATAGTAGGCGGCTCATTGCGATGGAAAAATTGATGCACTATCCGTCTAATGGCTGCAAACGTAAACTCGTCCAACTTGTCAATTACTGCCAATTTCGGGCCAGGTTTCTTGGGCGAAGCGAATTCGTTGGTCGTATTATGTTCTTTTAGTATATTTCTGACGGTTCTTTCGGATATTCCCAATATTTCCGCCACTTTTTTAGCACATTCAACTTGTGTCCAATACTTGTCCTGGGGCCACGTATTGTACGTATATTTGTAGCAGTTCATCACCATACATTTTTCGGAAACACTCATATGAGATGCCGGTCTTTTCCTTGGTGGGGAAAGAGAAATATTCTCTTTCATGTCCTGGGAGGGACCTGCCACGGGTTCCATTTTACTTACGTAAAACGAAAACTCACGTTCACGGTACAAACTTAACAAAGAGTCAACGTAAATACACAAAACAAACTTAACAGTAAACAAAAACTCAACAATGAAAAATACCACAACGAGGAAAGAAAACATTCGAGCGCTCAAGACAGACGTCAGATGCCGACACAAACTACTAAGAAGATACTAGATGCCGAATGAAGTGACAAGTGTCATGGCCGCCATACGTTCCCCATAAAGGGCGTACTACACAACACATAAACAACCCCATATGTGAATTTCCTTTTTGAGGTGAAAAGATATGCACTCAATGTTAAGACAATAATGGTAATTATATTAAAATTGATTACCAAAGGTGGTTTACACCTGAGTTTTACCATTCCTAAACAAACATTTGTACCACAAAATAGTTTTTATTAAATATTAATTTGTGCGACAGCTTTTTTATGAAGTCTGGTTATTTAAACTGAGTATTTAAACACAATAATTAAAATTACCAATAAATGTTGTATATACGTCCATTATTTCACTAAATTTTTTTTTTCTATTTATTGAACGTTTTATTCTAATGGCAACACAGTGGTAGCTTTGATGGAATCTATTTACATATTTTAGTTTAAAATAGTTATCGCAGGTCCTTGACCGCACCAAAACAAGATCCAATAATCATTCCGGCATCACTTTGGCTATAAATGCGAAAACCAACGCAAACACGTGTCTCAAGGAATCCCGGCGGTGTAAAAACAATCTTCATGCGTTCGAATAAGGTTGAGATTGGTAGTAACCGCTGGCACGACATGTGATTTTGCTGAAATTACAGTTATAGGAGCGCATTTGTTTTATGCGTGGTAGCCCTATTGGAAGAGACACGCGGAGCGGACTTCCTTTATTCGTGTACTGTTTCCCTCTTGCAAATTGATGATTACGAGTATACGAAAGAGATGGAATGTGTCAGCTGTAAATACCGCACATCTACATTTGGGCTAGCATATTATTTGCAAGGGTTACAGTTCTTATCTTGTTGACTTAAAGTCTATTTTTCTCCAATTGAATCACTGATAACTTGGTTTGTTACCCACAAGGAACGAACGTAGGCCGAACTACACAAACTCGTATGCGATAAAAAAGCAAATTTTATTCCACGTGTGAAACCGGCTTAGATAATACCCAATCGCATGCAGTTACGAACTTTGCCAGTGATCTTTATATATCAAACTTAAGGTCTAAAATCGATGCTCATTTGAATAATGTAGCCGCAATGTGAGACCAAATAGTTTGCTGCGATTACGGAATAAGATCCTGATCTTTAAGTGAAAGGTATAATGTTTATAATCGATTGGCATTGTAAGATCCAAGTGTAAATTGTAAGTTGGGTTACAATACACCCACGTGGTCAAGTTTGTGTGATTTGATTTTAGATGTTTGCATGCCTTTGTAGGAGGCTTCCTGACCTACGAACGGACATATACACAGACATGATAATATCTTATCTCAATATTATTGTGTTTCGACTAACAACATGTGGATTGCACTTACAATAAACTAATGACATTCAAAAAACCATATTATTTTAACATATTACGATACCCTAGTGAAAATAATAATAAAATAAAAAGTATTGTCAAGGGCTTAAATTTCGAACCTTTAAGAGTGCGCAGTACGCTCGGTTCTCCATACAAACGTATTTATGCTCTCATTTTAAAACGCCATGCTAGAATAACATGAAACTTTGTATACACAATGGGATCCGGCATATCTAGGTCGGAACATAGTTTCTGTTGCTTGAAATTATAATAGAAAAAAAAAAATACAGCGATTATTAAGGTTTTCATACAAGCCGAAAAAAACTCAAAAAACCGCTGTATTTTTCTTCTTTTACAATTTCTAGCAACAGAAACTAATTTCCGACCTAGATATGCCGGATCCCATTGTGTATACAAATTTTCATGTTATTCTAGCATGGCGTTTTAAAATGAGAGGGTAAATACGTTTGTATGGAGAACCGAGCCAGACCGAGCGTACTGCACCCTCTTAAGGAAAAGGAGATTCAAAGAAAAAAATTGCTACATGGGAAAGAAATTGAAGAATTCCACCGTACAGTCCGCAGCAAAAGTAGGTAGATAATCATTTTAGTACCCGGACCCGGACCCGGTGAGGACCCGGGTATGTCCTGAAACTACGACCAAGACCACCGGGGAATGGGCAGCAGCGTTCCTAGAGCGCGGTGGTAATACTGCGATCGCCAACCCGCATGCCAAGCGTGGCGATTATGGCATTCACCCCCCATGAAATTGGGGGAGGCCTATGTCCAGCAGCGGACGTCCTAGGGCTGATATGGAATCATTTTAGTACATTGTTGCCACTTTCACTACTCGTACTTTGACGTATCCCAACTGTCGCAGTATTGTTATGTTAGTGCGATAAAGTACTACACTGATCTGACTGACTGACTTTTACTATTGACTGTACCTTAGAAATGAAAATGAAAATGAAAATTATATTTATTGGTTATCAATATATCAGCTTAAATATATGTGAAGTACAGAGTGCACTTCTAGATATTTAAATAAGCCTAAGAACGGTGTCCTGTGCCCTAAACTAGGTAAACCTGTCTTATAGGGAACAGGGTATTCTGATGCTCATTTTGAGATCGCTAAATGCTACATTGTTACCTATTTGATACAGAAGCGAAATACATTTAGTAATGGCTTTTAACTTAAGAAACTAGGACAAACATCTTGGATTACTAAAGATCACTTAAAGGAAGACAGTAAGTAAATAACTTAAATACGTACTTAGTTCGTAAATTCGTGATTTAAACTTTATTTTGATATATAACGAAGACGTATTTCTATAAAACGATCATAAGCTAATTCAGATTTTAAAAACATATCCCAATAAAGACTCGAAGTCCTCATATAAAAGAAAAGAGTTTAGTTTTTCTTACTCAAGATAAGAAAATAAACTTTTAGAAACAATTTATAAAAAGGAAAGCGCTTAATCCTCGAATATTAATGCAGATTCCGCTGCAGTGTTATTAGTTACTTTGCTGCAGGATTCCATGCCAAGAGGCCAAGGCTTTCGTGGTTAGTTTTATGCTGTGTGTCCTCGTATTCAAATATATCTGTACACTTCTGAGTTTTCAAATACATTTGAGCATGCACTCTTGACAAACGACTGGCTTGGTGTAAAGGATGAAGAGAAGAGGCTAATACCTAGGTCGCGAACTGTCCTCTTATTCACAAACCGACTTGTCACCTCTCACCCCTCACCTCACCCGTTTTTACATGGAAACTGTCAAAATTTGACAAATGACATTTGACAGTTTCTATGAAAACGGGTGAGGTGTCAGGTGACGGGTGAGGACGTGTTAGTTGGTTTGTGAATAAAAGAGGAATGGTAGAGTTGAGTCATAAATAAATATTATAGGGACATTCGTTACACAAATCGAACTAGTCCCATAGTAAGCTCAATAAGGCTTGTGTTATGGGTACCAGACGGCGAGATATTTAATAGATAATACTCGTATACTTAAGATGGCGCAGTACGATCGGTGTGGATCGGTTCACCATACAAACGTATTTAGGCTCTCATTTTAAAACGCCATGCTAGAATAACATGAAACTTTGTATACACAATAAGATCCGGCATACCTAGGTCGGAAATTAGTTTCTGTTGCTAGAAATTGAAAAAGAAAAAAAATACAGCGGTTTTTTGAGTTTTTTACGGCTTGTATGAAAACCTTAATAATCGCTGTATTTTTTTCGCCATTATAATTTCAAGCAACAGAAACTAATTTCCGCCCTCGACAAGCTGGATCCCATTGTGTATACAAAGTTTCATGTTATTCTAGCATGGCGTTTTAAAATGAGAGCATAAATACGTTTGTATGGAGAACCAAACGTACTGCGCCCTCTTAAATACGTAGAAAACATCCAAGTTTCAAGAACAAATGTTTCTGCTCACCACAGAAACAAATGCCCTTACCGGGATTCGAACCCGGAATCTCTAGCTTCGGAGGCAGTATCACTACCAACTAGGCAAAACAGACAGGCGCCATATACATAAACTGAGGATAGGCCCTCTCAGCTAGTAATTTGGTACCATTGGTACGAATGCAAGTCAGAAGAATTAAAACCTTCTAAACAGGAGGTAGATTCTATATTTAAATGATAGAACGTGTTTGACGTTTTATAAACCAAATCTGATTTGACTGTCACTCACAATTTCTGAGTAAGGTAAAGCGAATAATGTTTCACATTAAATATGAATATTCCATGTCTGTTTTAACAGACGGACGGATTAATTATAAATGATTCTCGCCTCTGACATGGACAATGCAGTCAGGATCAATAATGCACTGTTTGTACAAGTGGTGTTGACTCGCCGTGATGCCGGTACGTTTATGACACAGCTATTAATAATAATAATAATAATTTATTTAGCAAAAACTTGTTACATAGTTCAGAGCATTATCCATCAGACCCCAAACTAGGCTGTGCCTGTATTTTGGCAGTCTGCGAGTGCGATTAATGAGATTGACAATAGTGTACAAGACAAAGAACTTAAACATTATATAAATATAAAAATGCATGCTTGTGTGTGTGTGTGTGTGTGTGCGCGCGCGCGCGTGTGTGTGTGTATGTGTGTGTGTGTGTGTGGGTGCGCGTCTGTGTGTGTGAGAGAGGGTATGTATTTAATGTTGGAGATTCTACAGCTGCATTATGGATTCAAATTAGTATTTGATTAGGTTTTCGGTTTCAGCGTAAGTTAGCGTTAGTAACCATTTCTTCACCACACTTTTGGCTTTACAAACGGAAAGCATTTTAATGTTCTGGAAATCGCAAATCCTGTTATATGCGTACGGATGTGAATAAGCAGGAGACTTTCGGGCCAGAGCTGATTTAAGTGGTCGCAAGTTATATTGAAATGCATACCGTTATATACAATCGTCTGTAGCACAGTGGAAAATATATGCGTGCACTCACCCTTCGCGAGGAAATGCGAGGAGGAACTTCCGAAGAGTTCGAAACATGTCAACCGGATTGACAGTTTATACGTGAGTTATAACCGTTTTAGTGATATAGTTTTAAACGAATGTTTAAGTACTAGCTCACAAAGTTGGATATTTCTCGCTATTTGTACAAACAAAAAATTCCTGAACATTGTTGCATTACGTTTCCTAGTGCACACAAGACATACACGTGGTTTTGTTTTGATGGAGGCACAGACTTTTCATGCACGCAAGACGGAACTCGATTTTCCATACAAACGTAGTTTCGTTCTCATTTCAAAACGCCGTGCTGAAATAACATGAAACTTTGTATACACGGGATCCGCCATATCTATTAGGCCGGAAATTCGTTTCTGTTGCTCAAAATTGTAATGGAGAAAAAAAACCGGCCAAGTGCGAGTCGGACTCGCGCACGAAGGGTTCCTTATCAGAAAAATAATAATAATTATTATTATTTTGATTTTAGTATTTGTTATTGTAGCCACAATAAAAATACATAATCTGTGCAAATTTCAACTGTCTAGCTATTGCGGTTCTTGAGATCTAGCTCGGCGAGTGGTAGCCATGAAAAAGGGCTAAAATATCACGTTTTTTGTATGGGAGCACCCCTTAATTATTATTATTATTTTGTTTTTAGTATTTGTTGTTATAGCGGCAATAGAAATACACAACCTGTGAAAATTTCAACTGTCTAGCTATTACGGTTCTTGAGATAGGTACAGCCTGGTGACAGACGGACGGACGGATGGACAGCGAAGTCTCAGTAATAGGGTCCCGTTTTTACCCTTTGGGTACGGAACCCTAAAAACAGCGATTATTAAGGTATTCATACAAGACCTAAAAAAGTCAAAAAGTAGCTGTATTTTTTTCTATTACAATTTCTATCATCCCATTGTGTATACAAAGTATTATGTTATTCCAGCATGCTGTTTTAAAATGAGAGCGAAACTACGTTTGTATGGAGAACCGAGCTTCTTGCGGACTCTATCTCTGGAACTTCCGTTCTGAAGCATGTAATAAATTTCGCATCTGTATACTTCTACTATCCAGGAATACCCTGCCTTTCAACATACTCATCGTCTAGGAATTTGGTACACAATAGTGCTTTAATACGTATCTCAAAACAAAACAGCATCAACCCAAGTACGGTATTAAAAATTGGACACAATTGGCACGTAATAAGATTGAAATTGGAGTAAATTAGGTTGGTGAGTTGATGCGTTGTTATTTTTAAAGTATGATTGTCTTATCCTCTAATTGAAGTGCCAATTTAGAGTTAAACGGGAATGATGTCAGCTCTAAAATAAAATGGGCGGGGTCACGGGAAACAGTGGATCAAATTCTTGGCTAAGAAATTTCCAATTTCAGCTTAGGAATGTCTGAAATCATTAGGTACAGTACCGGCCAATAATATTTCACCTTCGTGCTGTCTCTAACTTGTTTAATACTTCCTAAACGATATACATTTTATAACATTAAGGTACTTGGTAACAGTGAACGGTAAGAAGAATTTAGACTCCTTGTAAGACCGATAAGAGATCCACCACCACCATATCAGCCCTAGGACGTCCACTGCTGGACATAGGCCTCCCCCAATTTCATGGGGGGTAAATGCCATAATCGCCACGCTTGGCATGCGGGTTGGCGAACGCAGTATCTCCACTGCACTCTAGGAATGCTGCTGGGAATGGGTCCCTGGTGGTCTTGGTCGTAGTTTTAGGACATACCCGGGTACGGGGGATAAGAGATCTGGTCACACAAAACGGTTTGTTTCGGAGAATTTTAGTGATATTTTAAATTTAAAGGTCATACTGTAAGTAGTCTTTTAGATTTTCATTCATGTTGCTTTGTACAAACCTTAGTTCTTGTGGATTGTTAAAACCTTATTCTCTACTCTCACTCCCTACTTTTTCAGCTCTTTAGTCTTCCTGATGGATTAACTCTGTCATGTGAAATCAGATCTAAATTAGTTGCCAAATTAGACCATACTAAAAGTTATAAAGTTTCTCGGTAGAAGTTGAATAGAAAGAGGCATGAAATGTATTAAAAATTAATAGAGAACACACTACAAAGCGTTCAAATGAAAAATATTTAACCTTACTATTAAATTGCTCGTAAATATAACACTTTGAAAGAAATAACCACAACACAACTTGTAAAAGGTTATAACAAACATTACTTAGCGACTTCAGCATTCACAATGAAGTAAATAAGTATAAAGGAGGTTATACACTGACAGTGGACTACCGGGAATATAACCTGTAGATAAAGTGACGAAAATTACGAAATACCTAAAAACCTTTTTACCTGAATTGGAAGATTTGAAAGTGGTTTAATTTGGCCCGAGTTATGTTATACTCGTATGACTTAAAAAAAAAAAAAAACAAATTTTAACAAAACGGCTTTAGTTACTATATCTTCTTGAAAATAACATCGTCCACCCAGACAAACCAATTAACGTGAATCATAAAAAAATATAACACAGGCAGATGAAACAAATTGAGGAAAATATAGAACCTTATCCTGGTTAGTACATTATAAAACATTATACTATTGTAATGGAGCCTTAATTTTCGCCTGAAAACTCTTCCACTCGAGGGTTAACCAACTCCGTCTGTGGCTCGCAAGATATCCCATAATGAGTTTACGCGGCCCAAGTTTTGCGAGATATATTGAAAACTAGGGAAATAGGACTAGTTTGACGCTTATAGTGGTTTTAAGTTTAATGGTTACAGAAGATCTCAAGAGAAGCTGCTCGTCGTTTCAACCGTTGTCTATAACTGAAATAGGATCTTAGCCTCTGAAATGTGAGCTACTTTTCCCAATTCTGCGCCGTTTCCTGCCAGTTGTCAACTAGGGGCTGACGCAGATCCGCCTCCACATTGTCTTCTCAGCGGATACCTGGGCCGCTTTCCTCACCTCTGCTCTGTAAATAGATATACCTTTAATTGAAATTATAAACAGTAAAAAAAAATTCGGTACCTAACCGAAAATAGATAGGTAGGTGATAGTAATGACGGCGTCTAGAACGCTATTACATAGGAAAAAACATGTGTTGGAAATCACCCAAGGGTCATTACTTTGAGGGCACGACTTTTGCGAGTTGCGACAACATTAGACATATTTGGTGCTTAAAAATTTCAACAATGTCGATATTATACTAAATAATGTCGTACGCTTCGTTGTCTGCATCGAGGTCTTAAAAATAAACACGCGACTATCATATGTTACGCATGTATTTTTCATTAACTTCGTCCCTCAGTGGAACTCCCTATAGCTACGTTTCAATTCATTTTCCGCAAAAAATATTCTTGTGTACGTATCGTAAAATATGGTTTCAAAAACGTATTTAAAACCCACTTCATAAATATGTCAAAGAAAAAAGTAATGTGATGAATGAAGCTTCGTAAAACTCCCGTTAAATGGCGTGCGTCGACGGAAACAATAAAATTCGTAACTAAGAGATAATTCACTGAACACAGCTACACGTACATATTCATTGAGCTGGTTTTATGTGGCGATTAGACATTGAGTACATATTCACATCTCGTGGGCAACAGTAAACTCGACAGTCGGTGACAACAGTGTTATAGATGATATTATAATTATTTGTTGTTTAACTTAGTATCGATTGTGCCCTGCAACAAAATATTTTTATTATACATTTATCTAATATTGACAATACAGCAAAAAAGTCAAGGCTGTCTAAATTTTACAACAAAATTATGTTGTATAATATATTTTTTATAGACAAAAATAAATGTTTTTTTTTCATTCTATTTTTGTTAAATTGTATCAGATCTGACCGTTGCGTCACATCATATTTCACCTCAGATTTTCCTAACTCTGGATACATCAGTAGTCCAAGAAATCGATACGTTACGTTCTGAATTTACTTTCCGGTGAAATAGAAAAATGTGAGTACAACCAAGGAGACGGTCATTTCAAAAGGTTTTTATTCTACAGGCTAATGTTTCGGGGCGGGTCGCAAGCGGTCATAATCTTTTCATAGTTTATATAAAACTAAGGTCTTGATTTTTTACACGTTAACTCCTTATTGATTACATGTTTTGTTTCAAATTAAATATCTAACCACCTTTCTACCCGCCTGTACCGACAATACGGAAACCGAACGTTAACTAAACCACGACCCATAACGTAACGTTTAACGTCGCGGGGTCAACGACCCGAGATAACTGATGATTGTTACCATTAAGCCTGCTCGAGCTGATAAGGGGTAGATCACAGACATATTTAAGTAGACATAGCATTCTGACTTGATGAAATCGAAATAAGTATTTAACAGTAACAGTGGCAGTGGGCGGGGCACATTCCACGTAGAACCGATGGCCGTGAGGCGGAAAGGTTCTTCAGCGGCGACGACGTTCTTCGGCTGATATGATAATGATGATGATGATTTAACAGTAAGTTAAATCACAGATGAAATACTAGTAACAGATGCTACATGAAGCTGGACGGGGTGTACCGATGCAGTGATATATCTGTATCACTCTAACGGCCCTGCCACGACTTCGAATGGCGGCGGCAGCGGCAGCGATTTTCCTAACACATTGCGTGTGATGCCAACTAACTGCAGTGCATTGCGCATCTCGACCATGCAATGAACGGATAAGACGCTTGCCGCGCCGCAATTCGTGTAGAGTCGTGGCACTCGTGGCCGGGCTGTAATGCTCTTCGAGAACATTAGGCTAGCGTGATGTCATTTCATGTGCACTGATGCGCGCGTAAATTGGACTGTGGGACTACTTGTGCGAACGCGGCGGGTGAATCTCCGCGAGCTTCGTCCTGGCTGCCTGGTAACGTCAAAGTTTTATGAAGTAATTTCAGAATAACGTTGGTTCGGTTCGTGTTTGGTCGAACCAACACTTGGTCGCATTATGTATGTCAGCTGCAGAGAAACCTGACCCCCCTGCATACAAAATTCTATGCAAAAATTGTAAGATCGGTATGGTCATCAATTGCACCAATATTTGAGCGAAAAATGTGACGTCATGGCCAAAAACATGGAAGTGATATAATAACCAAATGACGAGTATGACCTAAAGTGTTTTATTTTTTTATTTTTCCGTTTTAATGTCGACGCTTGCATTCATAGAAACATAGAAATTGCTAACAGAAGGATTCACTTACATTAGTTGCATTATGTTATAATTATAAAACTCAAACAATTTTTTTTTTTGCGTACAACCATAAATTTATGGATTATGCACAATGCATTATATGATCCTTGGTAAACTTAGTTCGCGCGTGATCTATCTAGATGCAAGTCTGTGCCATTAAGCTGATAAGGTATAGATTTATTACTTACAAACATTGACAAGGTTGAGGTAAGGGTTGCCTTACAATAGGGTAGACATTTGAAAGTGGTGCCTACACCCTAGCTGTTTGCGGGATTCGTGTGTATTTTTAACCGACTTCAAAAAAGGAGGAGGTTCTCAATTCGATTGTGTTTTTATTTCATTTATTTTTTATGTTTGTTACCTCAGAACTTTCGACTGGGTGAACCGATTTTGATGATTCTTTTTTATTTGAAAGCTGGTGCTTTACGTGTGGTCCCATTTCAATTTGGTCTAGTTCTGACAACGGCATTCATGAGAAAACCATATAAGTCTTTGCATTAAGTATTTGCGCGTCAAATACACGAATAACTCAATATCACGCCCACCGATTTCGATGATCCTTTTTTTATTGGAAAGGATGTACTTCAAGAGTTGTTTGATAATATGGTTTAGGTTTTGATTATGGGATCCATGACAAAGTAACGTTTCACACAACCTTTGTACTTTGAAATCAAAATAGATAGACGATAGATTTTACTGCGATATATGCATGATAACATAATATTGCACGCCCTAACAAGTATGGTGGTCGTTAAAGCTACGGGTTAGCTCATGACCGCTTTACGCATCATTGGCATTCAAAACAATTACATGCCCCATGTTATACCTGTGTTGCAAAAACCCTTTCCACAGGCCAAACAAAATTCAATCTTATGTCAATATCATACAGAATTTACCAAGAAAAACTTTTCTTTGTCTGTAATTTGTTATCGTTCTGTTTCCGTGCAACAAATAATAACTGAAGTAAATTAATTTACCGTTATGACTCCAAACTTAATTGCTAGTCAAAACTAAGCCTAACAATGCTCAGTCAGAATAAGTTCTCACGTTAGAAAGCGATGTAGGCAAAACACGGTCAGTAAGACAAGCAATGGCCCAACGATATCGAGACGAATGAATGATGAACATACAGATAAATCAATATGATTGATGATCAGTATTAAATTACGCTAATGGGTCTGAGGAAATTATGAACGATCGGTGTAACTTGAAAACAATCAGTGTATTGTTATTAATGGAGGCTCAGTTCGGTTATTTCACTTGCCAATTACATTTATATTTCTGCCGCCAACAAAAACTGTTGTTTTGTTGTTGTGATGGTTGCTTGGAAATTAACGCGCGTAAATAAAATTATATTTTAAGAGCTGAGAGTGTAAGCTCTTATATGTTTAATAAACAAACATGTTCTCCTTACAAGTTAATTCACACGCATTGTATTGGTAACGAATTGGCTCATACTACTGACGTTTATTGTCTTTTAAGTGTCGAACACATGTCATATCATGTCATATGTGTTCCATTCGCTGTTTGCGAAGACTTTATTATTAATTTCTTACTCTTATGAATGGCAATTGTTATTATCATCATCATCATCATTATTGGCGCAATTCGTCCACTGCTGGACATTGGCCTTCCCCAATTTGCGCCACCAAACCAAGTCCTCAGCTAAGTGTTATATTTTCTAATGATAATGAGTACTCAATACTATCGTTCGTTAATATAACTACGTTTGGAAGACACGCTGTGTTTTGAAATGTGAGACGGTTCTGTTCTTGTAACTATTAAAATGAATATTATTATTATAAAGAACTCCAAAAACAGACGTTGGAAAAGCATAATGCAAAACAAATATCCTTATTCTTATTTATTTTTAAACCATAGTTTTTCCTTATCGATAAAATACTCATGGCTACACAGAAGAAATACTTTTTTCCATTTCAATATTACTATGAATGTTTAGATTGCATGTCTTTGTACATATTATATGCGTATTTTCAACCGACTCAAAAGACTTTTTTTTGCGAATGGAACCTTCTCGTATATGGTTTTTTAGGGTTCCGTACCCAAAGGGTAAAAACGGGACCCTATTACTAAGACTTCGCTGTCCGTCCGTCCGTCCGTCCGTCCGTCACCAGGTTGTATCTCAAGAACCGTAATGGCTAGACAGTGGAAATTTTCACAGATTGTGTATTTCTGTTGCCGCTATAACAACAAATACTAAAAACAAAATAATAATAATAATTAGGGGGGCTCCCATACAAAAAACATGATATTTTAGCCCTTTTTCATGGCTACCACTGGCCGAGCTAGATCTCAAGAACATTGAACAGTTGAAATTTGCACAGATTTTAATTGTGGCTACTACAACAAAAACTAAAATCAAAATAATAATAATAATTAAGGGTGGCTCCCATACAACGGAGTAGTTGTTGGCGGTTTTTTTCTTGTACGGAACCCTTCGTGCGCGAGTCCGACTCGCACTTGGCCGGTTTTTTTTTGTTTGAGACTTCCAAGTTCGTCCCGTATAATTTTGGTGAAGATCTGATAACAAGATCCACGAGGGATCGAAATAACTCCTCAAATATTGTAGACACATGTCAACGTCGATGTTTTTATAGTACCACCAGTGTGAACTCAGATTTTTGTTAAAAATGTTCTAGTTATTAAAACAATAAAATACGTTTGCCGTCGTCAAATGAAAATAAAATACATTTCATCACCTCCCTAATGACGTCTAATATAAAAATAATCCTACCACCAACACGTGATTTAAATTCACGTTCAACATTAGCACTTTGTCGTTTTAACTTCTGTGCTTCATCTATTTATGAATACGTTTATTCCGTTAAAGCGATAAGGTACTTCAATTAAGGATGCCCAACACCCACCTAAAGAATCCGTATGGTAGCGAGTAGGTGCCCAATCGCCTTATCTGGGGCTTGACTCACGGTTCTGAAGGTAAACAAAGTGTTTTGCTACATTTAAATGTACCTACTTGTGTTAGTATCAGGCATATCAGCAGGAGACGATAGGGCCTCTGTGCACACATACGACTCGCATGAGAGTTTCATTACATTGCGTGCTACAGTTATACAATGAGTTCAATCGAGCTGACAAACCGCGCAATGTAAAGTCGAGTCCATCAGAATTAGGCGAACTAACTTGACAGTTCATTGTACACTAATGTTGCCACGGTTTGGCTAGTGCTGTTAATATCGATCTATAAAAAGTCTAGTTAGTCATTATTATTGTGTTTGGAATCAAACTAATAATATTAATAAGCAAAATAATAATAATAAAAATTGATTGGAATTAAAAATAAATCGAACATCATTTTGGACATTGTTAAGGACGCTGTCCGCCATTTTGTTTTGTTGACAGTTCGGACCATTGGTCAAACAAAGCAGGCCATTCGGCTTTCGACAATACTTACACGACAATTACTTGATAAAATATAAATAAAATCAGATTTATAGAAGACACAAGGTTATATCGACATATTTGTGTCGACTTAAACCTATCACTATTTATTTTTTCCTATGTCTGGCAACATTTTCGGCTGTCAAGTTAGTTCGCCTAATTCTGGACTCGACTTTAGTGAAACTCGCGTACGAGTCGTGTACGTGTGTATAATGCAAGTACGTGCCTCGTTCTCAACACAGCGCATCCTCTGGAGCTCTGGTGAACCTACTCACTACCACGAACACAACACTAAATACCTTCAGACCAAGTACTCGTGTTATTGTGGGTGATATCATCGTGTTCTTATAGAAAACTAACTCCACCTTACAGAATTTAAGGTGGAGCTTAGTTTTCCAATTGAGTTGCTCAAAACATTAGCGTGTGCCCTTCTCTAAGTAATTGTAACCAAAGCATTACAGTGACTGTCTAAAACTAACTCAAAGCTGTAAGATATCTGTCTTGTTTTCATGTCAAGCACTCTCTTCCATTCTGACATCTATGCTATTCCTGTACCAGTATTATTTAATGAAATCAAACGTAACTACAACAGTACGATCCACCATATCAGCTGAAGGACGTCCACTGCTGGACCAATTTCACCAATTTCATGGGGGGTAAACGCCATAATCGCCACGCTTGGTATGCGGATTGGCGATCGCAGTATCTCCACCGCACTCCAAGGATGTACGATCAGTATCATTTAAATTAAAATAAATGTAGTTATGTAAGTAATTGCCAAAACATACCAACTAAGTATTTACCAATATTTGCATTCCTTTTTTCAGCCACTTCATTGTATCCGATTGAGCTGAAATTTGCTAAACTTACATAAGTTACTTCGGTAATAACATAATGCAATATTACGGTACCACCGAGCTGATATACTGACGGAGACAGAAGGTGGCAATAGCAACTCCTGAACTACACAAGATAAGCCCGTCTTGTTTCGTCTCATTCGAACCGTCTTAACAAGTAGTTGGAGACTATAGAAGCAAAAGTTTAGTAAGCAGTAAAGTTTGTACCAAAAATTAAATTTACGTTAGAAATTTAATTATCTCATAATTTCCATGAAATAATACATGGATGATATATTCTTATGCCACTCAAAATCCTCTACAATTTTACCAATCCCTTTTTTCCCATGCAACATGACATTATTAAGGGGCCTCTTCATGCACTCTGCCCTTATAGACTGGACACTCTTATCGATTTAAGGATCCGCTGTGTCTATGACAAGAGACTAACGCAAATACCTCTCTAAATACAGTGCTACTTCTAAATAGTGTTATGAGTACATACTCCAAGTTGATATACCAATGACTATGCTCTAGTTTTTTTTATCTCAATATCAAGAAAAAGTTGAATATAGTCATGGCATTGAATTTAATTATTCCAACCGATTACAAGGGAAATATACAATGATAATTAAATCTTGTATTGATGTGAGCACGCGAGCACATTATGCACAAACGCATAGAGTAATCACAACACTTCCTAGCTCGTCTCATGCGAAACTGCCAGCTGTCTACCGATATGAATGCACTACTGGCCTACTTCCACGCATGGTATTACTACTGGGCAAACGTATTACTGACAGTATTTCGTGAAGTGAGGAAATCTCACATCAGTAAGCTCACTACAAAGAACAAAATACTTAGCACATATCGATCCCAACCGCCAAGTCACTATCTTGCCTAAACCTAATATTGGACTGGACAAATAACTCGATCCTTGCTTCTTTGCATAATATGGGCTTTTTCGAATCGCTATAAATAGTTCTACGGTGTGCTCCGCTTGTCGTAAAATTCGACTAAAGGGGGTCAATTGGTCGTCTTTCGGCCCATATGACGATGAATCTCCCGTGACGTTGATGCACTCTGTCAAAACCACATTTAGGTTATAAAGCGGTTCTTGTTCTCAGTCGTTCACTTTTTTCAGAGTGGTCGTGGCTGCTTGGATGCCGTTCATAGCTAATATTCGTTTCCGGCTTTGTTGTTGGTTTTTTTTTTATACCACGTCAGTGGCAAACAAGCGTACGACCCGCCTGATAGTAAGCGGTCACCGTAGCTTATGGACGCCTGCAACTCCAGGGGTGTCACATGCGCGTTGCCGACCCTTCCGGAAAACATCGGCAGGGAGCTCATTCCACAATCGGAACGTCCGAAGGAGTAAATTCCTCAAACCGCATGGATTTCAAACTTTCCCTTGCGATAAAGGGATTAAGTTATACCAGGTATGAGTGGTCAGGTAATGGAGACTTATGAATCGTGCAGGATTATGCGCATGATCATTCAAATCTTGTTCCGCTCTGCTGCTGCGTAATTCGCGCCGGATTTGTACGCGTCAGTTGTTTCGCCGTTTTGTTGGGATGTATTCAGGTCTCCTGAGCGGCGCGCGGCCTAGAGGGGAGACGTCAAAGCAGACACTTGAAGTTTGTTGGTAGTTAGGTAAATGTCCCAATGCTTAATTATTTATTTAATCGTATGGCATTTATTTACGAACCGTGAGATCTTCGTGAAGACAAGTACGGTTGCCAGTTTTATGTTGCACTTTTAGCACCACCCAGGGGTCACGTGTGGGGTTACGGTGGGTACTCCCTACGGACGTGGTGCAACTTCGACCCCCCTTTGTCAAGTGAGTGGGCAACTTGACTGTTAGAAGTTCTCAAGCCGCCCGAAGGCCTCTAACTTGGCTAAACGACTGCTGTCGTAAACATCAGCCGGGATCAACGGCTTAACGTGCCTTCCAAAGCACGGGAGCGCTAAGTTAGTAATCACTCAAAGCGGTCACCCATCCAAGAACTGACCTGCGCCCACATTGCTTAACCCCGCATACCGCACGCGGTACGCGGGCGCCGCTGGGCCACGAGCGCTCCAATGCTTAATTAGAAGAGTGAACTGATTGAAAGTTTTCGATCGATACACGGCGGTAGATCAGTTGGAAAGAGTGATGGCCGGATTCCAGAGGTCGTGGTTACAAATCCCGTCGGGGGTGATCAGTTTTTAATTTTTCACTTCGGTGGGTAAAAACTATTTGATAAGGCAACGCGCAAAATATATATGTCATGAAAAAAAATTCTCTAAAACACGATTTGTAAAATTAGGCCCGATAAAAAATGTTAAGTTACGTCTGAAAATCGTCTTCAGACAGTACTGTATTTTTTTTTTACTTAGGTAACCATAATTAATAACACAATTACATCACAATCATGCTTTTAAGTATGATGATTTATATTACACGTGTAGTGTATTTTTATTATAATCATCAGTTTTTTTATTATTATAATCATCAATTTACATTATGTAGAAGGTACGCGCGTGAAGTTGAGGTGAAGAGCACGGCATATCGAGGTACCACTAGTGAGCGAACAAGACAAAGGTCTCATGAGCATCTTATGAAATTTACTTATATATAAAGTTATATGTATAACTATATCATCCTACTTAAAACACGTGTCGTCAATCATTAGGTTATGTACCACATAACTATTCGCTCGCTTACTATCAGGCGATTCGTCTGCTCGTTTGCCTCCTATGTCATAAAAAATACTGCTTAAGTTTATCCCTATTAAAATACATATTTTAAGAAAAGAGTATAAATTAAAAAAATAAGTAAAAGAGTATTCCAACTCAGCTAATAATTATTTCTGTGGACAATATATATTGGTACTTACCTCAAAATACTCCAGCTAGAATAAGTTACAAAAGCATTCATAGGGATTCGATATCACCGGTCCATATAACCCTAGGGCGCGAAATTCCTAAACTCTATTCCATTTTTCCTCCCATTTTGTTCAGTTGCGAGCGGAAAAATCTATAGGATTTATGTTCACGTCGATACACGAGAACATTGGCCGTATGTCGAATGTCGAATCACACTGGATGGATAAGACACGAGTTTTGATCCAGTTATTTGCACGCGCGGAAAATGTTCGATTAGGGATTTAAGGCCGAGCCACACCGAAAGCGTGCGCAGCACGTGCGCGTGTGCGTGTGCGTGGCGTGCGCGTTGTATCGTATGAAATGTCATAGTAGATGACAAACCGCTTGCGTGCGCAGCACGCGTGCACGCCACGCAAGCGGTGTGTCATCTACTATGACATTTCATACGATACAACGCGCACGCCACGCACACGCACACGCGCACGTGCTGCGCACGCATTCGGTGTGGCTCGGCTTTTAGGGTGCTTTTACACCGAAACAATACAATCCTGTATCCCTGCAGGCTGCAAGTGTTGTAATACAAGTCCGCCCAGCTAAACTACATCACAAAACACTTGCATGGAAGAGTAGCTTAGTGTCGCTCTTGGAAAACATGATGTAAAAAATCGATTGATTGGAAATTAGTCTATTGAAGTATAAATGTTAGTTTTATGAGACATTTACGCAAATCACAACAACTATCGTTCACTTGTAGGACTATTCGGTTATGAAATGCGTTGCCGTTAGATATTAGATGTGCTAAATCTCTGCCGATTTTTAATAATTTCCTGAGACGTCATTACTTTTCACTCCCTTAACTTGTATTTTATAATATTTATATATTAAATATAATGAAACGGGTCACTCACGTCTTAAAGGTCGAATATCGCTCGACATGTTTCAGACCGGTTCGCGGTCCTTAATCATGAGCACCTATCGCGGCGGCGGTTTTCTTAGCACTGCGCCGAGCAACCGAGCGGACAGGGCACGGGCACGCAGTGCTAAGAAAACCGCCGCCGCGATAGGTGCTCATGATTAAGGACCGCGAACCGGTCTGAAACATGTCGAGCGATATTCGACCTTTAAGACGTGAGTGACCCGTTTCATTATATTTAATATGTCTCAAACTCACGGGAGTTTTCTATATAAAATATTTATATACACCGCGGGCCCCAATAACCTGAAAGATTTTAACCACTTATTTTTGACGACACTATGAGTAAATAATGTAATATCAACATGGGTCCAATTATTTGTTTTAAATAAACTACTATGTCAGTACGAAATAAATCAAATTAATTGACCGCTTCTTTGTGAACAAATTTTTAGGTGACTTTAAATGTTTTCAAGACAAGAAGTGTCAGGTCAAAGTAGTAGATGGCTACGTCACGCCTGTAGGGTGTGTTAGACTTGAGATTTTTCAACTTGTGATTTGTTTTAAATCTATGCTTATAATATTATAAAGCTGAAGAGTTTGTTTGTTTGAACGCGCTAATCTCAGGAACTACTGGTTCGAATTGAAAAATTATTTTTGTGTTGGATAGTCCATTTAAATATAAATGGGCTTTTCAACTTTTTAAATTGAATCTAAACTATTATTATAAACCTGAAGAGTTTGTTTGTTTGTTTGGACGCGCTAATCTCAGGAACTACTAGTGCGAAATGAAAAAATCTTTTTGTGTTGGATAGTTCATTTATCGAGGAAGGGTTTAGGCTATATAACATCACGCTGCGACCAGTAGGAGCGAAGATGCGGACGAAGTCGCTGGCAACAGCTAGTAATTAATATCTCTTAAATTATGGGTTTTTGGACTATATGTTATACCACATTTTATGCTCTAATAAGGCTCTAGAATCGTTGGTTTAAATCTTTCGGGTTACTAGGGCCCATGGTGTATATGTATATTTTATGTAGTTATGTATTATATATGTGTGAGTATTGTATTGTTAGCTGTATGTATTAGTTTAGATTCATGTGTCATGCTTAATTCTAAATACCTATTGTTAATTGTCCTTTGTGTTTTTCACCTCCTGCTACACAAAGGTTGACTGGAAGAGATCGCTTTTTAGCTATAAGACCGCCTGTTGTTAGCTGTTAGTTTTTTAAGGATTATCCTGCTACAATTAACGTTTTGTCGTGCAATAAAGATTTTTTTTTATTTATTACGCACCAAAGGCTGCCCACGATTTTCACAGAGAATAATTTGCTTTCATCACGGCCACACATTGCGGGCGGGTTGCACCAAATCGTCTGTAATCGTAAGCGTTGTTCGTTAAATTCAGATTGTATGGAAAAGTTAAGTTTCCACGAGATGACAGCTTGCGACGCCACATAAGCCACATTTGACGTGGATCGCTCTGTTAGCGTAAGTTGATGCAGCCCGCCTATGGAGTTCATTAGATATCTTACGTCCGTAGTTCTTAGGAATATGTTCGTAATTAGCCGCACTCCGCCTAGCAAGGTCTTTCGATATTGATAAAAATTTCAAAAATATTTTGTTAACTGTATCGATATTTTTCTTTGACTAATGGGCCAATCAACTTTTTATCGACAAATAAAAACAGTTGAGGACATGTCAGTGAAATTATTTTTACATTGCAGTAATATTATTGCCTTATTTTATAATTGGGGGACAAATATTATTGGGGGACAATCTTACACAAATCGACCTAGTCCCAAACTAAGCAAAGCTTGTACTATGGGTACTAGGCGACGATATACATACTTATATAGACAAATACATACTTAAATACATAGAGAACATCCAAGACCCAAGAACAAAATCCGTGCTAAATGCACAAATAATGCTCTGGCCGGGATTCGAACCCGGGACCTCTAGCTTCGGAGGCAGTGTCACTACCAACTAGGCTAAACAGGTCGTCACCTTATAATCTTTCGTTCAAAATTAAATCCATTAAAAATATGGTAAGTCAGTGGACAATTCACAGTTTGTCGTATAAATCCAGACTTAGGTAACTCAATGGACAATTATACCGAATTTCCACTAGTTTCGGAAATTAAAATATTGTAGTACTTGGCAGAACGATTGATTATCTAGTAACTTGACTACATCATCAAAAATGAAAATAAGCACTGATATTATATTTAAATATATATGTTTGTTGAAATCCGGTAAAATAGAAGTGTCGGTATAAAAGTTGATTGGGTGATACTACTAATCAATAAAAAACCGGCCAAGTGCGAGTCGGCCTCGCGCACGAAGGGTTCCGTACCAGAAAAAAACGCCAACAACTACTCTGTTGTATGGGAGCCCCCCTTAATTATTATTATTATTTTGATTAGAGTATTTGTTGTTGTAGCCACAATAAAAATACATAATCTGTGCAAATTTCAACTGTCTAGCTATTACGGTTCTTGAGATCTAGCTCGGCGAGTGGTAGCTATGAAAAAGGGCTAAAATATCACATTTTTCGTATGGGAGCCCCACTTAGTTATTATTATTATTTTGTTTTTAGTATTTGTTGTTATAGCGGTAACAGAAATACATAATCTGTGAAAATTTCAACTGTCTAGCTATTACGGTTCTTGAGATACAGCCTGGTGACAGACAGACTGGTGGCAGGCTGGGGACGGACGGACGGACAGCGAAGACTTAGTAATAGGGTCCCGTTTTTACGCTTTGAGTACGGAACCCTGAAATGAAACTTCTATACCCTAATTTCATTTAAACCCCCCAACAACCCTTAGTAAATTAATGAAGGGGTTTACAATTTATCATGCCCTAAGTAGGCTAACGCGACAAGTTAGATTATATCGCGCAAGTTTAAAAACTCGAGAAAGGGAAAGACTCTTTCGGGGTGCAATAAGAAGTTCTTCTGCTGGCCTACTATTTGTACATTGAAACTCGGGTTATTTTCACTTCGATTTAGGCACGACACGTATGGGTCTAAATAAATTAACATTTACGTTTTTTTTTTCAGGTACCTACATACACGTAATGTTTACTTCGCCTCTCTGTCAACGGTCTTTAGTTTCCATCGAATCATGTAAGTTGATATTTTAAAGAAAGTTCTAATAATTTTCAAAACCACTATTCGTTGACGTTAAAGAATGCAGCAGCATGGAAAAAATGCATCCGCATTGACTGGTCCTTTTATGCGAATCCGTTTAATTTAGCCTACAATTTTCTAGCATAAACAAAAGTAAAAAAAAAGGAAAAGTAATTTATTCTTCAAATTAGGCATGAGTACATGCACCTATGATATAGCTATTAGCTACTTCTAAATGATATGTATACCTTTTTAAAACATAATAGTTTATTTGTAAGTTACAAAGAATCATTCTCGATACTTTTGGCAAAAGCTGTATATTCCCATGCCAGTTTCCCGGGAACTCTCTAATCGAAATGGAAAGGGAAATGAACGTATGATTGGCCTGGTGCTAACTCCATCATCACCACCTGTGTCAGTATTGAGGCACACTGTAACACTGTTATTGTGTCACGCATAACTCACGATATCCACTGTTGATTGCTTCAATTTAGCTCCACGGACGAAATACCTTTTCACAATGCAATGCAGAGGTCTCCAAAGTCAATTGGATCATCCAATTGACATTTCGATGCATATATGTAGTTTTAAATGGCATAAAATAGTATTTTATGCAACATTTACAGAATAAGGCTCCTTAAAATCGCAGAGTCGCTGTAACAAAACGAACGTAGCGAGATGTGTTATTAAAGACTTGATAATTTTAAAACCTAAGTACGAGTATGTAACGTTGCTAATATAAAATAAAAATCGATATGGTGACAGAATACGGGTATTGGCACGAGTCAACGCCCATATTCTGTCACCATATCGATTTTAATTTTAATCTACGGTCGTATTTAGTAAAATTATCTGCTCTTTTAAAAAATTAAAGGAAATATCTGTTGTATAATAGAGTATGGAAATCCATTATAATTCTCCCACCAATCATATAATGAAAAGTCTATAGTATAGACTTGCATTGGTATATAAAGTTTATTGTTTTTTAGGGTTCCGTACCCAAAGGGTAAAAACGGGACCCTATTATTAAGACTTCGCTGTCCGTCCGTCCGTCCGTCTGTCACCAGGCTGTATCTCAAGAACCGTAATAGCTAGACAGTTGAAATTTTCACAGATTGTGAATTTCTGTTGCCGCTATAACAACAAATACTGAAAACATAATAATAATAATAATTAAAGGGGGCTCCCATACAAAAAACGTGATATTTTAGCCCTTTTTCATGGCTACCACTCGCCGAGCTAGATCTCAAGAACCGTAATAGCTAGACAGTTGAAATTTGCACAGATTATGTATTTTTACTGTGGCTACAACAACAAATACTAAAATCAAAATAATAATAATAATTAAGGGGGGCTCCCATAGAACAGAGTAGTTGTCGGCGTTTTTTTCTGGTACGGAACCCTTCGTGCGCGAGTCCGACTCGCACTTGGCCTGTTTTCTTATACTGCTGTCAGTCATTTAATTGACATATTCTGGAGTAGAAAAAGGTAATTTAAATTGACTACTTTCTGAACAGGTGCTTTTTTGATCGGCTATTGTTATAGGGCTCCGTACCAAAAATATACAAAAGGGTGCGATTCTGTCCGTCTGTCTGTCTGTCACATCACTAAATATCTCAGGAATCAGTTTGAAATGTGGATTAGTTATAAATGTTATAATGTTATAAACAAAGCTATCCCATAGAAAAGACAAGACAAAACATACACACTCGGTATCTTTATTTTTAACCGCCTTCAAAAAAGGAGAAGGTCAATTCAACTTTTCTTCTGTTTTATCTATGTTTGTTACCTCAGAGGGTGAACCGATTTTGAGAATTCTTTTTTTATTCGAAAGCTGGTGTGTCCCGTGTGGTCCTATTTCATTTTGGTCCAATTCTGACAATGGCATCCATGAGAAAACCATATAAGTCTTTTTGCATTAAGTATGTGCACGACAAAAGAACGAATAACTCGGTTGAAGTCGTTTTTTTTTTGTTAAAATGTTCGATTATCTACGACAAGGACCGATATGGGGAACTTAAAAATCCAAAATCTGGTTACGAAATAGTCAAGTCTGACTAAGTTTGCAAAACCCTAGAAAAAGTGACATGAGATGATTATAGTACATCGTTTAACGAGGGGCGTAAGTGGGAAATTGCGAACGAGAGCCCGACGCCGAAGGCGGAGGACTTTTGATGACTCGAGTTTGCAATTTTCTTATGTCCCGAGGTAATTACAATGATTTCATCACATTTGCGATGAAATAAATAACTCCAAAACTAATCAAAATTAAAGAAATTCCACCACTTCATCTCCAGTATCAATGCATAGATGCCGAGAGGAGCGGGCGTGCGCGCGCACCTTCAATATTGCGACCAATCAGAGAGCAGTATTCTCGTGGAGCGCGGCCAACTAGATTTTTAAACCAATCAGATCACAGGAAACTCAACTCCCTAGGGAGTAGGGGGGCGCGGGAGTTATGAAAATCCATAACTCCCGCGGGAGCTAAATCGGCTATAACTACTCTATACGCCTGCGTACAATAAGACGCTTTACGAGCAAGTGTGATGAAAAAAAATTAAACAATAAGTATTCCACTATTTTCCCTCTTTTATAAATAACGTTCAGAAACTGACAAACTATCAGGACATCGTTGATACTTTGAGACCATGGTAGCGCCGGCAACAACTTACATAAGTATGTAACTATTTTAAAACTTGTAACTAGTTTAAGTTTCTTTCGCATTCAAGTGACTTTGGAAGCTTGTAAAGTACCCATCTGTTTGGAGCTTTAAGCGTCCGGAATTAATTTAAACAATGACATTTTGAGTAGATATTATTGTCAAGTTTTTTGATAGTTTGGGCAAATGCACCCATTATTATAGTATTAAATAGAACGCACAAAATGTAATTACGAATAACAAGTATACATAAAATACTGGCAAAATGTCGCCCATCTATTTGTACTATTGTCGCATAATACAAATGTGATTAATACATACATATATGGGAAATTTAACGCGTTTGGCCCTTACACCACTAGTAGACCCTGGATAAACGCAATTTTATATTACATACATTTGTCAAATTTAAACATGGCTTTGCCGGTTTGATGACTTTTGAATAATATCAATTTATCATCAATACTTCCAATGTCGGGCGGGGTCAGTCCTTCGCTTCGAGGTCGCTTTGAGTGGTTACTAACTGAGCGCTCCCTGGCTTTGGAAGGCACATTAAGCCGTTGATCACGGCTGCTGTCTATGATAGCAGTCGTTAAGCCAAGTTAGAGGCCATCGGGCGGCTTGAGAACTTCTAACAGTCAAGTTGCCAACTCACTTGACAAGGCCTAATCCCAATAAAATCGAGTTTCCCCCCTTGGGTAGGAAGGTCCAGATGGCAGTCGCTTCCATAAAAACTAGTGCCTGCGCCAATTCTTGGGATTTGGTAGCGGACCCCAGGCATTCTTCAGGATGCAACTGTACTGGGAATAACGCTAGGAGGATGATGACTACTAAAGATTAAATATTAGGGGACAAGTTCTTTTACACTAATCGAACTACTCGTTGTCGTAAGCTCAATATCCGATCAAAAACATAAATGTGAAAAAGGGAGCCAAGTTCAATATTCACCGACAAAAGAATTGAGATCTGAATGGGTGCCAAGTTCCGTAGATTCTCAGAAATGGTGCCAAGTCTGGCACTACATTGATTACAGTAAAACTAATTTACTGCGGCTTATTGCATTTTGAGCTTTAACTTGGCAGTTTTCTTAAATAACCAACAGCTTTTATGGTATTATAACATACTGCATAGAAAACTGTCAAGCTAAGGCTCAAAATGCATTAATCCGCAGTAAAATAAATTTACTGTAAACAATGTACCTAGTGCCGGACTTGGCACCATTCAGAGAATCTAAGGAACTTGCCACCCATTCAGATCTCAATTCTTTTGTTGGTGAATATTGAACTTGGCTCTCTTTTTCACATTTATGTTTTTGATGGGATATCATTACTTTTTGTCAATCTTTGCCAAATGGTTTTTTTTTTATGATAGACTGACCAGCGATTGGCCTTTTTGCTTTTAAAGAGCGAATGCACGAGTTACTATACAAAATACCCAAATCGCTATAGGTGGACCTCAAATATTTGAAGAGTTCCCTTGATTTCTCCAGGACCCTGTGATCAGATTCTTACCTGATAACTATGGGACCACCCCTGAAGTATACCGTTTCAAACAAAAACATTTTTTTCCAAATCGGTTCATAAATGAAGGAGTTCTGAGGTAACTAGCATAAATAATAATAATAATAAAACTAATTAAAAAATCACTTTTGTTTTCTGGTGTTCACACTCAATTACCAAGCTGCATGCTAAATTTCAACTTTCTAGGTCACCTGGAAGTGGGTTAGGTTTTTGATTACTAGTCAGTCAGTCAGTGGTAAAAATGCCGTTTATTGGAATTTAATATCTCAAATTAAACCTATATTTGTGAAATTTGGGGTTCTAGTTGTTCTAAAGGATCTTAATACATGTAATTTTTTTTTTGTGTTAGATGTATTTCGTGTAAAATAGCACACGGCTGCTGTCCGCCAGTTCCTGGGGTTAAGTATGCTGGACACTCTGCCGCGTGTCTAGATAAGCCTTGTGTTATGATTATGAGTTATTATATATTGTCCGCTGGATGCGGGTGGCGCAGGACCGGTCATTGTGGAAGTCTTTGGGGGAGGCCTATGTCCAGCAGTGGACGTCATTCGGCTGAAATGATGATGATGATATATTTACCTTATGTCTTTAGTTTTAGCTAGGTTATGTGAGTAGTTATTAAAATTAAAATTTTAATGTGTTATGGGCACTAAACGACGATTATATTTAATGATACGAATTAATTATTTATTACAAAACTTAGTGCTAATAATACAAAAAATAAAACAATACATGATAACAATACCTAACTTAAATTATTAAAAGTATAAAGATAACTAACATAAATCTACTAAAGGACCCTGCGGCATGGTGCCAAGAATGCTGGCAGCATTTCCTCGCTGTATGGCGATGCCAAGCCGTTGTGCGAAGAAGCTGCCAGCCCTCTTGTCCCCGGTGACGTCGACCAGTCTCTTCGCCAGTTGATGGAAAAGCTCTGTTGCCCCAGGGCCCTGCGGACAGACGTGAAATACTGCAATTAGTTACAATTAGTTGGCATATATTAATTCATAAGAATTTGATTACGTTATTTTTCGAAACTTTTAAGTCTCATATGGTCGCATAAGTCGTAACTTTTAATGCCACACTATGTTATAAATTGTAACACTTATTGCCCTTATTTTATTAAGTACCTAACAAACCAACTACAAACAACTTTAAACTATTACACTCGCTTGGTCTGTAGAAAAAGTAAAAAGTAGAGTATTACTGAACTTATAATTAACGACTCTTTAATTTATCAAAAAATAACTTGGTACATTATTATTACGCTGTTGACATGTTTTTGTGAAAAAACCATTAAGGGTGTGCATATAAGCGCATGTATTTGATTTCTCAAGTTCTCGAGGCGTTGAGATTTTTTGCCCGTCTCGACTGAGGGCAAAGTGGAGAATTCTAGAGCAGAAACACTACCTACATCTCTAACAAATCCACATTAACCTTACAAATTTCAAATTAAACAGACGAGGTCTTCCGACATGTTGCCCACATTACATATACACGTTACACATACCCACCCCACGACATCGGCTTTGAAACAAAGACGCAACTTAACAGCAGAGTTATTTAATTAAGCCGGCTCTAAATTTAAGGTAGCATTATACAATAAGGTCCCGGTTACACTGACAACCGGGACGGGGAGGGATTAATGCAACGCCATGACTACGAAATAAAATTGTTTCGTTCTGTAATTAATAAAACTAGCTTGTCATATACATGCGTGTCTCGCTATGTTAAAATTATTTACTGCGTTATAAGGTAAAGGTCGTAATGAGACACCTTATTAGCTAAGAGTTGACACTTATTGTTCACCTGTAGTTATGACATAACGAGTATAACGGCGTAAAATTAAAAGTGTTGAGCATTAGGTTAGTGTCCAACACCTGACCATAGCAAATCATGACGTCACATGTTCCTATTTTTCTACAAACGTAATTCCAACGGAGCTTTTTCGACGCTTCATAAAAAGTAGTTGGTTTGACTTCACTCAAGAAATATAGTCAGTGTGAACTGTGACGTCATGATCATGACCATTGCCGTCGCGTTTTGAATTTCTTCATTGGATATCCCGTGCATATTATGCACTTTTTTATTAATTTAATTAAGATTTAGATATTGAGACAACAGAAACATATTGTAAGCCTGATTCTGATACTGTTAAGATGGTATGGAATAAGTATTCATGAGCCATATTGGAATCGCATAGCAGCTATGCGATTCCAATATGGGTCATGAATACTCGAAAAGTTTTGTCACGCACCATAGAGCAGCATTATTGATGTTCCTGCAATATAACAAAAATGGATTTGCGGATTTATTTTCTGGCTATTATACTTGAATTATACTTGGCTATTGAAAGTAGCATATTTTTCAGATATTTTCGACCATTCGAATTGATTGAACAAAAATCTACAAGGAAGGGATGAGACCATGATTGCAGCAAAACATAAAATTCATGGATTTATAGCGAAAACTGAATTATGGACAACATCATTACAAAATTTGAAGTTTGAATCGTTTCCTTGCATGTCTCAAATTATTCAAGTATTTTCATCGGATAATTTCGTGAACGTGGAAATTAATATTCCCATTTAATTTATTTAATTATCATTTAATTTATAAATAAAATATTCCCATTATGGTGAAATTCGCAAAAATAATAATATTGATTTATTTTTCAAATGAAACACAGACGGGTGACGGAAAATGTTGGATATTAAATTTCCTTTCTGCATAGATCCGTGGTGCTCGCCGATCTCATAAACACTGTGAAATAAGCTCTTCTACAACTTGCAGCTGATAGGATGCTAAAATTGGGGTTTGTATCCGTATCATTTGGTGCGTTTTGGGTGAAGAGAACGGCTGAATATCCCGATCTAGCAAAGGAAGCCCTTAGTATTTTGATACCATTCGCAACTTCTTAGTTGTGTGAGCTGTCATTTTCTTCAATGGTCGATATCAAAACAGAGAAGAGGATTATTATTATTTTATTATTATAGATTTAACTTAGAAAATGATTTCATCGTCTGCGTATCGCGACATGACCCACGTTTTGCTAAATTAGTCAAAATAAAACAAGCGCATCCTTTGCACTGAATTAAAAAAAATACAAATTCCATTTTCTAGTCGTAATTACATAAATGCACACGTCTAAGAATTATTTCTTTTTTATTAAAATGAACATGGTTGAAAAAAACATCATTCCTTGTAGTCACGAGACTTTCTCGAAGCTGATCCTCGCGACCCCCTTGATACGTGCCGCTGCCCCCCTGGGGGCCGCGACCCACACTTTGAAAATCACTATAGCTGTTCCTCATTATAGTCAGTGTGGTCGGGGCCTTAAGTCTCACTTACACACTCGTGCTCGCATAAGGCCGACATGGTCGGACACTTGCGAGTTTATTTAAGCCCTGTATAATGCCCTGAAGGGTTTAAAAAGTTCCGTTTCTACTTTGTTTAAAATGGAACGTTTTCACTCCGTTTTCCTAAATTTGTTTGAATTTATTTGAATACTTTATCTACTTAAATCGGGTTAATGTATTTAAGCTGGTTTCGACTTCTTAGAATCGACTAGCTTTTGCCTGCGACTTCTTTATATTTTAGCCGAATATAAAAAACTTCAACACACTCCGTCTATTGTTGATAATATTTTGTATTTTCGCTTACAGACATTGGTAAGAATGGTCTTTATTTTATAATATGCAGTGATATATCATAGGTCGTATTCAGGATGCTCTATCATCACAGAAATTTCACCTATTACGAAGCAGATCGCTGCTCTGTTCTGTGTTGTTATAGTCGAAATGCGATCAATGTCAAAAATGAAACCGACTGAGGTCGGCAAATCGTCGTTGTTAGATTCAATATTATCAATATCTAGCTGATTGATCGGAAACATAAAGCTGGGTTCAACCGGTACAGACTTGAGTAAGTGAATAAGGCTGAGTTGCACCAACTTACGATCACAGACCGATCAACGTTAAATATGGCGCCCGCAGTTGTCACCTCATAGAAACTTGTCAAACTTTCCATACATTCAGGTTTTAACGAACACCGGTTACGATTACAGGCGGTTTGGTGCAACCCAGCCTTAGACTTGCATTGTCAAAAGATAAGTATTGCTGCGCAGGTTGTGTATGCGCTGTATAAGTCTCTATTTATTACCTATAATTACTGAACAGAAACTCATGTTTGCTATTGTGTGTACTTATAGTTTAGGTGCTCGCGTGCTAGGTATTTTAATTAATGTACAGTTAAAAATAAATACGTTGATGCGGATATATGCCAAAAATATGCGAACATGGCCTTAATGACAAGAGCATATTTTTTGTAATTTTGGTAATGTGTTTTTATTTACAAATCATAAATCATGAATCTTTATTGTGTGTGGAATTCAGGTAGGTACATATAACAGATAAATTTGTTAGCATAATTGTTTCACCTATCTTTACAGACGTACACACATTGAGTTAACAAGGCAAGACATAATAAAAATGGGAGATCGGTGAGTTAACAAATTAAAAACACAAACGCCTACCGCAGCGATTTAAACGGCTAAGGGATACAATTTATTATTTTTATTTTTATTAATACTATAACAAAAGCCTCACATCTAGACGGAAATATACATAAGTGCGTTACAATGAATTGTATCGATGAACTACCCCCTAGATTAATTAGAAGTTGTGCCGACGAATTAACTTTACCATATTATTGGATGATAAATCAATCCTTCTCTGAAGGAACATTCCCTGACTTTTTAAAATATTCCGTAGTGAAACCCATCCACAAAAAAGGCGTGAAATCAGATCCCAGTAACTATAGACGTATAGCGTTATTACCGATATCATCAAAGATTTTTGAATTGGCAATGTGCAAACGCTTGGACTCCTTCTGTGAAAAATACCAAATATTTCATGAAAGTCAGAACGGCTTCCGGCGGAAACGATCCACCGTATTGGCTACTTACAAATATATGCAAGAAGTGATTAACATCATTAATGATAAAAAATACGCAATTGGCATTCTTTTAGATATGTCAAAAGCATACGACAGAGTACAATATACAATATTACTGGATAAATTATATGAAATAGGCGTTCGGGGTACAGCGCATAAGTGGTTTACCTCATACCTAGAAAATCGTAAACAACACGTCGAAATTCAACATCTAGACTACAAAACCGGGTATATCAATTTTGTGAAATCGGATACACAATTGGTTAAACACTCAATACCCCAAGGAAGTTGCATCGGTTGTATATTATTCTTGATTTATATCAATAATCTCCCTCGAAGTATCAAGGAGTCTTGTGTACTTTTTGCAGACGATATCTCGGTTCTAACATCATGCCAGAATGACCAAGACTTGCATTTTGACATAAACAACATACTAACGAAACTGTCGGACTGGCTAACAGACCACAACTTGGAAATTAATTATTTAAAAACAAAAATTATGCAATTTAGACCATATCAAAAAAAATTTTTGGACATTAATATCACCTTCAATGGAACAGCACTGGAATGTGTAGACACATTCACCCTCCTCGGTTTGGACATCGATAACCATATAAATTGGAAAACACGTATTAAAAAAATTAAAAACAAACATTCTCAATTTATTTACGCACTAAGAGAATTGAAGAAAGCTACAAATTTCCAATGCGCCTCAACTGCTTACTACGCATATGCTTTTTCATGGCTAACGTACGGGATAATACTTTGGGGCAATAGTACCGACATAGACGATTTATTTATTTTACAAAAAAAGTGCATAAGGATTTTGGTTAATATTAGAACCAGAGATAGCTGCAGACCATTCTTTATCAATCATAAACTCTTGACACTACCCTCAATATATATTTTAGAAATGTGTAAGTTTGTAAGAAAACATCCGCAGTTCTTTACTAAACTAGCAGACCAACCTCGGCGACATGAAACCAGATTTAAATACAATCTGGCACCACCTACCAGCTCCAAACTTAAATTGCATAAAGCAAGTCCAAACGCGATGGCAGTGAAAATATATAACAAGATAAATGATGACTTTAAAATGATTACAAATGAAAAGCAGCTCCATAAACAATTAAAGATTTTTTTAGTAGATAAATGTTATTATAGCCTAAAGGACTTTTTTAATGATCGAATGCAAATTCTTAGTGTTTCTAAAATTATTGTTTAATATTGTGTAACCCAAATTATTACTTACGTTCATCACATGACATTTAATTTAATTGTAAATCAACTTAATATTGTATCCTGAATAATATCTGACTATTCGAATCCAACTTTATCATTTGACATTTGTAATTATTTAATCCATACCTAAATATTTCGGTTATAAAAGTATTGTAATTATAATTAAGCTAGATTTAAGACCTTTAATTGCTGTGCCCTACCAGGGTCCATGAGAAACTTACTTTACTAATGTTAGACCAAAATGTAAACCATGGATGCAATGCAATAAATAAATAAACAAATTAATAATTCTTTATTTCGGATATTTCATCCATATGTTGTTAGTACATTTCAAAACAATAAAAACTTATCAGCAAGAGTTAGTAGATGTATAATGTAAAGATTATTAATTTTTATTAATACGAGTACATACATACATACATTGCTAGTTACATGCTCCATCTGCTGTCGTGTGTTCCTGCGCAATGTAGCCTGTTCCAGTGCCTAGGCAATGGAGCATCCAACTTAGCAGCTAACGTCTTCAGGATTCCATTCTCACTGTCACTTAATTACGTGAATAAACTAATTTACAAAATTTAGATATGGACATGTCACATTACAATTAAAATATTAACTACATAATTATGACTTGTACTGTAATTATACTAATTATGAATCTGATGGAGAAATATACGGACTGGCACAAATAAGTACCTACTTAGTTTCTTTACCTATATCGCAACTCGCAGTAAAAATGCTTTTCCCCGCAATTCCGACGATGCATCATTCTTTATCACTAAATTAAACATCTACCTAACCACTAATGGAAGCTAGCGACTAATGATGTGCCTTTCTCGGCAATACAGGGCGTCCCACGGCTATGCCACATGGAGGGAAAGTACCTTGAATATTGTAGATGGAACATTTTACTGAAAGAAGACATTATTTAATTTGAAAAACAAATTAAACAGCATTCATAGATTTTTAAATAATTACATGATTGAACCGGGAATCGAACCCGCTACACGAGAAAAAAAATACCTTTAAGCATATGCTTACTCAGCATTCGCTAGAGGGAGACATTTCATAATAATCAACGTTATTATGGATCCCGAAAATGTAAAAAAAAACAGTATCGAATACCGCCTCAGGGTTTTCGTGCAAATTGTTTGTGTTTAAGCTTTCGGAAAGGATAATGCGTGGATGAGTACAGATTACGAATTAAATTGGTGATCAAGTTGTTTGTTCATTCCGTTTGGATTATTTTGGATTGTACCAGCATTAGTTTTTACGCCTCTGACGTACATTGTTGTTCTAATTATAGGCTTGTTTTTCTTCAGCTTGGTTTGTTTAACCGTAATTTTAACTATGCACTAGTTGCTGTATGAGCTGTAGACCTCGCGAAAAAAAAACAAAGTTTTTAAACTTCCAAAAACTGACTCGATAAAAATAATGTATCAAACTATCGAACCTGCTTACAAAATTTCAAGAGAATCGATTAAGAAACGCGACCAGCCGCGCTACCGCGAACTTCGAAAAACGAACTTCGTGTCGCGCCGTCCCTTTCACTCTCGTGTTATACACTATATGACGGAAAGGGACGGTACGATACGAAGTTCGATTTTCGAAGTTCGCGGTAGCACCCCTGGTAGAGGAGAAAAACAGGAAATCCGTTTCGCCGTGTCCATCTCTTCGTCTTATATATATATATATATATATATATATATATATATATATATCCTGAAGTCCAATTGGCGTCCATTATTGGTTCAAATGCATTTAAAGTGGCGTCCTCCTGCTTTTGGCGTCCGATATGCGGACGTCAGATTAACATTTCATTGCAAACCATTGCTTTGGACGGTCAGACATGGTTTTAATCTTTTATTTTTTTTTCATATGGACGTCTGTTTGGAACAAACTTGCATGTACTTGTATTTTGATTAGTTCACGATGTCCTCGTTGCGTAACGTGACGCTAGTGTCGCTGCCAATATACTCGTGTGTATATCCTTCGTACAGTTTGCAGAGCTTTTTACTTCCGCGCGACGTTGCCATTATGGCGCATTCTTTCCAAGTCGTACATGTATGTACCTATGATTTTGCTTTTAATTTTGTTCCGTGTCGCGGCAGTATACTTTCCGTACGTGTTGAGTATTATTGGCCGTCCGACAAACAACAGTCTAGTGCGGTAAACAAGTATGAGCAGAAAGTGAATTCGAGTTGTTATTAAGTAAAGACCCAATATGATGCTTACTGGCGCCACCGTCAGTAAAAAAATCGGCATGCTCATTGTAGGGTTCCGTAGTTGCCCAATGAACTTACTTTTAAAAATCGGCCAAGAGCATGTCGGGCCATGCTCAGTGTAGGGTTCCGTAGTTGCCCAATAAACATAAGTAATCTAAAAAATCAATAACAAGCAAAAGGGAATAATTCCGCAGCGTTTCATACGTGTTTTACTAAGAAGGAAAGACTTTTTAAGATAACTCAAAAACGGCTTAACTGACCATATCCGCTATAGTTTTCGTTGAAAGTCTTTATTAAGCTTTACTTTCATGATTTTTTCATATTTTTTGGACCCATAGTACAAAAGTTAGAGGGGGAGACACATTTTTTTAGAGTAAATATTTCCTCAAATATTCAGATTATCAAAAAATGTTTGATAAAGACCTTTATTCATTTTGAAAGATCTATCTTACAACACCCCACATTATATGACTGAAGCAAAAAAAAAATCATCCCCACTTTACGTGTAGGGGAGGCACCCTAAAAAAATTTTTTTTTAACATTTGTTGTAAGAGTTTTTTAGTTTTTTTGAGTTATATATAAGCACTAATAATCACAGAGCAAAGCCGCAGACAGACAGACAAACAGACGAACACGGTGACCTTCCTAGGTGACTACGGAACCCTAAAAAATCAATAAGAGCAAAAGGGTAACTTCGCAGCATTTCATACGTCTTTTACTAAGAAGGAAAGACTTTAAAGGATAACTCAAAAACAGCTCAACTGATTATGTCCGCTATAGTTTTCAATTAAAGTTTTTATAGGCTTTGCTTTCATGTTTTTTTTATTTATTTTTTTAGGACCCATAAGTTCTAAAGTTAGAGGGGGACACACATTTTTATTTTTATTTTGGAGTGAATATTTTCGAATATATTCACTTTATCAAAAAGTGTTTGATGAAGACCTCTATTCAGTGGAAGATGTACTTACCCAAAAAAAAACCGCAAATCGATGTTATACAGTTTAGCCGTTTGGCACACGCAAATTTTTGACATCCAGTTCTTAAAAAAAATCCCTTACGAGGGGAGTGCTTAGTCATTATTTTGTTCTGTATGAGAAAAAAATAATGATATTATTTTCAAAATTGTTCTCTTGAGATTGGATAATGAGGACATCACGTAAAATTTTTGAAATATTGTACAAAAAAAATCAGCCATATATCGTATTTGGAGGAATTTTCGAAGCAAGCAGCAAGCAGCTTGATATGCTTCGAAAATAATTTTATTTTTGATTTAATTAAAAAAACCGTATTGTAATGATGTGGTTAGTACATATTTTTAGAATCACCTAAAAAGCCCTTTCATTTAATACCACACAAGACAGGTTTCTTAAAAGAAAATTTTCTCATACGAAAAAAGTAATGACTCAGAACTCCCTTCCCGAGGAATTTTTTTAAGAACTGCGGGTAAAAATTTTGTTATGACCTCTAGTATTTATGCCTCTGCCAAATGGAAAAACTGTACTCATCGATTTGCAGTTTTTTTTCGGAATTGGGCCCGTACTCAGTCCACTATTTTGAAAGAACTATCCAACAACTTCACACACCACAGAGTTGAAGCAAAAAAAAATCATCCTCACTTTACATGTAGGGGAGGTAAGGTACCCTTAATTTTTTTTGGATTTTACATTACGACTTTGTCTGTTTTATTGATTTATATATCCATGCCAAATTGCAGCTTTCTAGCACTAACCATCACAGAGCAAAGCCTCGGACTGACAGACAGACAGACGGACGTTCCTAGTTGACTACGGAACCCTAAAATGTAGCTGTAAGTTTTTAGGGATATGAATAGTCAATAAAACCCTAAAAAACGGGTTTTACACCTTGTTATTAAGTTAAGATCCTATATGATGCTAAGTGCTAAGTGGCACCAACGCTAGTAAAAAGATGTAGCTCCTTAATTACATAATTTATCAAAAATATGGCAAATGGCATTGAAGTATATTACAGTGGCTTATTTAAATACTATCAACTTTGTAAAATACAGTTCATGGTTTTAGATATAAAAACGCGTACTTACAGTAGTTGTCACGTAAAATACAATATGACCTATGTTAAAAATAAAAACATAATATTTTTCCTTATTTATTATTTTGACCGACTTCAATAGAAGGAAGCAGGTACTCAGTTCGTCTGCATGTTTGCTTGTTCTTTTTTTATCTATGTATGTTCCCCGATAACTCTTGACCACGTTGGCCGATATTGATAATTATTTTTTAGTTTCAAAGCAGGTACCCCGACATTGGTCCCATATAAATTTGGTGAAGGTCTGATGATGAGATCTAGCACGGATCGAGGGAACTCCTCGAATTTGATAGGCATGCATATGCCGATTTCGGTGTTTTCTGTAGGTAACCAAGCGTTGGCTCACGGAAACCACAAATTGCGTCATAGCGGAGTGCAAATTTGGAGTTGGTTTTTGTGGTATAAATTATAATTATTCATTTACGAATATAACTAAATGGACGAATCCGGCCCAGATTATTCGGATCCATTAATTTAAAATGAGAAGTATAACTTAATCAACTTTTTTTGTCCATTTGGTATAGTTTTTATACAACTACTAGTACAGCCTCTCCTGTCCTTGACCATGAACGGTCCCGAGTGAGTCGGTAACCAACCTCCGTCGATACGAGGGGTGCGGGGGGGTGTAACCCTTGCTGAAGGAAACTGACACATATAGTTGTCCTTGGCTTGGCCTTAAAACTTCAGGTTAACGTTGCCATGTTCTTGCAGTATCATTGAATTAATATTAAATTTCTAACACAGTTGCTCATATCCCATCAACTAGAAAAGCACTGTCGATCGTCAAAATTCTTTGTAGATTTTCTTTAATCATAGCGAAGAACAGTCAAGTCACCTTTCAAGTAACAATAAAAAAACTAACTAAAAATACTAACCCATATTTTACATTTATATAGTTTTTGTTAAAATTGAAAATCAATGTATAAATGCCACAGACATTTATACAATGGTGTGCAAAATAATAGCAGTTGTTTTATACTAAATAGAGTTACTCGAGTCAACTATTTGTAAAACAGGATATAAACAGCCATGATTTGCCATAGGCGGTACATTTACCAGAGCCACAGAATAGTATAATAGCATTACATACCAGAGCCTCAACCAAAGAAAATAACCAAGTAGTAGGCCGAAAATCAACAAAAAGTCCCAATGATGGACCGTTAGTACGCACACTAGGCAAGGACGAGCATCTAATGGAAAAGTTCCATATTTTATGGATGTGATCAGTGAAGATGTGAGGCATTGATTTAATAATGGACAATGTACTGAATTGAAATATTTGTACACAATTATTTGTATTAATTGATTTTTAAATTTTATGAATATTACTGCTAGGACGTAAATAAGCCGGTTTTCATATTTATATTTATTCCAAAAGCCTACTTATGTAAGTTAATTTGACAGTTAATTTCGAATCAGTGTTGACAGATACAGAAGATTAGTAAATGAAACGAAAACATAGTTAGCGTCTAAATTATGTTTATCCCTTAATTTTCATTTTATCTTTGACTGCTATTACTACGCACATGTAACTGTACAGTTTAAATCACAAGTTATATTAAGTACTAGCGACCCACCCCGGCTTCGCCCGAGTATTTCATAAAAAATACGAAATTATAATACACACAAATAATTAATCTGTCATCAGCCTTTCGCAGCGCACGCGATGTAAAGAATATTTTAGGTGTTTTTTTACACCTTAGGTTATATTATTGGAGTTTTTGTAAGAATCCCATATTTATTTAAAAATATGATATAGCCTATATAACCCGGAGAGAGTGTAGCTTTCCAACAGTGAAAGAATTTGTCAAATCGGTACAGTAGTTTCGTTTCGGAGCCTATTCAATGCTAACAAACAAAATAACATTCAAGTTTTTCCTCTTTATAATATTAGTATAGAAGTAAAGATGTACTTAGATTATTTTGTTCTATCATCAATCGTTTTCGCAGCGCACGCGATCTAAAGAATATTTTAGGTATTTTTTTACACCTTAAGTTACATTATTGGAGTTTTAGTAAGGATCCCTAGTTTTTATTAATATACAATATACCCTTTGTCACCCGAGGATAGTGTAACTTCCCAACAGTGAAAGAATTTTTCAAATTGGTTCAGTAGTTTCGGAGCCTATTCAATGCAAACAAACAAACAATCAAATCTTTCCTCTTTATAAAATTATAATATATGTAGATATTATTTTATTCTATCATCAATCGTTGTCGCAGCGCACGTGATGTAAAGATTTTTTTAGGTATTTTTTCTACACTTTGGGTTACATTATTGGAGTTTTAGTAAAGATCTCTAATTTCTTTGAAAATATAATATAGCCTATGTCACCCGGGTGTGACCCGGGGATAGCTTAGCTTCCCAACAGTGCAAGAATTTTTCAAATCGTTTGAGTAGTTTCGGACACAATCAAACAATCAAATCTTTATAATATTAGTATAGATTATTTCATACCTTATACGGAAAGTCGTCTATTACTAACTGATAAACCACTCTGTCCACCTGGTGGAATATTTTTTTTTAACCGTCGACGCAAAGAAAGGGGTGTTATAAGTTTAACGTGTGTGTCTGTGTATCTGTCTGTGATATTGTAGCTTCCAAACGGATGAACCGAATTTAGTTTAGATTTTTGTTGTGTCATAGATAATTTTATCCAGAGTGTTCTTAGCTATGTTTCATGATAACCTGTTCAGCCGTTTTTGAGATATAAAGTCTTAAAATGAAAATATCGGGTGTTTTTCAACTTTTTTAAGTTGTAGTTATTTTATTGAACAACCTGGTTGGCTAGTTGTTTGTTTTTGTCATAACTGACTACCTGGTTGGTTGGAATGACATATTTCATTAAATAGAAATGGTTAAAAACATTCAAAACAACCGTTCAATTTAACTTAATCAAATCATTTGAAAAAAATGTATAGTTTTTTATTACCACGTCTGTGGCAAACAAGCGTACGGCCCGCCTGATGGTAAGCGGTCGCCGCAGCCTATGGATGCCTGCAACTCTGTCAGGGGTTACATGCGCGTTGCCAACCCTTTAAAAATGAATACACTCCTTTCTTGCAGAATCCCATACTGTAGTCTATTCATTTCCCATTTACGCCCAGTGCTAAAACAGCATCACTATATAACTGTCACCGGCTTTAATTCATCAAAACATTAGAGCGGCCTTGTTGAAGGTTAAGGTATGCGATTAATGAACGCGAAGTTTGACAACGTCGCGCCACATGAGATAAGGTATGGAATGCGGAAGGCATATAGGCGTTAGAATCGAGTGTACAGCAAAAATATACACGGACGTCTTATGGTGATAAGTGTGAAAGGGAGCTCAGATGAGTACAAGAATGCGGTTAAATTGAATATTAAAATCTTTTAATATTTCCTATTATGGATCATGACATTACAGTTGCTATATTATTAACAAGTTATGTATGTGAAAATATTACTATATTCATAAGTGCAACAGGTGGACGTCATAATAATGCGAAACGGGAAGACGCCAGAAGTGTACCGGGATTTATATATATATATATATACAAACTAAAAAAAAATACAATAATATATATATATATATATATATATATATATATATATTATTGTATTTTTTTTTAGTTTGTTTTTAAAAACAAACTTTGATTCAGGAATCTATCTGCGTGATATTGTCTGTTATTGTGGAAGTATAGGTACTGGCATCCTAAGCGCATCGCGCGCTTGGCAGCGTAAGCCGATAGTACCCAAGCGGCACCCATCTTTTCTTTTCTGGCTGCCGAGGGCCTCAACCCTGACACAAATGGCTGAAAGCAAATATCAAACAACAAAGTCATAATCCATAATTACGTCAAGCATAAAAAACAGATTTGTAGCGTCAACAAACTTTTATTGTTTCTAAGTGCAAGCCCCGACAGTTAATGTACGTATAAAAACGCGTTTACGATATAAACGACACTTAAACTGTAAATGAGAACTATAAAGGGGTTAAAACGGCGGTAAAACACGCCTTGGGGACTATCGGGGCGATATTGGAACGGGTTGAGAATCGTTTTTATTAGTTTGCTCTTCGGAATAGGGCTTTGTGAATTTCGGATACTTTTAATGGGTTAAAAGTGAAGAGTTCGCGCTTAAAATTTAATGAGAATTATCTTCTTAAGGTTCATCTCATAACTTCTTAAGGGTCAACTCAATAGATGTACCATATAACGATAATATGAAGTAGTATATCTATTCTTGTATGTATGTACCTTATATAAATATCTTGCATTTATGTATGTTTATTTACAGTGTTTATATTGATTTTGTCTTCGCATTTTCTTAGTAGATATTATCAAACTTTTTTCTTTGCACCTTTCTTAAATCACCCAATGCTTAGCCCAATGGTTGGCTGGTAGAGAATGCCATTTGGCATTAAGCCCGCCATTTGTACAATTAAATTTTGTGCAATACGTTTAAATAAATAAATAACAGAACCATATCGTATCAGGCATGAAGAGAAGCGTCACAAACATGGCTATGTCCACTGCAATGGATCAACAGCGTTTATACCCATACGGGTATACACATGCTAGTATATGCACGCGCACATCAGTTGTTCGGATTAGTTCGTATATGGACGATTCACATCAAACGGCCGGAGTCGGCGCGCACCCCACCAGAGTCAAAGGAAGTTAAACCTCCATACAGAAGTTAGATTTCATATTTGAATGGGTTGCGAGCAACCGGTCGGCTGCCGTCGGCTCTGCCGCTGCCACACACTGGGCTGAAAATCGGCTTTCATAGACATAGGAATCGAAGTTAACATTTTAAAGTTTTTTGCTTGAAATGGCTATTACATGCCATTTTTATGCTAAATTATGATCCTGGCATGATTTAGCACTAAAACGTATGAGTTATAATTTTTTTCCGGAAAAAATGTATGGAGCTGGAACGAAAAAACTGGATATCTCGGGAACCGCAAAAAAACACAAATATCCTTACAGCAGGTTATACTACTAATTATTCCTGATTTTTTGACATACTACATATTTCATTTATTTTTTTTTTCCTCCCGGACGTCTTACTTTAAACATAAAAGACAGAAATATGTATGTTTCGCATTTTCAATAAAGGGTGGGTCATATTTAATCAAATTGCTAGTTTTTTTTTTACATAGATTAGTATTTTTTTACATTAAAAAAAACACAAATATTGATAGAACCATAACAACTTTAAAGAAAAACAATTAATAAATAAGTAAAGTATAAAAATAACACCATAACCTTACAATATTTCTTTACTTTTAATTTATTCTTCTAAATCACTGTCTTCTTATGCCGTTTGGATACAAAGTCTAGCCTCTGTATGGAAAGCCTATCTCCAGTAAAATAAAAGTTGAATCGTCAACTCGATTACAAAAGAATTGAGTTTAATCCAAGATAATTCATGTAATTTTTTCCTACAATTAGTTATTTCTCCTTAGTCTAATCTGGCTTAAGTATGACACCCCCAATCTGTTAATGTAATAGATCTCTTATTTTGTTATTTGATTTATTTTTGAATGCATTTAGCGCCGTCGTGTCTATGCGCGCCTTATCGTTATTTTATAATTGGAACTGTTATTTTTTGTAGTAAAAAAATTAATTGTTTGTAAAGTAGGTTTACGATCGAGATGTTTACGTGATAACGTCTTACTTCACTTGCACTTCACTTATACCTGCGATCGCGCTCGTGAGGTTTTGGTGTAACACAAGTTTCTGAACATGTCACCCGAATAACGATTTTAAAGACGTTATCACGTCAAAAATAGTACAGTCTAGTATTTCCTATTGATCGTTTGAAAAGACGCAGCCATGCTGCGTTGCAAAACCTAATAGAACGAAATATTTGTTTACCCTGTTAAACTGAGGCATTTCGTAGACCTTTACGATTCGCTTTTTTGCTAAATACCACTCGCTCACCTTTTAGGTTCACCTAATTATGTCTCAAAGTAGGAGGGGAAGGCTTTTATAGGTTACACTTAGGCCACCTAGCTTCTTGTTATGTGAGTGTAGGCAAGGTTAAAAATATCTATGCGGACCAAGCGGTCCAAAATATGTATTGGATTTTTGTTAAATCTATAACAGCGTATTGTTACCATAAAATTTACGAAACTTATATAGATAAATACATACTTAAATACATAGAGAACATCCAAGACCCAAGAACAAAATCTGTAATAAATATAAACTGAAAAAAAAACCGGTCAGGAGCCTGACTCGCGCACCGAGGGTTCCGTACAACGATTGTGTACCCGTCTCGATCCCATTAATTCTGGAGAAATTGAAAGCCACGGGTACAGCTCCATGCATCGGAGCATTATACAAATTTAGTTTAGAAATATTTTATGATGATAATAAATATATAGTCTAGAAAGAGATATAATTTTCGACGACCTATTTAGCCTAGTTGGTAGTGACACTACCTCCGAAGCTAGAGTTCCGGGTTCGAATCCCGGCCAGGGCATTATTTGTGCATTTAGCACGGATTTTGTTTTTGGGTCTTGGATGTTCTCTATGTATTTAAGTATGTATTTATCTATATAAGTAAGTATATCGTCGTCTAGTACCCATAGTACAAGCTTTGCTTAGTTTGGGACTAGGTCGATTTGTGTAAGATTGTCCCCCAATATTTATTTATTTATTTATAATTATATTTTTCCTGTAATATTTGTATTGATATTAACGTCGTGTAATAATTTCATATTGTTTTCTTGGTAAACTTCGGAAATAAGGAGGGGCGACGGTATTTGTTAATATTTTCATTCATAAATCGAAAATTACCGACATAAAAAAAAAGGAATTTAAATTTCAAGCCGTTTCATAATATGACACCCCACTTGACTTTAAACCCCCCTTATATCGGTAAATGTTCACGAGAATATAAAATATAATATTTTTCAAAAAAAATGCTCCATTCTTCTGGGTTAGCCTTCTTTAATGCACTATAAAAATGCGAGATTAATATTTATACTTATTCCAAATAAAGCTTTCTAGTAGTAACGGTTACTGAGCTAAGCCGTGGATAGACGGATGGACGGACATGGCGAAACTATAAGGGGTTAAAACATATTTACATGTCATCATTTCTTTAGAAAACATTAGGCAAGCCTAGTTTTCTATAAAAACGAGCGTGCAAAAAAAGCGAAATTATATAACAATAAAAGTAAAATCTGATAGCAGCTCAAATAAACATAAATTCGTAAACAATTATTACCATACCTCATCTCGTTTCATGGCTCGGAAATGGTCCGCCTTGGCTCCGCGCCAGCTTCCAAAACTTCCACTACCAATTGAATATTTCAGTACTGCAATGAGCCGGCACAAGATAAGCATAATTTGAGTACACTTATCATGCGAGTTCACTTATTGGTGCAGCCGGTAGGATATGATACTTTGTTTTGTTTCGTGATTTACCTAAATTTTTTTGGTTGGGTGCCATTTTTTAATACCGTAGATTCTACGGCGTAGAAGATTCTATAGCTTATTGTCAATATACGCGTGCGGTTAAAAAAAACTAATAAATGTGTCCTAAACCCACACATCACAAAACTACCTTTCTTTTTTTTTTGACCCAGAGAAATGCGTTATGCATACGAATACGTAATATGAGGCCTGCGGGGACAAGCCAGATATTACGCATTAGTTATGTGGGACTCTCCGGTCCAAACGAGGACCAGCCTACCCACTAAAACTCTGGGATGCTGCCTCCACCGTGCCCGAGTGGTGATGCCATGGGATCGCGAACATTTCACCACGACATTACCGGCACCATCGCCCTAAGGCGAACCCTCACCAAAAAGGCACACTGTAGCATGACCAGTGTGCCTTCCCGCACCGACCTCCCTACACCCCGGGAAGGTTAGGGACCAGCACCGACACACGGTGATCTGGTCCCACCCGCGCCACGGCACCGGGAGGACAAACGCCCCTACCCCGGCGCCCAGCGGGAGGACAAACGCCCCTACCCCGCAGCCCTCCGCAGCCGAAGCCGCCGGCCCCCCAGTGGGCCGTGTAATTTTTTATAGATGTTTTCTTCCTCGCAGTCCGGACATCATCGGCCCTCTGCCTAGTCGGGATTACGGGGCCGTTATATTTGACGAGGCAAACGGTCGGTGCCTCGAACCGCACTACGCCGCGGAAGCGGCCCACCTTCGTCGGACCTGGGGATTTCTCCGTGGAGAAGTCCTTGGTCCGATACCCTCCTCCCCCCCTGACAGGTTATTGGTAGCCCGACAAGTGATCACTTAGGGTCCACTAAATGATCACTTGCCGTGCCTCCAGGACGCACTGGCCAAGACTCTACCCTTACCTCCGGATCAACCGGATCAACAGGTATTGGTAGAGCCCGGACACTCGAGGAGGTTACCTGTCTCGCGCCCCATCACAAAACTACCTACTTTAACTTGAGCGGATAATGCTTTGTTTAACCTTTTTGTTTAAAAATTTAAACCATGACAAATACAACAAATGATAAACATATCTGTCTGTTGCTCTTATTTAAATTTATATGAAACCACCCCGTTTGGTACATTACTATATTATGTCGAGACTGGTTAGTCTGAGAGCTTATTATACCTCTACTTATAAGCATGTATAGTCAGCATCATGTTCTTAAACATGTATACCTTATTAGTTTAAAGAAAGCTCGAGCAGTGTATGTGTCACTGTGAAATTGCAGATACCGTTAAATTGTAGGTAATCTATCTCACGAGATTGTAAATTTTCGAAAGATTGTGAGCCGTGCCATACTGCTTACAATTTAACCTCAACTCACTGGAGCAAAGTCTTAGATAATCGGAATCTAGGTGGATTCGTTCGTTACCTTGTGTCCTTCAGTGCGGAAACAGGAGCCCCGTGCAGCGGGGCTTCGTCGACTCCCTGGAGGAGGAACACAAAACAATTTTCGGTGCACAATCTTTTGACAGTTTACAATCTCGCGAGATAGATCCAACTGTATTTCCAATTTTACGGTGACATAAATAAGTATACATTTTTGAACCTTATTGTAATAGAATAAGGTGAAAAATGTATACTTATGGGTGCATTGTCGCCGGGAAGTGACGGAGGAAAGTTTATAATGAGAAAATTAAAAATGCATTCCGCTCGTCGGGAATTATGTAAGGGAGAGATGCCATATTGGAAGCCGAAGGCATAAAATGTAATTAAATAGTGTTTTTTTTTTGTATTATATTCTTGTGTCTCATAGAATTTTAGTTTAGTGTTAGTTATTGTTATATATGCATGTAGAGGGTAGTTGTAAGTGCATGCTCACGGTGGCTGCGCCCACCGTCTGAGATATTAACAAAAATAAGTTCTGCTGGAATAAGGGGTGCATAATTAAACGTATAGGCAGGTTAATATACCTAATACGTGACGACATTACGCAGGAAACAGTGAAAAGACATTTAAACCAAATATTAAAAAATAAGACTAAAACGGAAACATCGGGCTCGGATATCTCTATTCCAATATTGGACAGTGCTAACCTACGTCACAAGCGACGTAGGTCTTCGGTTTTAGGAGCACCTCCCTCATTTATTGTGCCAAGGGCAATAGATATCGGAACAGAGCAGGGAGGAGAGGAGATCCCGAGCGGGAGCGGTATTGAGTATGTATATGTGCCACCGTCACCACCGGCGCCGCCCGCGGGTCCGCTCGTGGTGTCCGCGCCGTCCGAGCTCGCGTCCGCAGCGAGCGCCACGGCCGCGCCGCCGCCGCCACCGCCGCCGCCGCCGCCACCGCCGCCGCCGCCGCCACCGCCGCCGCCGCCGCCGCCACCGCCGCCGCCGCCAACCGGCGTAACCACAGACGACATACTTCCAGATCAACATCCGCCCACGACGGCGCAACAAAAAAGGTTTCGTCCAAAAGTGAATTATAAGCAGTTCTTTTAACTGATTACCAAAAATATGTTCCGGGTCTCATAGGGGAGGGATGTTATATATGCATGTAGAGGGTAGTTGTAAGTGCATGCTCACGGTGGCTGCGCCCACCGTCTGAGATATTAAATCAGTTCGTAATTGACTGCCGTGTATCGCTTGTGCCCCCTGATCCATATCTAACAGTTATTAATGTTGTTTCTTATCCTTTGTTTAATGTGTTGTGTATGTTTTTGGAATGTATAAGATAAAAGAGGGACGAAGTGAAAACCAGATTGTCCTTTGTTTAATGTGCAGCCATATGGCTTGCACAGCACATGCTGACTTTGTTCCTTTTGTCACATTATTGAAGAAACCTAATGCATGTAACTGCCTTTTTAGGGTTCCGTAGTCAACTAGGAACCCTTATAGTTTCGCCATGTCTGTCCGTCCGTCTGTCCGTCCGTCCGCGGATAATCTCAGTGACCGTTAGCACTAGAAAGCTGAAATTTGGTACTAATATGTATATCAATTACACCGACAAAGTGGTAAAATAAAAAGTGGAAAAAAATATTTTATTAGGGTACCTCCCCTATACGTAAAGTTGGGAGTGTTTTTTTTTTTTTCATTTTAACCCTAACGTGTGATATATTGTTAGATAGGTATTTAAAAATAAATAGGGGTTTACTAAAATCATTTTTTGATAATGTTAATATTTTCGGAAATAATCGCTCCAGAAGTAAAAAAAAATGTGTCCCCCCCCTCTAACTTTTGAACCATAAGTTTTAAAAATATGAAAAAAATCTCAAAAGTAGAACTTTATAAAAACTTTGTAGGAAAATTATTTTGAACTTGATAGGTTGAATAGTTTTTGAAAAAATTACAAAAATAATTTCTGAACTAAGTTTGTAATTTAACCGTATAAACAGGTGTTTATTGTACCTTTCATTTCTACAAAATCACAATGAAATGACGTGCTTTTTAGGGTTTTGTGTTTCTGTACTTAATATGTCAACTTAATGTGACGGACGGAAAACTACGGAACCCTACACTGAGCGTGGCCCGACACGCTCTTGGCCGGTTTTTTTGTATCTGTTGTGTGATTATAAATATTTTTCTATTCTATTCTTTTTTTCTATTCATAATATTGAGTTAAGGGTTTGAACGACCCCGATTTACTTTTGGACCTTCATAACTTACAAGTTTAAGGTAGAGCTAATACATGTATAGCAAAGCACAATAAGGTGAAAAGATCTTTTTCACAGTCCAAGGAAAAATCTTTCTTATGTCAATGGCATACGTACCGACATATAAAACTTCTCGCTCTGTAGCAGTTATGCAGAATTATGCCATAAAAACACATGAAAACAATGAATCCACAAAAAAACATAATTATCGAACCTGCTCACCAAATTTTACGAGACTTGGTAGAGAGATGTGACCTGTAGTTATGTAACGTTGCATACAATAATTTTTCTACTTCAACAATAGCTATTTACAAAACAAGGGTTGTAAGACAAAGAAAGGCCGATATCGCAGATGTTTGAGGCCCGAGCCGCAGGCGAGAGTCATAAATATGCGAGAGAGGGCTTTCTGTTTTACGACCCGTGTTTTGTACACAATTTTACGTCACCACTTGGCCTAAAAGTGGGTTTTTGGCAAGGTGTGGTGTAAAATTATTAGTTTGATTTCAATAAAAAAAAAATATGGTTGCAGGATACGGGCATTGACGTGTGCCTTATAATATAAAAAAACAGCTCCATTTTTATTCTCCCACCAGTCATATAACGTCTTGTCTATGGTAAAGATTTGCATTAGTATAAAAATTTAATTATTTTAATACTGCTGTCAGTAATTTCATTGACAGATTATAATACTGGAATGGATAAGTATATAAGAAAAGCTGTAGTAGCCGGATACAGCTTGTAAGTATTAACATATTAGTATATTATAATTATTATTAGAGGAAAACAATTTGGTACCTGCTTTAAACTATAAATAAAATCTAAAACTTATTTACATAGAGTTTTCCAAATGGGCAATCCAAATTGAATCCCAATGTTTACGTAACAACCATCTTAAATTTTATATATTCTCGTAACTCCCGATCCAAAGACGAACTTTTCAACGACTCTCTGAATAGAGGCTGGATCTGAATTCAAATAAATAAATTGACAGGCGAAATGACGTTTTCCGCTTTGCTTTTAGTTCTTTGACAGATTTAAGAGGAAATGAAATTTAAACTTTAAACTCGATAGAATAAAATTTGGTTTTCGTTGAGAGATGAAATAAAAGTATTTCTGTTAATTGGAAATTCGACGTAATAAATTCGTTTGCTATTTTCTTTTCCTATTTTGGGATAATACTTAATAATGTTATTTATTTAGCCGTTCTGAAAATACGGATATGCTGTGAAACACGTGAGTTTATATTACACTAATCGTTTATGGAACTTTTTTTTTGGTTTCCTAAGCTATACTATAGATAGTCCCATTACACTCCAATACAAACTTTCATACCCATCGTCTGCAAGACACAATAGTTTGTGGTTGGCATCACGGGTAGATATTTGTAACATTTTTCTCCTGAGTCACGATTTGACATATCTCCACTCCCCAGCATGTCATACATAAGGATGTCCACCTTCTTGTCTAAGTTCTTTAAAATGAAGATAACCGAGACGGACATAGGTTGTAAGTGAAATTAACAGCCATGCAATTAACACTACATTTCGAACCTAGAACTAAAATAACTTCATACTCCTGTCCATGGCCCAAGCTCGCTTGGCGTTGCGCGTTGTATTGTATCAGTACAGAAATATGTTTTTTTATTCTCTTCACGCAGTTTATTTTACCAATACATTTCGGGCTGTATATATACAAATACATTTTTTTTTTATTCAGTACCTTGTACTTTGTGACAACATTGTGCTTAATTACACACAAACATACAAAGTCCAATGACAAGTTTTATACCCTCAATTAAAACCCATCAAAACTTCCGAATTAAGCGCAAAATGTGTTAATTACCCATAAAGACAGAGTAACTCTTGATACAATACCCCATATATTTCTCCTAACAAACACTCTCACACAAATTTAAACTTTACAACCAGTTCATAGAACTGTAATTTGCTTAACAATGTTAGTATAGGAATTTGCAGTTTGTTCAAGCAAATTAGGACTTTGAGAGTTGAAGATAGAGTAGATATTTGATTAGGGAGTTGGTTGGAGCGTAGCCAGCCGGTTATCTGTGTTGCGTGAAATGAAAAGTGCTCCGGTCAGAAATGCTTGTACATAAACATGGTATGGTACTGAAGTTGGATAATTAGGTGTAAGATGCCAAAGAAATTAGGAATAGATACGAGTAGGTCTATTATTTTCGGAGTTGAAATGATTGTACAATTATTATGTTGGCACACTGCCATTCCAGTGGGCAGAGCATTCATATGGTCTGTAAATTAGACTCATGGTGCAAAGCTCCCGTGGAGTGGAGACCGTGAATATATAACAGCCTTTGGCAGACCCCAGATGCGATGGAAGGACGTCATCCAAGAACAGCGAACAAGAATTGGATGGGTACTAAAAAAGTTTGAATTAAAGATGGTTATAATTATAAATATATTGGATATGTTTCGTTTGGATCTAAATTGACAACATTTCATTTTTTAAGCAGGCTTTTTTCTGATGAAATCAAATAGAGGATAAAAAGTTAAGTAAAACCATATTTTTAAATTCTGGAAAATATCCCAATTTCATATAAATAAATCAATTTCAAAAGTTCCTCGTTCTAAAAGAGAGTAAGTGACAAGTAAGGCGTCACAGCGTAACAAATCATACAGAAGCACTGTTACTAAGACAAATTTACTAAAGAAAGTGAACTGCTGTTCTTTTTGTGCGCGGTGACTGTCACAATTTCATAGTAGTAACATTTGTACCCCAGTAATGGCAAAACAAGATGCGATCTATATGTATTTTCTACCACCTTTATATTACGCTTGTTTTTTTCAAATAAACGATCATTCATTCATTCAGTCATTACTACGATATGAGCTTTCTTCACATTTTCGTGAATATTTAGAAAACTAATAGCTATAAAAATATTTAAACAATATTTTGGGGTTTCTTGTTACCAAATTAACGAAATGAGTTATGATTTCATACTACTTAAAAATTTGAAATGTTAACAATTGTATTTCGTTTAGTTACTTGGTCGAATACCTATGTCTAATTTGATCTCCTATGTACAACCTTATACGTGTACAACTTATTTAACGAGAGAGCTATCGAGTGAATTTTTCCGAGTCTACTGGAACTATCCTGCTTTTGTTTATATACATGTTTGTTCGACGATAACTCTAGTGTCAGTCGTAAAATGTCGTTGAATTTGGTAACAGAATTAATGACGAAAAATTTTTTTATTTGATCATTGATCAAGCATTAGCCAAATCGGCTACAGGGTTGCTGACATTGAAAAACGTAAATTTTTTTTTTGTTCACGAGTTTACAGTTCGATTGTACCATTACTGATAAGTCATGAGTCTGGGATAAATTGCGAAATTTAACACTAATTAATATATCTTTGTTTTGCGGTGACAGTCATATGGACTATAAAATCACCCAAAGTGTTTCAAACACAAGGCCCAGCATACATTGTGCTAGTGCGCACATGCTTCACATCCTCTATAGATCTATTCCTTGAGTGTTTAGAGGGCTTACTGGGAACCGAGAACAAAGTTTGTTTGTGTATCTCGCTCTCTGTCGCACTTGCGAATACGCGAATGCGAAAGAGAGCGAGATACACAAACTTCGTTTTTGGTTCGCGGTATTTCCTCAGTTCTCAGATCATATATACGTATATATATAGTGAGGTTAGTGTCAAAAATTATTGAGTTTGAATGAAATTGTATGCGTATTCACTTACTTCTATAAATATTCTATGAATTACAGTTCTAATTAATGTAAGTCAGATCCACACGACGTGACCGCAATGGCGTCAGTCACGTGAACATGTAATGCCCGGTATAAATCGCGTAAGTTTTATAAAACGCTTCAAGCTGCCATTTGCGTTGACTTACGAGCGTTTGGAATGAAAAATCATGGGGTTATTTAAAACGGAAGCGTTTTCTACGGTACGTAGTTCATTGGAACGATTATTTCTAATCAAAGCAATCATTGCACACGCAAGCAATCATTACAGCGGTCGTGGGTTCAAATCCCACTCGTGGCGAATAATCTTTAAATTCTTGATTCATATTATGTTAGGTGTGCAATAAAAAGTTTTAGTATTGTATATAAGGTCCTTAAAAATTAGATGCCAATACTTTAAGAGATGTTAACTAACATTAAAATAATTTACTTGAAATAGAAATCAATACCACATTTTATATGAAATTTTTGTTTTCGTTTCATTAAAATTCTGCCCAAACATAATCACCTGTGCATTTAACTGACAAGGTGATTATCACTTTCTGCCAAGTGAGCTGTGACCAACACATTGGATGCTAGTTAAAGAGGCTAGTTAAGCGACAGCCAAGAGGTTTCATTATGATAATCAAAGAAGTCTTAATCATTGAATACATATCCCATTAACAGGGTGTTATTACGTAGCACAGTTAATGTCCCAATTTTCTCCAAAAACTAACATAAACTTTAAATTATTTTTGTACTACTCCTAAGGACGAGTACTAATACGACGACGACGTACGACACGACGACGACGACGACGACGAGTATGGCTTCTCGAGCACACATTTTATAGCTACGATGAATTTATGAAAATGGTGTGATTATTGATATTTAGATATTGTGCTGACTGAATAATAATTATTAGCTAAGTATATAGGCAGTAACTTATTATTGTTGATTTCTTTTTGCTAATTTCTAATTTATTAATGTTCTAGTAGGAAACCTTGACATGTAATATCGATAATTATGAATAAATGAATATGAATATACTATCAGCTCTGAAAGTATTGGCATTTAATTTGGAAGCACCTTGTATGTATTTAGTAAAGTGTAAAGTGAGAAATGCCTTCTACCGATTAAAAATACTTTACAGAATTCGCAAATATCTTTCAGAAAAAGTCAGGGAAATTCTCGTAGAAGCATTAATATTGTCACCTTTTAACTACGCAGACATAGTGTATGGGCCTAGGCTATTGGCGGAAACGACAAAATACATACAGCGCGTTCAAAATGCATGTGTTCGTTTTTGTTACGAAATCCCCAGGCGATCGCATATTACCCCGTACCTAAACGACAAGGCCAAACTAAACATGGCAAATAGGAGGAAACTGCACCTGGCCTGCGCAATACGAAAAATATTAGAGTATGAGAAGCCCCGTTACCTATTTGAGAAGCTGAAATGGGTTAACGACACGCGGGCTAGGTCGCTAAGACGATGCACCAAGCTAGCGATACCTCAACACAGGACTGCTTTCTTCAGAGGGAGCTTCAAATTTGCAGCTGCAAAGGTCTGGAACGATCTGCCCCCACCCCTGCGAGAACCAATGCCCCTCGCAAAGTTCAAACGGTTAGTCCAGAAACATCTATTAGACATGCAGGGCAAGTTTTAAGCTCTCCAAACGACCTCTATCTCTGTTTCTCTCTCACCACACACACATACACACACTCACACACACACTCGGCGCTTTACTAATTTTTATTTATGTTGTTCTTTTTTTTATTTTTTTCTCTCCTTGTTTCTTTTTGTACATGTACCTACTGATATTTTGTTTTTAAAAATAATCTTATCTATCGTGTATTATTATTGTAAAAAATAGTAACACCCAGATATAAGCACTACCTATTGTTGCTTGTGACCGACACAACTTAAAGGCTCAGTCTGAAAACCAGCGCTGGGCTTTCTGCTCAGCACATGCTGAGACTGAGACCTATTGCTACACAGCGGTAATTGTTATATATTAAGTTATGTCCTAGTATAAGTTTTTTTTGTGGCAATAAATGCTTTGAAGTTTGAAGTTTGAAGTATTTGTATAGTCGTCACAATTGTCGCGCTTCACGTAGCCTGAACATTTACATAACAAGCGGCCTTAGAGATAATTCTTAGTAATCAACAATCATTTCAAACAAATGAAAGAACTAATTCCGATCCATTTCAAAATTGGTCGGATTATAAATAACCGATCGCAAGTCTCCTATAGAAGTCGTTAATGTAATTGAATCGGTATTTTTACAAAGTCCCCGCAAACTGACCGAAATAAACTTGTTTATTGTGTGGCCTTTGACGGCCATTATTTGAGTAACATTGTGCCCAAATTAAAAGAAAAAGGACATAAAACACATGAGCTTCATATAAACAATATACCTATTGTAGATTATTGTATATCGAGTTTGTTGTGGATTTTATTGAATTAAACTGTAATTGGTTATCGGACAAAGCTTTTTGTACACAAATCGTTATTAAGCTTAAATGCGATACAATGAATATGGTTTGTGAACTGGACAGAAAACAACATAACAATTGGTATTGTCCATTGCCAGAATATTTTGTATACTAATTAAAGTGGCAATTTATTTTAATTCGTGATTCGTGAAAGCCAATTATATTATAACTCGTATAGAGTCACATCACATAGGGTAGTACCTCCAGTACCTCCACCTCAAAGTACATCACAACTTGCTCTGTAGATGTAGGTAAAGCTGGTGGGTGGTACACTACCGCTCATACTTACTTATATTTAGGCACCCATACCTTTTTCCATACATCTGTATACAAAAATGACTTTCAGAAATACACTGCCAAGTCAAAATCCCTTGACAGTTTTGCGTGCATTTTGCATTTTTTATTTAGCTGACTTATAGAGCAGGAAATCGGTGGCAGAGACCTCCCTTTTATAATGGTAGTTTTCTTTTTGCAATGACTTAAATCACCACTAATTGCTGGTTCATACAAACACACTACACTTTTCTATGAACCAGTATGCTGTCAAGTGAGTGGGCAACTTGACTGTTAGAAGTTCTCAAGCTGCCCGAAGGCCTCTAACTTGGCTTAACGACTGCTATCATAGACAGCGACCGGGATCAACGACATAACGTGCTTTCCAAAGCACGGTAGCGCTCAGTTAGTAACCACTCAAAGCGGTCACCCATTCAAGGACTGACCTTTTTTTTTAACCTGGGGAAATGCATTTACGCATTCGGCCTAGCCGGGGAACTAGGACAGGTATGACGGACTCCCGGGAACCGCCCGGACTACCGTCTAAAACCACCAGCGTATGCCCATCACGCAGCATTAGTGGCGGTGACACGGGATCGTCAAGGCACACAACCGCGAACACCGCCTGCTGCAACAGCCGAAGCTGTTCCCTCACTGCTGAGGCAAGCGCCTCCCACCCGTCGGCAAGCGTGCAGGGCGACACCACACACTTGCCGACCAAAGGACCTCCACGCCGGGAGAGAGTGAAAAACCCCGGATTCACCCCCTCAGATCCCCTTGTAACTTTTTATAGAGGTTTTCTCCCTCGCAGCCACCACCCGGCCCCGGCCTGACGGTATCAGCCCCCACTCCTGACCATAGCGGCCCTCTGCCGAAGCCAGGGTTACGGGGCCGTAGTTATTTTTACAGCATACGGCATGGCCTGTCCCTCTCGCCGCACCTGGGGTGTCTTGCAACTCCCTGATGCGGAACCCCCATCCCCCCCGTTGGTCGCATCTGGAGTGTCCTCCGCTAAAACAGAGGAATACCCAGAGCGACCCCGTCTCCGGGTTATTAGTAGCACCGGTAAGCGATCCCTCCGAAGATGAATCCCTTACCGTTGCCTCCAGGGCGCACCGGCCAGAACCCTTCCCCTTCCCCCAGACCCGCGAAGGTCCACAGGAACTGGAAGAGCCCAGACACTCGTGGAGGTTACCCGACTAGCGCCCCATCCAAGGACTGACCTCGCCCGACATTGCTTAACCTCGCATACCGCACGCGGTACGCCCCGCGTCGTGCCCATCATGCTCGTAAAAACTCCCGACCTTAGTTACTGGTTTGTCAGGATGTCGCCGTCGACGGACACGTCTGGGAAGACATCATCATCATCATCATCATATGTAGGTAAGTAGTGGATTCGCTAAGGGGGGACATGGTCATTCATCTGTGTAATAGGTACGCGCACACGTTAGGTCAAAATAAAAGCCTTACAAAAAGAAAATCTCTGGTACCCAGCGTTAATATTCATTTATGTCCTCACCAATAATGCCGTAATGGAATGAAACTGTCCCCGTGGATCGTGGGAATGCAATAAACTACGGAAATGATGAAAACAGAAAAACGACATTTCTGACGGACCTATAACGTGTAGTTGTAGGGTGACCGTCAATAAGGAGCAACGTCGGACACTCCCGAAAAAATTTTTTTTGGTTTGTAATTCCAGACCAAAAAGAAAATGGCGGGGTGCGCAACACTAGAAATGCGTGGTTTGCATGTGCAAACGTGTTTTTTCCTTGGTCGTTTGGATTGAATACGGCGCTGTAGAATTTTCCTAAGTTTAACGCAGCGAATAATAATTAAAAAAGTAAAAGTAAAAGTAGTTTATTCTTCAAATTAGGCATATTACATGCACCTATGAACGTCAATAAACTACCAATAAACTACCTTGAAATGAAATAATAACTTAATAATATATCTTCGGAGATCATGGTCACCGGCGCGCTGGAAAGAAATGTAATAAAATAGACGCCGATGCAAAAGTCGACGGCGCGGCGGCGGCGGCGGGCAATCCAATTGGAACCGGATTTGGCCAAATATTACCGGAATTCGAGAACTTCGCTTTAATTTGTTAATTAGCTAGTTAACTTTACCGTGATATTTTCGAAACGGTTTACTTACTAGTCTTTGGCGTATATTTTTTTTGCTAATGATTCATTTTCATTTCGACTAAGTGTTATTTTCCATATCTATTTTTAAACCACTATAAACTAGTGGCTCTGTGACCCCGCGATCTTTTCTTTCAAATTTTAAATATTCCAAAAACTGACTTGACAAAAAATGCAATATAATTATCAAACCTGGTCACAAAACAGCCGTAAACTCGCAAATCCGGATATCCGCCGCGCGGACATACGAAAGCATTTTTGCCGAAACTCAAACGGAGACCTACGTTTCACTCGGTCAGTAAAATGATGACATAAAACAACCCTCACCTAACCTGATAGGATCTATACAACGATTTTTGCCGAAGCAACGGAAGCATTTTTGCCGAATCTGATACGGAGACCTGCGTTACACATCGGTCATTAAAATTACTGTCATAAAACAACCCTAACCTAATAGGGTCTATATGACTATTTTTTTAAAATTCCCTAAAGTTACCTGACGTTTTTCTCGTTTCGGAAATAAAGCTTTTGAGACATTTAAAGTTGATGGTTATGGATGCATGCATGATGGACCCGGGTATGTTCTGAAACTACGACCGAGACTCGGGGGATGGGCAGCAGCATCCCTGGAGTGCGGTGGAGATATATGGCAATTGCCAACCCGCATGGAAAGCGTGGCGATTATGGCATTCATCCCCCCCATTAATTTGGGTGAGGCCTACAATGTGCAGGATTATGATGGTGGATGTTAATCGGCTGATATTATGATGGTGGATGAATATTTTAAATATTTCCTAAGTACGTGGGTGCCGAGCTTTGCAGGAGCAGGAACTTTGATAGGATATCAATTAAACTGAACTAAATCGATTATCGGCCCCCGTAAACCGTTAAACTATACACATCGAAATCCTTAGAGCTGTTTCCGAAATCCCCGAAATAAAATACATATACATACAATAATTGCTAATTTCTGATTAATTAGGTGACAATAATGGACACAGGTTTAATGTAAAAGTCCAACAGGTTGTTAATAGAATTGAAGGAACTGGATAAAATAGAGTGGGGCAGATTATTTATGTATATTATGAGATATAGCAGTGGGCCCAGATTACTGCCTTGAGGGCCCCATCTGTTTTCATAAAAGTGGTCATAAATACACTTTTTTCACTTAGAAACCATTTTTTAGTATTGCTGTTTTGGTAGTGCGTTTTTTAAATTCTTTTATTTTGATAATTTTAGATCTTTAATATTAAATTAAGTAGTAGGTAGGGGGCGCCACCTGGACCAGGAAAGCCATTAATAGAGAGAAATGGAAACAGCTGGGAGAGTCCTGTGTCAGAAAACACGCTGAACACTAATCCGGACAATCCGATGTATTAGTTATTAAGTAAATTTTGTATAAGTTAAATGTAATACTGTTTTACTTTCGGCAATAAAGGCTATTATGATTATGAAGTAGTAAGTAGTCTGTAGTATGAGGTAATTTGACGAAGCATGTAGTGGGTTATTATTTGTCGGCATGTTTTTAGTTATTATACAATTAATTAAGTATAAGTGATTAATTAATCCGGTCATTGTGGAAGTCTTTGGGGGAGGCCTATGTCCAGCAGTGGACATTTGGCTGACATGATGATGATGATGATGAAGTGATAAAGCTAAGAGTTATGATATGATTTGGTTTCCGATTGCATTCAATATATTTCATACTTAACTTCGGTTACATAAATACGCAACTTAAAAATGCATTTCAAATCCCAGTAATGGCCATTATTATTTAAGTGATGAGCACAATTTTTAGAAGAGAAAAAATTTACCTACCCCTTCAAATGGGGAACCTATCGTTGGTTAGAACACGTAGAGTACATAAATACTGTATTTTTGTTTTAAATAGATTTGAAAACAAACGAAAAGCTTACTTAAGTAAACATTTTTTACAAAATTTTGTTCCGGCGTGTTTGTTTCTTATTGACCAATCACTTGAAATTTGTTGATAGGATAATGTATATTATTACAAATACATATACATTCACTAAAAAATACCAATATACTGATGATTTGGCACGGTACCCAAAATGTGCGCAGTCCGACAAGCACTTGGCCTTGGTTTCGTTGGTTTGGTTGGTATTTATAATATTTCTATCTCTGAGATCCTATAATAGGCCTCCGGTTTTTATATATATTGCCAAATTGTTTCATGTGCTGTTGGTTTTCCAATAAATAAATGAATAAATGAGTAAGTATGGATTTATTTATTTAAACGCGCATTTGACACCCAGCACTATGGTAGCCATTCTATCACTAAAAAAAACACTTATCGTTGTGGATAAGACACTCGCATGCTTGTCAGAAGCCATGATATAATAATACCATTACTTGATCCTTAGGTATTATGGTGTCGAAGTCATCTAAATATATAAAAGAAGAAACTGACTGACTGACTGACTGACTGACTGACTGACTGACATATCAACGCACAGCCCAAACCGCTGGTCCTAGAGATTCCAAATTTGGCACGTAGGTTCCTTATAAGGTCACTAAGAAAGGATTTTTCAAAATTCAACCCCTAAGGGGGTGAAATGGGGGTCCAAAGTTTGTATGGGGAAACAAGATTAGTTGGACTATTTTATTCGAAACTTCACAGGAGTATTTCTAACGATAAATGAGTAAATACGTGTTTCAGGTTTTTTGAGAAATCAACCCCTAAAAGGGGGAAATGTGGTGACAAATTCTGAAAATCGACATGGGGATTGTTTTTATGATATACCGGGTCGCTGATAACGAAAACAACAATGATTTTAAAATCTCACGTGGAGGACGTGAAATACCATCCCCTCTGTTGGGGTGCGAGGGGGATGAAATGTCTAAATATTAATATGGGTGTCGTTTTTATGGTTTTTTGGGACGTTAATTACGAAAATGGCATCGGTTTTGTAATTTAATATTGTGGACATGAAAAATTTTAAAAAATTGTGCCAAATTTCAAGAAATAACTGACTGACTGAGAGACTGACATATCACCGCACAGCGCAAACTGGTGGTTCTAGAGATTCCAAATTTAGTATGTAGGTTCCATATAAGGTCTTGAGGTGCATTAAGAAAGGATTTTTCAAAATTCAACCCCTAAGGGGGTGAAATGGGGGTCCGAAGATTGTATGGGGAATCAAGATTAGCTGGATTATTTTATTCGAAACTTCACAGGAGTATTTCTAACGATAAATGAGTAAACACGTGTTTCAGGTTTTTTGAAAAATCATCCCCTAACAGGGGGAAATGTGGTGACAAATTCTGATAATCGACATGGGTATTGTTTTTATGGTTTATTAGGTCGCTGATAACGAAAATAACAAGGAATTTAAAATCCCACGTGGAGGACGTGAAATACCATCCCCTCCTGTTGGGGTGCGAGGGGGATGAATTGTCTAAATATTAATATGGGTGTCGTTTTTATGGTTTTTTGGGACGTTAATTACGAAAATGGCATCGGTTTTGAAATTAAATATTGTGGACATGAAAACTTTTGAAAGTTTGTGCCAACTTGCAAGAAATAACTGACTGACTGAGTGACCAACATATCAACGCACAGCGCAAACTGCTGGTTCTAGAGATTCCAAATTTAGTATGTAGGTTCCATATAAGGTCTTGAGGTGCATTAAGAAAGGATTTTTCAAAATTCAACCCTTAAGGGGGTGAAATGGGGGTCCGAAGTTTGTATAGGAAATCCAGATTAGTTAGATTATTTTATTCGAAACTTCACAGGAGTATTTCTAACGATAAATCAGTAAGCATGTGTTTCAGGTTTTTTGAGAAATCAACCCCTAAAAGGGGGAAAGGTGGTGACAAATTCTGAAAATCGATATGGGTGTGGTTTCTATGGTTTATCGGGTGGCTGATTACGAAAACAACAATAATTTTAAAATCCCACGTGGAGGACGTGAAATACTATCCCCTTTGTTGGGGTCCGAGGGGGTTGGAATGTCTAAATATTAATATGGGTGTGATTTTTATGATTTATTGGGTCGTTAATTTCGAAAAAGGCGTTGATTTTGAAATTTAATATTGCGGGCATGAAAACTTAAAAGTAGGTGCGAAATTGCAAGAAGAAACTGACTGAGTGAGTGACATATCAACGCACAGCCCAAACTGCTGGTTCGAGACTCGAGAGATACCAAATTTGGCATGTAGGTTCCTTATAAGGTCTAAAGGCGCATGATGTGCCGTGAATTCCCTATGAAGATACGACCTTTCTTGAGTCCATGTATTGTTAGTGGTTTTATTAATTAGTGCCGCCCGATACGATTTCGACAAAAATCGATATTTGAGCGTCCGAGAGGACTCTTAATAGGAATCCGAGGTACCTAAACTTTCTCTTAATACGACTCCTAGGTAAAATTTGGCAAAAGTGGCGGCCATATTGCTTTTCTTCATTTTCGTCCCGATTTCGTTCAAAATCGATATATGTGTGTCCGAGAGGTCTCTTAATACGAATCATAGGTAAAATTTCTGAAAGTGGCGGCCATATTGATTATCTTTTTTTTCGTCCCAATTTCGTTCAAAATCGATATCTGAGCGTCTGAGAGGTCTCTGAATACGAATCTGAGGTAAAATTTGGCACTCCATACATGCCTGTATGCAAAAAAGTTTAATGTTACTATATAGGCGTGTGGGGTATCTATGGACTTGCTTTTAAAAACGACATAGAGGTTTCGATATTTTTTTTACGCAACGCAAGTACGGTTGCCAGTTTTTGTTGCACTTTTAGCACCACCCAGGGGTCACGTGTAGGGTAACGGTGGGTACTCCCTACGGACGTGGTGCAACTTCGAGCCCCCTTTGTCAAGTGAGTGGGCAACTTGACTGTTAGAAGTTCGCAAGCCGCTCGAAGGCCTCTAACTTGGCTTAACGATTGCAGCCAGGATCAACGGCTTAGCGTGCCTTCCAAAGCACGAAAGTCATTTAGTAACCACTCAAAGCGATCACCCATCCAAGAACTGACTTGCGCCCACATTGCTTAACCTCGCACACCGCACGCAGTAGGCGGGTGCCGCTGGGCCACGAGCGCTCTAAATTCTTGATAGTTTGTGCCAATTTGCAATTCAATCGGTCCAGTAAAAGCAACTTGGTTGTAACAGACGGACTGAAGTAAGGATTGCGAATGGAAGTGAGACCAAATTTTCTTTTTAGATGCTCCAATGGGAACTGGCAAAACCTACGTAATAAATTTAATTTTAGGAAAAATAAATGTTACACGTGATATTGAATTAGCCGTATTCTGTACTTCAAAGGACCAGAGTTTATGACCGCTGCACGCTGCTTGGTCGTTTACAGACCTATCGGTGTTACTGTAGTACACAGATACTTTTACTAAGGGCCATTTAAGACATGCTTTTATTTCATCGGCCCTTTCCCCTTCGGCCTCTCGGAAATGTATGATAATAGTTTTCGATCCTTATTTTTGGCAAAATCAAATGAAATGCAACAGTTTGCCGGTTCTCAGAATGTATACTGACTTTTCATCTGTTCATCTGTTAATGAATCACAATCACCAAACTTCGTATACCGAAACCCCCAGAATGTAACAACTACTTTTCTGGAGACCGTATCTAAATCGGTTCAGCGAAACGCGAGATAATCGTGGACAAACATACGAACCTGTTTTTTGTAGACGGTTAAAAATTTCGCTTAGTACGCGGGCGAAGCCGCGGGCAAATGCTAGTTAAGTTAATAAAAATTCGGCAATGATTCTTCTGGGCCAAGTGCATGTCGGGATACGTGCGATGAAGGGTTCCGTACCTCTTACTACCTATTCTAAAAAACTGTCGATATTTGAGGTCTTGTAGATATTTATCTACTAACAAGGGAGCTACTAATTTATCTCGATAGTGTTGAATGTTTATTTATAAATATTGTCGCAATGTTTCAAATAATAATTAACATTTCTCTTAACAAACAAAAACTTTGTCGCATAGCTAAGAGACAACATGTGTAACTGATAAATCCGCGAGTTGTGCACGAGTCCCACGATACAGGCTCAGCCTAGTTTGGGACTCACTGGATATCCACTTTTTATATTGAATGTGTCTTGGTGAAATAAATTATTCTTATTCTTATCTTCTTATTTCATTTGACGACCTGTTTAGCCTTAGTTGGTAGTGACTCTGCCTCCGAAGCTAGAGTTCCCGGGTTCGAATCCCGGCCAGGGCATTTATTTGTGCATTTTTCACGGATATTTGTTCTTGGGTCTTGGATGTTTTCTATGTATTTAAGTATGTATTTATCTATATAAGTATGTATATCGTCGTCTAGTACCCATAGTACAAGCTTTGCTTAGTTTGGGACTAGGTCGATTTGTGTAAGATTGTCCCCCAATATTTTTATTATTTTATTTATTATTGTTAAATTACATGTTCGTCTTAGGGACTTAGAAATGGAAATAAACTTCATTGTATAACTTGATGGCGATGGCAAAGGATACAGTCTCAGCAGCTTGCCCATTTCGGACCACCACCACCACCACCATATCAGCCCTAGGACGTCCACTGCTGGACATAGGCTTCCCCCAATTTCATGGGGGGATCGCAGTATCTCCACCGCACTCTAGGAATCCTGCTGCCCATTCCCCGGTGGTCTTGGTCGTAGTTTAAGGGCATACCCGGGCCATTTGGGACGTACAATAGTAATGAGATAAGTGATGTGTGTACTTACATGTGTACCAAATTTTAACTCAATCGGACTAGTGGACAGACAGACAGACACATGAGTGATCCTATAAGAGATCCGTTTTTTTTCATTGATTCCGTACATAACATACCCTAAAAATTGATTAAATGGACACCATCATACGCCAGTATGGTTCATTTCAACGTTGTATTTGTGAGACCGGACTAGGGGCGGGTAGTCAGCCATTGTCCCCGCCGTGGGAAATGCCGCCTGTCGCCGCCATTTTGCTTCCAGTAATCGATCCCGTAATTAATGCGGTTTTTTTACAGTTTCATCGTTACTCCCATATTCCGTTTTTCTTTATACAAGATAGGTGGCGGACGAGCTACCGCCTGCCTAAGCAATAGGGAGGTCATTCCACAACAGTTCCGAAGTGGTCCGTTTTGTCCTTCGATTTTGTTCACATTGTATGACAAATCGGACAAAAAAGTGAACAAAATCGGAGATGAACAAAAGGGTAAGACGGACTACTTCATTATTTCCTTTGGACCGCAATAAAACTACGTTATTGTTTTGTATCAACGCTAAAGCGCTTCCGATGACATTACGATGTCATCACAGAACTAGCTGTAAAAGCTTGATGAAGAAAGCTGCAAAAGCTTTGCCGGGTTCATTAGGCGGTTGTAACTGTTTTGTGGTTCTCTATTACATTACGGAACCATAAAATTCGAAACGTACACTCGTAGCGTTGTCTACCTTGGTAGCGTTAGCAAATATACCGCTATATTTCCTATGTCTTTGATTTTGCCCTGCCAAAGTATTTATATGATACAATACAAAATGTCTTTACAGTACATATGGTGCTACTTTACCGCACGAGTGCAGTAATCAGCAGATTACGTGCATATGTCGAAACTTTAAAAAGCCATTTGTACTGTAAAACGTTGTACGATACACGTGCGAACATGTAATTCGCAACTCGTGTCGATTTAAAACGCTCCCTTCGGTCGTGTTTCAATTTATCACCACTCGTTGCGAATTTCCTGTTCTCTGCACTTGTATCGTAATGTACTATTCTTACACACCTCTCATAATAAAGGCAGCATCAGTATGTATATGTATAAAAGAATAAACAAAGGTACAGGGAGATAGAAGTAAAACAACAGGCAGTTCGTGGCACATAAATGTTTGTTTTTCTTTTATATAGGTTTAGAGGTGCTTTATTACTCAAAAGAACAATACAGTTCACTTAAATGGGCTTAGATAATAAAATAAATTAAAGTAAAATAGGTTAAGCATGATGTTTTTTAGTTTAGTTGTAAATGAATTGAAAGTTTCGCAATCTTTAACATGACTTGGTAGTTCATTGAACATCCGTCGTTCCTTGAACATTTTAATGCTGATTTATGTCCATATAAAATGCTTAAAAAAAGTGTATTCAGATATCTTTGACCACCTTTGCTTATTCATATCTTCGCATTTTCATTATGAATATCCAGAGTTAATGTTACAGAGGTAATGATATTTAGGCACATCTGTAATTTCTCTTATCCTATTCGGCAAAGTAACGGGCATGAAAAACTTACAAGACAATTGTCACATATAGCAGCTCAGCAACGTTTTTTGCCAACCCTACGTGACGTTTACTCGTGTCGTGACGAATTCCGCTTTTTACACCCTCATAGATAATGCAGAGCCGTCTCATCCGGTTTACCGCCGCTTACCCTGCCATACCCGGGTCTTACCCGGCCTGATTACCCGGGTAATAGCCGTACTGCCGTACGACGTAGACATTATAAAGAACGGGAAAAGGGAAATGAATTAGGGTTGTCACTTGTCAGTGGCAGATCGCGTGACCAAAGTAAAGGTGCTTCAAACGTTTTCGTTCTACGTCTAATTTGTGATGAGATGATGCACAATAAAGTTTTTAATGACGATTTTTATAATCTATTAAACAATATCATGTTTTATTAGTATTAGTGTTATGTATTTTGTTGTTTTTTTTTTTTGTATTAGTGTTTTATTTATTCAATTGTTTGTCTGGAATTCTCTACCGGCGTTTGTATTTCCGAGTTCATATAACCTAGATAGACCTTTTTAAGAGGGTGCAGTACGCTCGGTTCTCCATACAAACGTATTTATTTTAAAACGCCATGCTAGAATAACATGAAACTTTGTATACACAATGGGATCCGGCATATCTAGGTCGGAAATTAGTTTCTGTTGTTAGAAATTGTAAAAGAAAAAAAATACAGCGGTTTTTTGAGTATTTTACGGCTTGTATGAAAACCTTAATAATCGTTGTATTTTTTCTCCATTATAATTTCAAGCAACAGAAACTAATTTCCGACCTAGATATGCCGGACCCCATTGTGTATACAAAGTTTCATGTTAGCATGGCGTTTTAAAATGAGAGCATAAATACGTTTGTATGGAGAACCGAACGTACTGCGCAGTCTTAAGGCACGAGTTAGGCGTAGTCGTAAGGCACTTCTGGGTGAGCTCGCTTCATCGTCGGCCTCATCTTTGCCCCCTGGCTAGATGCAGGCCAAGAGCAATCCCATTTTTAATTAAAAATGTGATGACTGTAAAATTAAGTTGAGTAGACTTTTTTTTGTCATATTTACGTACTTCTCATGCTAATTGTTTTTTTTTGTTTCTTTTCAGGTAATGAAAAGCAGCGTTATGAAGCCTTCAGAGCTATTAACTGAAAGAGTTAAGCCCTGTTCTTAAACAATTACGTCTAAGATAAGCTTATCAGTGACGAGAAAAGGCCACAAACAGATAAATAAAGCGTAGGACTATTTGGGCATCTTTGCTCATTAATGTTGCTGATTGCTGTCATAACAGAGCCTTATCAAAAGGGAAAACGACAAAAAATAATAATCTTGATCTAAGAAAACCAGGTGTTTTTAATCCTACTAATATTATAAATGCGAAAGTTTGTAAGTATGGATGGATGTTTGTAACTCTTTCACGTAAAAACTACTGAATGGTTATTAATGAAATTTTACAATAATATAGCTTATACATCAGAATAACACATAGGCTACAATTTATGAAGATATTGTGAATTGTCCAAATACTAATCCTGCGCAGACGAAGTCGCAAGCACCAGCTAGTTTTTAATAATGTTTGTGTTAGGATTTTTTTAAGCTATCGTGGATATGTTTTTGTCAGAGAAACAATCATATATGCAAATATCAGCCCATGATTTCCTTATCTAGTCAGTACGCCATTTCAAACAAGGCTAGATTTTCCAAGGAACTGCCTTAATCACAATGTTCTAAACCTTATCTCAATATGAAGTGTTAGCTACTAATTTATTGATACTCCATTAAAACAACATCTCATTAATAATCAACAATCCTATTTCACCTTATTCACCTTCAATAAGTAAACCCTCATTAAAATTTAACAGTTATTTATCAATTCAAATTCAAATGGAATTGCTAAATCCGTTAAAACTATCGCGAGTCCAACCATTTCCTAATGTAACCGAAAGCTGGAATTAGCATCAGGGAGTACCAATTTAGAAGCTGAAGTTAAAAGCAATTTGGAATCCAACCTGTCATATTCTATAGGTAGTAGGATCCTGTTGACTCCGACTGTTGAATAATATTTGTAAAATGTTCAAAGCTGGGTGAACACCGGCGTCTGTTGGTTAAGAGGCGCTCGCAGCGAACATTCGTGAAGCAATCGTGCCAAAGCAACACCCTATTTGATAATTCGAATTTTTCTAATTAAAGGGAAAATTAGGAAAAAAAAATAGTTCCGAGCAGGATTTTAACCTGCGATATCCCGGAATACGCTTCTAATCACGGTAGCCAACTGAGCTATAGGAGGAATTAAGCTCAGGCCCGAAATTTTTCACTAGTTTCCCTCTTACAATGCCTTAGGGAGGCGTATAGCGACATCTACCTAGAAGACTCAGGCTTCTTATAACGGCACCAAAGTCTCAATTTACATTAATCACTTATTTCGAATAAAGATTGAAGGTGCCAAATATTGAGTTAGTATCGAGTACTGCGACGTGTACCTTAAGAGTGCGCAGTACGCTCGGTTCTCCATGTTTGTATGGTCTCTATGGTTATATTGTACTTATGCTCTCATTTTAAAACGCCATGCTAGAATAACATGAAACTTTGTATACACAATGGGATCATATCTAGGTCGGAACATAGTTTCTGTTGCTTGAAATTATAATGTAGAAAAAATAGAGCGATTATTAAGGTTTTCATACAAGCCGTAAAAAACTCAAAAAACCGCTGTATTTTTTTTTCTTGTATCAGTTTTAGCAACAGAAACTAATTTCCGAGCTAGATATGCCGGATCCCATTGTGTATACAAATTTCATGGTATTCTAGCATGGCGTTTTAAAATGAGAGGGTAAATACGTTTGTATGGAGAACCGCGCCAGACCGAGCGTACTGCGCCCTCTTAACGCAATAACAATCATATAATGGTGTTAAAGTTAGTAATAACTTACTGACTATAAACACTAACAGTCTTAATAAAGAAAATAGTAACAATTTGGAATCCAACCTGTCATAATCTGCAACTCTCGAATAGTACTTATAACATATAAGCTGGGTAAAGACCGGCGACAGGCTTGTAACGAACATTCGTAACATAGGTTTGTTACGAATGTTTGTTACAATGTTCGTTCGTTACCTACCAAGTCCTGTTCTGTGTAATTCTAGTTTGTCTATTACAGACTATGAAGTATTTGAGAAAGAAGGTAACATTAGAAGCATTGAGTGACCTCAAAGAGTTGAAAAAATATATACGCTATTAGGTAAGTCCAGTTAACTTATAATAATGTGTGAAATTAGTGCACCTTTATATCGATATAAGGTAGTATCAATTTGAAATCCAACTTGTCATTGGTATAATAGGGTCTGCTGTCTGTGACTGCTGAATGCTGTTTGTAAAATGAATGCTATGTAAACACCGGCGTGGGGCTCACAGCGAACACTATCCAACAATTATTACATTCTGAATTTGTCTCTGGCTGTCAATATTTTCAACGAATTCTCATATCAGAAAAGGTTTAGCAGCGCGATTGCATTGTTATGCAATCGTAGTGTCCATAGACTACAGTGTCTGTTTAACATCAGGCAGGCAGTATGCTTGTTTACCTACGTCGATTTATAAATAAAAACTATAAGATTTAAAAATAAAATATATAAGGAAGGCACTGTCCTTTGTGGCCGTTTCCACCAAAGCCAAGTTCATAAGCCACAGTGGCGGTTTACAATTAGACAAACAGTACTAGACGTTTTGTCTACGGGCTGGTTGGTCTTTCTTTCCCATCCCAGAACATGTAACTCCTCACAAATGTGTCCTACTGGTATATCCGAGTAAGAGGACATCCTGACTTGTCAGTAACGAAACGACATCAAAAAGCTGTCAGCTGTCAGTCATTACAGTGAAGCTTCTTTACAGCGCGCCTATTTTTAAATAAGTGCTTTCTGACTGGTGTGGGATGCGCAGAGGCAGGGCGATACGAATACAGCTCTGATCAGCTTACGCGCATGATATGAATAACATGCGCGGCAACACCAACAAATCACGAAGTAGCCTAAGTGTTGCAGTACTAAATATGACAGCAAAATTCTTAAATCGGGCATTATTTTTATGAATGGCTAGTGTGTACGCAAACTTTCAAGATTTTACTCTAATCTTCGTTTTAATTCCCAACTGTTACTCTGCAACTAGTTAGTTTTAATTTTTTATTTTATTTATTGGCCAAAATCCATGATTCAAAAGTAGTACATTGATTCACCAGCGGAAACCTCAGGGGTTTATATGCTGATGAGTAGTTTGCTTATGGTACATTTACTACATAAACATACACTCGTACATTACAAAAGACTATTATTATACTCGGCGACTATTATTATGCTCATGTTAATGCGTTAAAATTAAAACAATAATTACCCTCGAGAGAGCTTGCTAAGCGGTCTATTAAGATAACTTTCAACTTTAAGCCAAGCGTGAAAATCTTTCAAATCTAGTTGAACTTATCTTTCTCAGACTTGAAAGTTCATAAACTTGCGTCTTTATTACAAACCTCAAAAGAGGAGTTCCGAGGAATCTCACTCGACTATTAACGCAATGAGACGATGGTCGATGTGTCTCCATTATAAGACGATCATATGTGATTGTCAATGTGTTTACGATTATTCATAGCTCTATTATAGCTGCCCTGATGGAGCTTCAATTGGCACGCAAGTTTTTGCAACCTCAGTTACCATTCTTTTCTCGCATGGCAATCATTTCGAACGGTGAGATCTTCGAGAATACAGTATGGTTGCCAGTTTTTTGCACTTTTAGCACTACCGGTGTAGGGTAACGGTGGGTACTCCCTACGGACGTAGTGCAACTTCGACCCCCTTTGTCAAGTGAGTTGGCAACTTGACCGTTAGAAGTTCTGAAGCCACCGGAAGGCCTCTAACTTGACTGTCATAGCCAGCAGCCGGGATCAACGGCTTAACGTGCCTTCGAAAGCACGGGAGCGTCCAGTTAGTAACTACTCAAAGCGGTCGCCCATCCAAGAACTCACCGGGGCCCACATTGCTTAACCTCGCATATTGCATGTGGTACGCGGGCGCCGTTGGGCCACGAACACTCCGCATAGCAATTTCCATGATAGTGTATCAAGGTTTGGGAGAGAGAGGGGTTTCGAGCCTCTGTTATGGCCGCCGTTTGAAGTTATCCAAATAAGCAAGCAGCTATGGTAGTCCGGTGGTTCAAGCATGCGGCTGCCAAGCGTCGGTCGTGGTTTCGAATCCCGACTCGAGTCAATCACTTTTCCCAATTTCTGCGGTGCTGCGAATGCTCTGCCCGCTGATTCTAAGTAATATAATATAGTTAATTTCTAGTTCATTTTGTAACAATTATAATTACTTTGAGCCTCATAAGAAAGCAATGCTGGGAGTTTATCTGCGTGATCGCATCAGGAATGAGGCCATCCGCAGCAGAACCAAAGTAACCGATATAGCCCTCCGAATAGCCAAACTTCAGTGGCAGTGGGCGGGGCATATAGCACGTAAAACCAATGGCCGGGTAGGACGGAAAGGTTCTGGAGTGGGGACTATGTACCGGCAGGTGTTTCGTGGGCAGGCCCCCACAAGGTGGACTGATGACCTGGTAAGGGTCGCGGCTGTCTGCTGGAAGTGAGTGGCGCAGGACTCGTCTTTGTGGAACTCTTTGTGCAGCAGTGGACGTCCTTCGGCTGACATGATGAATATGATGAAGATGATTATTATTTTATTGTCTGACACAAGGAGTTATGCGTCGTTACTTATCAAATCAATAAAATAAACCCCCGGAAAATTCACAGAACGAATTTAATTATGTCAAAACACTCCCAAAACCAATTTCAATAAACGACAAACTTGCCGGTCGACAAACGGAATTCCGTCCATGAACGAAAAATTCTCTTCGGAAAAATTCCTTTGACATCACCCCTCTCTGTATTACGAAAATGTAGACAAAAACTTTTTTATTTTATTTTCCAGCACAAAGGTACGCTGGGCCTAAATTAAACAAGTTGTGTGCTGAACCGAAAAAGAACCTTCTCAATATTGAACTTTTTCGCTACGTGTTAAGGTCTTATTTGGTGTGGTCATGTTGGGTACACACTGAAGTTTTTAAACGCCAATATTTGCAACGGTTTAAATGGTTACGACTGTTTTGCAACCCGTTTTCAGTAGCAAGTAATTTGTTGTACAGAACATCATTATTCACTCATCTGGGTTTATTTGCTGAATCGGAATTGATTTTCTTTTTCGCTTAGTATACACGGTGAATTTCAGTAACCCGACAGATTGTAACCATGAATATTTGATGATATTACGAGTAAATAATGTTATATCAACATAGGTCAAATACTGCCATATTAACTTAATTAATTTCTAAGCGATACTACTTTCTTGTGAACAAATCCTTAGTTCAAAGGAGTGAAAGAGAAAACTTCACAGTGTCACAAATGTCAGGTGCATCTAGCTACGTCACTTCCTTATGGAGTGTTATACTTGTGGTTTATAGGAATAATGAATAGCTCGAACATAAAGCCATTTCGGACTATTAGTTATACCACTTTTTTGCTCTATCTAAAATCTATCGGGTTACTCAAATTCACCGTGTAGGTATATAGGATTCAAAATAATGGAATTTCATTTTAACTGCCAATACCAAAACAGCCTGGCTTTCTATGTATCTGTTTGTGTATAGTTAGGGGTGTTGCACTCTTGCAATTCTTGACCGTGCGATGAACAGATAGAACGCTAGCCGCGCCGCAATTCACTCAAAGTCGTGGCCTAAGTGATGAAGACAACTATTGGAGCAGTGTCCAGGGTTGTTTAATCGTAATTGGTGTAAAATAAAGATCACTTACCGTCGCACCCAAATTATAAGCTGAACCGCATAATTAGCAAGTATTTTCTTATTCAAGTCCAATACCCCTTTTAGCAGTGCGAGAACAGCAGACAATCTGTGGACGATTCACACCAAACGGCTGGAGTTGGCGCTCACGCCACCAGAGTCAAAAGAATTTGAACCCTCCATACAGAAACTAGACTTCGTATCCAAATGGCAGAAGCAGAGCCGGCGGCCGCCGACCGGCTGCCCGCAACCCATTCAAATATGAAATCTAACTTCTGTATGGAGGGTTCGAATTTCTTTGACTCTGGAGTGCGCGCCGACTCCAGTCGTTTGGTGTGAATCGTCCATTAAAGTTCCTTCTTATTTGTGTCTTTTACGGTGGACTGCATGGACGGTTGATAAGTTTAAATTGGAAGACAGATCCGCCGGCACCATTTTTAACGTTGACTGGTCTGTTTTTTTTAATTAAAATTGCTCTTGGCCATCATCTAGCCAGGTGGCAAAGATGAGGCCGACGATGAAGCGAGCTCACCCAGAAGATGCCTTATCATGTGCCTTAAAAAGGTCCAGGTTATATGAACTCGGAAATACAGACGCTGGCAGAGAATTCCAAACCTTAGAAGTGCGCATTATAAAAGATGATGCAAAGCTTTTGTTTCGAATTAGAGGAATTTCGACCAGGTAAGGATGGTAACCAGCAGTTTGTAATCATAAGGAGTAATATTCGTAAATACTAACCATTCACATGTATGACTTCACATCTTGAACTCTAGGCCTTCGTCTTTGGACCTTACATATTAATGAAAATATACTATTCCGATCGCTGTCCTCAAGAAACTTTGTAATTTGTACCCACCCAAAGTGACTTATAACCCCATTGCTTTAGACAAGATTTTAACACTAATTAATAAAGCCTCAAATGCTATAATCGCGTGAATACACATGTATATTTAGACCAATCTTATATACGGAATTATTAATCGCAATAAAAGCACAAATAAACATGTCTACTTACTGAAATATTCCGGGTCTAAGTGAATATGTGATGAGTCTAGAAAGTATGTGTCGTTCGTGTCGACGTGCCGAATTTATCCGTTGGAAAAAAACATGCTTTTATTAAAAGTTTAAATTTTATTTGATCGTAAGAACTTTATTGTACACAAGAACAGCTTAAAACATACACATGTCATACAAGATAAGAGTACAAAGGCGAACTGAATATATATATATATATATATATATAAATATCCAAAAAATAAAATAAAAAAACACGGTTTTCAAAAATCGGGTTATAAATTTATCCAGTGTAACGAAGGACTCCGTTTCATGTTAGAAAAAGCTTTCGTATGTCCAATCTGCGGCTCCACTGTGGTGCAGGTAGCATTTCTCAACCGATTCTCGTGAAATTTTGTGTACAGGTTTGATTATTTTAAGCTATGGAATGCTTTACCGTCTTATATAAGATGTGCCAAATCTCTTCCTATTTTAAAAAATCTGCTGAATCAATATTACTTGTTGCTCCCTTAAGTTGCTTTTATTATATATATTTATTTATGTATGTATTTATGTATACAATACAATATGCTTTATTGCACACCTCAAAAAAAGAATTACAGATATAAACAGCATAAAGATACAAGCAGAGGTAAACAACAGGCGGTCTTATCGCTAAATGAGCGATTTCTTCCAGACAACCTTTGGGTAGCGGAGAAAAAAGTAAACAAACATGATAAGTGGGTGGTGCAAACAAAAGGAATAACTACTAGAAATAAAAAGAAATATAATAATAATAATAAAAAACACATAAAGCACTATATATAAATATATATATAAAATAAACATACACAAATAAGTAAATAAATAAACATACATATATACCACAAACTTAAGTGAGACCCAAAAGTAAACTACAGACCAGTATCGAAAAATATTATGGAAGAGACAAATAGTGCTCTTTCAGACTAGACTATGTATATTTATATATAAATCTATATATATTATGTTAATATGTATTTATTTAATATTTGTTGTGAGATGTATGTATGACTCTTCTTCCTATACTCTTGCACTACCTGTTCATAAATTTTTTGAAAACTTTTCCTGCTACCCAAAAGGTTGTCTGTAAGAGATCGCTTTAGGCGATAAGATTGCCTGTGTGCTACCATTACTAATTATGTAAGTTTTTTTGTGTAACATTGTTCTCTTGTGTGGTGCAATAAAGCATATTTATTATTATTATTATTATTTTATAGTTTTTTTTTGTCGAGTCAGTTTTTTGAATTTTTTTCCTCTCACAGAGACACTAGTTTGTAGTGTTGTGGTTTCTGTCTAATAAACGGAGTTCACAAAGGAAGAAGCTTGTATTAAAAGTTACAATGCACTGGTGGAAAAGCAGCTTTACACCTGCTACGGCGTAGCAATAAACGTAGCGCTCGTAGCGCCGGTGCTACGAATGGACGGCCGTAGCGATTGATCGAAGCGGAAAAGTCAATGTAGCTGATTGGTTCATTAATTCGGAAAGGAGTCGACGTTTTGATTGATTATTACTTGTGACATATATAAAATATCGATGATGTCATATGACATTTCGTGAAATCTGGATATTAAAAAAATACTTTGCTTGCTTGGGCCATTCTACTTTAAGTTCTCGACACATTTGCTCATTTTGGAATACTTATCCCTCACGTCAATTTCCCGCTTTGTGATTATAAAAGCGGTTTAATAAGGTATAAGATATGGTTAATATTTAAGTACTCTAAATTTTCATAAATCGAGTAACTTAGTGGTCATCTATTTGTATGAAAATTATCCCTTACCACTGCGTTGCCAGTTTTTTGCGGATATTAATTTATGCGTTTTTACCACTTTTAGAATTTTCAGTAACTATTCCGAAATACAATTTTATTATTCTAGTTCAATGCCTGTCATATTTTTTTGCAAAAAAAAAGGCCATTCAAAAGATAATGGCCCACTTCATTAATTATTAGGTATGTGGGATTGGTACTTTTTGATGGTTAAATAAGGCGCTGGCTTCTAGATGAGGATAAGCTACATATAATGTCAATCAGTGAAAACTGTGGAATGAACTGTCGCATGCGGTATTTCCGGACCGATTCGACCTTCAAACCTTCAAGAAAAGAGCGTACTCCCATCTTAAAGGCCGGCAACGCACTTACAACCCCTCTGGTGTTGCGAGTGTCCATGGGCGGCGCTAATCGCTTACCATCAGGCGATTTGTCTGCCCGTTTGCCTCCTATGTCATAAAAAAAAAAAACTTGTAAGTCGATGTGAACAGAGCTTTACGCCATTGATCTTATATTGTTTCGGCATATTTCCCCCGACTTTTATGGACCTTTTAGGGCCGCTGTGAATTTGATTAATAGCCCAATCGGAGCTCATTTGAGGAGTTTAATTTTTAAGTATTTTCCGTCGCGTCAAGTAAATAAACAGATAATAAATTAATGGCATTTTTAGACAAAATTTTTACTATAAACTTTTTCACAGAATTTTTATTTTTTTGGTTCTTCTTGCTTAGAAACTTAGAATCAAGAGTACTTTTGAATCAGGTGTAAAATAAAAACTTACATTTTTAGGTTTCTATTTAGTAATGGTCTATATATAATGTACGAAAAAAACTTCACATACTAAAGTCGAGTCCAGGTCCAAGGCGAACTAACTTGACAGTTCATTGTACACGAATATTGCCACGGTTTGGATAGTGCTGTTAATATCGATCTATAAAATGTCTAGTTAGTCATTATTATTGTGTTTGCAATCAAACTTATAATTTAACTAAGCAAAATAATAATAATAAAAATTGAATGGAATTAAAAATACATCGAACATCATTTTGGACATCGTTAAGGACGCTGTCCGCCATTTTGTTTTGTTGACAGTTCGGACCATTGGCCAAAGCAGGCTATATTCGGCTTTCGACAATTACTTGATAAAATATAAATAAAATCAGATTTATAGAAGACACAAGGTTATATCGACATATTTGTGTCGACTTAAACCTATCACTATTTATTTTTTCCTATGTCTGGCAACATTTTCGGCTGTCAAGTTAGTCCGCCGAATTCTGGACTCGACTTTAAGCAGACGACAATTGTATTGTTTTTCTTTAACAGGATCAAAAGAGCTCATGATTCTGACCATAATTAAACAAAAATGGCTTGTAAAATGTATCTTTGTGTCCTTTCGGATCTGAAACTATCTCTAATCATCATCATCATCCTAGCGTTACTCCCAGTACAGTTGCATCCTGAATGATGCCCGGGGTCCGCTACCTAATCCCGAGAATTGGCGTAGGCACTAGTTTTTACGAAAGCGACTGCCATCTGACCTTCCAACCCAAGGATCTCTTACTAGACCTTCAAACTTCAAAACATTTATTGCCACAAAAAAAACTTATACTAGGACATAACTTAATCAATATAACAATTACCGCTGTGTAGCAATAGGTCTCAGTCTCAACATGTGCTGAGCAGAAAGCCCAGCGCTGGTTTTCAGACTGAGCCTTTAAGTTGTGTCGGTCACAAGCAAACCAATTTCAGTAGGTAGTGCTTATATCTAGGTCTCACAATTTTTTACAATAATGATAAACGATAGACAAGATTATTTTTAAAAACAAAATATCAGTAGGTGTTAGAACCTACGTAGCAAGTACGTATATAAACTACATGTTCTATACTGGCTGTAACGAAGTTTGTTTTTAGTGACGGTTACTATGTTCCTAACAGCTGTCTGATTATTAGAAATATTAGATTGTAACGTTAAAGTATGATTATACATATTTTCAGATATTATTAATCATTTATTTATATTTGATTATTAGTATAAAATGCAGAAGTAATTATATCTGTGTATGTCTGTTTGTCATCATCATCATCATTTCAGCCGAATGACGTCCACTGCTGGACATAGGCCTCCCCCAAAGACTTCCACAATGACCGGTCCTGCGCCACCCGCATCCAGCGGACACCCGCGACCCTTACCAGGTCATCAGTCCACCGTGTGGGGGCCCTGCCCACGCTACGCCTTCCGGTACGTGGTCGCCACTCGAGAACCTTCCCGCCCCAACGGCCATCGGTTCTGCGTGCTATGTGCCCCGCCCACTGCCACTTAAGTTTAGCGATTCGAAGGGCTATATCGGTCACTTTGGTTCTGCTGCGGATGGCCTCATTTCTGATGCGATCACGCAGAGAAACTCCTAGCATAGCCCTCTCCATTGCTCTTTGGGTGACTTTGAGCCTTCTTATGAGGCCCATAGTAAGCGACCACGTTTCAGTACCATATGTCATCACTGGCAACACACACTGGTCAAAGACTTTCGTCTTGAGACACTGCGGAATATTGGACGAAAAGATGTGCCGTAGCTTCCCGAACCCTGCCCAGCCGAGTCGGATTCGACGACTTACCTAACTGGACAGTCTGCCCTAGGTATATGTAATCGTCTACAACTTCGAGCGTAAAGTGTCCGATTGTTACGGGAGTTGGTGCTACATGTTCATCCTTAGAACAACTCGCTCGGAGGCTTTACTGAGGTCATTGAGCATTGTACTTAAATCCTCCATGGTCTCAGCCAAGGCTACTATATCGTCAGCAAACCGAAGGTGAGTGATGTACTCGCCGTTTATGTTGATGCCTAGCCTTCTCCAGTCCAGAGTCTTAAACACGTCCTCCAGTGCAGCGGAAAACAGTTTAGGAGAAATAACATCTCCTTGCCTGACTCCCCGCTGCAGCGGAATAGGTTTCGAGTTCTGGTCCTGGAGTCGGACTGACATAGTGGCGTTCTCGTACAAACAATTCAGCACTTCGATATAGCGGTAGTCCACTTGGCACCGTTGGAGAGATTGTAGTACAGCCCAGGTTTCAATCGAATCGAAGGCTTTCTCGTAGTCCACGAACGCTAAACAGAGGGGCTGTTTGTAAACTTATGACACTACATAAGGTACACGTTGATGACTGTTGTGTTGATGCTCATGATAACTCACTAAAGCAATTCTGTACTATTGTGGCATAAGATTGAAAATGAAACCTTAGAGAGAGCACTGGGACCTTATTCACCGACTTAAAAAAAAGAGGAGGTTCTCAATTCGTCGAAATATTTTTTTTAATTTTTTTTTATGTATGTTCACCGATTACTCGGAGACTAGTGGACCGATTTCAAAAATACTTGTTTTGTTTGAAAGGGTGTATTTTCTAGTTGGTCCCATTGTCACCAAGTCTTGATCTGATGACGGGATCTTGGAAAAATCGAAGGAACTCCTCAAATTATAAACCAAGAGGATGGGGTATGGAAAAAATAAGGAACTTAAATAACCAAGAGGATGGGGTCTGGCAAAGTTTGGAGTCGGTGTTTTTTTTGTTAAAAAATTACTTTTTTATAAGTCATCATCATCATATCAGTCACTCTCAAAACAGCGTATCCTCGGGAGCTCTGGCGACCTTACTCACCACCAGGAACAGAACACCACATACCTAAAGTTATTATACCTTAAGTTACCTTTATTTATTTTAATTATTTATTTATTATAGTTGCAATCTCTGCTGGTCGGTTCTGTAAGGTAGACATACTTCCCCAGGTTGGGTGCTCCAAACATCGAGATGACATCAGGAACTCACCGCTGCTTTGCGCCCTCTCACGTCTCAATGCGCTTTTGGCATCAGTACCGGAATGTTACTTACTTGCGTGGCGATGGATGGATGTGTGCTATGAATGTCTGTGATTCTGTGAGGAGATGGATACTCTGCAATTAACTGTACTTATGTAATTTAAGTGTGTATGTATCTAGTTAAGTTTCGTTTCATGACGCATTGGTCAAACTGTAATGTCATGTTAACATGTTTTAAATAAATGACCGCTGTGCCCTACCGCTCTCAGTTTTTCACTTTACAAGCTTCAGTATACCTTTAATATAAATAACTATAAGAATTCCCCAAGAGTCTGTTGTAGCAAGTCTGCCCACCTTGGCTCGAGGCGGAGAAGCAAAATATGCTTTGAAAATATTTTCCCGACATTGTGGAAATATGGACATTCTTTACCGCAACGGCAATCTTTCATTTACCGCCCTCGCTCCGTATTCACGTTATAGTCATTATATTGATATAACTCGGTACTTTTATAAGGTAAAGAATCAAATTACTTTCGTGGTAGAAATATTTTCCACCTATTTCGAAGTATATAATGTAATATTCTTTTGTGAAAACTTTTCTATTAGTATGTAGTAGGGTTTTGGCATTACTAATTTATTTTGGCATTATTTTTACATTATTAAAAAACTATTTGAACGAAAATAGACCACGTTTAAAAACTGCCTTCTCTGAACTAATAATAATAATAATAATATTGGGGGACAATCTTACACAAATCGACCTAGTCCCAAACTAAGCAAAGCTTGTACTATGGGTACTAGACGACGATATACATACTTATATAGATAAATACATACATAAATACATAGAAAACATCCAAGACCCAAGAACAAATATCCGTGAAAAATGCACAAATAAATGCCCTGGCCGGGATTCGAACCCGGGACCTCTAGCTTCGGAGGCAGAGTCACTACCAACTAGGCTAAACAGGTCGTCTCGAAATAAAGAGTACCCTCATTTAGCTTATTCTGCTTACCTAATAGTTAGCGAACTTCACCAGTGAAATTCCAGCCCCATTTGCCTTTGAGCCATAATGAAGCAATAAAGTTAGGTTTATGAACACTTTTACTCATAATCTACATATATTACGTATACGTTCTAAGTGGTATCTGTAGGAATGAAATATAAGGAGCTTCCACATTTAAATGATAGTGCCGTGTTGCGCCGTGTGATCGTGACTGCCAGCGACCATTGTTAATACTTTCAGACCTGATAGTACTCGTCCTTAGAAGTAAACTTAAGTATAAAACTAATTTAAAGTTTATGTTAGTTTTTGGAGAAAATTAAAACAAGTGTGCTATGTAATAACAGCCTGTTAATGTGAGAATCAGTATTCAACGATTAAGACTTATTAGATTATCGTATGAAACCTCTTGACTGTCACTTAACTGGCCACTTCAACTAGCATCCAATGTGTAGGTCACTTGACAGAAAGTGATAACCACCTTGTCAGTTAAATGCACAGGATGATTGTTTGGGCAGAAAATAAATTTAATAATTTTGTTCGGAAAATGAAAACTAAAAATTCATAAATATGATGTATTAAGAGGGCGCAGTACGCTCGGTTCTCCATACAATCGTATTTACCCTCTCATTTTAAAACGCCATGCTAGAATAACATGAAACTTTGTATACACAATGGGATCCGGCATATCTAGGTCGGAAATTTGATTATGTTGCTAGAAATTATAATAGAAAAAAAATACAGCGGTTTGTTGAGTTTTTAACGGCTTGTATGAAAACCTTAATAATCGCTGTATTTTTTCTCCATTATAATTTCAAGCAACAGAAACTAATTTCCGACCTAGATATGCCGGATCCCATTGTGTATACAAAGTTTCATGTTATTCTAGTGTGGCGTTTGAAAATGAGAGCGTAAATACGTTTGTATGGAGAACCGAGCGTACTGCGCAATCTTAAATAAACCAGGGGTGACATTCACAATCCGACTCGTCCTCACACCTCACCCGTTTTTATATGGAAAATGTCAAAATTTGAATAATGACATTTGACAGTTTCCATATTAATACGGGTGAGGTGTGAGGTGACAGGTGAGCACGAGTCGGTTTGGAAATAAGAAGGCTGGTACGTAACAAGCATGTGTGCTTTTAGCACCACAAATATGAAGTTAATTTAATACAAATTAATTAATAGTGTACCTATACAAAAACAACGCTGTAACCGCCGAAATTTTAAAATTAAATTTATTTCCACCCAAAATGCTTCAGATTCCGAGCAAAGTAAAACGATACTAAAAAAATAATGAAACGTGGCGGTCAGCTTGTACAACATTTTTGGCAAGTCAAGCGGTTTTAATATTACGAGCGCTGCAGCGGCGAGAAAGAAATGGAATCGTGATTAAAATGGCGGAAAATAATTTACAGAAAACTGTACTTGGCCTCCGTTTTGTTTTTATAATTTGATATATCTCGCCCATTGAGCTCTTATACCCGCCTCATCAACAGAACTCTTTTTACACATGGCCAAGACCAAATAAAATGGGTATATACTTTGTATCGAATTTCCACAGAAACTGGTCCGTTTCTATTGTTCCTGAGTGTAGAATTGCGAGATTAGATAGATCGATTCAAAAAAAGTCTAAGACAAAAATATTTTTCTATTTAAGCATTTAATACAAATTATTTTAACTGCATCGTCACATAGCCTATGTTACTCCGAACGACGTCAGGATAACGATAACCCGCACATCTAAATCTCTTAAGAGGGCGCAGTACGATCGGTGTGGATCATTATGTATACAAAGTTTCATTCATGGCGTTCATGTGTTCATGGCATGTTTCTAGTATGGTGTTTTAAAATGAGAGCATAAATACGTTTGTATGGAGAACCAAACGTACTGCGCCCTCTTAAGGCGTTAAGTAGTTCTGGTGGAACAAAGAATCTCACATACATGAACTCTGAAAACATTACAATCCTTTTTTGGCCAGTCACGCAAATCGCTAAATTATCATCAATAGAGCGCTCGTGGCCCAGCGGCGCCCGCGTACCGCGTGCGGTATGCGAGGTTAAGCAATGTGCTCTCGTGCTTTGGAAGGCACGTTAAGCCGTTGATCCTGGCTGCTGTCTACGACAGCAGTCGTTAAGCCAAGTTAGAGGCCTTCGGGCGGCTTGAGAACTTCTAACAAGTCAAGTTGCACACTCACTTGACAAAAGGGGGTCGAAGTTGCACCACGTCCGTAGGCAGTACCCACCGTTACCCTACACGTGACCCCTGGCTGGTGCTAAAAAAGTGCACCAAAAACTGGCAACCGTACTTGTCTTCTCGAAGATCTCACGGTTCGTAAATAAATGCCATACGATTAAATAAATAAATCATAAAGCTCCCACCACTTGCAAGGCAAAGTACCCAAATTTCGTAATATCATCCAAATATCCAGAGCCACCCCAGATCCAAACTTAACACCACTATTTCATATCAACAACTAGTAAGCACTACAACCACAAGTACCCATAGAATCCTCAAATCCAATGCGAATTTTCAATATGCGAACCTGAAATTGGTTTTATTTATTGTGTTTGGCTAATGTTGGTACGATCACGGCTGAGGGTTTCAATCGCTACGTTCCTCTTGGCACCACAGGGGGAGTATGATTTAGATAGATTTAGATTTATTTATTTCACAATATACAATGTCACTTAAAATTACACATAGTCAATTGAAAGGAATTTATATTGTGATCGTCAGTTTTTTAAATATTGTCAAATTAGGTTGATATACATTTATCATAATAAAATTATTTACAAGTATATGTCAAAAAAATAATAATAATACAAAATACAAAATGAACATGTCAATAAAGAATTAAAATCGCCTTACGGGTCGTCATCAATCATCGTACAATTACATAATTCAAACAAAATATGATGGTTGCTATTTTATTACATATCGTCGTGGATAAGATATTCGTCACATTCTGACAAGTATGCGAGTGCGAGAGTGATGGGTGTCTTATCCACGACGATATATGATAAAATGGCAACCATCATACGCCCGAAATATTCACTAAAGGCAGACAAAATAGAAGATATTAGGTGGGAAAAAAACATGAATAAGTTCAAAAAACTGCTAAGGAAGCAATACCTAGACTCCAGGTAGTGCTTCATTAGTAGGCTCTCTAACTACTTGCAATTCCTACATCTCATCATTATATACCTACTGTACGTCATCATCATCATCATCATCTCAACCGAAAGACGTCCACTGCTGGACATAGGCCTCCCCCAAAGACTTCCACAATGACCGGTCCTGCGCCACCCGCATCCAGCGGACACCCGCGACCTTTACCAGGTCATCAGTCCACCGTGTGGGGGGCCTGCCCACGCTACGCCTTCCGGTACGTGGTCGCCACTCGAGCACAGTCTGCCACTTAAGTTTAGCGATTCGGAGGGCTATATCGGTCACTTTGGTTCTGCTGCGGATGGCGTCATTCCTGATGCGATCACGCAGAGAGACTCCCAACATAGCTCTCTCCATTGCCCTTTGGGTGACTTTGAGCCTTCTCCTGTACGACTGTGTGTGTGTGCCTTCTTCTTCTACTGTACGTAATTAAATATAATTAATAATGCCTTACTTATTAAGAGACTGCCGATCCCACAGTCAACCTGTTGTTACAGTTTTACGGGGCAATGTAATATGCTTAAGTTTGCTACCATTTTGTGATTATTCATTAATAAATAATAAAATCAGATAAATGGCTTTCGGAAGCGAAGAGTGAACGCTTTGGGAGGAGTGATTTTTTAAATGGTAATGTTGCTTACACGAATAGGTGGTACAAACAAATAGAACAAATCTTCTCTAAAAATTATTGACATAAATCAATAAAACGGACATCGATTTACGAAAAAAAGAAAACCATGCATATGTCGGTGTATTTCTGATAATCGTACTAGAGAAAAAAAATCACGATAATCGGCTGAGAAACGCGATCTGTAGAGGAAAACAGCGGGAAATCCGGATATTACCGTCGCATTATCCGGTCGGATATACGAAAGGATTTTTGCTGAAGTTGATACGGAGATCTTTCTTTCAATCGGTCAATTATCGGTACTCCTATAACGATATATGTATGTAAACACAGGTTGTTGCCTGTAATAGGAGCAATAAATTTAAAGGACGCTTCCTTAGAGGATCTGCAGTAACCTCTTGTGTCCAAAAAAAAACTTTTTTCATTTGGGAGAAATTTTGATCTAAAGTTATGACCTCCAAGTAATGGATCTTGGCACTCAGAGATTATAGCCCGGCAGTCATTGCTGATTTTGAGGTTGCTTCAAGCTATGACTCATAATCGTTGTCGCATTTTTTGTTTAAAGGTATATATTTGGGATTTTATTTTAAATATTATATATTTTTTTAGTGTTTTTTGAATAAATAGTTATTAATATCACTCTAGTAGTGTAAAAAAGTATTTGGAAATAATTGCTGGAGAGCTCAATAGTGTACCGTTTAATTTACTGCTCCTATTAGAGGCAACACCCTGTATAAGATCATATAAATAGATGGTGATGAAATACTAGAAAACGTGTCCAAAATTATACCTAAGTGAAATAACTAACTAACTTTATATCAATTTAATTTCAAGCCCATCTGACTACAAATACCTCGCGTCCACACACTTTTGACTTGAGGACATGATTATGATGAATTAAATAAATATCTAGAGTAAAACTTTGCTATTTATCGGTATCAAGAAGAGCAAACCTCCAAACGTATTTCAGCAAGCGTTTTACATGTGTTATTAGATTTATTTAAATTTCATTCCAATCCTATGTGACTGCCAGTCCATTGCACCCAAGCACAAGGCCTGTCTGATGGTAAACAGACACCGTAGCCTATGGACACTTGCGACTGTTGACTGCGGAACACTCACAAGCGCCCTGACGAGTTGCCGACCCTTTATTGAATTGCAAATATCTTAAAAAAACTAGCTAGAGGAGAGAAGAGGAGTAAACCTGTAAGCGTATTTCAGCAAGGGTTTTTAAAGGTAGTATTAGATTTATGCGGGTACGATACGGCACCAGCCGACCGGCGGAATAAGCTGTGTTATGCTTAAGTTCACGTTAAGGGCTTAATGCCTTCGGAGCTTAAAGCCCTGACGGCCCTTATGGGCATGTAGTATTCGTAAATCATTTAGTATATAGTTCGCTTGCTAGTTTATCCTGAGTTTAAGTTCAGTCAAGTAAACTGATTGCCGCTGTACATTGGTATATGATATATAAGGTAAACGTGCCAATATTCTTCACCTTAATACCCAATGGATGACATTTTTTTATACCACGTCGGTGGCAAACAAGCGTACGGCCCGCCTGATGATAAGAGGTCACCGCAGCCTATGGACGCCTGCAACTCCAGGGGTGTTACATGCGCGTTGCCGACCATTTAAAAATGCCATGTATCGGGTCAGTGGCCGACATTGGTACATTTACCTGACTCTAAACTTCAAAGTCTGAATAACATAATCAAATGAAATCAGAGCGAATTTTGTCGTGTCGATTCCGCCGTATGAAGTTATTAGTTCTTGCAAACATAAACAGACCAGACCTCAAACCAAACACATTCCAAATTGTTGCCATGAACCTTTCTAGTGTTATTTCCTCTGGTATTTTCTCAGCACGCAATACATCTATCACAAAAATCATAATATATTATATTATACACACATAAAGAAAGAAAATATACAATGTAAAACATAAAACAACGTTTTATTTTCCCGTTAAAAAGATACGTTTCCACAAATCACTGAAATTCGTTCAGCTCGTAAAATCATAAAGATAACACACCCGGCTTATCAAAACGTTTACGTCGAGCAATCGATTTAATATATGCCAAAGATAATTCACAAGTTCTTTGATGTCTGTCGGAATGGAAGGTAAACATTCTCTTACCATTCAAAAACGACTTATCTACATTAAGGCCGTTCCTAGATTCTTAGGAGGACGCCAGATGGTCGTTTTTAAAACGCTAAGGCTCTTAATGAGCCATCAAATTATGGCGATGCCAGAATTCTTACAAGAGGAATAGGAATAGGAGGAGGAGGAATCTCCTACCTCGCATAGCTAAACTGTGGAATGAACTGTCGCCTGCGGCATTTCCTGACCGATACGACCTTCAAACCTTCAATAAAAGAGCGTACTCCCATCTTAAAGGCCGGCAACGCACTTCCCCTCTTGCGAGTGTCCATAGGCGGCGCTAATCGCTTACCATCAGGCGATTCGTCTGCTCGTTTGCCTCGGTCCTATTTAATAAAAACAGAGGGATTAGACATTAAGGCTGGGTTGCACCAAACCGTCTGTAATCGTAAACTGTGTTCGTCAAAATTTGAATGTATGGAAAGTTTGACAAGTTTCTATGGCATGACAGTTGCCGGCGCCATATTTAACGTTGATCGGTCTGTGATCGTAAGTCGGTGCAACCCAGCCTAAGAAAGAGAACGATACCTGTCAGTTCGATGATTCTTATAAGGTTTACTTGCTCTGAATCTGGTGGGAACGTGGGAACGTTGCAAGCCGGCTTGGAACCAACTATGAAAGCAAAACGGTAGAAAAGGATAGGACTGACTAAAAATTCACAACATTTAAAAAATTGCCACGGAGCCGACCATTAGACAAAATATTCAAGTGAAGCCGAAAAGTGACCAAACATAATTATATTTGATGAGGAGATATCCGGTAGATGAAGTTTTACATTTAATGTTACCAGCTAAATAAAAATAAATTCCTAAACAAAATAAGAAAATAAAAATATAGGAGCGGCGCAGGAAAACAATGAATTATTTTATAAAAACTTATTTATTTAGATACCGTTCACCGTTCGAGTCGTCTTTCATACTGAATCATACGTCAAATCATTCACCATTCCAAAACAATTCAAACTACATTCGAACGTCCTTTATTCATCATCTAGCAGCCAGCACCTTACACAGCTATCAAAAAGCACCAATCCCAAACTCGGCCAATCCTGCAATCATGATCTGGTCCCTCAGTCATGCACCTTCAGACACCGCACTTACCCGTCACCAGCATCCACATCTCACATACACCGTCACAACACACCCTATATACAACGTCATATAAAAAATACATCAAACCATCTAACTACTCATAAATACACCGTACAAATAAAACCAATAACAATATCAAACACATAACAACACATAAGACATTGTAACTGACGCCGTCGCTGCGTCGCGTTGTAGTAGCGCCGTTGTTCTGTCGTAGATCTTCGCCGTGCCCGTGTCATTGTAACAGAAGCCTTCTTTAAGGGAACTGTCCTCCGCGAAATGAATCTTGGGTCTAGCGGACTTTGAGAAATTGTGGCAGGCTACACGCGCACATAAATCTTCACACCTCTGCTGTCGAAATCCCCGCATATCCTGCATATTTTCGTCAGTTTTGCGAATGTAGTCCCACCGCTGCTCTTGATTTCTGCTTTCGCCCATTCCTCCAAATTCTTTGATTTTGCTACGTTCGTCGACAGTTTGGCGTTTAAGTTCCATATGACACGCATTCGCGTCGATTGACATTGACAAATTTTCTTCTTTTTTTGTTTCGAACTCTTTCGTCGAATTATCAAAACTTGTCACTTGCGCGTCGTAGCGTATTAAACCGTCATCGTCATCGTGAATGTCATGATACTCATGATTTTCAAATCCGTCGCCATTGTCTTTGTTTCTTTCATGTATTTCAGACGTATCCTCGCAGAATTCACGCAGCAAGGCTAACTTCAAATCTTGCCAGCTGTCGAGTGGTTCTTCCTCCGCAAGCTCCGCCCGTAGCCACAGCGCCGCCGTGCCGAAGAACGTCTTCTTCGCTATCAGGAATTGATGCCTCGGCGTCCAGCCGTATAAACACGCTTTTTTCTCTACATCCTCTATAAACATTTGCACATCGTAATCGTTTTCTGCAGTAAAAACACGCAATGTCATAATTTCATGTAGCCTATTCATGTCTCGTCTTCCGTCTTCTCACGTACCTAATAAATTCGTCTTAACTTCTTCGTCGTCCGTCTTCTTAATCTTTGTCGGCTTCTTGAATATTTTCTTCTTTCATCGCCGTATTTGGCTAACACAACCGCCAAACTCAAATGGTATTTGGCCGGGCACGACAGAACCAAACATGGCGTCGCGGCAAGCCTCGTCGGAGATGGCGAGACGAACTTGAAGCCTTTGAGTAAGACTGGTGGGAGACTGCCCAGGACCCATGCATGGAATAAAAAGAGGGAAATCTTTACCCAGCAGTGAACCACAGAAGGCTGTATATAATAATAAAACTTTAGTGACTTATTAATAATCTGAACGAATTGGAAACATTAAAATGTCAGAAATCAGAAATCAGAAATATTTATTGTGTAAACTGTGTAGGTACAAGAAGTATAACCAGGTAATTTTTTGATGAGTATCAACAGTTTTACCCTTTCCGGGCATACAATTTAAATAATCTTAAACTAAGTTTTAATATTTTATCCTAGACTAAATTTTAATATACATTTAGGTTTACAGAGTTATAAAATTCTTTCAAATTATAGAAGGCTTTATCTATTAAAAAGTTTTTTAGTTGTCAAAAAAATTCTAATGCCATATTGCTCAGATTTCAGTTAGAAAAGAAATTTATTGTGATTGCGAAAGGTAGGGTAGCTTCCGATGCTCGAATTGTGTTTAAAACACATTGTGACGTAAATTAAAAAAGTCATTTTGCCATGCACTCCCTTAAAACTCAAATGTACTTAGGATATATTATTTTACCTCTAGTTTGATGTGACGTTGTCGTAAGTAAGCAGTAAGCAAAAAAAGTGGTTTGCCACTTTTGAACTTTAATGTATAAATAATAGAGTCGAAAACTGATAAACCAATTTCTTGGCTGGTATAACCATATAACATCCGATAAAATCTGGGATTAGTATAGTGATTTAAGGCCTCTGTACACACATCCGCAACTCGCATGCGAGTTTCATTACATTGCGGGTTACCCTGGTGTAATGAGTTCAATCGATCTGTCAAACCGCGCAATGTAGTGAAACTCGTAAACCAGTCTCGTACTTGTGTAAATAAGGCTTTAATTAGGATTGATTTATTGTGAAATGTGGGAGTTTCGACGTATTACGCCTTTACGCTTACGATTACTTTAGATGCAAGCGAAAGCACACACTGAATGGGCATTCATCGACTGAGTGAAAAGAAGGTCCCCGCTTCAGGTTCGACAAAAATGATACCGTATGTCAGGATGTCCAGATGTCCGGATTTCCGATTGTTCTCCTCGACAGGCCGCATTTTTCAACCGATTCTCGTGGAATTTTTAAATTGAAAAAAAAAAATGTCTAAAAATAAAGAAATTTAAAAACAAATCGCGGTGTCTAAAGGTTACAGACACTACAGAGCCACTAGTTTAAAAATTGTTTTACTCTATGGGTAGGTAAATGTGTATGGTATTTTATTGTCTGTCTTAATCATTGAAATGAAAACACATCGCCGTATTCTAACCAGAACGTTATCTGTTGGAGTTCATCAGTATTTTATCCTTCGTCCTGTTCAAATGTTTTTTTTTTCTTTCAAATAAAGCACCTACCACATAGTTACAAAAAATAAGGATTAACGCCCTTAATTTTTCTTCGCGGCAATAACTAGGCAAAGTAACGTCGCAATGCTACATAACTGTGGGCCATTTCCCCCCAAAACCCTGAATAATAATCAAGCACCATATTAAAACAAATCACAGAACATCAAACAAACTTAATACGAGTGCCATTAGGCATAAAGAGGGTGCAAATAAAATAAAATATTTAACGTGCTTTTGTCACAGGTAAACAGCCGCCATATTGAATTGTTTACTTTCAAAAAATCGTTTAGGACTCAAGCGTTGCACGCTAAAATCGCCCATATTAGAAACCATATAAAGATCCCAATTCTCACAGTGTTGCGTCAGATAAGAGCTAATGAAAGTAAAAAGACATCTGCTGCGGTAAGGACGCGGCATATTGGCACGGAGCGCGATTTTTTACAGGATTATTGTCTGGAAAAGTTTGAAGAATGAAAGAATAATTGAATGTATTTATATTTCTTTTTGTCAGTGTGGCGAGTGAATCGAAAATGGAATACATTGTTTAGTTTAACGTAGAAATTTATTAATTTTCAGTCAAAATTACAAATGCTGTAGATTTTATTTGTATATTGGTACGAATTTACTTTGTTACTTTCCTATATAATGATAATCTAAAAACCATATTGTAGGTATCTATATCTTTAATGGACTCCATTAACTTTGACGAAACATCAACATCATTAATGTTAAATAACCCCCTCAACACCCTCGAATATCAAATTCCGAAATTCGCTTCAACCCCATTAAACCAGAATAGGGTCAGTCCCGTAAAACGATAAAATAAACGTTACTTATCTTGGCCTTTCATTACTCGGAATCAGTAAGAAAAAGCCTACAAACTGTTTATGTAATTACGCCCTTAGTATTCGAGGGCTTTTAGAACACCCGCGAACTCGTTTAAGTACCCCAAACTTCCCCAGTTTACAATTACACCCTGTTTTTGTTTGGAAATTGTTTTAAATAACAGTATTTGCTCCCTTGGAGATTTGAGCCGCAAATTGGGGGAATACATTCGTACCCACGTGGGGGGTAATGGAAAATGGACATTTCCCGTCTTGTTAAGCTGGCGGGGGAAAAGTTGGGGGATTACCTGTGTTATCGCCATGGGGTAAGCGCAGAGACTGATGCAAGGTTTATGCTTAAAGCCTTTATTTACACACGTACGAGATTCGTACGCGAGTTTCACTACATTGCGCGGTTTGACAGATCGACTGAACTCATTATAATAATAATAATAATAATAATAAAGCCATTTATTTCCAATAAATACAGAAATAGCATGCAGCATAATCTTGAATAATAATTTATGACCTATCATATATTTATACATATTAGATGATTCATTTCTATTTTCATTATTATCTAATTACTTACATTTTACTGAGTTCATCTCTAATAGTATTATTATCAAATTATACATTTTACTAATTTCATTTATAATTATAAGTATTATAACACCATCTTATCACACATTATAATAATTATCCAATTATACACTCTAGTAATTCTAGTACCTATAATTTCATTTATAATTATAACATCATCTTTTTACACGTTATACTAATTCATATTTATTTTAATAATTAAACTAGAATAAATACTTATTATCGCATGCATTTACCAATCTCGTTAACTTTGTACTTCATTTCATACGAGTGAGTTTTTATTATTATTTTATAGTTTTAACAAATAAGTACGTTTATAAGTATTCGTATTATATTATAAGTATTGGTATTATATAATAATTATGTGTATTTCTGTTGTGTGTGTCTATTGGACTGTCCATTTGTGGACATAGGCCTCCTCCCTCCTGTTCCATTCTGCCCTATCGGCGGCTAGTCGAGTCCAGGTTATGCCCGCCTCGGCGACGATGTCGTCTCGCCAGCGGCGACGCGGGCGGCCCGGTGGGCGCGCGCACTCGCGCGGGTACCAATGCAGCAGTCTCTCGTTCCATCGCCCGTCTGTAGTACGAGCCGTGTGCCCAGCCCATCGCCATTTTAATCTGCACGCCATTTCCACTGCATCTATAATTTTAGTTTTATGACGAATATCTGCGCATCTTACTTTATCTCTTAGTTTCAGGCCTAGCATGCTTCTCTGAACTCATTACACCACGGTAACCCGCAATGTAAAGAAACTCGCATGCGATTCTCGTATGTATGTACAGAGGTCTTAATGCTAATGTTCTGTCTCACATATTTGCACTCCAGGGCCCCAGGGCTCAGCATAGTTTGGGGCCCACCATACATATCATTTTGTATATTTGTGTGCTTAAGCTAATAAATAATTTTGAAATAATTTGTAAATGAATTCATCTCTTGTACGAGGTGTTCATTAAAATCTGAACACCAATCTATTGTCAGGGTGCTAGAGTGTATGTTAAAATATTTTTGATCACGCGGAAGAATACATATATATTGTATGGCGACTGTACCTATTGGTACAGTCGCCATGCAAAGTTGTATTGTGACGTTGTTGGTGCCTCCGGATAGAGGAAATTGTGTTATATAAATTTCATGTCACATTCCAGTTAGGTGCAGAAAATATAATTTTATCTACGTAGGATCGAGATAGATTGGCTTTATTCAAGAAATTGTCTTGGTTTTAATGTGATTTGCTTTCAAAGTATTTAGTATTCATTTTTCCTGCATTTTTCATAAAATTATCGACGGCAAGGAAGACTCCGAGTGACAGGGTTAATTTACATTCCTCTACAGAGATTTATTTGCTAAATACACGAACTACTAAGAAAAAAATTAATTTCACAATTGTAGCACAAAATACTGGAACTTAAGTACCAACTAGTTGCATAAATAAGTAGTTACTATCAAGAGCAGAGCAAATCAAATATGCTGTAAACCGCTATAGAAATACGATGTGAATTTAAGAAAACGCATTAAACTGGGGGGCCCCCATACATGTAGGAATGAATGTGGTTACCGAATGATAGACGATTGACTGGATGAGTGAGTATGAACTAGAATAGAACGAACGAAGGAATGAGAGGGAATGATGAACGGGGATTGACTGAGAGGACGGATTAGGAAAAACTGTTGTTTGAGTATCGCTTAGCATTAATTTAATTATTAAAAACTGTTATTTTTGGTTGTGGGAGCAAATAAAGGGAGATTATTCAACAAGAAGTATTTTTATTGAAGAGGACGCTACAGATTTTGGGGGCTCGGCCGCGATTGGAAAAATTTCAAGAGATTGAAATCGGGGACGACGTGTCAAGTTGCGAACACACCAAGTACAACGGTTACGTTACGACGTGTAAGCGTTACAAACGACGAGTTTCAACAGTTAACGACGAAGACAATAATTATCACGACGATATGGGTAAGGACTCAAGACGTGCAAGCCGACAGGCTGATTTTGAAGGCGCTGAGAGTGGTACATCACGGAGCGGCGGCGGCGCCATGTTACACCTAACGGAAGAGCTTATTCCTAAATTCACGGGTCAGGATAAGACGTACCCTGTCACCAGGTGGATAGAAGACGTGGAAGACAATGCCGAGGTGTTTTTGTGGAGTCCTGTGCAGCAGCTACTGATGGCGAGGCGGTCATTATCTGGCACTGCAGCGCTGTGGTTACGATCTGAAAGAATCTACAAGTCGTGGGACGAGTTGAAGGCGGCAATCTCCAGAGAATTCCCTGATACAGTCGACATAAAAACTATACATGAACTGATGAGCTCAAGAACAAAGAGAAGTGATGAGTCATGCTTAGATTACTTGCTAAGTATGAAGGAGCTAGGAAAAAGAGGTAAAATGCCTGATTATGTCGCAATAAAATATATAGTAGAAGGCATTCAAGACACGCCTGTAAATAAAATGATTTTATACGGTGTTACAACGTACGCTGACCTAAAAGAAAAAATTAAGATTTACGAGACGATCAAAGAAAAGTCGAAAAGTACACATCATCACGAAGTGAGAAGCAACAAGCCGAGACAAACAGAACATTTCGGAAGTAAGAAGAAGGGCTATAACTGCGGCGAGAATAGTCACTTATCTAGTGAGTGTCCACATAAGCAGAAAGGCTTAAAATGTTTCCGATGTAATCAGTTCGGTCACATTTCATCCCAATGTGCATCATCATCGACGGCGGGAACGGGCAGAAATTCGACTCCTTATTCGAATCAACATGGCGGTTCGGCGAAACAAATGTGTGTTCAGAAGGAACGAATGACGGAGCGGAACGAGGCGGCGTGGAACGGGTCAAATGGCGCAGCGAGCGGGAGTGAGTCGAACGTCACGGCGAACGAAACGCATTCGAACGAGAATGACAGACCGGTTCATGATTCGAAGATGGCTGCGATGAGCGTAAACAACAATGGCGGACGTCGACCGGCAAATTACGACAACAAACCTATGAAAGACGTTATTTTGTTCAATAAAAGTGTTTCATCGTTAGTCGATTCGGGAAGTGACATTAATCTGTTAGCGGTTGAGTGTTACGAATCGTTAAATGCTCCGGATTATGTGCGAAAAGAAATATGGTTGACGGGACTTGGTTCGACGCGAGTGAAATCGTTTGGATATTTAACCACAAACATTATCATCGACGGCCAGTGCTACGAGAATGTTACGTTTAATATCGTACCTAGAGACGCTATGCCATTTTCGTTAATATTAGGGCAAGAGTTTTTAAAGAATGTAACGTTTGTTATGGAGGGCAGTCGTGTTCTATTACTAAAATCTAGCGATGGTTGGTTTCGTAATTTTATGTGTGGTGTAGATGTTGCTGATGTTGTAGGTTTCGTGGGCGACACGGCGTTGCAACAAGAAGTGAAACGGCTCGTGGAAACATACCGACCAAATAAGACGCGAGAGGCGCCGATTCAGTTGCGCATTAATTTAAAGGATGACATCCCGGTGGCGCAAAGGCCTCGACGACTGGCTTTGGCAGAGCAACGTGAAGTGGAACGTCAGGTGAAACAATGGCTTGATGAGGGCATCATTCGGGTAAGTTTTTCTGAATACGCTAGTCCCTTGGTGCTTGTGAAAAAGAAGGACGGCAGTACGAGGATTTGCGTTGATTATAGGCAAATCAACAAGAAGATTGTAAGGGACGAGTATCCCTTGCCGGTGATACAGGATCACATTGACAGACTGGCTAAAGCAAGGGTGTTTAGCACACTTGATTTGAAGAATGGATATTTTCATTTGACAGTTCACGAGGATTCGATCAAGTATACTTCATTTGTGACCAATAACTCGCAGTATGAGTTCCTTAAGGCCCCTTTCGGACTCGCCGTATGTCCAAAAGTATTTACTCGATTTATCAACGCTATCTTTAGGGACCTGATAGAAAAGGAGTATGTTTTAATATTTATTGATGATGTGATAATTCTTGCAGAAGACGAGGTACAGGCAGTTGAGCGACTCAAAGAAGTGCTGTTACGAGCATCCCAGTATGGCTTAGAGGTTAACTGGAAGAAGTCGCAGTTGGTGCAACGACGAGTGGAGTACCTTGGACATGTAGTCGAGAATGGTACAGTACGACCATCACCCGACAAGACGGACGCAGTGGTAAGGTTTCCACAACCTACTAATCTTAAACAGCTACAAAGCTTTATTGGACTAACGTCGTACTTCAGGAAGTTCATCCCGAACTATGCACTCATAGCAAGACCCTTGACAGAACTGGTGAAACAAGAGGTTGTTTTTGGATTTGGGGCACCTCAGAAGGCTGCATTTCATGAATTGAAAATGAGGTTAGCTAGTATGCCTGTTTTAAGGATATATGATCCACAGTTGCAGACTGAGATGCATACTGATGCATCAATGGTGGCCTTAGCGGCTATTCTACTTCAACGATGCCCAGATGACGGTCAGCTTCATCCAGTGTATTATATGAGTAAAAAGACGAATGAACTAGAGCAAAAATACACGAGCTACGAGTTAGAAGCATTAGCCGTCATTGAAGGTTTAAAAAAGTTTAGGCCGTATTTAGTTGGGCTTAACTTTAAGATTGTTACAGACTGTCAAGCACTCGAGTTGACCCTGAGCAAGAAAGATCTGTCAACGCGCGTCGCAAGATGGGCTCTAGAGTTACAGGAATATACCTACAAAGTAGAGCATCGCTCCGGCTCACAGATGAGACATGTGGACGCATTGAGCAGAGCACTGTATGTTGGACTTGTCACGAGAGAGCTTCATGAGAGCATAAAGAACGCCCAAGAGCATGACGGTGGCTTAATGGCAATACGTGAGATTCTGAGGGAACGACCCTATCTAGATTATGTAATGGAAAACGACGTACTCTATAAAGGAACCAAATTGGTAGTACCAAGTGGTATGGAAACAGAGATAATAAAGAAAGTGCATGAAACAGGGCATTTTGCTAAGAAGAAAATGACTGAAATTATCAACAAAGATTACCACATTAAGGATCTATCGAAAAGAATAGACGAATTCATGGTTACCTGCATTCCCTGTCTGTTAGCCACAAAGAAGGGTGGGAAACAGGAAGGATTCCTGCACTGCATAGACAAAGGAAGTGTACCACTAGAGACACTGCACTGTGACCATATTGGACCACTTACGGAAACAAAGAAACAGTACAACTATATACTTACTGTGGTGGACGCCTTCACCAAGTTTGTGTGGGTGTACCCAACAAAAGGCACGACGGCCAAGGAGACGCTGGCAAAATTGTATTTACACCAGCAGACGTTTGGCAACCCTGCCAGAATAATTACTGACCGAGGAGCTGCTTTTACAAGTAACGACTTTAAGGAATATTGTGAGACAGAGAATATTCAACATGTACTTGTGACGACGGGCGTTCCAAGAGGAAATGGCCAAGTCGAGAGAATTAATCGCGTAATTATCTCTATACTTACTAAATTATGTATTTCAGAACCAGGATTGTGGTACCGGCACGTAGCGAGGGTACAGACGGCCCTCAACAGTACCTATCAACGCAGTATCGACACGACGCCGTTCGAGTTACTATTGGGTACAAAGATGCGTACTAAGGATGATATTCAACTTTACCAACTGTTACAACAGGAGAGTTATGACAGTTACATAGAGGAAAGGGAGCAGCGTCGGAGATCCGCTCAGCAACAAATAATGAAGATTCAGCAAGAAAATCGCATGACGTATAACAAGAAACGCAAGGAAAGTAGGGTCTACCAGATTGGAGAGAGTGTGGCCATACTACGAACGCAGTTTGGGCCCTGCCTCAAGCTCAAGCCGAAGTATTTTGGACCCTATAAGGTGTTATCGAGCACAGGAAAGGATCGGTACGAGGTGGAGAAGATTGACAGCTCATCAGAAGGGCCGGCGCGGACGACGGCGTCAGCTGATCACATGAAACCGTGGCCTGTCAACCGTGAATGACCTGGGGGTCAACAACCGGGTACCAGAGGTCAGCGAACTTCTACACCACGCATGGTAAGATGTCTGACCTATATTCGATTTAGTACCTAACCAACTGCTCTGGTAACGACGTTACATCTATCCTTTGCCGTATACCTAATTGTTACTGTTAAATATTATTTACATATTTCCAAAGATGTTGACGTTTTGTTAAGACGTGTCTAGTTTTAGTAAACAATATTTTAGAGAACCGTACTTCAGTAGATAGTGTCATAGAGACCTGTACTTGTTGAAAGCTGTTTTGTTAAAAATGTTAAATATTATAGTATGTAATGATGTAACATGCACAGCTGTTTCAGATTTTGATGATGTTGTGTTGCCTATGATTAACATAGTCTGTAGCTATGTACCAACCAGCTGTTGTATGTTAGGCAGTAGTTGCCTGCGGCCAGGCAAGTACTCAGGAGGGCCGACTGTAGGAATGAATGTGGTTACCGAATGATAGACGATTGACTGGATGAGTGAGTATGAACTAGAATAGAACGAACGAAGGAATGAGAGGGAATGATGAACGGGGATTGACTGAGAGGACGGATTAGGAAAAACTGTTGTTTGAGTATCGCTTAGCATTAATTTAATTATTAAAAACTGTTATTTTTGGTTGTGGGAGCAAATAAAGGGAGATTATTCAACAAGAAGTATTTTTATTGAAGAGGACGCTACATACATGTAACAAGGACTACAGGGAGGGTCAACATTTTGTTTAATGCACATAGACGTGTGTGGTATCTATACAATAGAATACAATAATTTATTGGCAACACCATTGTTACAAGTCAAGTATTATACAATATCAAATCAATATAGTACACCTACTGCTAGTTATGTACATGGTAATTTAAAAAAATCCTCGACGTTGTACAGTGTTAGAACTATTAGCCACTTTCGTAGCTTATTCTTAAACGCAGCGGTGGAAGTTGCATTTCCAACCGTTGCGGGTAGTCTGTTATAGATCGATGAACCCATTATGTAGACAGATCTCGCGGACTTTGCCAGTTTATGCTTAGCTGTGATAAGCTATGGATAGGCCTTCAAAAACTACTTAGAGGTTTTTAAAAAAAACTTACCCATTTAAGTACACCGTTGGTGAGATATTAGCTGTCAAAGTCGTAAAATAAATAAATAAATAAAACATCTTATAGACACAGATACACATGTTAAACTGTTTTTCGTGGCGTCGGGGGTTAAAAAGATTAATTTCAAAGATTTTACAAAATACTCCGTTAACACATTCGGCGCCGACAAGGCAATTATACATACAAAAATAACACCGTTGCGTGTCACCGGCACCGAATGTGTTAACCATGTTTAGCGAAATCAAAACGGTCTAATTAGATGTTTGCGCGGGAAACAAAGGGCCGAGCAGGTAATGCCCTAATCCTTACTTATTTCCCAAACGCCGGCCGGAACGGCCAAAGGGCTGGGGCCAGATAACGCGCGGACAACTTAGATCCCTAGTTTGTAAAGTTGTGGTAAAGGCAGGTAATGGATAAATTTTGCAACGACAATGATACTTACGGACGATTCACACCGAATGGCTGGAGTCGGCGCGCACCCCACTAGAGTCAAAAGAAATCGAACCTTCCATACGGAAGTTACATTTCATATTTGAATGGGTTGCGGGCAGCCAGATGGCAGCCGGCGGCTCTGCCGCTGCCGTTTGGAAACGAAGTCTATATAGCTTCTGTTTGGAGGGTTCGAATTCCTTTGACTCTGATGGCGTGCGCGCCGACTCCGGCCGTTTAGTGTGAATGTTCATGTCATAATAAAGGACGGCGATTTCATTTGTCTTAAGGCGACTGCAGCTATCAAATGTTTGTCTTGATCACTCGCTAGTTAGTAGCTCAATATGCCGTGCTCTTTAGCCCGCGCACGGACTAAAGTGCATTTGAATAAAAAGTCATATTGTAAAACGAATGAAGTTTTCGAATCATAAATGGATTACTCGACTTAATGTTATTTATGTAGCAATACTAGATGTAAATAGAATAGAGTAAGTAATTTGAAGAGTTAAAAAACAATTGGGATACTTTAATGTTGTTACTGTTTAAAATTTTGTAAAAATACACAATAATAATGTAATGAGTCATACTTTCGTTTGAATTTGTTTGAAACACCATCAGTAACCTTAAGCGGTGTTTTCAAAAATCTGCTTGTATTGAAAGTTTGACAAGTTTCAAAGGGATGACAGCTGCTGGCGCCATATTTAACGTGAAAAAAATAAATAAACGTTGAATGGTCTGTAATCGGAAGTCGGTGCAAAGCACCCCAAGTATACGAGTATTATATTCGATCGCTGTCTCCCTAGCCACAGAGCCACGTGTCGTCTCGGTGTCTACCGGACCCGGCCGTGGTGTGTTTGTGTGTGATTTATTTCCCCGCGATAAGTGAACACTAAAGTTTACGTGTTTGAAGAGATTTTACTTTAGGCGGCTCATTCAAGACTCCAGTTCTTGGCCGCGTCTTTAGGCCTTTTTATGTAATCTGTAGTCGTCGAAGCGAATAAGAAACTCATTGACATTGTATTAATCAGCTATGAAATAAATCGGATAAAAAAAATTGTCGACCTGTTAAGCAGTTGGTAGTGACACTGCCTCCGAAGCTAGAGGTCCCAGGTTCAATCCCAGTAAGGGCATTTGTCTCTGTGGTTGAACAAAAACATTTGTTCCTGAGACTTGGATGTTTTCTATGTATTTAAGTATATAAAATATCGTCGTCTAGTACCCATAACACAAGCCTTATTGAGCTTACTATGGGACTAGTTCGAATTGTGTAAAAAAATTGCCCTTTTTATGGCATAGGAGACAAACGAGGTATCGTTCTCTTTCTTAATGTCTGATCCCTCTTTTTTATGACGTGGGAGCAGACGAATCGCCTGATGGTAAGCGATTAGCGCCGCCCATGGACACTCGCAACACCATAAGGGTTGTAAGTGCGTGTGCCCTATAATATTTATGTATTTATTTATTAAATAGATTATAATATTGGGGTACAAATATTGGGGTACAATCTTACACAAATCGACCTAGTCCTAAACTAAGCAAAGCTTGTACTATGGGAACTAGACGACGATATACATACTTATATAGATAAACACATATTTAAATATATAGAAAACGTCCAAGAACCAAGAACAAATATCCGTGCTAAATGCTCAAATAATGCCCTGGCCGGGATTCGAACCTGGGACCTCTAGTTTCGGAGGCAGTGTCACTACCAACTAGGCTAAACAGGCCGTCAAAAATAATCAGTGGTCAACTAACGATATGTAGACCAATCAACGTTAAACACTGGCAGCTGTCATCCAATGAAAACGTATCGCCATAACTCTAATTGACGGCCTGTTTAGCCTAGTTGGTAGTGACTCTGCCTCCGAAGCTAGAGGTCCCGGATTCGAATCCCGGCCAGGGCATTTATTTGTGCATTTTTCACGAATATTTGTTCTTGGGTCTTGGATGTTTTCTATGTATTTAAGTATGTATTTATCTATAATAAGTATGTATATCGTCGTCTAGTACCCATAGTACAAGCTTTGCTTAGTTTGGGACTAGGTCGATTTGTGTAAGATTGTCCCCCAATATTATTATTATTATTAACTCGTCATGATGTCACCTATCGACATGCAAAATATGAGCGTGATCGGTTGAAGCGTCTAGGAGGAGTACAAACTCAAACGAAATACATCTGTCGTCTAAGAATGAGCTTCGCTACGCTCAGATCAATAAATCAGCAAACAAGCGTGAATCGGCACTCATTATGAACAAACTTATGTAGGATGTCCCCAAACATTAATTCTCGAGCGTAAAGTTGAGCACATATTTACTATTCCTTCGGTATCTGCCCGCGTCCGGTTCGAAGGACCAAAATGTGTTATGTGCGGATAAACGGGAAATTAACCTGTGCAGGAAATTACCAAGGAGGGAGAGCATTGAATATTCGTGTGTTTTGGTGTTGGGAGTAAGTTGTCTGTTGTATGTGTGTGTTTGGATGCGATTAGGCGGGGAATTGTCAATGGGTGGTCTCGGTTAAGAGGGTCGATTAGCCATATATAATTCACATTGTTAACAAAGTGAAATTTTAATTGAAAGTGCCTGGTCGCTATTGGATAGGACTATGAATGTAACTAGTAAATTTTTTTGTCCGGCAAAATGAAATCAGAAGTCAAAAAGTTTATTGTTAAAATGTGTACTTAAATAAGATGGACAAATATTAAAAGTATCAACAGTTACCAGTTACAGGCATACAATATACATTAAGCTTAAAACTAGAGAGGAATTAATTACATTAACATTCATATTCTTTATCACTAAGCGGACTCTTTATAGTCAAATAATTCATTTTAAACTGTAAAAATCTCTGTCAATGAGCCAGCTCCTTAACTTAATGACATAGTTGTAATATAAGTAAGGAAGCGAAACGACATATTACATAGTAATTTTTCAACGATTACGTTAGTTTAAGTTAAGAGTTTTTACGGCTTGTTTGAAAACCTTAATAATCGTTGTATTTTTTCTCCATTATAATTTCAAGCAACAGAAACTAATTTCCGACCTAGATATGCCGGATCTCATTGTGTATACAAAGTTTCATGTTATTCTAGCATGGCGTTTTAAAATGAGAGCATAAATACGTTTGTATGGAGAACCGAACGTACTGCGCACTCATAAATAAAACGTTAAGAACATATATTATTATAAAAAATATGTCTTGTTTTATTAGAAAAAATATAATAGTATCGTGCGCTACCCTAAAACGAAATCATTTGAGTTTGTTGGAATTGTATAAATTATTATACATATCTACATTTTAATAATCTAAGTTCGAAAAAAAGTAATATTATCAAATTAAGTAGGTTGAATGATCCCATAAAAGTATTTTCTCATAAACCACTCGGAAAAAAAGTCTTCAAAGTTTGTAATGAAAAATTAAATAATTTCCTTATAGAAATCCCCGAATCCGCCGGAACGCTCGTGGCCCGGCGGTGACTGCGTACCGCGTGCGTGTAAGGCGTCGGCCAACTCTTAAGCTTGATTTCTTCCTACGACGAATATACACTGTTCTATGTGTCTGTTTATGTGTGTTCTATGTTCCATAGAACACAGTGTATATATTCGTTAGCTCGACCGACGTCGGCAACCGGCGTCAGCGTAAGAGGAACTCAAGCCTTATATCTCCCGCTCCCGCGCTTAGGAAGGCAAGCTAAGCCGTCGATCGTGTATGACAGCAATCGTTAAGCCAAATTAGAGGTCTTCGGGCGGCTTGCGAACTTCTAACAGTCAAGTTGCCCACTCACTTGACAAGCCTAATCACAAATAAGGTCTAGTTTCCTCTTAGGGTTGGGAGGTCAGACGGCAGTCGCTTCCGTAAAACCTGGTACCTACGCCAATTCTTGAGATTAGGTAGCGGAGCCCGGGCATCCTTCAAGATGCTACTGTACTGAGATAACGCTAGGAAGATGATGATAGAAATTCCCTGAAGACAACAAAATTCGTGTTAGAGCTATTTGTTAAGACGTTTTGACAAAGCTTATATGTACAAGTATTTAAGTACATTAACAGGTCCACAGCGTAAAGCGTGTATGTTTGCATACTAAAAGATTAGTCACATATTAGCTCAGGTGGTTCAGAGCAAAGCAGATGCACAGTAATATTTAAACTTTTTACCTTGATTGGAAATTATAATTTCACCGACTCTTCCGCTTGGTAATAAGCAGAGAAAACTCGCTCATTCATCTGTGTTTTACACTTGCAGTTTCTTTACCTTTTATTTTAGTGTCCGCACTGCCTCGCTGCAAAAGAAAATACATTTCACCCGCGCTACGAGTATGAAGGCACGTAATTCGAGGATACCCGTTCAACAGTCCTAAAGCCATTGGAGTGCTGATGGACAACAAAAAGAAGTCGTAAAAGTAAATTATAAAGTGACGTAACATTAAAACATTCAGGATCCGACTCTGTCACTTTAACGGAGTTTTACGGTTCTGCTGCCGTTGAAATTAGCTGGATCATAGAAATGATTTTGATGTGGATACTTCTTTGTAACGAAATTGTTACAAATGTAATGCGAAATACAACGAACTACCGATTTTCGTTCTTCGATACTGTCACAGCAACTCCAATTCTCCGGCAGGAGCCTACATCATCTCTTTAAGACTGTCATCAATTACAGTGAACCCGTCCGTCTCTTGATCTCTAAATCATATTTCCTTTCAATAGCCCTCTGCTGACATACGATGGGACTCTCGAGCAATCGACTTCACACAGGTACTTAAACAGCCTTGTTCGTTTGCATTTCAATAGATGGCATTTGTAGAATGTGAGGTCAGCGCAAGATGCAGAGAGGCAGAAGGCAATTATTCCTCTCCATACATATATACATACATAGACAATGTATACAAAGCAAAGTGGTGTTCATTTATAACTAAAAACGGCGGCGATGTTTTTTATGATCTTTTTTACTCCAGCATTGTAATCTATCAATTAAATGACTGACAGAAGTATTAAAACAATAAACTTTAAATGCCAATGCATGTCCACACCATAGACAATCCATGATACGACTGGCGGGAGAATCATAATGGTTTTCCATCTCATTATTAAACAACTGTTTTTTAAAGAAGCACGCGTCAATGCGCTGATTAAATTCAATATTTTGCTGTCGTATAAAAAATATTACAGTGAGTCTCGAATTTTGAGAAACCTTATTATTGAACTGTTACATCAAATACTCTTCATTTATTGGATTTGTCTTCGCTCCGATTTCCGAGTAACATAATAACTATTAAAATATCAGTAAAATATACCAATAATAAAAAAATACATTTGGCACGCCTTGCGGGTGTCCGCTGGGTGCGGGTAGCGCAGGACCGGTCGTTGTGGAAGTCTTTGGGGGAGGCCTATGTCCAGCAGTGGACGTCATTCGGCTGAAATAATGATGATGATGACATTTGGTACGTAACGTGTCGGGTACTGTACGACATTCGCCGGGACATCTAGTTTTGTATAAAGAAGAGGCCGATAATTAACAGCGGTTAGATACAGACTGGAAGGATTATTATTTTACTATTTATTTTATTTAATAAGTACAGTGTTACTTATACCATATACAGGATGATTCAGGAGACGTGAGCAGGACCAACACTACATACATTGTAAATGGCAATGAATCGTTCACCATTGTAGTTAAGTGAAACACCCATACCTTTTTCCTGTATTTTAATTTTTGTTAAGATAAAGTTTAATTCTCTACAATCATGGTCAATTGGTTACCCTACAACAACTGATTTATAAAGATTAAGGCTGAGTTGCACCAACTTACGATCACAGACCGATCAACGTTAAATATGGCGCCGATAGCTGTCATCCACTCTGTGCTGTCATCCCATAAAAACTTGTCAAACTTTCCATACATTCAGATTTTAACGAACACCGCTTACGATTACAGGCGGTTTGGTGCAACCCAGCCTTAACCTCTGTCGTCATTACGAAGAAAGTAAACTGTCACATTGAGTGAGATACGATATTTCAAAAGTAATCGGACTCCGACGACATTCAATTTGAAACGTATCACTTGACTGAAGTATTCTGATTGTAGAGTGACCATGAACTTCGTAAATAATTTAAAACATTTTGTTTTCAACACCAAAGATAAATGAACGTTAATTTCACTAATAGCGGTACGAAGCAGTAGCTTATGATCTACAGAATCCGTAGTAGCTTGCTCACGTCTCCCGAATCACCTTGTATATAAAGCATTGTCCCACAAAACTGTAACAAGTATAACAACAGTTTGTCTGTGGGAACGACAGTCTCTTGGGAAGGCACAATGAGATTAAGCCTGGGTTGCACCGACTTACGATCACAGACTGATCAACGTTAAATATGGCGCCGGCAGCTGTCATCCCATATAAACTTGTCAAACTTTCCATACATTGATATTTTAACGAACACAGCTTACGATCACAGACTGATAAACATTAAAGATGCAGGTGTCATCCCATTAAAACTTGTCAAACTTTCCATACATTCAAATTTTAACAAACGCAGCTTACGATTACAGACGGTTTGGTGCAACCCAGCCTAAGTAAGTGTAAGTGTTAATAGAAATTTTGTAGAGAGTCTTTGTATGGCTACCGGTACAGCGCGAACAGCATTAATTTAGACTAGGTAGTGGACGCGTAAATAAGTTTTGCATTGCTAATCTCGTTGGGCGTGTTGGGCTACGAGTTATGGGGGAAGGGCTGCAGAAAAAACGATTTCAGAGGACATCAAAGACAAATTAGGGTAAACTGGAGCTGTACGTTCACTTAGTTATTTAGTGTTGTTTGTACTTAAGTGGGATTAAAAGTAAAAATATAAACATTCTGTTCTACGTGGGCTGTGATAGGCTTTATTTGATATTTCTCTTTATCATCTAATTATCATTTGTTACTTTTTAATTAAAGTCGTCAGTCCTCCCACTTATTAATTTGGTCTATACTGTGTATGGACCCGGGTATGTCCTAAAAATACGACCAAGACCACCGGGGGATGGGTAGCAGCATCCCTGGAGTGCGGTGGAGATACTGCGATCGCCAACCCGCGTGCCAAGCGTGGCGTTTATGGCATTTACCCCCCATGAAATTGGGGGAGGCCTATGCCCAGCAGTGGGCGTCCTTGGGCTAAGATGGTGTTTGGTACTATATAATTTTCTGTTTTTGTCTAGATTTATTTGTGAAAGAGTTTTCATAGATATTCAGCATTTTTTATTCCTGTTGAAAAAACGCCTGTTTCCTTGCCCAGCGGCTAAAGCTTTCCTACCACTTTAACAGAATATTCAACTTGAGCTTTTAGCTTCATAATGTCTAACTGAAATAGCTGGTAACGCTAGTTTGTTATCATATTTAAGTTTGCGATCCTGTTTTCATTATTCTAGTCAAGAACTTTAGGTTAGTGAGAGTTTTAGCTCTATGTAAGTAGGGATGATGTTTAAAATAAGAGGGAAAAATTTCTCCTACTCCGAACAGGATTCGAACCTGCGACATTTCGGCATACGCGGCCAATTGCTCTAGTCAACTGAGCTATCGCTATATATACTAAGATGATGTTTTACTGGGAATTTTTTTTTATCTGCGTAAGTTATTACTTATATTAAGTATGGTTACTAACCTAAGAAAACTATGGTAACTTTGTGGTGAAACTTTGCTGGCCTAGCGGTTCAAGTTTGCCCTTTTAGTAAATTTTGACTTTTTGACGGTTCAGACGTTTCTTCAAGCTACGTAAGCGCTTTAGGTGGACACAAACGTGCCATGTCTACTGACTTGTCTGACTTTGTTTTGACGATTAAAACAATTATAAGCAAAATTTGCAATATTACACCTAATAATGCAGAAAAATAATATTATTTTGTTGTTAATACACATTTACATGATGACTAAATAAATATGCAATACAGTAAATATCATTTAATTAACTGCTACAATAAAACTAAAAAAGATACTATTTCACATATCAGCTGTCTCCAGAATGAAACATGTATTACTTGTACCTGAGACCATCAAGTGGTGGAATGAATAATATTGAACTATATACACGTCACACATTATTTTAATAGCATTAGTAATCTAGAAAAGCCATCTGAAAAATATCTCGATAAGTTCTCTATTCACCCCTTGATTTCTAGTGACCCCCGTTTACGGTATTGCATTGAACTCACACAGGCTTATTTATATACACCCTGAGAAATTAAAGAAAACAAGCAAATACAAAGCAAATAAGTGTCCCGAAGCAGTCTTGGCTCTGTTTGTGCCCGTTGAAGTTGTTTAACGTTCCCGTATTGAATCTAGTCTAAGTTTACAACTTGTTTGCCGGCGAATTGGTTTTCAATTTCTTTTCGAACCGACTCAAGAAAGCTCTTTTTCTCGCGTGGTGTTTGAGCGCTGTTAAATATTTAGGAATCGATTTCATATTCAAAATGTTAACTATTCGGTTTAAGTTACGTATCAGTTACAAGTTTGCTATCGTTATGGTATTACATTATTGGAGCGTTCGTGGCCCAACGGCGCCCGCGTACCGCGTTCGGTATGCGAGGTTAAGCTTTGGGCGCAGGTCAGTTCTTGGATGGGTGACCGCTTTGAGTGGTTAGGTTACTAACTAAGCGCTCCCGTGCTTTGGAAGGCACACTAAGCCGTTGATCCCGGCTGCTGTCTACGACAGCAGTCGTTAAGCCAAGTTAGAGGCCTTCGGACGGCTTGAAAACAGTCAAGTTGCCCACTCACTTGACAAAGGGGGGTCGAAGTTGCACCACGTCCGTAGGGAGTACCCACCGTTACCCTACACGTGACCCCTGGGTGGTGCTAAAAGTGCAACAAAAAGTGGCAACCGTACTTGTCTTCTCGAAGATCTCACGGATCGTAAACAAATGCCAGACGTTTAAAAAAATGGTATTACAAAAAGTAAAGTAAAATTGAAAATGCTGCTACACGCTACGGCGTAGCATAGCGTTGCGTGGTCTCGAATTTGAGTTAAGAACAAGATTTCGACTACACGACCGAAAAAAGCCATGGTCAATATATTTCTGAGTATAAGAAATGTATTATTATTAGGTAGTTTAGTACATGTATTAAGATTACCTATCTAATCGTCACCGCTGGACGCAAATATTGGATCTCTGAATAAATCCAGACAGCAATCGAACTGTCTATTTGCTTCTATAATTCCGTTGGCTACTGTTTCTTTTACAATTCCATCATATCTTTTAAAAGATCTTATGTACCTTAAGAGATCAAAACGAATTTAAGCTCCGTTGTTTTGAAATAAGGCTGTATTTGCAGTGCCATGATTGAGTGAGATGCTAGTTTGGGGTAATGACGTGGCGATTTGTTTGTCTCGCCTCCAAGCAATCCTCATTTCTGTTTGTTGGAGTTTGCTTACTTTTACGTGGTAAGAGAAAATTGAGTATTTTGTTTCAGGTGGTTTAGTTTGTTTAGTTACTTTACGAAAAGAAACAAAACAGATAATTACCTACTTACGAGTATGTGATTGCGTAAAGAAATAATTTAATTCTGTTAATTTAATCTTTCGTTTTGAATGCAGAAATCTGTTTGTTGAGCTATTTTTCGTAGCATTTGCATTGCCATAGAACAAACTGATTAATTTATTGGAAATATTTGTTAGTAAACTAGAGATAAGATATATTTATATATTAAACATAAGACGATACATCTGTATGTACATAGATATGATTGCCGTGCGATGGCCAAGAAAGACCTAAAATGTGATAAAACATCTCACAAACTTATTATTAGAAGTAAGTTAAATAATAGGAAACTCTAATGGATACATAAATTCATTAGCAATGCAAATAAGGGAACATATGCAGATATAATTAAGTACAATACTAATCCAACTTACTTATTCTTCAAAAGCTACATTCTACTCGAAACGTCTTACCCAAATTCTGTATTTCCCCTGTGAATTTACATACTGCTAGACGAAATTAGGCACTTTAGGAACAGGAACACACAATTTATATGATGTTGAACTTGCTAATATTATAACTATTAGTAAATCTCAGTAGATTTTCCGTGGCCTTGCTAATTACTAAATACATCAAACAAAAGGAATCTGAAAAGGACGGAGGAAGGGGTTCAACATGCTAGCTTACCATGAAATTTATATTCCGATGCCGATAACAGCGCAACTTATATTAGAAATTCCAAAATCTAGTTTACTAATACCACAATAATAGTACATTACTGCAGACGCCGGGAAAGAAGGGATTTCCTGCTGAAAGAGTTATAGAGTAATACGAGGCAGGCGATCCCTGTTTTGACTGAGGTAATGGGAGGAAATTTGTAAAGTAAAATGTAATTGTGATAAAAATACTTGCCGGTCAGCAGCTGGCTATGTCCGAATCCACTGGCAATTTCCTATACAAATCCCATAACCGGCCTATAAATTCGCAACACCCGCAACGATGGGTTTCGCAGTCTATTATTATATAACTCCTACTTTTCCGAGCATGTTTGAGAAAGATATCTTTGGTTCTTGCTACTAGTATAGATACCTAAAACTATGCCATGCATTTTGTTTACCGGCAGTTCAATTCTGCCACAAATAAACTGCCGGAAAACAGATTCTCTTGAGTTTTTCTGGCTCTACGCCGAATTTGATTTCCTTTCACGAAGATAACCAAAAATCTGACCTTCTACCTATATGTACGGACATAAAAAAATATTTATTTTCTCTATGGTATGGAGTACAATTATTAGTTAAACTTTTAAACCATCTGAAAGAAATCGGAAATGTCTACTTTATAACAATAAATACTATCCAAATCTTTGAATTTGGATAGTATTTATGTCGATAAATTTGCGGCCACGAAGGCACATAAAACGCTGAAATAATTACTCGATCACACCTGCCATAAAATGGTTGTTTGTGATTTCCAGTTTCAATTTTCTAGTTTTAAATCTAGCTTAAGCCTTCCAGAACTGGTTCCTAGCTAGTAAAATAATTATAAGCCACACACACGTGCTATGAAATTGAAAAGCTTCGCGCCCGGGGCGCTGCCAGCTCAGAACTTCGAAGCTCGCTGAAAACAAACCGTGTGTTTGTGAAGCTTTAATTAGAGGTTTTTAAATGACGACTAAATGGCTGTAACCGTTGGAAACATTAAGAAGACCACTCTGATGACGATTTTCACTCCCTTGGAGCGTATAGTATAATTACGCATCAAGAAAGTCAACTCTAATTCGTCACCAGAGCCAAATACAAAAATGATTGCCTGCCTATCATTTTTTCATAACATTAAGGAGACTTGTAAATACCTAGGTGCGGGGGCCTTACGATGTCATATCACTATCAGGAAGCTGTCGGCTGTCAGTGTCAACGGGCAGTCGAGCCAGTACTGCTATTTTACTGCGCGCCTGTGACCGAGCGAGCGAAGCGTCTCTGTTTCAGCTTTCGACAAAAATTCTTTCGTATGTCTGTCCGGATAATAAATAAAATAATAAAAAAATATTTTTTCGTTGAGTCAGTTAAAAAAAAAATTGAAAAAAATGCGATATCTACAGCTCACAGAGCCACTAGTTATATAATGGAACAGATATTACCCGTAACATTTCAAAAGTAGCACGCTTAAAAAATATTTCTAAACAGAATGTTGCATGTCATGGAATTATAACGCTGATTTTTAAGATGACCTGGATAAAACGGGATGTTATACCAAGTTTTATATAGTTATTTCGTGTTCACCAATTCTCCAAAGCTAATAGAAAAACGTACGAACAACATTTTATTTCTTTTTATGAAAATTGCAATTCTGATTCTACTTCAGAATAAACTAAAATAATACGGAGAAAGTACTCAGTCGCGTAGAAACGATTGTTTCTTTGCAATAGATAACACATTTGCCCCAAACTCCATCCACCCGAGCTCTTAGCTTTGCATACCGAACATTTATTGAGCTGTTACAGAACTATCTGGACTTTATTTAGAACTAAACAAGCAATTATTGGAAAAATGCCATTGAGCTTTGTGATTCTAAAGTGCTGGCTTTTTAGAGATCCGGCGCAATAACAGGATTGATATTCCATCTCGCTCTTAAAATCCCATCTTAGGTAAATGTATGTATACTCATATGGATTCATATTCAAATTTAAACGTTTATATGTATTACAAAATGAAAAAGAAAATTGCTGTGTCACGAAATGGAACTCAGCATAATCTATCTCTTTGGAGCACCAGGAAAGTACCTCTACCTTACAAAACACCGACATAACAATTACACCACTACTTTCTCCATCGACAGATATATACGGTGAGGGTGTGGAGTTCCTAATATTGAGTAAGGCCGAGAGATCTCCCGAAAATACGCTTTGTTGGGAGTGAGGGAATGTAGAAAGCTTAAAACTTCTAGGACGTACAATTATATATTTTTTAATCCAGCTCTTCAAGTGACCTGATACCAGGAATAACCGCGAGCCAACTATTACTTATACGCACCTACCTTACACCTATTACCTACCTTATACCTATTTGTACACGTGTTAGTTTGTCTATCTTTTGGTTCCTGTCTTCCACTCAATTGCTCAAAGGTTAACTGGAAGAGATCCCTTATAGGGATAAGTTCGCCTTTGTACCGATATAACTGAATTTGTCTGTATTTTTACCGGTGTTTTGTGTACAATAAAGTATTTACATACATACATACATACTTATTATGTGCGCGAGCGCCGGTTGTCTATATTTCATAGGAACTTACATATCTATGTTTTAAGTATTGTTAGCAGATTTATCACAAAAATATAACAAATACCTTTGATAGTAAATGCGTATTTAACTCGCATCATTGTATAGGTAGTGCAACATACGTACCATATGATTTGAGTTGTTAACTTACTATTGTATTGCATTCTGAATCAGTTTGTATGAAAAAAAACCTAACTAAAGATATCAAACTGCCATCATAAATATATGTACACCCACTGTATGTATAAAGCTAAATAGCAGAATTAATGAACACGAAACGCTTGAAATATTGAAATAACTTTGACTTCAATATCATATTGTGAGTCGATATCATTTCTTAGTAGCCATATAGGTAGGTATCAGTATGAAATCTGATTTCAATGCGTTCACTGAACTATGTCTAGGAGCTACACAACCAAGACTTGTTACTGTCGAGAATGTATTCATAATGTCTACAATCCCTAGAAAGGAATTTATTATGTATACGAAATTAGCAGAAGGTCTGCAAATAGCGCGAATGAATCATACGAAGACCATATAAATCTTATACTCAGACATACGAAGCTGCGGCGAACGCCCGAAAATGACAGTTCATACGTCTATCTTTATCACTCGAATAACACAAGTGCGATGGGGATAGATATTCTAAAGATTTACTCAGCTAATCTAGAGCGTTCTTGGAGAGGCCGTCGAGATAAATGATTCAATTTGGTTTAATCAAGACTAGGTTGAAGTACTTCGTACATACACGCTGTAGGATCAAGGCATTCCTTTGTTTAATACCACGACGGTGGCATATAAGCGTACAGTCAACCTCTAATTAAACACTACTGTGCCTATAGACGCTTGTACCTCCAGAACACCGCACAGGCGCATTGCTGAACTATTTTTGATTTGAGGATTTGTTTAATAAATGAGACTCGAACTTCGAGGTTTCGAATTGGTCACATCATCCTTAGTCTAGCTGTCTGGGGCTAGTCGGTATCAACATCGTCTAGCCGTCTTAGAAACAATTAGAACAATTTTTGACAGATTTTTTCAATATAAGCTCGCTTATTGGAATGTTGTGGCACCTGGGCCCATTCTGAAAATCAGCGCTAGGCACCTCCGCACAGCACATGCTGAGACTAAGAGCCATTGCCTCACCAGATAAAAAAAAATAAAAAATATTGGGGTACAATCTTACACAAATCGACCTATTCCCAAACTAATGAAAGCTTGTACTATGGGTACTAGACGACGATATACATACTTATAGACACATTCAAGGCTCGGGAACAATATTGTGGTAAATGCACAAATAATGCCCTGACCGGGACCTCCGGCTTCGTAGGCAGGGTCGCTATCGCTACCAACTATGCCAAAGTGCTCGTCGATATAAATAGTTTTAAAGATTATGTACCTAATAGTTTTAATTTTATACTGTATTTCTCGAAACATTTTTTGTAACTAATTGCTTTTTTATTAAAATTGTGACAATAAACTTTCTATCTATCCACAGTTTCAAGCTAGGTTTCATTCAATCCACTTGAAAAGATTCTAAACCCTTACCATGATCAGCCAAAACCCACCGTTCTTCCACACCGTTTCCCACCGGCTAAAAATGACAATTCACCAACATTTTAACATGTAACGCTATTCAGAGCGCGTATACCTTTGCTAACCGAAACGTCGGACCAGGCGGACCTTCGTCACTGTGTTTGCTCCCTTTGTATTATCATGTTAAATGTCCACTGCCGCACGTTTACCCTATTCCGCTTTGTAATATTTAAGTTGAAATTTGTGTTTGAAGCTGTTTGGTAACTGCTGTTAGCAGTGAGGTGGAATTTTGCAGAAATTCGCTTGAAGTGTATTTTTCAAAGCAATATTAGAATCGTCTTTTTAATAGTCGTGTTGAAATTTAAAAATATCTTGAGATAAACTAAAGTTAGTCCACGGTTTTTATTTCGTGTCAGATAAACTTTATGTGGAAATTGAAAAGTTCCTCAGTCAAAGTAAAAGTTGCCGTCGTCTCAATTATTAAAAATGTCTTGCTAGTTGCATCTTAAATACTAAATGAGTCTAAGTAATGTAGCAAGACCTGAGCTGAATTCAAAATTGTTGTTTTGTGTTTTTACAGGTAAGGAGTCACCTGGTGCAGACATAACTAACCAAACTATGAGTAAGTAAGCTTGCTACTACCAATCCAATAGATATAACTTAATTACGCTGGTTTGATGACCTAAAGAGGAGTCTGGGTATCCGAAGATCGCCATCCTATCCTATTTTACCATTTCAAACCAGTTAAGTGCCCCAAGGATGGCCAGCGAAGTCTTTGAGGAATTCGTCATTCCAGCGATATCTTGGAAATCTAACAGTTAATCATCATTAAAAATACAAGAACTCTTAAAACGCCTCATAAACTTAATAAGATGCTTATAAAAATTCATTTGAAGATCTCAGTCGAGGCGTGTTTAATGAACGTATAAAAATGGCGCCGGTATTAAGCATGCTTGAACTTCGGCTATAAATCTACAACTTTTACAAAGGCTCACCGATACCATGGCGGGAATATTCGTTAAGGAAAAAAAAAATATTACGTGTACTTTGGACAAATGTGTAACTTTCAAGTGTCAAGCAGGACCCACTTGTTCTTATATAAAATCTATTCGTTTGGCTTTTATATGAATACCACGTCGGTGGCAAACCAGCATACGGCCCGCCTGATGGTAAGCGGTCACCGCAGCCTATGGACGCCTGCAACTCCTAGGGATGTCACATGCGCGTTACCGACCCTTTAAGAATTTATACACTCCTTTCTTGAAGAACCCCATACTGTAGTCCGTCGGGAAAACCTCGGCAGGGTCCGCAGGGAGCTCATTTCACAATCGGAGCGTCCGAGGGAGGAAATTCCTCTGAAGCCGTACTGTACGCGACCATTTAGGTTCTAAGGTGTGAGGATGAACGCCCTGCCGACGGCGAGCGGTGCTATGGTAGAAAGCGGCCGTAGGCATCATGTCGAACAGTTCTTCGGAGCACAACCCATTATATAATGATGGCTCTAGTGTAACGTTATGAAAAGTTAAGACAGAGTCTAAGATGGAACACGCTCACCCAGAAGATGTCTGTTCACTGCTACCTTGAAGACATCGAGATTGTGTTTCCGGTTGTTGTTACTTTGTAAATGTCAATAAAGTACAGTTTTCCTTGATAATGGCACAAATATTGAGTGTACATAGTCAGGCCAGCGGTTCCAATTGGCACGCTTGAAACTGAAAGCAACACACCACACACTACACTCACACCTCACTCAAACACCACCCACCCACCTTACTCTTCTTTGGGGATAGATCTAGTTTAAGATACAAATAGGATTAATCTTTCGACTCCTCACTGGTTACACGGATGTCCAGATTATATTCCGAACGGCACAACTTCTTGTCATCATGAAAACGGGGTTTCTTCAGGTCAAAATAAGTTCATTGTTCAATTGATAAACACATTTAAATATGACCCAGCAGCATTTTTTTCTCGAACTGAGTTATTTTGTTATATATTATGTATATCCTTTTAAATCACTTGTGCAATATTTCACTTTTTTCACTTTGCTCGATCAAATATAGGTTTGTGTAATATTGTCTCCTCATATGTATTTACCTACTAATTAACTTTACTGCACTACTGAATATTGTATTTCCTTTGACAATGACAACTACTTAAAAGACTTTCACAAAAGCTAGATAGAAACCTATTACAAATGCTGCACCGTATTTCATTTTGTAAACGCCACAAACGAAGACAGACACCCTCCAAACTGCATGCAGTATTCAGCCATGTGTAAATTCTTAAAACTTGTGAAATCTGTGTCGTCTTTTGTGAAATCTTAACAGACGCGTTGACGTGACGTGCGAATCCTACGAGCATTGATTTGAGGTGATTTTTGGGGGCCTAAAGGATGATTCCCACTAGACCGTTCCGTGCACGGGCCGGGACGAGACCGGGCTGCGTCCGAGCCTCAGCCGTAGCTAGATTGGCCATCAAACGTTTGCGTTGAATAAACAGCTGCCGGACCGTGCCGCTTCCGAGTGTCACGTAGCCCGGACGCGGCCCAGCCGCGCAACGGCCGACGTCTTTTTGTCGTAGAAAACGGGCCGGCCCGGACACGGAACGGCCTACTGTGAACCGTTCTTAAGAGGCTGACAAGCGCCAATGACCTTGGCTATGTCTGTCTGCGTCTAATTGCGCCGGAGTAAAAGAGAAACTGTATACCTGCTATACAAGCAGATAATCAGAAATCGAATCATAAAATTAATAGCCGAGTTTCTTACGCCGGTTTTTCTCGTGGCAGAGGTTTATTTTTCCGAACCGGTGGTAGTTTATTGACGTTCATAGGTGCATGTAATATGCCTAATTTGAAGAATAAACTACTTTTACTTTTTTTAATTTTACTTTACTTTAATATATTCAACACATGTGTAATAAAAATCGTCTATTCTTTAGGTTTGAGTATGTTGGAACTGCTTTAATTCTACATGTTTCAGTTGAAAAAAAAGACATTATGATTATTTAAGATGATTTTAAGACATAGCTTTGCGATTTTTTTCGATGGAGCCGATTTTTTTAAATCGTATTTTAGAATCGTCCACACCCTTTGAAATATAATGAATATTAACGTGTATTTTTATTTTTTTACCAAAACAAACGGTTTTTGTTGAATCACCATTTAAAAATGGCAATTTAGCTCTATTTAGCGTCTTAAGGCTCTGAAACTATGCGACTAAAAACCTAAAAATATCTGAAACTTCGGTATGTATACAACAACATAGATGGACACAATGGCTCTACAGAGTTGGCTCTGTTTTCTGTAGTCCCCTTAAACCAGTGTATTTTTATTACAAATCCGCCATTAAAGTGCTCATGAAATATTAAAGCGAACCCTTCACGATAAAAAGGGATTCTGGCGGGATTTTTGTGGATTGTTGTCCACGTGGCGATTTTTTATTTATTGCGCTTTTAGGGAGCTTTAAAGCGAGCTTAACGAGCTTTTGACAGTTCGTGTGAGTCATACGAAACGGAGCCTGTAACAAAAAAGTGTCAACAAAAGCGATTCCAGACACATCATCCAGTACTTCCACCATATCAGCCCAAAGACGTCCACTGCTGGAAATAGGCTTCTCCCAATTTCATGGGGGGTAAATGCCACAATCGCCACGCTTGGCATGCGGGCCGGCGACCGCATATCTCCAACGCACTCCAAGGATGCTGCATCCAGTACTTGATTGGAATTTATTATTTTGACACTCAGAGACCGTATTATATCTTACAACTTCCTGAATACATCTTTGAGATAATTATTAATACTTATATTCTTCATTAATTATGACGAGGTCGTATTTACACCTTTCCTACTTCCATAATTCTCTATATTTCAATGAATAATATTTCGTGATTTCGTTTTTATTTTATAACATTAAAACATTTCGCAGCGTTAATCTATATTGAAATGATAATTGTGCTACTTATTATAAATATAAATAAATAAATATTAGGGGACAATTTTTACACAAATCGAACTAGTCCCATAGTAAGTTCAATAAGGCTTGTGTTATGGGTACTAGACGACGATATATTTAATAGATATATACTTAAATACATAGAAAACATCCAAGTCTCAGGAACAAATGTCTCTGCTCACCACAGAAACAAATACCCTTACTGGGATTCGAACCCGGGACTTATTGAATTTGTAATTTACCGATTGACAACTAATATTGCCCACGGCCTTTGTTAATTAAATATTCGTTGTTGATCCTTATTTTATTTTTATTTTCTTTATTGGAAAAACAACAGACGTATGCGACAAAAGAGTAGGTTACAAAAAAGCAAGTATGGAATAGAAGTGTACACTTACTTCCTAAAGGATGATTCACAGTAGGCCGTTCCGTGTCCGAGCCGGCCCGTTGTCTTCTAGAGAAATACGCCGGCCGTTGCGTTTGGTGTCATGAAAAACGGGCCGGCCCGGACACGGAACGGTCTACTGTGAATCATCCTTAAAACGCTCTTACTACATCATCTTATATAGAATATATTTAAATATTAACGCAATAAACGGACTTCAATAAGAACTTGCATTGTTCTTAACAGTGTTAGAACCTGGAGTTCCCGACAATTAATTCGGTCTTGGACTTCGTAAACCTCACACTCCGTAGCTAGTACCCACCGTTACCCTACACGTGACCCCTGGGTGGTGCTAAAAGTGCAACAAAAACTGGCAACCGTACTTGTCTTCTCGAAGATCTCACGGTTCGTAAATAAATGCCATACGATTAAATAAATAAATCAAACACACTTTCTAAAGACCAACATTTTCTTGTATCATTTTGTTCCAAACAACCATCTTTCAACATTAGCTTGCCAAATTGTAGCGCACCTTAACGGGGATATCTTGAAACCATAAATTCAATTACCGTCATATAAAGGGTTGGCGCCATTCTTCATTTCCCTGTATACTCACCGTGTGTGCCACAGGAACTGTAATAATGCAGAAACATGACTTGCATTTTATTGCGGCATTATAAACGGCGTGGGGTTCATAGAAACTGATTCCCACCGGGTTGAACATTTTAGGTAATTTGAACACACTTTTCTTTCAGCCGTCAATAAATAGCACGCCACATTAGTTGCAATTTTTTTCATAAATACATATTTGGGACAATATTACACAAATCAACCTAGTCCTAAACCAAGCAAAGCTTGTACTATGGGTGCTAGGCGACGATATACGTACTTATTTAGATTAATATATACTTTAATACGTAGAAAACATCCAAGACTCAGGAACAATATTCGTGATAAATGCACAAATAATGTCCTGACCAGGACTCGAACCCGGGACCTCCGGTTTCGTAGGCAGGTTCACTACCAACTAAGCCAAAGTGCTCGTCAAAATTGAAACGAGGACAGCATTCCTTTAGCCTTCACGCCAGGACAATTTTTTAACTTTATTAATCGACTTCAAAATTTTAAAAGAGGAGGTTATCAATTCGGTTGTTTTTTTTTTTTATGTTTGTTACTCCATAACTCCGTCATTTCTTAACCGATTTGATTTTTTTTTTATTGTATGTATCTATATCCAACTTGGTCCCGTTTTTGTCAAAAGGCAGTTCTGATGATGGGATCTATGAGGAATTGAGGGAACTCCTCAAATCTTTAAGGCAAACATATAGTGATTTTTGTGTTTTTATCAACAAGTCAAGCATTTGCATCCAAAAATGTGACATTGGATGAAGTGGAACTGCTGATGATGATCAGAACAGAACTCTTCAACGACGAAAAGTTCACGTTTGGCGATTTGTCCTCCTAGCTGTGTTTGTTAAGCAAGTTCTATTTTCACGATTATTTTTTGTCATGCTCGAGTTCTGATGATGGGATCCATGAGGAGTTGAGGAAACTCCTCAAATCTTAAAGGCAAACATATAGTGATTTTTGTGTTTTTATCAACAAATCAAACATTATCATACAAAAATGTGACATTTGATGAAGTGGAACTGCTGATGATGATCAGAACAGAACTCTTCAACGACGAAAAGTTCACGTTTGGCGATTTGTCCTTCTAGCGGTGTTTGTTAAGCAAGTTCTATTTTCACGATTGATTTTTGTCATGCTCGAGTTCTGATGATGGGATCCATTAGGAATCGAGGAAACTCCTCAAATGTGAAAGGCACACAAATAGTGATTTTAGTATTTTCATGAACTAATCAAGCATTTTCATTCATAAAAGTGACATTTGATGAAGTGGAACTGCTGATGATGATCAGAACGGAACTCTTCAACGACGCGTAGTTCACGTTTGGCGATTTGTTCTCTTCGTTTTGTTTGTCAAGCAAGCAAGGTTTTTCCATGATTTCATGAGGAATTGAGGGTACTTAGTCTTCTACCATTATAAACATACTTATAGCCATTTTTGTATTTTATTGTATGGAATCTAAGAGTGCACCATCTAAGATTAATAATCTTTCACCGTACTCCCCCATTGAAGTCGGTTTTTTTTTCTTAAAAATTATATATATTTAGATGTAGTGTTTATTAATTTCCAAGAAAAATCTGTACTCTAATTGTAATTTATTTGTAATGGTGTAAATTTTTAATACATTACGTGAATTATTAATTTGCACTAAATATTGTATGCCCGATTGCCCGCTACGGGTAACTGTGATGACTTAGTACTAACTTTACACCTATGTTCACAGAGATATGTTCACAGTTGTTATGCAATAAATATTTCTATTTCAGCGATTACTAAAAATCGTTAAACCTATCTTGTTCAACCCAAAAATCGATAACGTATTCATTGATGTTTATAACCTCATTTTTTTCAGAATTTAACAATTTTTATTTTTAACCGACTTCAAGATTTCAGAAGAGGAGGTTATCAATTCGGTTGTATTTTTTTTTAATGTTTGTTACTCCATAACTCCGTCATTTCTTAACCGATTTGGAAAATTCTTTTTTTGAATGTAAGTATATGTATCCAAGTTGGTCCCGTTTTTTTTTAAACGCAGTTTTAATGATGGGATCTATGAGGAATTGAGGGAACTCCTCAAATCTTTAAGGCAAACATATAGTGATTTTTGTGTTTTTATCAACAAGTCAAGCATTTGCATCCAAAAATGTGACATTGGATGAAGTGGAACTGCTGATGATGATCAGAACAGAACTCTTCAACGACGAAAAGTTCACGTTTGGCGATTTGTCCTCCTAGCTGTGTTTGTTAAGCAAGTTCTATTTTCACGATTATTTTTTGTCATGCTCGAGTTCTGATGATGGGATCCATGAGGAGTTGAGGAAACTCCTCAAATCTTAAAGGCAAACATATAGTGATTTTTGTGTTTTTATCAACAAATCGAGCATTATCATACAAAAATGTGACATTAGATGAAGTGGAACTGCTGATGATGAACAGAACAGAACTCTTCAACGACGAAAAGTTCACGTTTGGTGATTTGTCCTCCTAGCTGTGTTTGTTAAGCAAGTTCTATTTTCACGATCAATTTTTGTCATGCTCGAGTTCTGATGATGGGATCCATTAGGAATCGAGGGAACTCCTCAAATGTGAAAGGTACACAAATAGTGATTTTAGTATTTTCATGAAATAATCAAGCATTTTCATTCATAAAAGTGACATTTGATGAAGTAGAACTGCTGATGATGATCAAAACGGAACTCTTCAACGACGCGTAGTTCAAGTTTGGCGATTTGTTCTCTTGGTTTTGTTTGTCAAGCAAGCAAAGTTTTTCCATGATTCCATGAGGAATTGAGGGTACTTAGTCTTCTACCATTATAAACATACTTATAGCCATTTTTATTTTATTTTATGGAATCTAAGAGTGCACCATCTAAGTATAATAATCTTTTACCGGCCTCCCCCATTGAAGACAGTTTTTTTTTTATAAAAATTATTACAAGTAAATAGGCAAAATGTTAGTAGCTTGCACTTGAATGTCCATTTAGAAAGAAGTTTGTGTTCGTTCATCGTTACAATTAAATGTTATCATATGATGTCCGAAGAAGGGAAGACAATAGAAAAAAAATATCGGCCACCTGATACGACACAGTTTCATCAGAGAAACATCATAGAAGGGAAATAAGTGGAAAGGGAGGGAGAGGGAACCGAGGAAAAGATGTACGAACCAGGTTAAGTATAGAGATTGTAGAGCATGTAAAGGTCGCGTCGTATCAGGACATGAGAAGCTGTTGGCCTGGATGGAGAAATCTGTATCAAACTGCATCGACGATAACTGCTGTTATAGCTCAGCTCGTGACGGAAGGATGTTCCATATAAGTCAAAATTGTGTTTAAATGTATCTTCTGTGTGAGTCATGACGTAAGTTGGGAAGATACTAAAATTTTAATATGAGGAAGTTTGACTCTATATCAGCAATAGCAGCTGAAATAATAAAAAACAGCGATGCTGCGGATGTTTACTGTAAAAATATACAATATATTTTGCGTTTCAACGTACATTATAGGGCAAGATTTTATGTACTTACGCTTCAAAGAGTTGAGCCCAGTACTGTTACACCTATCAAGCGGGAGATAGAGTGAAAGGGTTGTCGTTCTAAATTAATTTTGTAGCAGTAATGTCTGCTTTCGAAAATTTACATACATACATAAACTGACGCCTATATACCCAAAAGGGGTAGGCAGAGCACATGAAAATTAATTTTCAGTGCCACTTTTAGCAATTGCAGGTTTATAGATGGAGAAAATGTGATATTGCAGTGACAGGTTGCTAGCCCATCGCCCACAACACACTTCAACTTGGTCCCCAAGTCAATTGTTTTCGCCATTGATCCGCCAGCTCTGAGCCCCATTCCTTACACTACGGTGTCCACTCACAGGCACGCACGCTACATCTGCATTTTCATGGCAAGATAAATGTCTATATTAACCTAGATTTTTTTTATACCACGTCGGTGGCAAACAAGCGGACAGCTCACTTGCAACACCAAGGGCGTCACTCGCGTATTGCCAACTCGTAAGAAACCTTTATACGCCGTTTTTGAAGACTCCCGTACTGTCAGCCCTTTGGGAATACCTTGGCATCAGCTCATTCCACAACCTAGTGTTCTCAGTATAAAGCCTAGAATTAATACAAATACATACTTTAATATTTTACTAATTAGGCTGGGTTGCACCAAACCGTCTGTAATCGTAAACGGTGTTCGTTAAAATCTCTCTCCTAGGGTCTTATACCTTGTTTTTTTTTCAGATTAGATAAATCGTGCGTTATCCGTCATGCGGTTTCAAGGAATACAATCTTGAACAAGGAACATATGCGATGTGTTATCTTTGAAACGTAAAAAGTTACTGAAATAAGTGAAATTTGTACAATATTATCCTCTGATATCCTAGGGAAACAAAGAAACGCGGGCGAAACGGGCCGTTAAAATTCTAATCTTAAATAAAACGGGTATAGTTGATTGTATGAAATAACGCTATATTTGACGTTGATTGGCCTGTATTCGTAGATTGTTGCAACCGACTCGTAGGCTGGGTTGCACCAAACCGTGATCGTAAACGGTGTTCGTTAAAATCTCATTGTATGAAATGTTTGATAAGTTTCTATGGAATGACAGCTACCGGCGCCATATTTGACGTTGATCTGCCTATTCGTGGGTTGGTGCAACCGACCCTTAATGAACGTTTTTAATTACATGAGGCTTGAACGGTGCGGGCACATTGCTGTAAAATGAAGCGGTGCATGAGACCTGGCGGGGTTGAATGCGCGACATATCGTGTTATGCGGTCAGCGAGCATAGGGCGCCGGCACACAGCGTGCAGGTGAAATATAGGTGAAATCCGTACTACATTCAAGTAACATTAAGATCGAAGTTGCAGATAACTTCACTCATCTGTTAGTTATAAAATTACCAGCGAACGGTGAACACAATTCTGACTATTGTATTCAAAATCAACGCAGTTTATATATATATATATATATATATATACTGCTCATTGCTCATTCTATGTCATTCTCTCGATATAGATGATCGCTCTAGGAAAAAAAGAGCGCTTGTTATCCTGCTCATCCATAGAGGCTGGAGTCGGCACGCCACGCAACTTACTACTAGAGTGAAAGGAATAAACCTTCTACACAGAAGTTAGAGAAGCGAAGATTAGGTAGCCTAATTAAGAGTGACGCTGTCTACAAAGGTCCCGTGTTCGAAACCCAGTAAGGGCATTTATTTGTGTGACGAGCATGAGTATTTGTTCCTGACTCTTGGATGTTTTCTATGTATTTAAGTATTTATATATATATATATATATAAGTATGTATATCGTAATTTTATACATTGAAATAATTTATTTATTTATTATGTTCTGAATTTTCTAGCTGTTAAACATCGATTTTGTTAGGCAGACCTTCTGTACGGAAATGGGTACTATTAAATATTTTGTATATTTAATTTACTTTATTTCATAGGGAAACTTGCAACTAAAACAACATAATTGATTGAGGTTATGATATACCTTAGACAGTGAGCCTATTATACTTATAATTCTGTGATTATACCCTCTAGAGGCACCGCCACGTCCCTGTATGTCAAGGGCTTTATTCGTACAGCGCAGTTTCCCGGGATATTATTAATTAGTCCGTATTCGGATCGCCGATAAGCCGATAAACGACTAATTTGCCAAATTGCTCGCTCTCGGGAAAGGACCGTTTATTTACGATATTTTATTGAAAAAAATAATTGGAACTTGAAGAGGATTTTAATTTTTGCGAATTATATCGTTTGTACTTTTTAAAGTTCCGTACCTGATTAGCCCTATTGCTCGCATGTCCGTCTGCCGTCTGTCACACATTTTGTTCCGAAGAATTTGTTAACTTCCCACTGACCTATGTGTGAACTTGAAATTTCGTGATAATGTTTATGATTACGTATATTTTACCAACAAACACCAATATCCGAGTCCGACTCGCCCTTGGCCGGTTTTTACTGTAACATGGGAGTTGGAAGCACAGATGGCAGGCTGGCAGCAGTTGCTTTCGTAAAACTAGTGCCTACACCAAATCATTGGGTTGGATGCTAAAGCGAGCCCCGGGCTCTATATAATACAACCTTTTTAAGGCACGAGTGAATAGGCATCTTCTGGGTGAGCTCGCTTCATCGTCGGTCTCATCTTTGCCCCCTGGCTAGATGCTGGCCAAGAGCAATCCCATTTTTAATAAATAAAAAATAAAAAAACCGGGATGACGCTGGGAGGATGGATTATAGTACGGGAGTCAAAGAGAGGATTTAGGGAAGGACAGTTTTATTACACATGATTTAACGAAATAAGTTGGAACCTTCCGTTGAGCATTACAATATTATTATGCTTGTTTTGGAAGGTCCCGCTCTTCTATCACTTGGAAATACATAGGTAAATAATGTAAGATTTCAAGCTAACATGGTCATTAAAATTAGAGTTACTGCCAACCAAGCGAACCAAGAAGATGGTAGATCGCTGTGGAGTGTCGGTAGACCATATATAAAAGTCGCAGCACGTCAGTTAATCCTTGAAAATGGTGCTTGCAACAGCGCCGAAATATAGGGAACTCAACAAAACAACATACATGGTAAATACCCTGTTTTGAACAGTAATTCATAGATAAACAAATAAATAGTAGGGGACATTTATTACAAAAATCCAACTAGTCCTATAGTAAGCTCAATAATAAGGTTTGTGTTATAGGTTACTAGACGACGATATATTTAATAGATATACCTAAATACATAGAAAACATCCAAGTCTCAGGAAGAAATGTTTTGCTCACCATAGAAACAAATGCCCTTACCGGGATTCGACCCCGGGACTTCTAGCTTAGTAGCCAGTATCACTACCAACTAGGCTAAATAGGCCGACAAACAGAAATACCGTACATAGTATCAAAAATAAAATAATTTGATACATTGATAATTAACTAACTAATTATTTTTAAGTAATTCATGAAACAATGTATGCACAAATGAGAAGAGCCGATCATTTTAAAACTGGTTTTTATCTATCTAACCAGATAATAGGTATTTTTTTAATAAAACAGCTTAATTGGTTGGGATAAGTTAATTGGTTGAATCAATTTAAACGGTAGCCAATATCGACGTGAAATTAAATATTTCATTTAATTTTACCAATCAGATAAGAGCAAAAACTCCATCCATTATTACCGTTTTAAAATCAATGAAGTCAATCCAACAATCCAAAAAAAATAAACTTTATTGTTTTAAATATAAGGCTCTATTCTCATTTCATCCTGGCACAAGCTGCAAAACCAACTTATTGCGATCATGCAAAAAAGGACGTTAATTCTTCAATAGTAAGGTTGAATTTTGATGAATCTCGACTCAATGACCTATTAACGAATACTCGAACATTGTAACGGAAGCCATATCACCATTCATTGGCATGAAATGCGATAAAAACTTGTTGACTTATGAAGTCTACACCTGTACTTATTTAATAATAAGACTATGTCTATTTTCGTTCTTCACATGACATCTCAATATCATTGCAAATGGGTTTAGCGGAAAGTCAACTCGCTCATAATTCAATAACTGTAATTTTCTTTTTCTATGATTTAAAGTAGGGGAGCTTGAGGTCAATTGGAACGTTTTCGAGAAAATCGGTCATCCTGCTTTAGTTTTCTACCGAATTTGGCCGTGAAAGGTTTCATTTGTAGCCAGGTTATCTGGCTAAATAATGCTAACGTTTATTTGACTTCAGGACGTACCTTTTAGTAGTTATAAGCTTTTTATAAAATCATGGAAAATGTTTCAAACGTTCCTGGGTCTGGGTCGATTGAAACAAAGGTGGGGGTAGTTGAAACGCTTAATGACATGTAACTTTTTTATTATTAAAGTATTTTTTCTTTGAAAAGTTATAATAAATTCACTCAAATGCAGTTTTTTAATTGAACATAATCAATATGGCACTCATTGATCTTAACTTATCATTTAATACAGAACAGAGTTATTTCAGTAATTAGATCAACTTTCAATGTTAAACATTAATTATAAAGTTAGTTATTAATTTTAAAAGTTTTATGATAAAATCTAAAAATTTTTTAGGAACTTAATAAATAAATTTACCAACTTTGGTTATTGAAAATATAGGTAACAAATAAAAAAAAAACATATTTATCTGATTCATAGCTTACACCCAGAACATTGCACCCAACCTTTTCCACGTCTTCTGGCCCCGAAGCTTTCCATGCAAACAAGGCAAAAGCAATCTTCAGAACAAGTAGTTTTTTAATTTATTTCCTTCTTTTTCTCTAGCCCTTGCCTTTATTTCTTACACTCGATTTTTTTAAACAATTTTTGTCTGTCTTTTGCAATTATTTTGTTCAGTTTCAGACGACTTTCTCTTTTTTCTACCCCTTCCAGACACCCTTGGTGGAGCAAGCAGAAATGGCCTGGTTGATCCTGACAAAAAATTTGTACACAAGTCAGTCAGACTTGTGTACAAATTAGTAGTTGAGGGCTGAAAAAATATAATTGGTATTGTTTTATTCTAAAATTAATACATTTTCGGTCTGCTTAGCCTAGTTGGTAGTGACACTGCCTCGGAAGATAGAGGTTCTGAGTTCGAATCCCGGTCAGGGCATAATTTGTGCATTTAGCACGGATATTTGTTCCTGGGTATTGGAGGTTTTCTATGTATTTAAGTATGTTTTATCTATATAAGCATATATCGTCGTCTAGTACCCATAGTACAAGTTTTGCTTAGTTAGGGACTACGTCGATTTGTGTGAGATTGCCCCCAGTATTTATTTATATTTATTTTATTTATACTGAGGTCAATTGAAACATGTTTCTATTGCCACCAATTTTTTTGTTTCTATTGCCCCATCAACCTCTTTACAAATATTAAGTTATATTAAAAAAATACGAATCACAGTAGGCATGCACAAACTACTTTAAATTAAACTGAAATACTTATAGATATAGTAGTTTAAACCACAGTAACAAATTGTCAATGGTTATTGATCAATAAACAAAACGATTGGACGACCTGTTTAGCCTAGTTGGTAGTGACTCTGCCTCCGAAGCTAGAGATCCCGGGTTCGAATCCCGGCCAGGGCATTTATTTGTGCCTTTTTCACGGATATTTGTTCTTGGGTCTTGGATGTTTTCTCTGTATATAAGTATGTATATCGTCGTCTAGTACCCATAGTGCAAGCTTTGCTTAGTTTGGGACTAGGTCGATTTGTGTAAGATTGTCCCCCAATATTTATTTATTTATTATTATTTAAAAACACGAAAAATACTTACTTTAGGTGCCGAAAAAGTAATAGTCACTTTAAAATGTCCGACGCGCTTAGAGCTGCGACGCTCACTGCTTAACAGGTTCCAACCCGAACGCCGGTTCTTTCCCCCCTGAGACCCCCGCCGCTACGACTATCCATTATGGAGTTATTGAACTTGTTCCAAATGACCCACGTTTCAATTGACCCCAAGCTCCCCTATTGTTAGTTATAGTCAAATTAAAAATAATTAAACATTTTAAGGCTCCGCGTCAATGTTAAAAAACAAAAAACTATTTTTAACACATTTTGATTTGGTAAGTATGCCATAATAAATAACTTCGTAGAAGTACCTGTATTATGATATGACGCTTGCATTCCCGTTAAAGAAATCAAAATTAAAGTAATTAATCAATGGGGATAATTATTAATAATGAAGGTTCAGTAAATTGCACGTTTTATAGCTTATCTTACCAGACATTATAGATAACTGTAATTCGACATTTTATTCTGAATATACTTAGGCGCATAAAATTAGCAAAACCTGGACATAATTCGATAAGACGTTGTTTTTTTTATTTTATCGGATATTAATATTAAGTATCAAATATTAATTAGATGTATTTAGTAAAAAATCCGGGGTCGTAAGCGTATCTTATAAAAATCATAAGATATTGTACACTATCTAACATTTTCCCAAAAGCAAATTCCAAAGTTTTTATTATGGCGTACTTACGAAATCAAAATGTGGTAAAAAGTTAGTTTATTGTTTTTTTAACATTGACGCGCGGCCTTAAAATGTTTAATTCTTTTTATTTTAACTATAACTAAGCATAGTTTAAACCAAAGAAAATTACAGTTATCGAATTATGTCCAGATTTTGTTAATTTTATGCGCCTAAAACTAGAACTTAGGTTAGAAGTTCTCAAGCCGCCGGAAGGCCTCTAACTTGGGACCGGGACCGACGGATTAGCGTGCCTTCCAAAGCACAGGAACACTTAGTAGCTACTCAAAGCGTTCACCCATCCAAGAGTTGATGAATGCCGACCTAGCGTAACTTCGCATACCGCACGCGGTACGCGGGCGCTGCTAGGCCACGAGCGCACGCAGTTAATGCGAGTGTCAAAGAAAATCCTTATTATCAAATATAATGATTATTTCGGGATATCAAACGTCCAGATTTTAGATAAATGAATTACATACTTTTTTCGGAAAACCGTAAATATAGCATTTGTGGTTTAAAAGCAGTTACAATTTTAATTAAAAATAGCCTTCCTATAGTCCCTATCAAGTTTTTTCACAAAGTACTCACATTTGTTTTTCCACTGAGCTTAGCCATTCAGCGAGGAAATGCTGCCAGCGTCTTTGGCATAATGCCGCAGGGGTCATTTTTAGGGTTCCGTAGTCAACTAGGAACCCTTATAGTTTCGCCATGTCTGTCCGTCCGTCTGTCCGTCCGTCCGTCCGCGGATAATCTCAGTGACCGTTAGCACTAGAAAGCTGAAATTTGGTACTAATATGTATATCAATTACGTCGACAAAGTGGTAAAATAAAAAGTGGAAAAAAATATTTTATTAGGGTACCTCCCCTATACGTAAAGTGGGGAGTGATTTTTTTTTTTCATTTTAACCCTAACGTGTGATATATTGTTAGATAGGTATTTAAAAATAAATAGGGGTTTACAAAAATAATTTTTTGATAATGTTAATATTTTCGGAAATAATCGCTCCAGAAGTAAAAAAAAATGTGTCCCCCCCCCCCTCTAACTTTTGAACCATAAGTTTTAAAAATATGAAAAAAATCTCAAAAGTAGAACTTTATAAAAACTTTGTAGGAAAATTATTTTGAACTTGATAGGTTGAATAGTTTTTGAAAAAATTACAAAAATAATTTCTGAACTAAGTTTGTAATTTAACCGTATAAACAGGTGTTTATTGTACCTGTCATTTCTACAAAATCACAATGAAATGACGTGCTTTCAAAGGTTTTGTGTTTCTGTACTTAATATGTCAACTTAATGTGACGGACGGAAAACTACGGAACCCTACACTGAGCGTGGCCCGACACGCTCTTGGCCGGTTTTTTAGATTTAGTTTATTTTTAATTTATTTTAAGTTCATGGAATTAAGGGTCCGCAGTAAGCTCGGTTCTCCATACAAACGTAGTTACGCTCTCATTTTAAAACGCCATGCTAGAATAACATGAAACTTTGTATACATAATGGGATCCGGCATATCTAGATCGGAAATTAGTTTCTGTTGCTTGAAATTATAATGGAGAAAAAATACAGCGATTATTAAGGTTTTCATACAAGAAGTAAAAGACTCAAAAACTTGCTGTATGTTTTTTTTATTACAATTTCTAGCAACAGAAACAAATTTCCGAGCTAGATATCGCGGATCCAATCATGTATACAAAGTTTCATGATATATCAGCAAGGCGTTTTAAAATGAGAGCGAAACTACGTTTGTATGGAGAATCGAGTTCAGCCGAGCGAACTGGCGACACTTAAGCCTTATTTTAGCATAATTTGTTATTGGTTTTTTTTTCGCTTTTTATTTTAAAATAAATACAGTTATTTTCCGGTAGAAATTCAAACGTTTAGGCTATCAAAAAGATGTCACGTATTTTTCCAGGATTATTTGCTGTCTCATTAAAAGAGCCTTAGCATATCTAAAACATTCAACTGGCGTTACTACACCCCTTAACCCCTGCCTCCCCACAAGAGCTCCCTCCATACGCTCGCAGCTAATTAGCACTATTAGGGCCAGGCTTTGACGCTAACTCTAGGTCAAGAGGAAACGTAGGTACGTGTGCACTGACAAGCTTATGTAATTTGTATTCGTTTGATGTGTGCACTTGACGTGGTGCTACAGCTGTTTTCTTTGATAGAAACATTTTACGGTTGGGTTTGAGGATGCTGCTGTTTGTACCTCGTTATTTAAAAAAGTAAAAGTAGTTTATTCTTCAAATTAGGCATATTACATGCACCTATGAACGTCAATAAACTACCACCGGTTCGGAAAAATAAACCTCTGCCACGAGAAGAACCGGCGTAAGAAACTCGGCGAGGTGTCATTTTTTCAAAACATTATACATTGTATAGTTAAATATAAAATTACAGTGTCAGCTACTGCAAAATAACAATGCTACAGTAGAAAACCTATTTTCGCGGTAGATTAGCCGTGCAGGACACTATCACTGCCAAACATCCCTATTTCTTACAATATAAGTTAGTCAAAGAACAAAATACCACAAATCGATCACTCCCTGCCAAGTCAGGGCTTAAAGTAAAAGCTAACATTGAATAAACACATAAACAGACAGGACCTCAAGATACTGGCCTCGGATCGGCAGAGATGGAGAGAATTGAATTGAAAAATGACACGTGTTCAACTATTATGTTATATCTATGAATTAATTAATTAAATGCACCAAGTAGCACCGACACGAGCCCATTGATAGAGAGAATGACGATGAATGAATGGAAGGCATAAAATGAAAAAGCATGTGAACGACGTACAGAAAACGAGTGACCGCAAAGTGTGACGTCGGACCAGATTTTTTTCGCAACACTAAAAAGTGCCACGACATAGCCCGTTACAACGTTTGACTAACGAGCTAATTTTCAGCTTAAAAAAAATGAGTTAAATATCGTGACACTCACGCTATTTTGACGGCCTGTTTAGCCTAGTTGGTAGTGACACTGCCTCCGAAGCTAGAGGTCCCGGGTTCGAATCCCGGCCAGGGCATTATTTGTGCATTTAGCAAGGATTTTGTTCTTGGGTCTTGGATGTTTTCTATGTATTTAAGTATGTATTTATCTATATAAGTATGTATATTGTCGTCTAGTACCCATAGTACAAGCTTTGCTTAGTTTGAGACTAGGTCGATTTGTGTAAGATTGTCCCCCAATACGTATAATTTATTATTATTATTGCCGAATACACGCAACAAATATCCTACCAATGTTGAATCAAATATACCTCCAGTTGGCCTGTTACATCTGTACATATTGTAATTACTAGACTACATTATCATATACTACTCCTATAGACAATTCAATAATTAACAGGATTGATTTAGTAATTGGACATTAATCTGTAGTTTGCTCGGCAATTACGTTAATGGTACAATCCATTCTATTCTATACAATCTGATAGAAATATTATTTTCGGGATTGTGCTTGACAATGACTAGGTTATGAATTATTCGTTTTTTTTTTCAACTCATTGTTTGCTGAAGTAACTATATAACAGAAACTATGCGGTTACGTAGTAAATCTCACAATGTCATATCTTTTGTCATAATTATATTGGCGGAAAACAGCCATACGGCTCTGAGAGTACTTAAGCTATTACTCTTGTCTACATACACGTAAGTATGAACGCTCGCAACTGCAGAGGACTCGCATGCCCGTTTTCGTTTAATAACCTGTACACTACTTTCTTGAAGAACGCCATAACAGTACAGGATTCTTCAAGAAAAGAGTGTACTGGACTGGGACTACAGAGTCCCAGGGGGAACCTCGTCAAGGCTCATTCCACAGCCGGAGCATTCGTGGGAGAAAATCCTTCTGAAATTGCTACCGAGATGGCGCACGATAGCGTGCGTGACCATTTAGGTTCCATGGTGTGAGGATGAACGCCCTGCAGACGGCAAGTGGTGCGATGGTAGAACGTGGCCGTAGGCATCATGTCAAACTGGTATTCGCATAATGCGTTACTTGACACAAGCGATTATGTATAACATATAACTTCTGTGACTTATATGTATCATCATATCAGCCGATGGACGTGACTAGTCTTGCGACGCCCTCATCCAACGATTTTTCGTAATTTTGACCGGATCGTCGGTCCATGTTGTGGGAGTCTTCCTAAGATGTGTTTTCCGGGGCGTGGTCGCCACTCAAGAATCTTGACTCTACGGCCATAATTTCTATGAATTGTTTGTCTATTCTTTGCTCTTTCATATGAATTCTACCACTAAAAATTCGAACCAAACTGCTGAGAGTAGGATAACAAAATTAACAGATTTTAACTAGAAAAACACACTTGCTGGACTAAAATAACCACTTTCATGCAACTCCAAAACGTATGCTTTAATTTCCACCGAGTCTCTTATTTATTCTGTTCCGGCGAATTCTCTCGTGTCCACACGGTCACAGTAAATGTATTAACTAAAACAGTATCTTAACAAGACTCTTTTAAGGGGCTCCCTAACTATCTGGTAACTCCGTTTTTTCACCTCTTGAAAAACACGAGAAATAGTATCCCATGTTTATTTCAAAACTTAATATCTTCGAGATATGTGGCATTAAAATTTGGCAATTTCAGGCCGAAACACCAGGTTTTGAGACGTAACTTTTGTGAAAATGCGTTAGAATTATAAATCTTTCTTACATTATATCTTACAAGATAAGTCCAAAATGAACAATGAAGATTTCTTATGTATAGCATAAACAACATACTAATATTACTTTACTACATACTAGCATTTTTGGACAATGTTTGAATTGTAGATAAAGGATTGAAAAACTGATAACCGTTTGTGCCATAAATACATCTGTTTCCGATTCTCGTGCAATTTTCTTAGCAGATTCCATAATTGTACGGATTTTTTTATCGATTCAGCTATTGAAATTTTCTTCAAACTGGCATCGCCATCATGAAGTCAACAGCTCACGGAGCTACTACTTAAGAGTCGCCAGTACGCTCGGCTGAACTCGATTCTCCATACAAACGTAGTTTCGTTCTCATTTTAAAACGCCTTGCTAAAATAACATGAAACTTTGTATACACAATGGGACCCGCCATATCTAGGTCGGATATTATTTTCTGTGCTAGTAGCTAATGCTAGAAATTGTAATAGAAAAAAAATACAGCGAGTTTTTGAGTTTTTTAAGTGCTGTATGAAAACCTTAATAATCGCTGTATTTTTTCTCCTTTATAATTTCAAGCAACAGAAAGTAATTTCCGACCTAAATATGCCGTATTCCATTGTGTATACAAATTTTCATGTTATTCTAGCATGGCGTTTTAAAATAAGAGCGTAACTACGTTTGTATGGAGAACCGAACTCACTGCGGACTCTTAAACTATTAAGCTTACAAAGCATACATACTACGAAACGACAACAGATATACCTAATATCGCTAGTGAAATAGTTATATTCGTGATTTATATGTATTTATATTAGTAGTTAGTAGGTAGTTATATTAAAGAGATGCATAACTATCATACTAGAATATCTAGTTAATAGTAATAGCTAGTTATAAGAAGAACATAGTTTTGAATCACTTTCATTATCTATCTACTGGTTTATAACTTTTTTTTATTAGAAATGGGATTACTCTTGGCCAGCATCTAGCCAGGGGGCAAAGATGAGGCCGACGATGAAGCGAGTTTACCCAAAAGATGCCTATTCACTCGTGCCTTAGAAAGGTCCAGGTTACGTGGACTCGGAAAAACAGACGCTGGCTGGGAATTCCAAACCTTAGAAGTGCGCATTATGAAGGATAATGCGCACTTCTAAGGCGCTTGGTTCGAATTAGAGGAATTTCGACCAGGTAAGGATGGTAGCCAGCCGTACGTCTGGATGTCCGATGGAAGAAGGGGGAAGGTGGTATGAGCTCATGGAGCTCCTGCGCACACTCACCGAAGTACAGTTTGTAGAAGACGCATAGACAGGCTAATAATACTATAAGTACATACTTACTTTCCGGTCTACGAGTACTCGTTATTGTATCACAGCTAATATATCTACAACTATTCTACTGCGACATATCTACTGTGTAACCGGTTCAGTCTACTCCAAGTTAATATTATTACAAGGAACTAAAGGAACGCGGTCGGGTCGAAACACTAATACCTTTTTGGGATTCCATAGTGTCCGAAGTACCTAAGTTGGCGAGTTGGTGTGTATGTTCAAATCTGCAAGGAATGCATGTTATTAAAGACAAGGTTTTGATGTGTGGGATATTGATTATTATTTATTATTATTATTACATATATAAACTCACAAAACTTTTCAGTGCGACTTTAACACTTTGATGGACACTATTCCAGACACAATAGAAATAACAATAGAATTGCGCCCATAGGCGTCTACTGTCCATCAATGCAATAAGCTATTGCATGTTTAAAAATGGAGAAAATGTGATATTGCAGTGACAGATTGCTAGCCCATCGCCCACAACACACTTCAACCTGGTTCCCATAGCCTTGTTACGACACCCAAGGGAAGAAAGGGGGCGGTGCTATTCTAATCCGGCAACACACGGGGCCAATCAATCGATACACTATTAATATAAAAAACACGAATACAAAAATAATTTATACCAAAAAAAAACCGACTCCAACTTTGTACTTGCTATACCACAATTTGTGGTTTCCGTGAGCCAATGCTTCGTTACCTACAGAAAATCCCGAAATCGGCATATGTGTGCCTATCAAATTCGAGGAATTCCCTCGATTCCTCCTAGATGATGATCCTTGATGATGGGATCATCAAACCTTCACCAAATTTATATGGGACCAATATCGGACGAACTCAGTACCTCCTTCCTTCTATTGAAGTCGGTAAATAAGCCTTAGCCTGGTCAAACAAGCCCTCGGCCACGCGAGTTGTAGGTATAGTCGTTGGGTTTTTGTTTAGTCCAATCCACTAAAAGGAACAATAGTTTTTTTACTATGAGTATAACCGCAAAACACCAAAATTACCATATTGTAAGAAGTCGTTACAGCCACCTAGACAGTTCAATTGATTATCGACTATATATATCTATTAAACCAATTTATACATTATCCGGTAAATTTTTTATACATTCAGTCTGTATCTACAAAGTATGCTAATCTTTTATGACGGACGATAATGAGGTAGCAAAACCGCACAATATGACAATGGATTGGACATTAACCAAAACCTACAAACTATACCGGGCGCAAAGGTACCCATCACCTTCACACTTGCCGCGTTATTACGTTGAATGGCGAATTCATTAATTTATTGATAATTAAAATATTACATCTACAATACAAATAGTGTTATACGAGGGACCTTGCGGATGCACTTCGACCCAATGCGATCCTATGTGCATATTTTAAGGGCACCTCCCCTTCACGTAAAGTGGGGATGATTTTTTTTTGCTTGAACTCTATGGTGTGGGGTGTTATTGGATAGGTTTTTTCAAAATGAATACAGGTCTTCATGAAACATTTTTTGATAAAGCGAATATTTTCGGAAATATTCACTCCAAAAGAAAAAAAATGTGTCCCCCCCCCCCCACCCTCTAACTTATGAACTATGGGTCCAAAAAATATGAAAAAAATCATGAAAGTGAAGCTTAATAATTAGTAAAAAAAGTATAAAATGCCTTTTCTTGTTATTGATTTTTTAAGTAAGTTCATTGGGCAACTACGGAACCCTACACTGAGCGTGGCCCGACATGCTCTTGGTCGATTTTTTTACCTTTTTTGGTACGGAACCCTAAAAACGTAGAAAGATAATATTCCATTATACACATCTATGAACTTGATAATCCAATCTCCATTAGCTACAATTAACTAATGGACTATAAGTAATACCCAATAATTGCAACATAAATGCCAAATATCTCATTAGCGCTCAAGCGTACATAACTGATTTGCTGAGATTTGAAATGTCAATATAATTATATACCTGAAGCGGAATCAAGATCCCGAGGATGCGCTACGCTATAGTGAGTTGGGAACCTGAAATCATAATTGATCGAGCGAGCGAAGCGAGGGAAGCGTCTCCGTTTCAGCTTTCGACAGACATTCTCTCGTATGTCTGTCTGTCTGTCCGAATGTTCTCCACTTGCATTTCTCAACCGATTCTCGTGAAATTATGTAAGCAGGTTCGATAATTACATAGAATTTTTTTCGAGTCAGTGTTTGAAAATTTTGAAACATGAAAAAAAATTGCGATGTCTACAGCTCACAGAACCACTAGTAATTAATATAAACGGGTTGGCAGCGGGGTTTTGCCGTTCTGGAGTCACAAGCGTCCATAGGCTAAGGTATTACCATTAGACAGGCCGTATGCTTGTTTGTCACCGTCATAGTATAAAAAATAATATTGGCAATATAAATAAATAAATAAATATTAGGGGACATTTTTACACAAATCGAACTAGTCCCACAGTAAGCTTAACAAGGCTTGTGTTATGGGTACTAGACGACGATATATTTAATAAATATATACTTAAATACATAGAAAACATTACAACAGGAACAAATGTCTCTGCTCACCACAGAAACAAATGTCCTTACCGGGAATCGAACCCGGGACCTCTAGCTTCGGAGGCAATGGCACTACCAACTAGGCTAAACAGGCCGAAAAATATTGTCTAACTATATCGATCCCTGTTAAACCAGACGTCCGACTTACCAAAAGACTAAAAGGGAATCTCGTAAATCATAACGTAATATAGTTTTAGTGAACGCCGTAAACTTTTTGACGCAAAACATGTTTCCGACATCAAATATACTTCTATACCAACAAAGTTACAAAATGTATTATAAAGGCTACGACATTTTATGATAAGTGGCACTTTCCAGAACTATGAACAGTCAATGATTAGAACTGTACATTTATAGCTCAAGAAGGGAGAAGTTTTAGGATGTTTGGTGGCCTCTAGGTGTTTCTATAGAGTGTGCGCTAAATTATAGTGCGATATTTATCTCTTAAACCTTATAACTATAATTATATATATAATTTTAACATATGTAAATGATCCATTTACACACGTACGAAACTCGTATGCGAGTTACACTACATTGCTCCATATGAGTCAACCGAAATTAATTAAATAAACTGAAATAATTAAACACACTCTGCAAAAACGATGTGCAGGCCCAATGGGTCAGCGTTCGTTTGTGTATCTATTTAGCGCACGTTCCACGGTGACACACGATTGGTCAATTTTATTAAAGTTCTGCAGTTGTGCGGTCTTATGAGTTCCATAGACAATAAGTATGTGATTAAAGTTTCGTATACGAAGTCTCAATTCAAACATTAGTTAACGAGTAGAAAAAGAGTTTTTCTCAAACATGCAATGAAATTTCGTCATTATATGCATTATAAGAGGCTTCAAAGTATCACGTTGAAGGCGGAACAACTCGGGAGAACTGTAAAGGAATTTCATACAAAATTTAAGGCCTAATTTTAATGTCAATGATAACGTCTGTTAAAATGTGTTTTTTGAGTGATGTATTTTTTTATTACATTGCATATGTTTGAGAAAAGCTCTATACAAATCTCGGCGTGAAACGTGAGGCTGCAGGCCGCGTATCCCTATCCGTCTATATCTACTTGGCTTGCAACCCTTCGTTTCCCGGCCTCTATAGTAATATACTATTATTACTACTACTACTACCTACTGATAGTGATAAATGCAATATCCAATTTCAACTTCATGCTTTCCCAAGTCACTAATATTTAATCGACGCTTGAAAGTTGCACTCCAATTTAACGTATCATCTGTAATCTCATCCGAAGTTAGTCTGACCGTCTGTATCGCGCTCATCTATTATATTAAATAATCTGTACTTCCATATTGGCTGAAACTTCGGGGATTAATCTGTGTTTAGATGTACAATGGATGAAATATCACTTTAGTCTCGGTAGAGATCTGACTTGGTACTAACTGAAAACAGTTACTAAGTTGCTATCCCGGATTGTGACTTTGTAACTGTTGCTGTGATAGAACGTGTATGATTACTTTTGAAATAATATGCATACGTAGTTAAAATGGATAAATGAAAATCTGCTAACATCAGTTTTATTGCTTAGGAGAAATTAAAAAATGTTTGCTGTCAGCAAATTGACCTATCTCAACGTTTTAAGGGCGTTGCCTTCCAGGATCCATAAATATTTTGCGTAGCGTGGGCTAGGGACTTAACATACCTCTTTCTCAACTCCCATATTTTTTATACCACGTCGGTGGCAAACAAGCGTACGCCTGCCTGATGGTAAGCGGTCACCGCAGGCTATGGACGCCTGCAACTTCTAGGGGTTTCACATGCCGACCCTTTAAGAATTTAAAATAAATTCGAAAGCCTCAATAATAAACTTTGAACAATGCCTGTTTATACCTCATTTTTATCAAGCATCTTCACCTTTCCTCCGCCGGCCATATAGGTGCTTTATATGGCGTGTCCATTGTCAAGCCCCGGAAGCCGAGTGCCATATTGGGGTCCGCTGGCACCGCTGGGTCATTGACATGTGCATAATATTAGATTACGTCATTTTATTCGTGTTGAATTTGTTTTGGAATAGTGTTGGGAATGTTGGAATCAAAAGAACTTCGCTCAAGTGTATAAGTATTGCCAGTAAGGCAATACAGCCAGCCTTCTGGGCACGCTGCCAATTGACAGCCATCTGGGCCAAATGTTGTATTTGTAATTTTAATCAGGTTATTAGTTTTATTAAGTTTTTTTATTACATATATATACATACATATAATCACGCCTGTTTCTCAGAGGGGTAGGCAGAGATCACTTATTTCCACTTGCTACGATCCTGACATATATTTTTTTAAATATCCAACTTAAATACACAAATAATGTTGAATATGACCAATTTCGTATAAAAAAAGGGTTTTATTGCAATTTTTCACTTAATGCTGAAAATCTTTCTTCCTTTTGGAAGCTCGTTATATTTATATAAAATAAATATATTTGTTATTTGATTCAGGCAGCCAAATGCCTTTATTATTATATAATTTACAGACTAACATACAAAATACCTATTCATATTATTTAAGCGACGAATTATTTATAACATATATTTCTATTTGACATTGATATTGGAAAGGACGCTAGTCATATATAATTTAGTTATATTTATTTCTATTTCTTTATTTGTGACATGAATTAAAATAAAAAATTGGACACAAATATGGCTAATATGAGTTACGTCATATCTCTACGACCGAGTTCCGCTTCTAAGCGGAAAAATACTGCTAGGCACTATACCATAGCACAGATAGCGTTGCTTGACCTCATCAAGATTAGATCGATACTTTGATCACAGTTAGCATCATGGACATTGAAATTCTTAAATATACCTAAATATTTACGCCATTTTACTTAATCAGCATCAATGTGTACCAAACGTTACAGCATTTTACGCAAATCCAAAAGCTTCCTAAGAATTGAACAAACATAAATAAAAAACCTTTCCAACTAAGAAGGAAAATGCTCAATAGCAATTTGTACAGTGTTTATATATTTTAAATCCAGACAGGCCCTTATTGTGTGAACAAGCTCTGCTAATAGACTTTTTCAATTAATTCCGCTGCCAGGAACAAACCGCGCTAATTTTAAACATGGCGGCTACGTGGAGCGCATTCGGATTCGCCAATATCCATTGTCCGAATGGAGGGGATTTAGATGCGCCGCGCCGGTGGCGAAACGAAGCCGACACGATATAATAGGTGGCAAAGAATAGGCCCGTCATAGTCGATGCAGATATGCATGCTCATTTGTAGAGTAACCTCCTTATTCATATAACTTAACAAACCTCTGTTAACTATAATTTATTTTGTCTTTTTCTCACAAACATAAATGTCAAAATGACAGATGAGGCCAAAATAAATTTAGCGGCATATTAACTAAAATAGTCGTAGTTTACCAATTTTATAAATGCACACTAGTGAGTTGCATCAAAACATATGTAATTGAAAGCGATGTTCATTAAAACCAGAATGTATGGGATAAGTTTGTATGGCATGACAGTTGCCGGCGCCATATTTAACTTTGATGGGTCTGTAATCGTGACTTCTAAGTTGGTGTAACGCACTCTTAGCGTGGATATAGTCTACCTAAATATTTCCTGTTGATCTTGGTATAAAATACCTCAAACTAATTTCTAATGAAAATGAAAATTGTTTTTTTTTTTTTTATAATTTTACTCACAATATTATAAGTATAGTTACAGTACTTTTATCTCTCGAACGTGGGTTAGCACTGGTCGTGTGTTGAGATATACGTGCACATTATCTATGTGTGCGTCAGCATACTCGGCATATGAGCTATGAGTCTACAGTGTCCATGTGTTCGTATGTGTCACAACTACAGCAATGGCTAACCCGCGCTCGTGAGACATAAGTACTGCGTACGTTCATTTTTAAACGCATGTATAATATAGGATTTCATATAATAATTGAAATATCGAAAGATACTGACACAGACATTCAGATTATATTTTTCCACTGGTCAAGAAACTTGATGGATCGTGTCAATTTTCTCAAAGAGGTATTTTATATTATTCAGACAATTAAGTAATTATATTTGTATATGAGGTAATTTTCAACTTTCACAACCGAAAGTCCTAACTGCAATTACGGTAGGATGTATTTCCCATTTGGAGTAGCAATTAGTCGGAAGGTGTAAATATCCGTCGAGTAGGCAGACGCTGAGTCGACGCGATTTCCAATTCAATTTGGATTTGCCTAAACACCCAGATGATTATATTAGCTAGATTTCTTTGGCGACAGAGGATGTTTGCTTGGGGATACTTTAGCGGTTCCGTTTTACGAGTAATTTGATTTGGTTAGTTTATTTATTGGTAATTTGGGAAAGTTTGATAAGATCGAGAAAGCAATGATTTGCTACTGTAAATCGATATAAATTAAGTATTTTGAGCTTGTTTTATAAAATATATAAATATAAAATGTAATATATCTTTTACTATGGGTACTAGACGACGATATACATACTTACATAGATAAATACATACTTAAATACATAGAAAACATCCAAGACCCAGGAACAAATATCCGTGCTAAATGCACAAATAATGCCCTGGCCGGAATTCGAACCCGGGACCTCTAGCTTCGGAAGCAGTGTCACTACGAATAAGGCTAAACAGGCCGCCATATGGTTATTGTATGAGCAGATATTTCTTAGAATATGTCAGTTGAGAGTTAGGGACTTGCATAAGCGTCCCTATACAGGGTGGGCCCTGTAACAGAAGCAAAAAATTAAACGGTGCACTATTCAAGATGAAATTGAAAAAGTATCTAATTGATAATGTGTTCTACTGTTTAAACGAATTCTTCGAGTATCACAGTAACATTTGTAGGTAAAAGAGGAATAGTCATATGTATATCCAATTAGTGTCGTTGACTATAGTTTTTAAGGATATAAATTGTACGCTCGAAATGAGCAACTGTTGATTCCATAACAACATTTTAAAACCTTTGTGTACACAGTTTACAATGAATAAATACTTTACTTTACCTTAGAGGGCCAGTAATTATTTCCAAGTGGTCTCAGATGAAAAAAAAATCTTTTTTTTGAATTTTTTTTTCTTCAAAGATGGCGCACGTATATTTTTATTACTTTTCTGAAGTGATATTAAAAACAATTTATTTAAAAAAGTCAATAAAATTTACAAAATTTTAAAAAAATACCAAAAATATCATTGAAAACAAAAAATGCAACAACAATTATGACTCATAACTTGATACTATGTCAAACACTGCATTGACTGATTCGCTATAATCGGTGTCGAGATCCATGACTCGCGGAGGTCATAACTTAAGATCAAAATTTCTCCGAAACGAAAATTTTTGAACAAAAATTGTATGCCAGATGTTACTGTAGATGCTCTAAGGAAGCGCTCTTTTAAATATATGCTCCAGTTACAGGGCCCACATTGTATATATCTAGTTGTCAACACAACTAATCCTCAGTCAGTGAATGGATCCATAACGCGCCTGTGATTCTTCTGGAGTCCCAAGCGTGCTAAGCAAGGTTTTTGCTTACTACCAGGCAGACCATAAGCTTGTTTGCCACCGTCGTTGTATAAAAAAGCAGCTTGGTTTTTATTGTATCACCATACACATGTTTGGATGTAGTGCCTTTAAAATAAATTGCAAGATATTCTAATCTTGAAATTCTACGTATACTAATAGCGCCACCCTAAGGCAAAATGCATTATAGGCCTTGTAAAAAAATATGATATCGTTTTCTCTATCTTGTCAAAGGACATACCTCCAGTAAATAATATACCTACTTGTTACAGTTGTCGTAAATAAGTACTTATATGACATCGAATTCCATAGAGTTGTTAGACTGTATATCAATAGAGCTGCTATTATTAGACTCTATGTCAAGTTGCCCACTCACTTGAGAAGCCTAATCCCAATAAGGTCTGGTTTCCCCCCTCGGGTTGGAAGGTCAGATGGCAGTCGCTTCCGTAAAAATTGGTGCCTATGCCAATTCTAGGGATCAGGTAGCGGACCCCAGGCATCCTTTAGGATGCAACTGTACTGGTAATAACGCTAGGAGGATGGATCAATAGAGCTGCTATGATATTAGCAGAACCAAAGTAACCGATATAGCCCTCTGAATCGCCAAACTAAAATGGCAGTGCGCGGGGCACATTTCAAGTAGAGCCGATGCCCGTTGGGGCGGAAAGCTTCTCGAGTGGCGACCGGATGGCGCAGCGCAGCGTCGGTAGACTAAATGACTTGGTAAAGATCGCAGGAGTCCGCTGGATGCAGGTGCCGTAGGACCCATCATTGTAGCATTCTTTAAGGGAATAAGCCTGTATTCAGCAGTAGAAGTCCCTCGGCTGATAATGAGGACGATGTACTATCATCACAGTCCGTCATTATTCTTCTAGCATTTTCCCCGTGCCAAAAGTGGACATCAGACTCGCTTTAGGATGTAACTTAAAAGATCTACTTTTGGCACCTATTTAAACTCAAGATTTGGTGCCCTAGCAGCGTGCCTTCAGCGAACCAATTCCAGGCTTTACAGTTTACAGAAAATATCAATTCTGTGGAATTGAGTCGAGATTCATAGGAATTGTATTAAAAAGTATTTTGCCGGCCGCTTACTCTACAAATCTCTTTAATGTTATACGAATTTTTGATGTTCCAGTAAAATCCATATTTTAAGGTTCATGGAAATCTTTAACGAGCTGATGGATATCGTAAAATTCAATATCCTTAGTAAAGTTTTATATACTGGCGCATTCAAACAAAAACGGCAAATGCGTGTCGGGTCACGTGCAATGTAGGGTTCCATAGCCGACGTCTACCCGTGACGTTACGCAAACTTAAAAGTTCACAAACGTATATTTACTTAATTATTTAATCGCATGGCAATATAGCACTTTAAAGCTTAATATCACAAAACGGATTGCTATACTCATAACATACCAATAATTGTACAAATAAGCCAAATAAAACACTTATCAAACTCAACCCCTATTTTCGCTACTATAACGCCACTAGTTTATCTGAACTTGTCTGGGCGCGTGATTTACGCTCCAAGTTTCAACATGTTCGCCTATGATTTACCGGCTTTTGTTATGCGGTTACGGTTTAAGAGTGAGGTTATGTTAAAACGTGACTCTCGTTTTTATACTAAATTGGAATAAGAAACTGATCTGGAGTTAACCGTAAAAATTATACGGGCTAAAAAAAGAAAAGAAAAAAGAAAAAGTAGTTTATTCTTCAAATTAGGCATATTACATGCACCTATGAACGTCAATAAACTACCACCGGTTCGGAAAAATATACCTCTGCCACGAGAAAAACCGGCGTAAGAAACTCGGCGAGGTGTCATTTTTTCAAAACAATATACCTTATATAGTTAAATATAAAATTACATTACTACAAAATAACTTAAATAACAATGCTACAGTAGAAAATATATTTTCGCGATAGATTACCCGTGCAGGACGCTATCACTGCCACACATCCCTATCCATGATGTAATCGTTTATCTTATAATATGCTCTTGAAATAAGTGTTTGTTTTACTACAGATTTGCATTTAGAATTGCTAAGTTCAGTAATGTGTTTAGGAATTTTATTGTAGAATTTGATACAATTTCCCAAGAACGACTTTTTCGCCTTTACTAGTCTATAGAAGGTTATTTTCAGTTTCCCAGTATTTCTCGTGGCTATTGGTTTATCAGCGTTCGTTGGAAAATTGCCCAAATTCTTCCTAACATACATTATTATTTCAAATATGTATAGGGACGGCAGGGTTAGAATATCTATTTCTTTGAAAAATTCTCTTAATGAATTACGCGACCCCAAGTTATACATTGCTCGGATAGCCCTTTTTTGCAAAATAAAAACAGTTTCAATATCTGCAGCTGATCCCCATAAGATAAGACCATAAGTAATTATACTATTAAAATAAGCAAAGTAAACTAACCGTGCCGTTGCAACATTGGTAAGCTGCCTTATTCTCCTGACTGCAAATGCAGCAGAGCTCAACCTACTTCCTATCGCTGTTATATGGGAACCCCACTGCAATTTTGAGTCCAATGTAATACCTAAGAATACAGTAGAAGTAACAAATTCTAATGTTTGACCATTAAGTTTAATATTTGTATCTAAGTTTCTGTTTGATGAGTTCGCTAGAGAGAATTTCATACATTTCGTTTTTTTTGGGTTCAATACTAAGTTATTGGCAGCAAACCAGTCAGATATCATGGAGAGGGTATTATTTGGTTCAATGAGTTCAGTATCTCTCCTATTTACCTTGAACAGTAATAAGGTGTCGTCTGCGAACATTACAATGCCTGATCGTCGGCTTACCATATATGGCAGATCATTTACATAAACAAGGAACAGGAACGGACCTAGAATAGACCCCTGAGGTACTCCCATCTCTACCACTGTCTCTGACGAAATGGCTTTATTTATCGCTACCTTTTGATTTCTCTGTGTTAAATATGACTTCATGAGATCTAATGCATGCCCTCTGATGCCATAAAACTTAAGTTTACAAATTAAAGTACCATGATCTACACAATCAAAAGCTTTGGAAAGGTCACAGAACACTCCGATGGCGTCGTGCGACTCTTCCCAAGACTGCAAAATAAATTTTAATAAACTTGCACCTGCATCAGTAGTTGACCTACCCTTCGTAAAGCCGAACTGCTGTGCGTGCAAAATATTGTGAGAATTAAAGTGAGAAACCAATTGCGTAAGCATTATTTTTTCGAATATTTTGCTAAACGCAGGTAGGATAGAAACTGGACGATAATCAGAAGGATTATCTCTATGACCTGATTTGAAAATTGGAACTACTTTACTACATTTCATTAAGTCTGGAAAAATGCCATAGTCTATACAGTTATTAAAAATGAGAGCTAGAGTTGGTGCAACGACCTCCAGAATAGATTCCAGTACCTTGACTGACACGCCCCATAAGTCCTCAGTGCTCTTTATTTTTAACATTTCAAAGGACGTCAGTACATCTAGAGGAGAAACATGATGAAATTTGAAATTAGTTAGTGATTCTAATTTTACGTTGTCATTCAGAAGGGATTCAGCTTTTGTGGTAGACGATGCTAAACTTTGAGTAGTGACTATAGGAATTTTAGAAAAGAAATTATTAAATTCATCAGCTACTTTTACTGCATCAGTTATTAAATTATCCTTTACTTTCAAAGGCTAATCTTGGGAAGCGCTGTTTTTGTTTGGTTGAACTGGAACTGTTTTAGAATAGGTACGGTATTTCACTGATAGTCAAATCAGCAACTAGTTACGAAACGTCAAAGAAGCTTGGTTAATATGAAGTTTGTAGGGTAATGTGCCTAATGACGTCACAATTTTGTATGGTCAAACTGCGTCCTTTTTTAGGGTTCCGTACCCAAAGGGTAAAAACGGAACCCTATTGCCCTATTACTAAGACTTCGCTGTCCGTCTGTCACCAGGCTGTATCTCAAGAACCGTAATAGCTAGACAGTTGAAATTTTCACAGATTGTGTATTTCTGTGGCCGCTATAACAACAAATACTAACAACAAAAGAATAATAATAATTAAGGGGGGCTCCCATACAAAAAAACGTGATATTTCACCCCTTTTTCATGGCTACTACTCGCCGAGCTAGATCTCAAGAACCCTAATAGCTACACAATTGAAATTTGCACAGATTATGTTTTTTTAATTGTGGCTACAAGAACAAATACTAAAATCAAAATAATAATAATAATTAAGGGGGGCTCCCATACAACAGATTAGTTGTTGGCGTTTTTTGCTGTATCTTTTTTCTTAACAATTATTTATTTAATGTATTGTATAGTGGTTTTAAGTAGATTAGGATGTATTGGTACGGAACCCTTCTCTGTGCGTGACCCGTCACGCACTACGCCGGTTTTTTTATGATAATGTTTTTTTTTAAATCTTTAAAATTGCATAAATAAGTTGAAGTTCTTTTCGAGTATTACCGCATGATTTGTTTATTGGTTACGTAAAAAATATTGTTTAGTGTTGTGAAAAACCCTATTGTCCTCCTAGCGATTGTTTAGTCTAATTAAGTTTTAATTTTGCATACGTATGATATATATATTGAATGAAAATAGAATATTATAATATCGTGTCATTAAACTACAAATTAAAAATTTGTACCAGCCTCACAGGCAGTTATTTTTCCCATACAATTTAATTTATAAATAACAAAATCTTCGCAAGTTTAGGAAATTACATTTAGATCTACCTAACGCACGCTCGAACAATTTGCGTAATTTATTTACCCAGCTGGACAGAGTATTATTGAAAATTATGACAAGAAATTCGAGTATCGAAATAATTACCAGATATTGTTTTTCCACGATCAAAAATCTAGTTCCGCCAATTAAAAGTTTCCATCGATTGGTTATATAAATAAGCTTCAGCGAACCAATTCCAGGCTTTACAGTTTACAGAAAATATCAATTCTGTGGAATTGAGTTGAGATTCATAGGAATTGTATTAAAAAGTATTTTGCCGGCCGCTTACTCTACAAATCTCTATTACTGTGATACGAATTTTTGATGTTCCAGTAAAATCCATATTTTAAGGTTCATGGAAATCTTTAACGAGCTGATGGATATCGTAAAATTCAATATCCTTAGTAAAGTTTTATATACTGGCGCATTCAAACAAAAACGGCAAATGCGTGTCGGGTCACGTGCAATGTAGGGTTCCATAGCCGACGTCTACCCGTGACGTTACGCAAACTTAAAAGTTCACAAACGTATATTTACTTAATTATTTAATCGCATGGCAATATAGCACTTTAAAGCTTAATATCACAAAACGGATTGCTATATCAAATATTGGTTTTGGTAAACTCACAACTATAATATTAATCATCATAATATTGATCATCATAATATTGATTGTTTGCCAGGGACCTGATCAAATTATCAATATTAGGTATGCATTTGCATGTCCCTCAATCTCAACACAGTGCATCCTCGGGTGTTTTTTTTTTTTCCGATTTTACTTACGCCAAAATTTCCCCTTACAAATAGCTATTTTAACAGTGATATACTACTTATCAGGAGATGTAATACGCTCTCGTCATTTTCACCCCATGTGTAGAAACTTTTGAACACCCTCATTTCAAACTTGTGGTCATCATCGCTGGCGATCAAGCGGGATTAGGGTCAATGCCCTTCCGTAAAAAGGGTAATAAATCTAACCTTTAGCTGACGGGTCCTGATTTGAAGGGTGGTTTTACGAAAAACAATGGTATACATTAAATGAAAGCCTTATTTATAGACGCGCGTGTAGTCGCGCGGCGTGATAAGCGAGTCTGAAATTTTAAAAGCACTGCGGAAATAGTGCTCGCTATGCTTAGTGGGACTGTTGGATATAAATACGTGTTTTATTAGTTCCAACAACCGGAAATCGTGACATCTGTATTCTGGACATTTGGACATACGAAATCATTTTTTCAAAGCTGAAACGGAGACCTTCGTTGCTCTCGATCGATTAACCTTGTGCCTAAAATAATTTCCTCACAGATGTATGCAAGTTTTTCTCACAACTAAGTAAAACTTCTTATAAAAAAAACTTATAACCAAGAGAAAATCGCTACAACCAGTATGTCAAACGCATGTCACATTCTTAAAATATTCGTATACGGGTCTAATACGAAATTTATTCTATTTTTTGTGCCCTACACAATTAGCAGCATAATGAGCGGGTAGAAAACTTTTTTTCAGATCTACCCTTCACATTTTTATAAACAATTGTGAGGTAGTTAAATGTTGTGTATCTCCGTTGACAACTTGCTGGATCGTCAGTCTGCCGCGACCATGACCGGTGCAACCCGTGTCGAAACGTCGATAATTAAGGTAAATAAATAAATTTCGTGTTAGAGCCGTGAACGAATATTTTAAGAATGCGTACAAAGCGCGAGAGTTTAAAGTGTATTATTGCATGTCACATTACCAACTGAATTTATAATGTTTGTATGAACCAGCGGCATGGCGCGTGGCCGCGGTTTCCAATCTGGCTTAACTCTTGATCCCGCGAATATGAAGGATTTAGTGGCGAGTCCGCTTTATTACTAATATCAAAACTGCCGTGGAATCTCTATAAGGGCGGCCTCATACAGTCGGAATTCTTTTTCGGAATTCTATATATCGATTTGGGATTTCGAAACCAGTAAATCCATACAAATCTATGGACCTGTCACATACAGTTTTCAGTTCGAAGTTTTCTCCGATTAGAAATTCCGCATGTTAGCCTGTTCTTTTAGAGTTTCGCACGAGAAAAAGCCGTTCGTTATTGATGAGCCTTAGCTTGTAAGTTCGGAATTCCGCATGGGAAAAAGCCGTTCCTTATCGAAGAGCCTTATAGCTTGTGCGTTCGGAATTCTGCACGGAAAAAAGCCGCTCCCTATTGATAACCCTTGTTATTACGAACTGAAATAAAATTGTTGGAATTATTAGCAGGTTTCAAAGATTATTTCTGCATCACTACTGCGAATTGTAATTATTAGATTTGATTTCCGCTTCCAAAGGTTGTCTGAAAAATATCGCTCTTTAGCGATAAGAAATCCATTTGTTTGCCTCTACTTATTGTAACTATTGTAATGTTGTTGGCTGTCAGACTTTGACAGCTGTCACACCTGGCTGTCACTGTCACACCGTTCGAGTCGAATATTTTAACTCGGCGGATGTAGCTACTGGACTTTCTTTCTTTTCATTATTATTAAATGTTATCAAAAAAAAAAGTCTTTATTGTTGGACGAGTATATGTAAAGTAAAAAAAATAAGGAGGATGCAGAAAGTCCTTGCTCAAACTCCTGTGTCTTCAAACAATAAAAAAAAGGTAAGGCAGAGAGTTTTGTCGAGTTGGTCTATACTCTATAGCCTTTTACTAGAAATTGTCGTCTCCTGTTGGATTAAAATTCTCTTCGTTTGGTGTTGGGTGGAGCGGCATCGACGCGGATGCCTTGCCTCATTTGAGGGCGTAGTATGTTGACGTAAAGGCTCTGCTGGTGGCCATTGGACGCCTCTTCGAGGATTGATAGCTCGGCAGCGTAGCGGTCATCTTGTGCGCCCTGCATTCTTCTCGGGAGGCGTCTTACCGAGGCTACCATTGGTAGTATTCAGCTGTTATAGATTGAAAAGGAGGCGGGTAGCGTTCCGGAGTTAGCCGACTGTTCTGGTGGCGCTGACAGACAGTAGCGCGAAATATTGTTCGGGTGAAGGCCTCTGGGCGCAGGTTTGCTGTGCTACCAGGTACCAGTTTCAAAGTGTTAAAGTGGGGAGTGTAGGATATGCTTGTGCGAGGACTATTGCCTGGGCTAACCCAGGCGCGAAACTGGGTTAGCCGGGGACAGTAGGCCTTCGTCCCAGGCCTCCTTGTTGGGCTTAGCCAGGACCAATTGCACATACCGGACCCAAATTGTATTTAATATTATATAAATTGTATTTAATTTTATATGGAGACCGCGAACGACTCGCCCTGTGGGACGACCTCCCGCCAGGTGGACCGACGACCTAAAGAGAGTGGCGGGAAGCGGTTGGATGCTGAGAGCTGAGGACTGGGTGTGGTGGCGCGAATTGGGGAAGGCCTATGTCCAGCAGTGGACGACTGTGGGCTGATGATGATGATGACGGGATCGGAATCGATATTTCGAATCGAAATGCCGAAAAGGAATTCCTGCTGTATTGCGGCCGCCCTGACTACACTTTTATCGGCCGAACGTGGTGGAAAATTACTTATGGGAGTCAATATCAATATTAAGTACACATTTCTCTGTTATGATATTTCATCATTATGCTCCTAGCGTTATCCCAGAGTCCACTTCGGCATATAAATCAGTTATGATATTTTTCTGCGTTAAATATTATGCCCTTATTACTAAAAACGGATAAAATCACATTAATACGGTCGACATGTTTTGGTCCCTTCAGAAGTTCTTTTTTTTAAATAATCACCTTACAGAAATTATACAGTACAGAATAAGAGAAAATACCCGCCTAAGCGCCGACGAAACCCTAAACTGTATCACTGCAACCCATAAAAAAATACGAATGCTTCAGACTTCTGTCAAACTAGTCGTTATATTATCGGTCGCGACAATGCCGTGACAGTACGCAATTATTTATTTTCATCCAAAATTCGTGATTCGATTCGAGACGATTGAACGGGCCCAATAAACAAAAGACAACCATTTCCACAATCGAACACGAACGTGACATATCGAGAGACTGTCACAGAAATATCTCATTTGTTTGTGTCAAGTTAAACACTACCCAATCTTCGGCAAGAAAAGTCGAAATTTGAATGTAATGTACAGTAAAAGCTCGACGTTGTTGTCTAATGTCTCGAACTTCAAATTCATACATTGTCCCAACGGGCGCAGGTTGCTTTTAATTATAAAAGTAATTAAAAAGTCGACGCTCCGTCTGGTCTGTGTGAAACGAATTTATAAACTTGTCTCTTTTACTCGTTTTTCTTAAAAACGTGTAAGAGAAAGACCGTTATATGAGCGTGAATTTCGCTGCACAGATAAAAAATACGATAAATATACGAGACTGGCCGTTGCGGCTACATGCACTCCAGAATGCATACATTTAATTTAGTCTGTGGTCACCTATGACGTCATTTTGACGGGCAGGTACAGTAATGGCCAGAATGTTTTCTTTTCGCCGTCTGGTATTTTCATTTCATTTTGCTTCCCGCTTTGTGGATGATCACTGTACTCGGACCAGTTGCATGTTCTATTTGACTTCAACTGTTGGTATTACTGTTACGTTTGAGTCTAACTATTTTATTTAAGACAACTTTTACGAAATCTCCCATATGCGTCATCTATCATAGACGGTGATAAGACCGATTTTGATGTATGGAAGCGAAGCTTGGACACTGACCCCAAAAGAGTCTCCTCTTTCTCAAGCTCTTAGTGGCAGAGAGAAAGATCCTGAGGCAGTTTATGGGACTTATAAAATGGGAAGATGGTAGCTGGAGGGTGAGCAGGAATGTGGAAGTGGAAGCACTGGTTGCCGAGCCCAACGTCATTGGAGAGAGCAAATCTGCCCGACTGCGCTGGCTCCACCATGTTGAATGATGGGAGAGGATCGTATTGCCAAAAGATTGTACCTGGAACGTCCAAATGGTTGACGCCCGATTGGCCGTCCAAGGTATTGGTGGATAGATGAAGTCTAAAAAGACCTCTGCCAGCATCAAACAGACGACTCTGATTGGTGACAGCTGCCCAGGACAAAGCTCAGTGGCGTGTCTTATAGTGGCGGAGGCCAAGATCCACTTTGGTTCGCTGAGCCAGCGTAGTAAGTAAGTAAGTTTACGAAAACATCTTGTGCAAATCACCAGATGTTTCGAATTTAGACCTGTTGAACGTTCCTTGAATCATATTTAAAATTATACACAGACCAAAAACGGTTGATTCTCAAGTATTTATTGTCTTTTTAAGTGTGTCGGGGGCTGGATAGCCTGCTTGGGCGACCTCATTTATGTTATGAGCTCGTTTTCGGTCAACTGTTGGCTTTCATGACATCCATCCAACGCTTCTTCGGTCTGCCTTGGCACTTCGTAATTCTGGCAACGATTTAGTTGTTGATGTTAGTTTTTGTTTCGAAGAAAACAACACCCCTTGGAACGCTGCATAATTCAATGCTCACTTTCACTCACGCACCAAAAACGCAATATAATATCGTACCCTTAAAACTATATCATTTATAAACCATGTCGAATTTAATTTCTAGAAATAATCCCTAATCCGTCCACGACTGTACCACCGAGCATCAAAAGCCATACATTATGAAACAGTTCATCAGTGTTGTGTTACCCCGTAGTACACACATCAACACACAAGTACCTTATCACCCGAATGCACTGTCAAACAAAATTGTCAAATGAGTTAATGCGACTTGGTACTTTGAAACTTTCGGGACTTACAAAGTTTGAGACCACATGAAGAGAATTAACAGAGTTTAATGAACATTGAAGCACGAAAGTGCTTCAGGCTTCGAGTTTGCGTGATCTAGTGATCTTCGGCGCTGGGATGAAAGTGCATTATTGTCTAATTTTCCAAACAAGGCAACTAAAGTGAACAGTAATTAGTGAAATTGAAACTGGTTATTCGACAAATGGAGAGCAAATAATTGTGCGACAATGATTAACAAATTGAACACTCAAACGTCGGTAATAATTTAGATATTGTATATATTTAGGATTAAGTTATGTAGTCGCACATGATTAAGCATGATTGTTTGAGAAATACCGTTAATATTTGTCATTGTGTATACGTACCGATCGTTTAATAAACAACTAGCATTTTCCCGTGACATCGTAATCGTAGAATTTGCTATCGCCTTAGAGAAATAGTTGTTATTAGATTATTGTAGGTGCAAGCTTAATATCACCACTACCATACATTTTCCGTCCTATTTTCACTACCATCCCACCTTCATATTAACCCAAGGACGCCCACTGCTGGACATAGGCCTCCCCCAATTTAATGGGGTATGAGACTGAAATATTATCGAATTTTCTAAACACGGGCACTATAGTATGAGTTTTATACGATTGTTTTTTTTTTCTTTAAGTACCAATATGTATATAGTCGCGTAATACCCATACTACATTTACAAGCTTTACTTAGTTTGGGACGAGGTCGATTTATGTAAGATTCACACACAAAAAAAAACAAACACAGACACAAATACACAGAAAAAATTGTATTCGTTTTATTTATTTATTTTTAGGTATCTCCCGTTATAAAACTAGTGTCAAGTGGAATAATCGTTTGATGTTTGATGACTCAAACGTAGATATGACCCTTAAGAGGGCGCAGTACGCTCGGTTCTCCATACAAACGTATTTATGTTCTAGTTTTAAAACGCCATGCTAGAATAACATGAAACTTTGTATACACAATGGGATCCAGCATATCTAGGTCGGAAATTAGTTTGATTTGTTAGAAATTGTAAAAGAAAACAAATACAGCGGTTTTTTGAGTTTTTTACGGCTTGTATGAAAACCTTAATAATCGTTGTATTTTTTCTCCATTATAATTTCAAGCAACAGAAACTAATTTCCGACCTAGATATCAAAAAGAGACTCAAAAAACCGCTGTATTTTTTTTCTTTTATAATTTCTAACAAATCAAACTAATTTACGACCTAGATATGCTGGATCCCATTGTGTATACAAAGTTTCATGTTATTCTAGCATGGCGTTTTAAAATGAGTGCATAAATACGTTTGTATGGAGAACCGAACGTACTGCGTAGTCTTAAGATATGGTAGAGTTAGGATTGTTATTGTTCGCATACATAGTTACACATTTTGAATAAGACTTTTCCAAGAGAATACACCTTGACAGCCCTAGAGACGACAAATCCACTAAAAGTTTTAGTAGTACTGGCAAGTGCTTTTATTGCTACAATACGAGATAGCATTTGACAGCGTATTCACGTGATTTAGGGCACAAGTTGGATCAAAATAGAAAAGAATCGGTATCGCGTGACTAGACATTGTTTGCTAGTTGGCCCTCTGATTTTCTATTAAAATAACGGTATACCGTATTACCACCTCAAAATTACCTTTACGTTGACAAGTTGACATGGGTAAACTTTATTTTCAGAAGAATCAGTATTATATATACTCGTACGTTATAGTACTTACGTAATACTTTACAATGGGCAAAATGGCCGCCTTAAACACCTATTACATTGGTCGGGGCATCGCTCCCAGCACACTTGACGCATTTCCCTGTTGGTTGACCGGGTTCAGCCTATGTGCTAAGTAAGACCCCGCCCTGAGATCACCTGAGACCCCGATAAGTTTTTAAGACACTCTCTTCACTAATTCCTTAATGTCTAAAGACCAAGGTCACGGGGTCTCCACTGCAAGTGCCGCAAATATCGACATAGTAGAGAACCCTAATAGTAATGTACATTAAGTAATGACTCGTAGTTGCAGTTCCCAACCTAGAGGCAGCCGGATGGGGCTGGGTGGGCAGCGGTATTTTAGCTCCTTAAGTGTTGTGGAATCGCCCTGTGCCATCTGGAACTGAGGCAACGTGACCTACACTTTTTTTCACATTCATACATCCCCTTTGTGCGGTTCCACTATAGGTATACTTCCGGAGCTCACATACTGCGAGGCATCCTACTGCAACTAAGATAAGGCTCGAAATGCATTAAGCCGCAATTAATTTTTACTGTACTCATACTCATACTCATACTCATTTATTTGCAATGGGCATACATTACACGTCAAAGTTTTAGTTTTAGTTTTTTAGTTTTGTTTTAGTTTGTATTTTTTACTGTAAACAATCCAGACTTGGCACCTTTTCAGATAATCTACGGAACTTGGCACCCATTTAGATCTCAATTCTTTTGTCGGTGAAGACGACAACCAAGCATCGCATGTTGAACTTGACTGCCATTTTCAGATTTATGTTTTTGATGGGATAGAACTCCTAGCTTAGCTTTAGCTTTAACATGCGAACCCTAGTTATGTAACAACTGTACATAAGCTACCAAAAAATTCATAAACATGACATGAAAACATTTCCACTCACTTGCCATCCTTTAATTTCAACCTGACGTCTGAATAATATAGCGACTACTCTTACAAAACACCTGAGGGCGAACTGACGTAACTAAATAATTCAACAAGCGATGCAGACTCATGTCAGACCTCAAAGCTATCAAAGGAAAGAACAGCATTGTGGGCGACTTGAGGCTTAGCAAAGTTTTGACCAAGTTGAGGGATTCAATTTACCGGTGTGCTAAACGGGATGGAAGGAAGGGTTGTCCGAAGTTGAGTTTTAATAGGCTTCATACGGAACGCAACCTGATTCAAACCGACTGAGTTTAAATTAGGTTTGTGCGGGGTTGTTTTTTACAAACTTTCAAAGGAGGTAATTATTTTGCCGTACTTCATCCTACTTTACTTCCTTTTGTACTGATATTGTACTAATAATGCAGAAGTTGGGGTGTCGATGTTTGTTACCTACCCAATAATGCAAAAAAGTGTGTATTTTACGGATTTAAGTGGAATTTGGAGTGTAACTGAATGTAACGAGACTACATGTTACAGAGATGGGAATGTTGAGATGGATATGTGGTGTGACGAGAATGGGCCGGATCGGGAATGAGTATATTAGGACTCCTGAACTTAGCACCCATTGCCGAAAAACTAAGCCAATCGCCTGGTGGGGTCCTGGTATGTAATAATGAGGGATTAAAGCAATGTGTCAAGACGAGTATTAGATATGAATTTGGATGGATGCAAGCTACGAGAAGTCAAAGAAAAGGTGGATGGATTGTGTGAGAGACGATATGAATAGGAAGGACGTGAATGAAGAGATGACTCCTGACAGAGATATATGGAAGAGAAAGTCAATTATCGTGCGCCGAACTTAAATAAATGGGATAATCAAATGATGATGAGGTAAAATTTGACGTAGAGATAGTTTATACCTGGATTATAAACGGAATATACATATATCCCGAAAATTGGTGGAACAAGAGATGAAAGATGGCAGTCTTCCCGAACTAAGTGATAAAAGCTGATATTCGTAAGTAAATAAACATGTTTTTAACACGTCGGTGGCAATTAAACGTATGGCTGCCTTACGATAAGCAGACAACGCAGCCTATGGACGCCTGCGACTCCAAGAGATGTCATGCGAGTTGCCCCTTTATTGTCAGGATTCGTTGTGTAGACAGATAGGGACATATACATATAATAAAGAGTCATATGTCCTTCATTATCAACACATCGCATCCTCAGGAGCTCTGGCTAAAAACTTAAAGTTTTCTCTTTTTTATTACTAGAGAATTCTAGCCAACATTTTCTAGTCCACCATCCATTAAATTAAATCTTGCACCGAGAACGGATGGAGGGTTAGTCTGGCACCATTCACTGCGTTTCAGATGCCTCAAGGCAAATATTTAGGGACCCTATTTGGCAAATTGAGGAGCGGGTAATTTCGTTTGAGGTAGGTTTAGTTGAATCTGCTCAGTGATTTGAGGTAAATTTAGTTAAGAGTAATGAGGGTTGCTTAGCTTGTTAACGATACAAGTTAAACTAAGTCACACCTTATAATCTAACAGCCCTATTCATAAAAAAACCTTAACAGAGGCTTGATCGGCCTGTTAGTTAGCAGACTGATTAAGCCTGTTTGACGGTTGTTAAGAAGTATGATTTATAAGCGCTTGCTAGCCGTCTGTTAGATAATCGGTTGCTGATAGGTGGATTAGACACGTTATGTTGGCCATCCTGACAAATCATAGACAAAAACATGGCCACATCGTGAATTAAAAAAAAAGATTGACTGCAGTGACAGCTAATTAGCGGGAAGCTAGGTAACCTCGAAATAGTCGAAATTTTCCTGCTCGTTAATGTTTCAATTATTGAATTCCACCAAAAAAAGGAGTGATAATTGGATATCGGAGGATAAAGTAAGAAAAACAATTCATTTACTTTTGTTTGGTGTGATATGTGAAGTGGATCTTTGCTAACCTACCTTTAGTGTTCCTATTGAATCTAAACACTGGACGTCCTTTTCAGATGTTGCTTCAAGAGGTAGTAAGTGAGAGTAAACATAATAGAAGATAAAAATACGGACACAAACACGTACAGCCGCAACGTCGCTGCGTGAGCGGACCTTCTTAAAAGGCAATCAAGTATTATATGGTACAGCTTTTTCCTAATGAGTGTTTATTATAGTTATGAAAGTATTGTTCTTGCAAATGAAACAATACGTATAACAAATTATTTTGCTTTTCGCTTTTAGTTCAATATTATGTAAAACGGCGCGGAACGAAAATAAAATCCGCCGAGAAACGCAAAGTTAGCACGGAAAAAATGACAGGTTTTGGGAGCCTCCGCGAGAGGGCCCCACAGATTCCAACCCCTTAAGAGCCTGGTTGCCGCAGAATTCCAAACAGATAGCAACAAGTTTGATTCGGACTCAATAAATCAGGTTGGTATGGTTATACACTCGTACCTATTTTTTACATTTACTTATGTTTCAATGATGTAAATGTCCACAAGTTTCAGTTTAAATACATGGATATAAATATCATGATATATACTTCGCTTCAGGGTCGGGGTCAAATTATAATTTATGTTTTGATTGTGTGATGTGTTTGATTGACATAAAAAGTAGTATCTGAACCTAGTGAACCTGTTGAAGTAAGTTCAAATTGACACCCATGAGCCCAATAGTATGAAGCTCTGTTGTATAAGTATATGATAAATTATTATTAACAAACAATAATCATTTAATATCATGTTAATAAAAATAATCAATAAATCAATATGGTTAGATAATGTGCATGTAATCAAACCTGAGGTAGGTTGGATGTAAGAGGTAACTTGTATTTGAAAGAGGTTTAGATAAGGTTACTTATCTATAGAGGATGGACGGAAAATATTGAACAAAGAGTAGCAAGTTAGCAGGATCAAAATAAATGTACCCAACCCAAAATGTATGGTTACCATAATAGACATGACATTTAGTTAGTAACTAACTAATACAGATGACTAATGTGAATGTAATTTAAAAATAAAAGCATGTCACCTCATAAAATATTTTATTTAAACATATTTTATTTTTTCATATACTGCTTGTACGAATTTCAGCTACTGCCCCTGCAACTGGTGAGGAGTCCTGTTCGTCAGTCACTATTGAAGCACAGGAAGCTCTACTAGTTGTACAAGAAGCCACACCACCTCCCATGAAGAGAGAAAAAAGACAATGAAGAGAGGAAAAAGAATCCAGAAATTAAAAGAACAATTACTTTTAGCTTTTAATCAAAATGGAATATTTTAAAAGTAAAAGGAAAGGTAGTTCAATGTGGTTAAAAGTAATTGTTCTGACCCCAGATCATTTCTCTTATCTCTGTCTTCATTTTCTTTTTGGATTTTGTAAACTTTACAAAATAAATGTATTTATATGTCATTAAGTTTTTTTAATTAAATGTATGTTATTTTTTCTTATAACTTGAGCACTTCCTTGGTAATTAACATTATTAAATCATCAACTTAATGAGGTACTTTGTATAAGTACATCATTAAACATATGTAAGAAATACTCATTCGAGTAGTTCACTACTACATGCCATGAAAAGGGGGTTTACTCAAGTTATTTACCATTTTTCTTATTAATGAAATAAAGGTCTTCGGGCGACTTGAAGATTTCTGACGGTAAAGTTGTTTACGCATTTTACAAGCCTAATCTCAATAAGGTCTAATTTCCCCCTTGGGTTAGAAGGTCAGACGGCAGTCACTTCCGTAAAAACTAGTGCCTACGTCAATTCTTGGTATTAAGTAACCCTGGGCATCTTTTCGGGTGCAACTGTACTGGGTTATCGCTAGGATTCATGATGATTAATGAAATGTAAACACGTACCTTTTTATCCCTTCTTCTCATTGTAACAAGAACGAAAACGGTACGTGTTTCTTTTTCCTTGGCTGTACAGTACAGCCACCAGCATAATTTTGTATACATTATTTCTTGTGTTTTATATACTTTGGTGACAAGCTTCTTACTAAATTATATTTAATTCTATAAAGTAGTTACCTTGAGGTGTGCAATAAAGAGTATTTGTATGGTAGGTATTGTATAGGTACCTATTTATGCCGCTGTATCTACTTACTGTTAAATAAATGATTGCAATTGACGGCCCTTATTAAGGGTTTCCACCATACCAGACGCGCCATAGTTTTCTTTTGACTCAAGTAATTAAGGCAAGCTCTTGTTGAAACCACCAGGTTTGTGGAAATCGTAATTATTGATAACCTTGTTTATTGGAAGTGGCGATGAATAAAAGCACGAAGTTGTGCATTGTTTGCCGTCCTGTTAACTGCTCCTGTGTCGGAGCAGCGCGTAACAGGTCTCTTCCCTCTCGGCTGCGTTAGAAGGGATTTTTATATAATGGGCAGAGTCACGCATCAAAGTGATTCGCCATCGCCGAGAGTCCGAGAAGCTCTCAATTCCTCAATAATTTGGGCCGTCCCCTTGTCAAACCAGTACCGGAGCCGAAATTCTACATCGGGCAGATCCCCTATATAGGTACTCTCTATAGGATCTGCCAATTTGTAATACACATTGCGACGCCGCGGTTGTGGTAGTCCATTAACAGCTTCCACATCCCGTATAACCAGGATAACTTGCATTGTCACGAAAGTAAAGATAATGATAGACGATCACTTAAGAGTCCGCAGTAAGCTCGGTTCTCCATACAAACGTAGTTTCGCTCTCATTTTCAAACGCCATGGTAGAATAACATTTACAACAAATTAGTTTCTCTACGGAGAAAAGTTACAGCGATTATTAAGGTTTTCATACAAGACGTAAAAAACTCAAAAACGCTGTATTTTTTTCCAGTACATTTTCTAACAACAAAAACTAATTTCCGACATAGATATGGCGGCTCCCATTGTGTATACAAAGTTTCATGTTATTTCAGCAAGGCGTTTTTAAATGAGAACTAAACTACGTTTGTATGGAGAATCGAGTTCAGCCGAGCGTACTGGGGACTCTTTATACTTGAATCATAAGATCTACATCCCACAAAGCCGTGACTATGTTAATCATCATAATTTTATTTAATATACGACTATACGTATCTTCTTAAGTACCCAATTAACAGAATGTATAAAACAACATCCATACAGAATCCCTTCGCCCTTCAATAGAAATTTTCTCATGGGTATGGTTTTTCTCTTGTCGCAATCAGCTGTTCAAATTTGTGGCGGCCATTTTGTGACTTAGCAGAGAGATAAAGAAGGGTCTACGGGCCTCTAACTTTCGAACCATTTAACAGAGCCTTGAAGGACCGATTAGCGTTGACAGAGGATTATGAATCATGTTTTTTAGCATCGGGCCTTCAAGGAGCCTTCAAGGAGCCTCTAACTTTTTATGAATAAGGCTGTAAGTGTGTAATTAGCGTTGCTAAGTGAAGTTAACCAAACGCGTCGACCGAAATCGGTTCTTTAAGTGACTGATTTCAGTCGTTACGAATTAGTAGCTTGTTGTATTAGTTTCGTCATGTCTGTCCATCCGTCCGTCATTCCGTCCGTCCGTGAGTATGTCACAGCCGATTTACTCTGAGACTAAGTTTATGGTTTGAAGAGGATAGGTCAAACTGTTTTTGTATTTTTGTTACAAGAGTCACAAGCGTTCATAGGCAACGGTGTCTGCTACCATAAGGCAGACCGTAATTTGCTTGCCACCGTCGTTGTATAAAAAATACAGTTATGCTGCCTGTATTTAATTCCATTACTTCATGTTAATTCTCTGCCTATATTTTGGTCATTGTTTATCGTACGAGTATCAATACCCTTTCATTCAAGTATCAATATCGTTATTATAGTTTCAACAATGTTTAATGAATAGGATTTTCCTCGTAAACCGGTCTCTAATTAATGTTAACAACGTTATTCCTTGTTCCAGGTACGTGTATTGAGGAGCAGCTAATTGGTAAATAGTTATTATATAATGTTATTGTATATAAAATTAAATGCTGGGTAATACAAAATGTACAGTCAAGAACAAATGTAACTGAACAATATTGTAAGTCAACATTTAGGTACTTCTGTTGTTGACTATACGAGTATATCAGTTTGTGAAAGGTGCTCTAAACTAGATAAGCATCAAGGATGCCCAAGGTCCGCTACCTAGTCCAAAGAATTGGCGTTTACACTAGTGGGAATCGAAAATTGCTCAACTGCACTCCATCGTTCGCTTGCCCTTTTCCCATGTATTTGGGGTCGGCGCAGTATGTCTTTTTCTTCCTAACATCGCTGTCATGCGTCATCTCTTCATTCATATCCTTCTTATTCATATTGTCTCTTACACAATCCATCCACTTTTTCTTTGGCCTGCCTCGTTTCTTGCATCCATCCACATTCATATGTAATACTCTTCTTGTTACTCGTAAATGGCTGTCATCCCTCCTTATTACATGCCCGTACAACGACAGGCGATTGGCTCTTAGATTTTCTGCAATGGGCGCTACTTTCAGGCTTCCCCTTATTTACTCATTCCGAATCCGGTCCATTCTAATCTTGTCACACCGCACATCCATCTCAATATTCCCATCTCTGTAACATGCAGTCTCGTTACATCCGTCACTCAGAGTACCCCGAGTAGACATCAAATATTAATACCGCTAAGAGCGAGAAAATCATACACTTAATTGAATAAGAGCGACAGAGAGGGATATATCATTTGTTGTCATAGTTCCGCTTTTCTTTATTTGCCTCAATGTCATCTAAACGTCAAGTCAAATAGTTTGAGGTAAATAAACGATTAGCCTGCTAAATTCAAGGGGTTGTTTATTGTAAGCCGCCAGACGTTTAAGACTAGTACTCAATTTAGCTGCATAAGAGCTTTTCTGTCCCCCTTGGTGAAACTCGTATAGGATCTCTATAGAAATCCTTACTCTGAGATCCGTCACCTTTGAGGCCCAACATTCCGATACATGACAACAGGTCTTATTACGGTCTTATATATTTTACCCTTCAATCGAAGTATGTAAATTGTATAGAAACACTTCTGCGGAAAAAATGCCGACAGCTTATTTTTTAATCAGTTTGTATTGTATCTACTCGAAAGTAACTTCAACTGTAGAGAGTATAGAGGTTGACTGCTTGGTAACCAGACTATGGGCAGGTCTTTCCTTCTAGTGGCCAGACGCTTTTGTCTTTCACCAGGTGTTTTCTGTCCGTGAGGTGCTTAATTAAACCAGTAAGGTTTCTCTGCAGTTGACTGTACATACTTATTAAACTCGTAACTCGTAAGTATGTATGCCTTGTCATCAGTTTAATTCGCGGATAGTATAATTAACCATGAAATTAAACAACAAGGTCCTAAATTGTGCAGATACTTTCACAATCATCCCTACCTCATACACTCCATTTCCAGAAAGTCTATTGGTCACCTACTTTTTGCATTCCTTTTTGATTTCAATGAGAGCGGTAAGCCACCCTTACTTTATTTTCAAAAATACTTTCAATCTGGTCGTCACTAAGCTAAGCCCGGTTAGTATCGTACCACTGAATTAACAAGAGAAAGGGTCAGATGTCAATTGCTTAAAACTAGTGCCCACGCCAAATCTTGGGATTAGGGGCCTAATCGGGCCCCGGGCTACTTTAAAATGCAACTGAAAAAACTTTTGTTACGCATTTTTCAGATAAATGATGAATCTAAGGGCAGTAAGTAAGTATTTTAATCTCTGTCGTCAGTTTAATTCGCGGTAACTATAATTACCCATAAAATTAAACAAAGTAGCTAAATAACAAGTTCCTAAATTGAGCAGATGCTTTCACGACTACGCCCGCCTCATATACTCAATTTCCTCAAAGTCTATTTCACACATACTTTTCGTATTCCATTTAAATTTTTATGAGTCTCACTTTCTGCTCTGACACGCTGTCAATACAAATAATACTCGAATCAGAAGCGCTATAATTGTTCTGCAGTCGCAGGTCTGTGTCAGTCACAGGTTTTGTCTGTTTACCGTCAGTCAAGCCGTATGTACGAGGGTAAAACTGAAAGTTTCGGGAATAGAAGAAAATATGCAGTATAAGTGAGTTTATTTATTTTTATTGTTTTTCAAAATATTCTCCTTTGTATTTCATGCACTTATGCATGCATTCAAACCAGTCCATAAAGCACTTTTTGAACTCTGAAGTAGGGGTCGACAAAATGGCTATTTTATAGGCCTCCACTGCTTCTTCTGGCGTCTGAAACCGCTGACCACGCAGTTTGTCCTTGATTCTGGGGAATGTAAAAAAGTCGTTGGGACTTAAGTCAGGGCTATATGGAGGGTGGTCCAATATTTCGACTTTTTCACCGTCCAGGTACTCAGTTGTTGTCCGAGCGGTGTGTGGGCTGGCGTTGTCGTGGTGAAGGATGATGCGACGACTAGGGTTTGTTTTTCGGAGTTCAGCAAAGACGTTCGGCAAACAAATAGTGGTGTACCAATCAGCATTGACTGTTCTACGATCCTCAAGAGCCACAGTAGCTACGTGACCAGATTTAGAGATAAACGTAGCCACCATCTTCTTAGCCGTACTGCGAGAACGAACAACTTTTGTGGGTTTGAGCTCGTCTTCGAAGACCCATACTCGGGATTGGTTTTTAGTTTCAGGCTCATAAGCGTATATCCACGACTCGTCACCTGATACTATGCTAAAAACAGCATTTGAGCGTCCCTTGTTAAATCTTTTCAAAGTTTTGCGGCACCAATTGACACGGACTATTTTCTGCTCGTCAGACAATAGGTGAGGTATCCAACGGGAAAATAACTTTTTCACGCCTAATTCTTCTTTTAAAATAATTTGTATTTGACTCATTCCAATACCCAGGTGCTCTTGAATTTCCCGATATGTCACATGTCGGTCTTCATTTATCAGACGACGCACAACATCGACGTTTTCTTGCGTGACTGCCGATTTTGGTCGACCTTCACGCACTTCGTCGGTGAGGGATACACGGCCACGTTGAAATTCTGAATACCACCTGTATATTGTAGTCTTTGAAGGAGCTTCAATATTAAAAGCAGCAACCATCCGGTCTTCACATTGTTTTTGTGTTAGTCCACTTTTAAAGTCATAATAAATCATAGCTCTGAAATTTTCACGGCACAATTCCATTTTAAGCAGTGACTCGACGACTTCAATAAACAATTGAAACCGAACCATACTTTTTTTTTCTAAGTGGCCAGTGTGTTGAGATAAGGAAACTTCAGAGATTATAAAAAGGTATAATACATGTTAAAAATAAATTAATAAGTATTCGATTCCCGCCACTTTCAGTGCAAGCCTCGTATATAACGTACAATTAAACACCGTCATCACAAAAAAAAGAGTTTGACTTATCAGTGTAACTCTCTCCATCTGACTAATATAGGGTCGCTTTCTTAATTTCCTTATACGACATGACTGCGATTTTTTCTTTTATTTGTTTAATGTAACTTATACTAGGTATTGCCCTTCCTGAGTTGCCTTCAATCTTGCCTTCTATGATGTTATTTACAAAAACGTCATGTCATATAAGATGACCAATCATTTTTCCCTCTCCTAATTTCGGTAACTTGTAATAATTACCTTTTTTTTTCCTCTCTATATATATTCTTCATGTCTAAACAATACTAATAAAATAATGTAATGTAATTATAATAATGTTATGTCAACTGTTTTTGTAATTACGGTTTTATTTTTGTGTTTTACTCATGTACATATGAATTTTACATACATACATTATTGCAAAAAGGGTCGTTATCAGCAGCGTGCTCGTAATTGTTCAGAGGGCAAAAGCGTCCAAAGGTAAGATGTCTGCTTGCCATCAGGAAGACCTATGATTGTCGTTGTATTTAAAAAAGAAAGCACGTGAAACATTAAGATGAGAATTAAATGCGAAATGTGGGTTTTAGATAGTCTCCGGAACATAAACAAAATAAAACTAAAAATTACGAGGGAAAATTACGGCAGCCAACAGCCATTAACCGCGAAATTGTCCGTGAAGTTTGTTAAGGGATTCTTCATACGACGATATTATGTATGATGCGTATAATGTAGAAGTTAGCGAGTGCTAGCAATATACTCCAAATACCTACAGCCTCAATTTGGTTTATGTTTTTCATATTCCAATTGCATTTAAATGTGTTTTGCGATCTTGTTCTGCCTCGTTAGTTAGGCACACATGGATTGCTTAAACGTTCTACAATGATAATGCCCCAAGGCGTTAAGTCCGCCTTTTGTATAAGATTTTTATTTGCTGCAATATAAAGTCAATAGTAAAGAGTGTGGTCGGATGTGGCAAACAAACTAGACCTTATCGTTTAATCCGCACTGATGCACAACCAGAAATACAAAACCGCGCAATTCTAACATTAGGATATGCCGTATGTGATTCGTTTGTAAAGGATTTTCTAAGTCGGATATCCTTCTATGATTCATTGAATTATTTTAAACATTGACTGGGAGGTTGACTGTTTGACTTTGAATGTCTTATAATTTAATTCATTTATAAATTTATTAACAGTCATTCATTTTGAACTTAATGCTACTTTCCGAGTATGCAATAGTGGGTTACTACACTTTGATTTAAGCTGTCTTCGAGTTTTCAAATAAATGTCACGGTATAATCGAAATGGCTGGTGAAACATAACGCGCCACCCCATTGACGCTTTATTAGATTAAAACAAATGCATCACATTATCACCACCTGCCTCTCGAGCCAATAAACAAACTTTACTTATAATGTCCTTGTGCTGTCTCGCTTCATCAATACAGCCAAAACTTTCTAAAAGTCAATTGATAGTACAAAAAGTCCCGCTCTTACGCCCTTTTGTATAATAACTTTGATGGCACGCTTTATGGCGCCCAACGTGGGGCCAACTTAATAAAGTCAATTTATGTCCCTTACTTTATTAAAATGTCGAGCTATTAGCTGTCGCGTCATAATAACTTTTGTTTTTGATGGCTGTCATTGGTGAATGTAAAAAAATATTTTATTTACAATTTCTTTTAACTGAAAAATGCTTAAAATACGGCATACTCTGTATAAGAACACGTTTTGGAATTGCGAGAAAAACTGGTAAAAAAGGTATTAATGTGTCTCTTTCAATATGTTTTTTGTCTAACTTCATTTCACAACAATTGATAGAAACATGCATACCATCCCCGCACTAATTTTACATGCATTCCCGTATTAATTTTATTCCACATAAACAACATCGACGACAAACATTCCATTTTCTAACTAGGCCTAGTGCATTTCCACAAAATTATGTTCCGGGAAGCGCATTGTATATGCAATCCCATCAACCACGCTGCGGCGTCATTAATTCAAAGAAACCACAGGAGAATATCCCGATAGACCTACATACCTGAGCAATAATCGTGAACGGACGTAACCGCCTTTGTAATATGAAAACACTTACGCCCTTTTCAGTGGTAGTCGAGTATGTGTCCTAGTTTCATCAGAGTCTGAATTCCCAGTCTTTTAGAAGCATTTTTTATCCGTCTGTATTGGAAAGTATTGGCAGAGTCGAGGGAATAGACATTTATTGGTGTTGATGTGACTCGTAAAACAAATAACTTATACGTGTACTTATAAATATACTTAGTGTACATTTTCACTAAGTAAGCACGATCCAGGGCCCACGTATGTACGAAGATTACATTTTACGGACTATTTGACCTGGGCTGCTGGTTTAATTTATTGAAACTGTAGTTTCGTGAAACAGGCCACTGTAATTTTATTAAAGCATTAATGCCCCATCGTGTGGCATACTTATACACCACATTAGTGAAATCAATTTATCGCCTACTCGAATTAGTTCATCTAATCTTGAAAAGTTCTGGTATCGTCACGTCATCGATCCTATTGCTAAATTGCTCTTACTTGTTGTATCAGCAGGATTTTCTTATAATTTTAAAAAGTCGCATTGTTTGAGAAATGCAACTAAACATGGCTACCTTGGCCGGAACAGGGATTGCCTGTCTCGTATTACTAGGCAACCTATAACAGCGCAGGCATTCATTTCCTTCCCGGCCTTTATAGTAATGTACTATTTATTACCAACTCGTAGTGGCCTTCGTGATATAGAAAAGATAAAGCCAATCCAGAAGTTTTAATCACCTGCTGGAGGAGGATTAAATTGGTGGAGGTGCTGGGATCAATACATTGAAAAACCCTACTCAGATTAATTTATTGGCATAACGATCCGTCAACCCCTTTTAGTGAACCTTTGTATAGTGACGACCTTCATCAATAATAGTGATGAATGCAATGTATACAATACCTTAATAATACCCTTATTCAAAACGTTTATCAAACGCAGTTTAGCTGAAAATATATCGTTAAAGTGGGTTTGTCCTCCTCATATTCAACTTGAAAGTTCTGTTTGTCGGAGAGTTGGTCACTCTCAGTTAACATATGGCTGTTATGTTTTTGAATAAGGGGATAACTATGAACAAACAAAAAACATAAATATTGGCATTTATCAATTTGTAATACGATTGACCTACTTTGAGGAACTGAGGAGTATCGTAAATCCGAAGTTTCTTTACCACCACCACCACCACCATATCAGCCAAAGTTCGTCCACTGCTGGACATAGGCCTCCCCCAAATTTCAGGGGGGGTATATGCCATAATCGCCACGCTTGGCATACGGGTTGGCGATCGCAGTATCTCCACTGCACTCCAGGGATGCTGCTGCCCATCCCCCGGTGGTCTTGGTCGTAGTTTTAGGACATACCCGGGTCCAGATCCTTTACAATGCTGTGTAAATTTATCCCTTTCTGTCAGACCCAGGTAAAAACTATAAATAACTTTTTAATTGCTTCAATAGTCTTTCACCGGTCATGGTTTAAAAATACCTATTTGAGAAAAAAGAAGATTTAACCTTAATACAACATCATTGGCTACTTTGGAAGTCATTTAAAAAAATAGATTAGCTAAAGGCACTTCTTATTTATATGGGATCCAAGACTATAAAAACTTCCTTCATTGCACCAATACAGGTATTAATTAAAAGTTGCTCGCTCGTAAGCCAGGCAATAACCACGCAGAAACTCTTCAATATTCCCGCCGCGTCGCCTCTCACTTCAAATTATCCCGGCCCATCCATAATGGCGTAAAAGGTTTATTTTTACCATGTTTTTCAGCGTGAAAAACAGCTCTTTACTTGAAAGCGTGTATTATCGACCGCCCGTGCAGTAGTGCTGGGGGATGGACGCGTCATTAAAATTGTGTGGCTTTTAAACACAAGGATGTACAGACTAACATGGAGACTACGGTGTAGTTAGAGGATGACAATGGCAACTTTTTACACGATTACGTCAAAGTCAAAAGGATAAGTTATGAGTATAGCCTAGCTAGCACGATAGGTTTTATGATCATGTTTTCCGGCGTAAATGATCCCAAAATGACCATAAAACTTTTCATGCTAGCTGCAATAGACCCGGGTATGTCCTAAAACTACGACCAAGACCACCGGGGAATGGGCAGCAGCATTCCTAGAGTGCGGTGGAGATACTGCGATCGCCAACCCCCATGCCAAGCGTGACGATTAAGGCATTCCCATGAAATTGGGGGAGGCATAGGCCTCCCCCAATACACACACACTGGACATAGGTCCAGCAGTGGACGTCCTAGGGCTGATGTGGTGGTGGTAGCTGCAATGAGCAGTTTGTGTATGTATGAGCCAGTTAGTCCAGACACTTGGATGCTGTGTTGGAGTGCGTTGAGAGAACGCAGAAGTTGAGTTATGGTTATGACTTATGAAATTGTTTTATTGTTTGAAGATAGGTACAAAATAGTAGAGTAAATTGGCCGTTCCTTCAGTTGATGTTAATCGTATGCGAGTTTGGTAAGCAATGATATATTTTACTTTATAATGTAGTATCATCCACCACCATACCAGCCCTAGGACGTCCACTGCTGGACATAGGCCTCCCCCAATTTCATGAGGGGTAAATGCCATAATCGCCACGCTTAGCATGCGGGTTGGCGATCGCAGTATCTCCACCGCACTCTAGGAATGCTGCTGCCCATTCCCCGGTGGTCTTGGTCGTAGTTTTAGGACATACCCGGGTGATACCCATACAAGAGATGGAGATCTTGGGAAGAACATAGGGTACTTTATCCCGGTAATCATCTCCTAAGGAAGTGAAATGGAGGCAGAAGCTTCAATGGAGTTAGAGGTAGAAGAAGAAGTAAAAGAAGGAGAAAGACATTTATTCACTGCACAAGACAAAAGACACACAGATACAAAAGAGAGAAAAATCACATAGAACACATAACGTGTGTCTATGCGGCAGTGAATAGGTTGCTATCTCAGCATTATGCTAAAGTGTCAGACACCTGCAGGGCTGGTTTAAAGGCAGCAGTTGACAGGTACGATATAAAAGAGTCGGACAAACGCGATTCTTATTTAAATGTGAAAGAATCTGCTGATTATTGTTCCTCTTAATCTCAAATCCATTTTGACGACAAATTCCAGTAATGTAACTTGGACTTCAGAATAGGACATTGGCTGTAATTTGTATTGCGTATTAAATCGCGGGCAGCGGCTACTAAGTCATATAATAAAACTTAACTTTTCAGCAGCTTTAAATGTTTTCACTCTTTTTCTAATCATTACAAAATTAGATTTGATTACATGATTTTGTTATTATAAATCTATGTGGAAGTTAAATCCGTTATAATTTACCTTATATTCGTACAGTTCGTTGATGCATAAAAAGTAGTTATGGGTTACAGTCGAGTTCGAAAATATGTGCACAAACGACGTAATCAAAAATATGTGAACACGTCTTTATAGTTAAGGGCATAAGGTTGCATAACACCATTTGAACCTTTGGAAACGTACATATATTTATGAACTCGACTGTACATAGACATAAGATTGAATTTCAATTGTAACATGAATATGCTTTTACCTGTTACTGTGTACTACTACTTACATACATTACATACAATACATAACTGTATCAGCCTTGTATTATCACGTTTACGAATATGTTGGATTTATAGGATTAACATTATTAGCAAGTATCGCACTAGAGACACTAATGTTGTGTCCGACATTAATGGCATGTAACATCATTACTATGCAGGAGTTTAAAGCCGTAATGCCATACTTTATAATCGGCAGAAGACTATGTGTCTACTATTTCACTTTTATTTCGTGTTTCAAAATGCGTTGGACACTTCTATTCGTTTGTTATTGCTTGTACGCATAACAATATACGCGCGTGTCTCCCGCGTGATGTCATCATTATAGCAGAAATTTGCTACTCCGGTCACCGTCATCGCATTAAATAATGATATCTTTAGATCTGTGATGATATCGCATGTCGGTTTATTAGTCGGTGGTTGTCACTTGACTGATGTCTGCGAAGAAATACCTCAAAGCTCGCTACTGTTGTTCACGCTAGACTACCGTGGGGTACACCAGTAGCACCTGGCATCATGCTGATTGTTCAACCTTTTTCAGTATATTCAAGGGTAAGGGTAACCAATAAGTTCTTTCATTGGTTTCTTTTTTTTGTATACTTACTGTACTACTTGGACCCGGGTATTCATTTCTATTATATTATGTTCAAAGAAGCTCAAATTGACACACGCCGCACGAAAGCTTGCTGTAGAGCATACGGAGGATGATTAATTGATGACGATTTCGGCTTTAAACCCCCGATGATGTCCCTGCGGTGCCACCCGCTTTTTACAGTTTTTACACGGAGGAGCCGTGACCACTGAGCGCTCCCGTGCTTTGGAAGGCACGTTAAGCCGTTGATCCCGGTTGCTGTCTTTGATAGCAGTCGTTAAGCCAAGTTAGAGGCCTCCGGGCGGCTTGAGAACTTCTAACAGTCAAGTTGCCCACTCACTTGACAAGCCTATTCCCAATAAGGTCGGTTTCCCCCTCGGGTTGGAAGGTCAGATGGCAGTCGCTTCCGTAAAAACTAGTGCCTACGCCAATTCTTGGGATTAGGTAGCGGACCCCAGGCATTCTTCAGGATGCAACTGTACTGGGAATAACGCTAGGAGGATGATGACACGGAGGAGCCGTGACTTAAAAAATAACTCAGATATATGTATGTCACTCTGTACTCGGTAATTCAGTTGTTTTTTTATGGGATATGTAGTTCCGGGACTTATAGACTGTAAGTAACACCTTCCCGAAAATGTATACCCTGGTTTTTGACTACTGTTCGGAATAAGAATAAAACTAGTGGCGGCGCTGTGAGCTGTAGACTTCGCAATTTTTTTTTTCAAAATTCATAATTTTCCAAAAAGAGAGTCTCCAAAAAAATTCTATATAATTATCGAACCTGCTCACAAAAATTCACGAGAATCGGTTTAGAAATGCGACCTGTAGAGAAGAACATCCGCACAGACAGACAGACATACGAAAGAATTTTTGTCGAAAGCTGAAACGGAGACGAAGGCAAAATGGGCACCATCACTTTTACTATCACGTTCACTGATAACTGCGGCAAAACGTACCTCCTTAAATCGCCTTTGAGTACAATGAGATCTATCCATTTTTATTCAAAGTCAAACATTTATTGCATATCACATTTTAAATTAGATGGTACAGAGGATAATAAGGTACATGTGACAATTAATGTGTTATATTTCAATATTGTGATTCGATAACTTATTGCATTGTAATAAGGACCAACAATTCTACATCTCTTTGAAGTCGACTGTACTACACATTCTGGAACCTATTTATGTAAATAATAGATGTAAATACCCCTTGAAATTACGGTTGTAAACTACGTCTAATGAATGTTGTAAAATATTTGCCCTGTTTGCCGGCTACTGTTTGTGTTCAGTTCACGAATGCTAGCAAATACCTGGTAAATATTTGCACAGAGTGTTATAAAACCTAACGTAACTACCACTGCTTATTATTTTTTATTTAACCTGCAATATTCTTATGCAAATAAGTAAAATGCCCCTTTCCCAGTTAACATTATTTCAGTGAGTGTATTTTCTGTATATTGCATTCAGTTTAAGTTTTTTTTAAATACTAGTAAATTAAAAAAAAAAAACACCGTCTTTAAACTTTCCATGCTCACACTTGGCCCTTCCTGCTATATAATTTGAGGTGTTCCATCGATTTTCCAAGATCCCGTCATCAGACCCAGACTTAGTGACAATGATATATATTCTGACGAATTGAGAACCTCCTCCTTTTTTGAAGTCTGTTAAAAATACTCTCTCACCTGATGGTAAGTGATTGGTAAGTGATGGAACCCCGACCTCATTGATCAATGAGGTCGGGGTTGTTACATGCGTACCTAGATAGTGCCTATTCACTATCATTTTGAAAAGATCAAAGTTACAAGTATCTAGGAAAAGGTTCGCAGGATAGAATTGCACTCCTTAGCTGTCCTCGTAAGAAAAGTAGAAACAAAGGACTTCGCGCGAATCAGTGGCATGTCAACAATAATGTCAATGTAGAATTGGCGGAATTAGCAGAAGATCGTGCCACCAAAAGACCGTACAAGGGCCGTCCAATTGGTTGCGTTCACAAGATTCATAATTTTAGCACCACTAAAAATGTGGTTTTTCTTTTACCAATTTATTGAAGTCTTTTGTACTGTGTTATTATAGCTATCATTGTTTCAGGGTTTTAACAATACTTAATAAGCCAAAATGAAAAATACACCAAATACTTTTCCTTGCCTTTTAATATCATCGTCCATACTTTATGGCCTTAATCATTTAGACCCTAAAATAACAAATGACTTCTAATATTATGAGCTAATATTTGAGCAAAAAAGTTTACGCTAAGATTTTTTTTTGTTTAGGAGACTAAGGGCACATGTACATTATATCCTACTTTTATATTCGACGAAATGGTTTTGACACAATTTAGGATTTAAGTTTTATGTAGCCCCTGGGCATTCATTAAAATTCTAGAGGCCTTTATCTTCGTAATAGAACACTTGGGACCAAAGTTTGGCATCGCGGCTTCTAAATGACCGTTTCATGACGAGCTGTCATTGTCGTGACAGTTTGTAATTTGTATTTTTGATGGTTCAAATTGGTTTGACGTCGAAGTATAATTTTATTGGACAATTTTGTTAAGGAAATAACGATCTCTTTTAAACAGTTGATTTTATAACTGAAAACGTGTAAATTGTAAAATCGCTTACTGGTGTAAGTGTTTTTATAAAGTGGTCTTTCAGATAATGCAGTACACCTACAAATTATGAAATTTGGTTTCAAGGGGGATTATCTTTCTATTCTTTTTTGTATTTACTGTTTAAGTGGTAGCTTTGCAATAAAGAGTATTCATATTGTTTTGTTTACCCAGAATCTAGGCAAAATCGTTAATCGCGTAATAATATTTTCTTATAAATGATACTAACAAAGGTATATCACCAAATAAAAACTAACAGACATTGGCCGTAAGCAACTCAATTGCGTGTTCCGGGCCATCCCAAAGAAGATAATATTTAAAAATTATTTCCACTCTTCCCATATTACACGGTCCATTTCGGCCCCTTTATAGGCTTTCCCGATTCAACCGGCCAGTATTTGGGTCATATTTGGTCTTGTCCTGAATCCAAAAGGGCGTATGTTAGGTAACCTTTGCTGCTTTGAAACCTGGCTCCAGTATTAAGCGAAAAAGTCTTATCAACATAGGACCGTCATTGTAACATAGTGCTTTTTAGCCTAGGATGGCAAAATAGCCTCAAAAGCCTTTGCTGGAAAGATATTCAAGGCGATTATGCTGCTCGGTGCATTGGAGTCTTTAGAGAGTGCGGATACTTTGACTGTTATGAAACTATTTTTGAATGCGTTTTAGTTCGGATGTGTGAATTCAAAAGGTTATCGAGGGGTTTGATACAGATAGTATTTTACATGAAAAGAATGCAAGCAATTCTAAAATTCATTAAAAATAGTTAAACAACTGTATAATAAGTTTTGTTATAGAGGTAGGGCGCAAGAGAGTGTCATCTCGCTCATATTTGAAGCAGCCCCTCTTAGGAAGTACCTCCACTTTTTTTCCACCGTTGAATAAAAAATAAAGTATTGTAAAATAGATCTGACAGAGACATTCTGTTACACCTTTTCTATAAGTAGTTGATCAGTGCAATCTCAAAATTTTGATTTTATATTTTAAATGTTGTATTGATATCCTCGTTCCCTGTTTCTTGGAATCCTGCCGAATTTTGACCTTTCCAAATGAACTCCGTCGTATGATAATATTCATATCATATGCCTGATATTGCAGGACCGGTCATTTTGACTCTTTGGGGTAGACCTATGTCCAGCAGTCGACGTCCTTCGGTTGAAATGATGACATTTTAACGGTTACTGCATTTGGCCAAAAATAGTTCAACCATATGAACCAACCCCATATACTCGTACATTTAAGTAATAAGACTAGTCCATTTCACTTAGGTACCGACGCAAGGCATTTCTAAACCGAACCTGCATAATTGATTAACCCGGTTCGTGCATACTTGTGCCCGAAAGGAGGCGCAAATAAAAAATATGCGATCCACTTACGTCGAGTTGATTAGGTGAGAACATTTATACATTTTGGTGCCCTTGAAACATTTGCGAGGATTTAAAGGTGCATGCACCAGCCCAGTTTCTAATTGCCAGATTCCTGTCGTGTATGAAATTTGACGTTATTGGATAAAAAAAAGTTCGACGACGGCGGCAAACAAGCATATGGCTTGTCTGATAGTAAGCAGACACCGTAGCCTATGGACGCGTGCGACTGCAGAACAATCCCAAGCACCTTGCCTACCCTGTTTTGGAATGGGAGTCGTTGTATTGACAGGTAGGAGACAAATGCCGCCAACTCTCAACATAGCGCATCCTCGGAATCTCTGGTAGTCAAAGTCTTACTCACCACCAGGAACACAACATCACATACCTAAGGAGCAAGTAATGGTGTTATTATAGCTGCGGTTTTCTGTAAGCGAAACGACGTACCGTTGTGCCCTACCTCTCCAATTATATGAAAGCGACTGCCGTTGGAACTTCCAACGCAATGGGATAACATTGTTGGGTTAATGACACGGGTGGACATCTTCGCATGGACCGACACGCACTTGGCAGTTTTTTGTATGAGATTTCGTTGCATTATTTTTTTATACTATGTCAATGGCAAACTACGGCCTGCCTGATGGTAAGAAGACACCGTAGCCTATGGACACTTGCGAGTCCAGAGGAATCACAAGTGCGTTGCCGACCCTTTATTGACTTGAGGATGCGCTGTGTTGAGAGTGAGGGACCCGCAGATGTCTCCAGCTGTCAAGCTAGAAACATATGCAGGCCCCTCACTTCCAACACAGTGCATCCTCGGCAGCTCTGGTGAGCCTACTCACCACCAGGAAAACAACACCACAGCATACTTACGAAGCAGTGGTGTTATTATGGCTGCGTTTTCTGAAAGGTGGAGGCTCCCCAGTTGGGCCGCTCCAGATATGAGTGAAAAAAAAAAGAAAACAAAAGAAATCGTTTATTCGTGACTAAACACAACTAACACAAAACAGACACCGATACATAATTTGTCACATAATGGTCACAACTCAGCGTGAACAAAGCCAGCGCTGATCTTCTTCTTCTTGAGTGAGATGTCATTCCACTGTGTCCTACCTAATACCAATACATCAAATCAGTACGTTGAGTCATATGGACCCCTGCACAATTGATTAACCCAGCTCATGCATACTTGAGCCGGCAAAGAGCAGAGCAAATTAAAATATGCGATCGGGCGTGCGCCAATCTGCATACGGTATGCCGCGTATTTGCGTGGATCGGAAAAGGTAAAACTGTCAGACCTCAAACCTGACCGAGGTTTGAGGTCTGACGGTTTTACCTTTTACAGAGTATTTGCCGAAATAACAGTCATGATAAAATTTGAATCGTTAAGACTCTTTTGAAAAAAGTATTTATAAATCTTCGCTCATAGGTAGGTCAATTAAAAAAACAATCAATTAATAAATTTAGTTTGTTGACATGTAAATTGGCTTTAGTTATGAATATATGAGTATGAGTATATAGAAAACGAATGTGTGAATGAAATATCAGCAAAAGATTGCGTAAGTTTTTTTTTTTGCAAATATTCAATCTATGTTCGTCAAAATAATCGTCAACAGCTTTAGAAAAATATATACGTTATTCTATAATGCGGGTTCCGACCTGGTATCTGTTATTTAAAAAAAATTATACTCGTAGTGATACGAAACAAACGCATTTCATTTTTAATTTGTTATGATGACAAAAATGCAACATCGCGAATAAACATGGTTACCCCATTATTTTTGTCAGATAGTATACAGGGTGGCCCATTCAAATCGGTCAGTATGGGAAAGTCTAAAACTATAAGACATACGAAGATTTGTTCTTAGGAACCATGTCACCGATTTTACAAGTAGAGAGGTACAAACAACCATAGAGGCAATTTTACATGCCTGAACTTGTTGAATATTGTAACGGTGGTCACTTTGAACACCTACTATGATAAATTAAAGTATGTGAAAAAAATGCATTTTATTCATTTTAGACATTATGTTTCTTAGAGACATTTACTGCTTAAGACCTACACAAACGATATCTGAATAGAAATAGTGTAAGTTTATTTTTTCAAAACAACCGGGTTCGATTCCCTAGCTGGGTACAGTGTTTTTTTTTCAAATGTATGAATGCAGTTTTTCTTTTTATCAAAATCGGTGACATGGTTCCTAAGAACAAATCTTCGTATGTCTTATAGTTTCAGACTTTCCCATACTGACCGATTTGAATGGGCCACCCGTATAATGAAGTAAGATGACCAAGTTGTATGAAAAAGTATTATTTGTCATTACAGTTTGAAAAAAAAAAAAATTGAGTTATAAATCTTCATACCAACTGCGATGTTGTCTACTTTGCATTTTTGACCATGTAAGTACGTACAATCATGGCAGATCGCGACCCCAAAATCACCTTGTATTGAAAAACGTGACCAGTTAAAAGTGACTTTGAAATAAAAACAGTCAAACATACAATCCCCTCCATACACAAGTAGGTACATACATATCTTTTCTGATTACACCGACTCTTGTTCACATATTGAACAATTGAACACTTTGCCTTGTGCCATTGATTCTGTTTCTCGCTCTAGTGCAGCAAACGAATGTTTATTGGACTGCATTCGCGTAGATGAAGGCACTCGGGAATACAGTAAACTCGGCTCTGTAATCGTTTTCTTATATTCCAGAATGTACAGTCGATACACTTTTGTACCTTATACAATTATTGTTAGTTATTAAGTTTTAGTCATCTTACTGCTAGTGTTAGAAATTTCATTAAAAAACAGAACAATACAATATTATTATTTATTATTTAGCCCAGATTTGAGACACTGGAGCATGCAATGACATCCAGTGCCTCATAAATGGACAGTCGATACATTGGGGTTATTCCATTCTGATAAGGCGAAAACTGAAAACATAATAATTGACGTCGACTGTACCTGGACAGGTCCAATCTGCAGTACTGTTAAATATATAATACGTGTCAATGATAAAACTCGTAATTTTTACTGCTGTACAAGTTACTGGCAAAAATTTTAGTTTTTGTACATGCTGTTATTGCAGGCTGTATTTTTTAAGGTTCCTTGCCTCGAATCACTTTGTTGTCTGTATGTCTGTCAAGACCCTTTTCCTCAGGAACGCGTGGAGGTATCAAGCTGGAATTTATATCAAATACTCAGGTCTACTGGCCCTTGGAGCTGTGGAAAAATCAAACTTCTAAGCCAACGCAATCAAAACATACAGCCGTTTAGACCGCAAATTTTCCACACTCGAAAGGGAATCAAATCCTACAGGGCACTTCCCGTCAACTCAGAATCTTGAAATTTGGTACGAAGCAGTCTTATAGCACAGATAAAGGAAAAATTGCGAAAACCGTAAATTTTTAATTACATGATGTAATAAAATAAAAATATTTTTCGGAACCGGGAGTAATGGCCGAACTTGAGAAATGTACTTGAAAAAGCAAAGTTACGTACAGTTCCCATTGATTACTTAGATGTGTTGTTAGGTTGTTAGTTATGTCAAAAATATAGTACTTAAAACGTCGCCATCAAAAGTAACAGTTTGGCGAGGGTGTAAATGTGTAGTATGTACATTTTAAATCCGAATAATATCACAGGAACCCTACATTGCATTGTCCAGACAATACTTGTGTGATAAGCATGAGGACGTGGATGTTTTCTATGTATTTAAGAGGGTTATAACGTGTCTACTAGCACCACTCTATTAAGTATATCGTCGTCTAGTATACATAACATAAGACTTATTGAGCTTACTATGGGACTTGTTAGGTTTGTGTAAGATTGTCTCCCTAAAATGTATTTATTTATACAGGCTGTGGCCTGTAATAGGAGCAAAAAATTAAACGGTACACTATTGAGCTCTCCAGCAATTATTTTCAAATGATTTTAATTGAAAAAAGAAAGTTTTATTTTTATTTTTTTTGTAAATATAGTTTATATGTACTTTTTCCCTTAACTAGAGTGATATTAATAACAATTTATTAAAAAAAACACTAAAAATTTATAGAAAAAATTAAAAATATCCCAAAAGAAATCTTTTAAACCAAAATGCTACAACGATTATGAGTCATAACTTGAAGCAACCTCAAAATCAGCATTGACTGCCGCGCTATAATCTGTGGGTGCCAAGATTCATTACTTGGAGGTCATAACTTTAGATCAAAATTTCTCCCAATTGAAAAAACATAATTTTTTTTGGACACATGAGGTTACTGCAGATGCTCTAAGGAAGCGTCCTTTAAATTTATTGCTCCTATTACAGGCCACATCCTGTATATGTGCACGAACATTTTTAACCTTTTTGGTTTTACTTTTTTTTACAATTCAAAGTGCAATATTGATGCAGTCCTTGGAGCCCGTACCGCACTTGTGCAACAAACGAATGTTTATTGGACACCTGCATACGTGCAAATGGGAGTGGGGAATGCCGGCTGCTTGCGCTATTCTCTGATTGTTTTTTAATGTCCCAGATGCATTTATTTAATGTTGGAGGTGGAAACAGTAGTTCTCGTGCTGTTATTTTTTTATACTATGTCGGTGGCAAACAAGCTTACCTGATGGTAAGCGGTCACCGCAGCCTGTGAACGCCTGCAACTCCAGTAGAGTCACATGCGCGATGCCGATCCTTTTAAAATGTATACTCTCCTTTCTAGAAGAACCACACACATGTTTTTCTAAAAAGGACCCATCCACATATTTACATACCGCAAGCCCTTGAAAATTGAAATAAAAAATATAATTAATATTTCGGGACAATTTTTATGTGGGTACTTAACGTATTTGTGCTCTTGTTTTATATATTTTTTTATCTGTATGCATTTATCTTTTCATTTTGTGTGTCTGTATGACGACTAAAACATCAAACGAGACGTGATTATGGTTAATCTATAGCATAGCTACATTAAGCCGAATTTACGTATAAAGATTTTGTTAAAAAAGTTGTACAAAGAAAGTACCACATCTGTATCTACTACACTCATCCTAATATCGCTTAGATGCCACATGGCATTAGCTTACCTTCATGACCGTTTCGGCTTATCATATCCCCTTGTACAAACCGGATGCCGATTTTTTCCACACCCGCGGATGTGAATACGGATGCGGATGCTTAAGATCTTATATAAATATAGTGTATGAATGAAGAATCAAATCTGCCCAAGTAACAATCTACTAGATTATTTAACAAATTGATTAACTTGTTAGATAATCTAGCAATAACGGGAACCTCGCTGGAAAAATAAAGAATATTGTTATAAAACGATAAACATTACTTACAATAAAACGTATTACCGGCGTAACATAAGGGCGCGGGATCAGACGGTATTCCACCAATTTTCATTTCCTCGTGTGCATTAGAACTTGTCTACCCCTTGCTACTAATCTTCAATGAATCACTTACATCAGGTATATTTCCCACTGAATGGAAAATAGCTAAGGTTGTTCCCGTATATAAGTCAGAAACAGATAAAATGGTAACGAACTACAGACCAATTTCCATATTGCCTGCAATTGCAAAAATTCTTGAATCACTAGTTTGCCCACACATTCAAAACCACTTCAAACTTTATATAACTGATCACCAACATGGATTTGTTGGCTCCAGGTCAACATGCACTAACTTAGTTACTTTCACTGAATACTTATCAGATGTCATTGATCACGGTAGCCAGACCGACGTTATTTATACAGACTTCAGCAAAGCTTTTGACAAAGTCCCTCATAAAATATTATTGCATAAAGTATCTGCTTACGGAATATCTGGATCTTTGCTAGATTGGATTCGTTCTTATCTGACTGATAGGCAGTTCTACGTGGTGGTGAACGGCTATCGATCAACAACCCGTATTATCTCTTCAGGAGTCCCACAGGGTTCACACCTGGGCCCTTTATTATTTAACATATTCATAAATGACATAACGGACTGTTTTCGTAATTCCAGAGTATTCATGTATGCAGACGATCTTAAATTTGCCCGCACCATTTATTCACCTAAAGATGCAACATTACTCCAGCATGACATAAATAGGCTTAGTGAATGGTGCCGACATAATCTCATGCACTTAAACTCAAATAAGTGTGTTCACATAAAGTTCACTCGAAAACGGTGTGTGACTCCATCCAGCTATTACATTAATGACCACAAGCTGGAAGAAGTTCAAGTCATTCGGGATCTGGGAGTGTTGTTCGATACCAAGCTCTCCTTTATACCTCACATCGAAAACACAGTCAAGAGAGCATCCAAAATGTTAGGGTTTGTTATTAGAAATGGGAAATCCTTCAAACGAAGCAAAACAAAAGTAATGCTCTATTATAGTCTAGTGCGGAGTATCATGGAATACTGCAGTGTAGTTTGGCGACCCCATTATGCAACACATTCCTTGAGACTTGAACGGATACAAAAACGCTTCATCCGACACCTAGCATATCATGAGCGAGCAGCATCATTAGCTAAAAGGAAAACATCCTACAAACGAAAATTGAAATATTTTAAAATTGACTCCCTTGACACACGTAGAGCAATTCTGGATGCATTATTTTTACACAAAATTCTATGTAATAAAGTTGATTGTGCACAACTGTTAGGTCTTCTTCATTTTCGCGCTCCGTCTAGATTCCCTCGTAATCCTGTTACACCTTTTCGTCCACCGATCAGAAGCTCAGTGTTAGGTAGGAATTCGCCAGTTAGCAGGCTATGTCAGATAGCCAACACATGTAGTCATGATGTGGATATCCACTTTGACCCGCCTAGCAAATTACGTACAGCTGTAAGAAAACACACAAACATTTAAGAGGTTCTGAAAATATTAACTTATTTAAAACATGTTTATGAAAAAAAAAACAGTAATTAGCTAGAAACTTGTCGATTCGACGTTATGTTTGAAGCGATATATTATCTTAAAGTACAACTAAACGAATATTGTTTACTTAATGTAAAATCTATGCAATAAGACTGTACTTAATAAGAGGCTACGAACACTTATTATTGTTATCGTACGCTAAAACAAATCTGTTAATTTTAGTTTTATCTTCACAAATTATGCATGTGGAGTTTATCTTTAAGTAAGTGTTACACTACTCGTAGAAACAAGTACTCATGTAAATTAATTTAAGCATCGGTGTAAACATTTGTTGATAAACCTTGATTAAATAAAAAAAAAAAAAACATAGGTAATGGTATTTACCTGGCTAATCTAATTTAATAAGCTGAGCTAAGACTAAAACAAGTAAATTAAAAAAAAAAACACCTACTCCAAACTTTGCCAGACCCCATCCTCCTGCTATATAATTTGAGTTCCTTCGATGTAGCCTAACTTACCCCTTCCTCTTGGTATATAATTTGAGGAATTCCCTCGATTTTTCTAAGATCCCGTCATCAGATCCAGACTTGATGATAATGGGACCAACTAGAAAACACACCCTTTCAAACAAAAAAAGATTTTTTTAAATCGGTCCACTAGTCTCCGAGTAATCGGTGAAAATACAAAAAAAAAATATTCCGACGAATTCTTTTTTGAAGTTGGTTAATAAAGATTTCCCAATAAACAATTATTCACACACAATGATCACTGTATCACAATAACACTAAAAATATCTATCTATATGATAAGTAATCCACATCGTAAACAAACACATAGTCGTAGTGATTTATTTACAAGTAAGAAAAAATGCACTACAACAAACTCGTCGGATCTTGCGAACAATTTTATTTTGGTCGCAACTTGTATTACATTCGCATCCGCATTGGTTATTGCGGATGCGGATGTGGATGCACATGTCCAAATATATGCGGAAGACACGCATTTGCGGATGTGAATATTCGCAACATCCCTTGTACAAACTATATAAACATATTAGTCTATTTTAACTAACACCAAAACATTCGCATTAAATTCATTTTTTAAACTAAAATAAGGAGCAATACTCGTAATAAACTAAAGATAAACTACAAACTTTGAAAGTATTTCCAGCATTGTGAAGTTGTCATGACACTTACCATTGAATAGTTTGAGAACCAGTATTTTTCAAACAAAAGGTCTTAAGTGCTATGCTTTGACATATAAATATATGTCGTTTTTCCAGCAAATTGTGTAAACCGTTCATATATTCAAGCCAAACTTCAGTCCCTCGTTGAGTCCCAAACTTCCTAATTGTTGAATATCACGGACGCCAGTGTAATATGTTACAGTGTATTGTATTATATTTTGTAAGGTAAGTTATGGACTGCTATAGTAGGTAGTTATGTTATGAACAGATACTTCAAATCATTTTCATTATGAAAGTATGTTTGACGTTAACGGAATACTTCTATTCTGTAAATCATGCCTCTTATAATAATTAATAATATGCCAATAAGCCTGATATCGTGTTGTTTGATCGAGCACAGCGCCAGGCATTGCTTGTTGATATCACCATCCCAAATGACGAGAACCTCGTGGACGCCGAGAAGGACAAAGCCAGCAAGTACCTAGACCTTCAACGATGATTCGCCCGGTAGTATTCTCAGCGAACGGTCTAATAGCGAAGAGCCTCGACCGACATCTCAAATGACGGCTGGGTCAAGGGTCAGATACAGAAGGCGGTCAGACACGGCGCGGATAGTCAGGAGGTTCCTCTCTCTATCGCCCGACACCGCCGGTCGCTGCCGGCGGCACCCTAGGTTAGGTTTTTTTATGCTGCTTTTATATTTTTTATCTATATTTTATACTTTAATTTTATAAATCTATCGTAAATTAACAAGCGTAAATTAAGATGAAAAATAAATAAAGTGAATAATTATTTATTTCAGGCATCTGAAGCCCATAGAATACATACCTTAAACTATTAACATACATATCATTTTATTTCTTAAAAGTGTTTCGCGCACGAGAAGTCGCGATGCAATACTCTTCGTGAAAGACTAGACTTCGCTTAAAGCTACGTAGTGGTTAAAGTAAGCAACTGACGGTTTGTGGAAATGTTGGAGAGCAGCTTGGAGTATGTGTCAAGCAGGAGGCAATTAGACAAAAGATCCCATTGGGTCATAGTGCATCCACACGGGTCCTTATCTAGATAAAATAAGAAGCAAATGATCGACATTTAAAACCTAAAACTAGTAAATACACAATGTTCATAATGGACAACTTAGAAAAGTTGAAACCCCCAACATTTCCATTTCAAAGTGTAACATCTCAAAAACGACTGAATTGGTAAACATATCTAAGAACCATTGCTGAAAAACTTGCTACCAAATAAAAATACCTATTGAAATAACTCTACTAATAAGACATTTCTATTGCTACAGGTATGGCAGTCCATTATGTACGGTGACGTGGGAACCTGATCAAAAATCATGCTGAATAAACTCGGTGAGGTTAGGAGCACTGCTGGGATCGAGAACCGTGACATGAACTCGTGAATACCTATAAGAGTTAAGAACTACAGTAACACCCCGGTTTACGCGTATAACAGGCTATGTTATTCACAAAGCCAGCCAGAGGTGGGGTGAACGTCCAAGACCGATGATGTCACAGCCCACCCCTAATATATATTGACGCCGGGGCTCATAATAACAACACGTAATCGGGGGTTTAACGCATTGGTCCGCTCGAGTCATCACCAGACGTCCGTCTATTTGACATTGCACCTAATTCACATACGTCTGACATTGACAGTCTGCGACGGGTGAAAGAAGAGACGGTCGACTGAGACATTGCCGAGAGTGTCAAAAAAAAATCATAACTTACTGACGTAAATTAACTAACTTTGACAGAACACGAAATAAATCACAGTGATTTCGCCGCATGCTATTTTTAAATTTGACCAAGCCGGTCGAGCGCGTAAAGCGGGTCAATTTAGCGCGAAAATTTGAAATGCGCGTAGAGCCAATCCGTTTAAAGCGAGGTCGCGTTTTAAACCGGGGTATTACTAAACAACATCGAACATTTAGGGACGATTCACAGTAGACCGTTCCGTGTCCGGGCCGGCCCGTTTTCTATGACAGCAAACGCAATGGCTGGCGTATTTCTCTAGAAAAAAACGGGCGGGCCCGGACACGGAACGACCTACTGTGAAACATCCTTTATTGACCGAGCAAGCGTGCGAAGCGTCTCCCTTTTAGACTGGGCAATAAAAGGAAGATTAGATAGATAATAGAAATATTTTATTCATATATTATCTAATCAATTAAAGTCTGTAACAGAAACGCAGTACAGAAAATGCGCCAAACTGGGGCAACCAGTTTGTTGTCGCGTCGCACTCAAGTTTTTTTACAACATTTGCTTACAAATGTGAGTTAGAGCATGGTTTCGTATGTCCTGTGTGGGCGTCCTGGGGATGTCCTGGTGTTTTCCTCTACAGGTCGCGATTCTCAACCGATTGTCGAGAAATTTTATGAGGAGGTTCGACGATTGTATATAATTTTTTAATAGGGGTTGAAAACGAAATATATTACTCGCGAGATCTAAATATCAAAGACTACTATTCGACCGGGTTGAAAAATCGAATGCCACATGGATGGCAATTACACATTCTGTCTAAAGGAGACTTTCCTTTATTTCCATCCTGTATAAAAGTCTTGGTTTCCACCATCTGGTATCGTACTGTTGTAAATAAAAATTCCGCATATATTATCCTAGAACTTATGGATTTATCTTTCATAAACGCAAATTCGACCTTAATTAGACCTTCGTTCTACCGTTTTCATATGCACATAGTTCCTTGGATGGTATTCACAACGTACCAATAACTCTACTTAGAATGAACCAGTCTAAATCTGCTCTCGGTTACTCCCAGTTTCGCGAATCTTCCCGTCAGGATTCGCTAGAGGTGAGTGATGAGACGAATGGAGATGGGTTGTGAATAGTAGCTTGTTCAGGGGAAATCTCGGCTCGGAACAATATTGCGATATTTATGAAGGCGAGCTATGCACGTTATTTTAATGGGGAAACTTCTTGGATGCCGATAGCGGGCGCAGTTTATATAGCCTGGCAGTAACTCAACCAGGAGCCATTTTGTGACTTTTTTTTTTTTTTTTTTTTTATGACATAAGTGGCAAACGAGCAGACGAATCGCCTGATGGTAAGTGACTTGGCGAAATGCAACCTGTATGCGGTATTTTTTATTTCCCGACAGCATACTGAATTCGCCAAGATTTCTTTACTTATCGGTAAACTGACAGTATTGCACTTGCGTAGTAATATTACATTGAGGAGAAGCCGATGCAGTACTGCATCGGTACCGCCGCGCATCACGTCGAGCTGTAGGTGTGCAGTAAAGAATCTGTACCGAATCGCCTGACAGGTGACATTGACAACTTACTGACATCGCACAGACTCTCGCCAAATGCGAAAGTAGCCAACATAATAACTAGTGGCTTGTGGTGGAGAATAACCGGTAATCCGGATATCTGGACATCTGGAAATCCGGACATACGAAATATTTTTAGACGAAGCTGAAACGGAGACTTTTGTTTCACTCGGTGGATTTATTATTCTTTATTTCGCAATACTATTTTATTTTTTATTTCGCAATACTATATTACTCCACAGTTTCATTAGTAACGGACTTACGGCTGGGTTTGATTTATAAAATGAGCAATAAACGAGGTTACACAGAGTACTGGCAGGGTACACCGGGTAAGGACACTATACAAAAGGTACATCCGCGGCTCACGCACACATACACGCGGCGATGTGTGCGCGGCCGCTTGTGCTACGCGCTAAATGATTGACGTGTCTTGAATAGAATATATGTACTTAGATCATGAATGTTTGAGATGTGGAGTTTTTTTCCGAAGAATTTTTTAACTTCCCATTGAACTATCAACTTGAAATTTAGTGATTATGTTTTTCATTACGTATACTTTACCAGAAAATACTGATACATTGATAAATTTGATTTGTTTTTTAGTTGTACGGAACACTCGGTGCGCGAGTCCGACTCGCACTTGGCCGTGTTTTTTATTAATTTACTTAGACACGCATTTTTATCTAGATAGATATTCAAACGAATAATATAGGAATGATGCTAATAACATGTCAAAACCAAGAAAGACGTTTTGTGCAACCCTGCGTCCGAACAACTACTTATTACCGATGACGTCACAACTGCTTCTAACGGCCGCACTGTCCCTACCCTGTGTACCCTGGTACTGGGTTGTTAGGTGTAATATACCGTACACAAGGATTTTGAAAACTATTGCAATAGGGAGACAGAAAGTTATGTAAATATAATAGATCGTTAGATAACTGTTTTGATGTTTTAACTGTTGTGCGGGGCCGCGCGTGCCGTAAAACTTCCACACCCGATCTCGCCTGCGGTTGTTTTATAATGATATGTTTTGAGTAAAGACATCGATGTAGTAACAGTAGCTATATGTAGATACTAGGAAACAGTCATGATTATAAAGATACATCGACCATTACATTAACGGTCATTACTAGTATTGGATGAGTGACAACCCTAGTGTAACTGTGAATAAAAACCAAATGCGGGTAGTTCGGAAAACCCGTGCGACTAGAAGATGTTGATACCTGCTCAAGCAAGTCAACTCGTGATCACGGATGTTGTGATACATTCGAAACGTCGGGCAAACCTCAAAAAAGGTTAATAAATTTCAGTTGTACTGAATTAAATCCCGTTTACCAATAATCTATATTAATAATTTCGTGCAGGGGTACGGTAGACCCGAACGAGACCTGTCTCAAATTGAAGAACGTATAAAAATAACGATTTTTGAGTTCAACATATGTATCCGCAAAATTCGGATTGTCGCGTATTTTGCATTTAAAAGTGTTAATTTGATGACAAAACGTCGGCCATATTGCCCACAGACTATATTGCTATATTAAATTTGTTGGTTGACAATGTCGGCTACGTTCGAAAATCTTGAACTATTTTTGCGTCCGGTATGTTGGCCAGGTTGCTGGGCTACGTTCTGGGTGATGGGCCATCATCGCCCATTGTGTGGATTCGGCTAGCCGCGTCTGCAGCGTTTTGTTTTTGTAGTTTTCAAGCGTTCTATTGGCTATGTGCACGTCAGAAACGTCAAACGTCAAAGGTCTCGAGACAACGTCAAATTATTATATACTGGTCAAAACTCAGAGATGTCAAATAATGACACATGAATATTATATTTACTTTAGTAAACGAGAAAGACTGGAAATTTTACTGAAATAAATAAGAGAATAAATAAATACATACAAACGAAACGAATCGTAGGAAACCGTTAAGAAACCAATAGAAAACGTGAAAGTAAATTTGACAATGGTCCCCGGTAAGTACACATTTCTGCAATGGTGTGCGCTACGATCGCCTAGCTTACCCCCACCACCTACTTCGCACATAGCCAATACACCTATCAGCCTAGCTAGCACGATAACTTATACCGTCACGTTATATGGGCGAAATGTATTAAAACGTCACATAAAACGTAACGGTATAATCTATCGTGCTAGCTAGACTGATTGTCACAACAACCACCTTCAAAGCGAATGTATGGGGCCTGTTACATGGATTCATATCACGATAAGTATCACGTGAATATTAAAGCAGAATCCATACAAATTTGAAAACTGCGATAATATTGACACCCCAGTATTGTGATAATATTAATCGTGTAAAGGACACCACTTGAATGTTTGCTGAGTCTGTCCGCCATCTTAAAGCTGCGTCTCTATTTTGTTTGTGACAAACTACTAGGTGACTTATGGCTTTTAAACGTCTAGCAAAATTCTATCCCTATCTCGCTCTATCTTATAACTTAGTGGTACTGGGGGACTACTCCGAAATTCGAAATCCGAACTTCGTATGGTGCCGTCCCTTTCACTCATATAGTCTATGACAGGAGAGTGAAAGGGACGGCACCGTACGAAGTTAGGATTTTGAATTTCGGAGTAGACCCTTAGCTCATGCCGTTCGCCGCGCTCGGACGTTAGAGGCGCTACTGCGAACCGAAAACGAAGTATCTGCCTCTCTCGCACATGTATATTCGAACGACAGAGAGGAGGATAGTTCGTTTTTGGTTCGCGGTAGGCCCTCAGGCGTCAACTTTAAAACGAATTGGGTATTTTACTATAAGAGAAATAAAATTCAAAATGTAATAAAAACCAGCCAAGTGCGTCGGAGTCGCACACTGGGGGTTCCGTACAACTAAAAAACAAATGTGATTTATCAATATATTGATATTTTTGATAAAATATACTTCATAATAAACATTATCACTTAATTACAAGTTCATAGGTCGATGGGAAGCTAAAAAATTATATGTGTGACAGACAACACACGGAATGTTCTTTGACTTTCTTCGACCGTCCGCCACGCTCAGACTAAGGTGCTACCAACCGAAAACTAAATATATATGCCTCTCTGTCGCACTTGCATATTCGAGCGCGGAGAGGGAAATACTTCGTTTTCAGATCGTGGTAGGCCCTCTGGTCTGACGGCTCCTATTCCTGGATGGTGCGTGTATCGGAATGTGAAATACCTTTGGCAAAACGGAACAAGTTGTTAAATAGCTTCCATTAATTGGAGAAAATATTACCAACTGTTATTATTATCACGTGAAACACTGAATATTGAAGCAACATCCATAGGGGCCTGTTACATGGTTATTATTATCACGCGATATACTCATATCACGATCCGTATCACGTGCAATGAATATTGAAGAAAAATCCATACGATTTTGAAAACCACGATAATATTGACACACCAGTATTGTGATAGTATTAAGCGTTTAACAGACCCCATACAATTTTTAAAATCGCGATAATATTGAGTGTAAAGGGCCCCACTGAATAGAATTTGGCGGAGAATAGAGAGCTGCTATCGCGAAACGAAAACGAACGAACATCGTGTATTTCCCTCTGTGTCGCTCGAATTTTCAAGTGCGACAGAGAGGGAGATACACGAACTTCATTTGTTTTCGTTCGCGTTAGCAGCTCTGACTTCGCACCAAAAATACTGACTGGCACATCAATATTTAACAATGCACATCTGAATTGAATTTTAATTAATGATTAGTATTTTAGCTATACAAATCAGTACTGATTACGGTGTCAAATTTTTATGTGCCTTTAAATACTACCCTTATAAAAATGCTTAGGATTAACTTGCAAAGATACTAGCCTTTGCCCGTGACGTCGTCAGCGTAATCTTTTACTCCCTATTCCATATGTTAATCCAGACTACAGACTATATTTGTATACGAAGTTTCATCATAATCCGTTGTTGTAATGTTTTTAATTTATACATTTTTGTACACTATTTCTTTCGTCGTTTGTTTAACAGTCACGAATAAATGTTTACTTTATTTATTTCACCCGAGCGAAGCCGGGCTTTCATCTAGTAGTATTATAAAGTGATGACTTGATTCTGTAAGCCACGCCCACCCCTTATGTCTTCCGCGCACGAAATCCGACACTCCTAGGGAACGGTTTTTCAGATAAATTTCGATAAATATTATACTTCTGAAGTTTTGTTCATATTTTCCTCTTGTGAGAGTTTAGATGAGGTAAAATGCCATCATTTTAACTTGTTTGTGTCGTTTAATAATGTATTGTTTTAGTCGGCTGAGTAAAATAATTTTTAAGAAAAAAAACCGACTTCAATGGGGCAGTCCGGTGAAAGATTATTAATCTTAGATGGTGCACTCTTAGATTCCATACAATAAAATATAAAAATGGCTATAAGTATCTCAATTCCTCATGAAATCATGGAAAAACCTTGCTTGCTTGACAAACAAAACGAAGAGAACAAATCACCAAACGTGAACTACGCGTCGTTGAAGAGTTCCGTTCTGATCATCATCAGCAGTTCCACTTCGTCAAATGTCACTTTTATGAATGAAAATGCTTGATTAGTTCATGAAAATACTAAAATCACTATTTGTGTGCCTTTCACATTTGAGGAGTTTCCTCGATTCCTAATGGATCCCATCATCAGAACTCGAGCATGACAAAAATCAATCGTGAAAATAGAACTTGCTTAACAAACACAGCTAGAAGGACAAATCGCCAAACGTGAACTTTTCGTCGTTGAAGAGTTCTGTTCTGATCATCATCAGCAGTTCCACTTCATCAAATGTCACATTATTGTATGATAATGCTCGATTTGTTGATAAAAACACAAAAATCACTATATGTTTGCCTTTAAGATTTGAGGAGTTCCCTCAATTCCTCATGGATACCATGATCAGAACTCGAGCATGACAAAAATTAATCGTGAAAATAGAACTTGCTTAACAAACACAGCTAGGAGGACAAATCGCCAAACGTGAACTTTTCGTCGTTGAAGAGTTCTGTTCTGATCATCATCAGCAGTTCCACTTCATCTAATGTCACATTTTTGGATGCAAATGCTTGACTTGTTGATAAAAACACAAAAATCACTATATGTTTGCCTTAAAGATTTGAGGAGTTCCTTCAATTCCTCATGGATTCCACCATCAGAACTGCCTTTTGACAAAAACGGGACCAACTTGGATATATATACATACAACCAAAAAAAGATTTTTTCAAATCGGTTAAGAAATGACGGCGTTATGGAGTAACAAACATTAAAAAAAAAACAAAAAAAAAACATACAACCGAATTGATAACCTCCTCTTTTGAAATCTTGAAGTCGGTTAAAAAAGGAAAATAAAGAGTCAACATTGGCTTTTTTTGAAATCCTTTACTTCGACCTTATTTTGACTCTTATCACAATAACAATAAGGGGTAAAATGATACGTAAATTAGTTGCATTTACCGTGCATACTAGTAATGTTACGAAATACCCATAGCCCGGTTAACAGCGGGGCATATTCGAGACCGCCAAAGCCGGAACATCTCGGAACTATTTTGTAGTGCCTCGTTATGGTCGCTAATGTCGTTCAATACACAGTAAAACTATGGAGATCAGAATGATGAGTTCTATTTTTAACCGACTTCAAGATTTCAAAAGAGGAGGTTATCAATTCGGTTGTGTTTTTTTTTTAATGTTTGTTAGTCCATAACTCCGTAATTTCTTAACTGATTTGGAAAATTCTTTTTTTGATTGTAAGTATATATATCCAAGTTGGTCCCGTTTTTGTCAAAACGCAGTTCTGATGATGGGATCCATGAGAAATTGAGGAAACTCCTCAAATCTTAAAAGCAAACATATCAAACAGTGTTAAATATTTAGTTTTTTGTCTTTTTAACATTGACGCGGAGTCTTAAAATGTTTAATTCGTTTTATTTTAACTATGCCTAACAATACTTTAAATGATATATAAAGAAAATTACAGTTATCGAATTATGTCCAGGTTTTGCTAATTTTATGCGCCTAATGGGTGGAACATGAAACTAAACAAGGTCCCTACCTCAACTAAAATATCGAAGGTTAAGCTGGAGGAGAGTCCTTAAATGGATAAATAAGTTTTTTTTTTTTTTATTAAAAATGGGATTGCTCTTGGCCAGCATCTAGCCAGGGGGCAAAGATGAGGCCGACGATGAAGCGAGCTCACCCAGAAGATGCCTATTCACTCGTGCCTTAAAAAGGTCCAGGTTATATGAACTCGGAAATACAGACGCCGGCAGAGAATTCCAAACCTTAGAAGTGCGCATTATAAAAGAAGATGCAAAGCGCTTGGTTCGAACTAGAGGAATTTTGAAATGTATCACCCCTCAGATATCGAAGAGTGTCGTAATCGAAGAGAAACATTAACAGACTGAGTATAATGATGATGATGATAATATACTCAGCGGAAAAAAATAACACATAAACAGCAAAATGTATAAAAACCGAACCCAATTTGGGCTATTTTTGCCGCTAATATATCTCTCCAACCCACAGACCCTTCCCATGGAAGGTCTTCGGGGCCCTCCGGCGTCAACTCGTAGTAAACGGAGGAGTCTCTCCAGAACTACTAGAACAATATGTATATACATATCGTCATACATTTAGTGCGGTTCGATTCACATTCGTCTGACTCGCTCTGACGTGACGACCATGTACTTCTAGGTGTCAAATCGCATCAGAATGCATCACGTCAGTATGAATCCGATTTTAAACTACTGGTTTTGATAATTATCTTGTAAGCGGGCAGTGTTCACTAAATTATCAGCTTTGTCGTTGTTCTGGCGGTGGTGTAAAATACAAATTAAATTAAACTGTGTTGCGGTTATAAACTGAACAAGTTTTCATGCGATGGTGTTTTCAGGAAAGTAATTACACTCTGTTATATTTTGTGCAAATAAACTAGCACCCTATTATCCATACTTATACAATCCATACCTACGAGTATATACCTTATAATAAGTATTATATGTAAATGCGTAAGTAACTGTATGTTTGTACCTTATCGCGCTGAAACCGCTGAACGGATTTGAATGAAATTTGACATGTCAAGACTCTATTAAGGCCTCTGAAAGGATATGGAATAGTTTTATCTCAGAAATTATTTTTAAGGGGGTGAAAAGAGAAGTGGAACTGCCATAGGAGAGCGATCATTATTGTCCCAAAAATAATTTAATACCAATTATTTCTGTATGTGATAACGAGTTCCGCGCGAACGAATTCTCGGTCAAAGGCTATGTTAATTAGTGGTCGTTTTCCGCGAATTAGCACTGTCCACGAATGGCATGGATCTGAACTTATACTGAAACCACTTAATCTAGCTTAACCTAAGATTCACTCACGTGTGTGGTGGTTCCTTCTTCGTTCTCCGAAGCAAGCTCGGAGTTCCCCGCAGGGCCCTGGAGATCTCTGAGCCTGGAATAAATATAGGGTTAAACCTACCGCTGCCCCACCAAACATACTTCTCACGTCATACCAATAGCCAATAGTGAGGTGACAGGTAGGTGCGTTTCGATAAAAGTGTTGGGACGCAACAAGCTAACAGAAATAAAGGCAACCTGAGATTAACATAAATTCGCGACAGTAGTCAGAAGGAGATTTATCCTCATTTTCTTGGGAAATGTGAAGAATGACAGATATCAAAATGGAGCTGTGTCTTTCTGTCAAATATAGCGCAAGAAATACCGGGCCTGTTTATAAACATAATAAAAAAACCGGCCAAGAGCGTGTCGGGCCACGCTCAGTGTAGGGTTCCGTAGTTTTTGTATTGTTTTCAAAAACTATTCAACCTATCAAGTTCAAAATAATTTTCCTACAAAGTTTTTATAAAGTTCTACTTTTAAGATTTTTTTCATATTTTTAAAACTTATGGTTCAAAAGTTAGAGGGGGGGGGGACACATTTTTTTTTACTTCTGGAGCGATTATTTCCGAAAATATTAACATTATCAAAAAATGATTTTAGTAAACCCCTATTTATTTTTAAATACCTATCTAACAATATATCACACGTTAGGGTTAAAATGAAAAAAAAATCACTCCCCACTTTACGTATAGGGGAGGTACCCTAATAAAATATTTTTTTCCACTTTTTATTTTACCCCTTTGTCGGCGTAATTGATATACATATTAGTACCAAATTTCAGCTTTCTAGTGCTAACGGTCACTGAGATTATCCGCGGACGGACGGACGGACAGACGGACGGACAGACATGGCGAAACTATAAGGGTTCCTAGTTGACTACGGAACCCTAAAAACAAGTGTTAAATCCAAATACCTACTAGAATATACATATAAGATATTCTTAAATATTCTCACTGAAAAATCCACTTTACGTCACTGAAGGAAACGAACGAAACGACGCACATTTCCGCTTACTTCTCATTGTTAACTCACTCCACGTCTTATCTATCATAAGGCATGGTTGAAATTTGCGTCCTAAACTAACACACATAGGGATTATTTTTCTCCTACATTTCGATTGTAGTTGTAACCTATTTACAAAATCGTGATATGCAGATATGGACTTATATTTCGCTCCGGGGAAACTCGGCACAATACAGAAAAGGCTGACTCGGGGCACATCCTTAAAAGTGCATATTTTCGCACGTCACCGACGTATCGCCACTTTTCATCTGCTAACTATTTTGTTGGTTACATAGCTCTTATTCTAATAACGATGAGGTGAAATTTTGATCGATTAGTTACTGGAAAATCTTGTTAAAATAACTTTTTTTTAAGTAATCTTGAGGCAGACGAAGGTGAATGATAAATATTAAGCTTTTCACCGGAAAATGCTATAATTGTGATAAAGGTATACGAAAAGTGTGAAAGCATAGATATAAGTATGACCGTTTTGGCTTAGTTGGTAGTGACCATGCCTACGAAGCCGGAGGTCTTGAACCCAGACCTCCGGCTTCGTAGGCATCCCAGTCAGGGCATTTATTTGTGTGAAGAGCACGAATATTTGTTCCTGAGTCTTGGATGTTTTTATGTACCAACTTAAGTATATTTATCTATACAAGTTTGTATATCGTCGCCTAGTACCCATAGTACAAGCTTGGCTTAGTTTGGGACTAGGTCAATTTGTCTGTCATCATTCACTTCATTCACGTGCCCTTTTCCGATTGGGGTCGGCGCAGCATATCTTGTCTTCCACACCTTTCTATCGCCCGTCATCTCGTCACTAACATTCTTCCTCTTCATATCATCTCTCACGCAATCCATCCACCTTTTCCTTGGCCTACCCCTCCTCTTCCATCCCAACACATTTCTGCCTAATAACTTTCTTGTCACATTTTCATCCCTCCGCATAACATGCCCATACCGCCGTAGATGAATTTGTGTAAGTATTGAACTTCAATATTTATTGTAACTATTTATATTGATGAATCCGGGCACCCGTATGCAGATGTATTGAATGTTTTCCTATCGGCTAACATTGGGATACGACTATACCTGAAGTGGTTATCAATTATCGTATTAATGATTGTCAAGTTCATGTCTGTGTTGTCGTTATCAGTCAATATCAAATGTCAAAATGAAAACTGGTATCTTGCAATTTGACATGACAGATGTTTTTATACAACGACTGTGGCAAACAAGTTTACGGCCTGCCTGATGGTAAGCAGACACCGTAGCCTATGGATACTTGCGACTCCAAAGGAATCACAAGTGCGTTGCGGACCCTTTATTGACTTGGAGATGTTAAATAATACGGTTATTGTCCACTTCTTCGGTTCTAGTCGTCCTCTCCTTCTCGTCTACTACGAGCTTTTCCGATCGGAAAGCATTATACACTATATCCTTACCTCTATACCTCTGTACTCGTATAACTTGTATTTATAATTAAGTGAAACTAACATTGATGCGAAACTGGGTCCTGTAACACAGGGTTTCCTAGCGCAGGGCTCAGAGTCTTGATATATCTTGTAATTACTTACTTCATGTGAACAATAAACAATTTTCATTTATGTCTTATAGAAAATTGATATACCATCCATATCAGCCGAAGGACGTCCACTGCTGCATATAGCCCTCCTCCAATTTAATGGGGGGTAAATGGGCGTGCGGATTGGCGATCGCAGTATCTCCACCACTCCAGGGATGCTGCTGCCTATCCCCCGGTGGTCTTGGTCGTAGTTTTAGGACATACCCGGGCCAGATTGATATACAGTCAGCGTCAAAAGTAGCTAAGCATTTGTAAAGTTAAAAAGTCTTTAATATAAGGGAATAAGAGCTTTTGACACTTTCATATGCGTAGTTACTTTTGATGCTGACTGTACAAATGTTTAGGACCGAGTGTAATCGAGCCATCATCATTTGTATGCAACGGCGTGTTTTCGCATGCAAATGAGATACATACCGTCTTGTGATTATTGAGGCCTATTCGGGCGATTTGACAACAACTTGAAGACGAATAAGATTTGAGATATCGAAATAATTTTGCTACTGTGTGAGGCACATCAGAATATTTGGAGGAGTTAATCACAGACATGGACAGAGTTATCAATGAATTTGAGTTCAGAATAAAAATAATTAAAACTAAAACACTCATAACTTCAATGAAAGCTGCAATACATAGCTCCATCACGTTAAATAATTGCACAATAGAAAAAGTCTCTAAATTTAAATACCTTGGTAGCATTACTACTAGTGACTCTGGAGTCTCTAGTAATAATGCAATGCTGATTATGTCTTGTGTACACAGCTATGGCTACAAAAGCTTTTAACACTAAAAAATGCTTATAAATTTAAAGCAAGTATATCAAGCCGTCCATCTCAAGAAAAAGCTTATAAAGGTTTACATCTGGAGTATAGCGCTATACGGGTGCGAAACGTGGACTATGACTCAGAAGGACAGGGAACGGCTAGAAGCCTTCGAAATATGGTGCTGGCGGCGGATGGAGAGGATTAGTTGGACCGAGAAAAAATCTAACGAGGGAGTCCTTAACATTGTGGAGGAAAAGAGGTCCATGCTAGAAACTATTGAGAATAGAAGAGGAAAGATGCGTGGACACCTTTTACGACACGATGAATATTTTAAAACTATAGTGGAAGGGAAAGTGGAAGGGAGTGCGGAAGAGAGGGAGACCAAAAAGAACATTTTCTCAAACATGCAATGAAATATTGATGTTATGTTCCTTATAATAGGCTGCGAAGTATGACGTTTCAGGTGCGGCTAGGACAAGAGGTCGTTAATGGAATTTCATACAAATCTTGCAGGCCTAGGCCGGCAAAGTCCTCTTTTTTAATTCCATTCCACATAAATTTGTGGCACAGGCATCATGACATTCTGCCACTATGCATATTAAAAATAAAATTTTGTTTTTTTTTTGTTGTTTATGTCATTGCATGTTTGAGAAAAGCACTATACATACCTCGGCGGGAAATTTGGGGTTGCCCGCCTTAGACCTGTCTATATGTCTTCGGCCGGCAACCCCTTTCGTCCCGGCCTCTGTAGTAATGTACTAATATTGACCAAGTTAAGAAAAAAGTAAACGTCGTGTCGTACCAGGCTGTTAAAAGGAAGGCTGAGGAAAGAAACACATGGTGTATGCTCCACCGACAAGAGCCTAGCTCTTAAATAAATGAGGATGATGTGACACATACAGATTTCACACCGCCTAGAGGCCCGCTGCTAAAAACATGAAATGTCACACATCTCTTTTAGCAGGTGTGAAAAATGATTTTAAATCTATTATATAATAAATCCTCAGGAGGATATACATTGTGTACTACAGATAGAACTTGCAGTTCAAGGCATAAGCATGATTAAAACACATGCATGATAATCCGCCCCTCATCCCCATTGTGTTTATTATTCCGTCTTAACGACATGTGCCTAAGCAGAGTCACATTACAACTTACGGCAGTAGTCCAACTAACGATGGCCGGGTGATGACGAAATGTTTGGCCCATTGTTAAAGCTTTTAATTCGTCTACCATTTAATTGATTCCGTTGTGTCGTGACACTAAAGCTGGTTTTAGTGCCACGCGGACCGTGGGCGCGGAGCGCTCCGCGCCGACGTGATCCGCGCGGGTCGTCCGCGCAAGTCGTTTTAGTATCGCGCTGACCGCTTCGGAGTACAGACGCGAACAATGCATCCAATATGGAGAGTGTTACTAATTATTGCCCTGTATTACAAGAGGAAAAAATGCGTAGAAGGAGACTACATGTTCACCCTTTAATCAAGCAGAGAGCGTCTCTGTTTTTGTACAGGGGGTCAGAGGCATCCCACAAACATTTCCTTAAATGAACTTAATCAATTACTCGCCCCGTGTTCACATCGCGAGTCGCCATAATCATCGTCGTACAATCGTACTATTTTGTACAGCGCGGACGCGTGCGCTCCGCTCGAAACTAAAACGCTCACTGTAGTGCGAGGCGCGCAAGCAGCCATCCGCGCGGAGGGCTCGCGGCGCGGACGGCCGCAGAGGGGGTCGCGCGGATTGCCGTCCGCGCGGATGCCTCCGCGCTATTCTAAAACGCTCCTAAGCTTTAATACATATTGCTCCGCGCGGAGCGATCCGCGCCGACGATCCGCGTGACACTAAAACCAGCCTAAACGGGTCGGTAACGCGCGAGTGACGCCTCTGGTATTGCAAGCTTCCATAGGCGAACGGTGATCACTTAGCATCACGTGGGTTGCCACCGACGTGGTATAGAAAAAACGAAATTCATTTAAAATGATCCAACAATTTGTTATTTACCCAGTTACGTTTTGAGATCTATGTTTTATACTATGGCGGTGGTTAACAAGCATACGGCTTGCCTGATGGTAAACAGACATCGCAGTCTATGGAAGCTTGCGACTCCTAAAGAATCACTAGTGCGTTGCCTACACTATTTAATATACAGTCTACACCAAAGCGCATATATTCGTATGTACAGCTACTAATATTATACTTTAACTATTCAAATAACATGTCAAAAATTAAATTGAAGAAAAAAATCACAATCAATTAATTTTAAATTTATTACAGTATATCATGTAGTTTTTGTATAGGAAAAATTATAAAAAGATCCATTTCGCTTTTTCGTTATTTTTTTACCCAAGTCTGTCCCTTCGAAGGCGCTCGATTAATTATCCAAACACTATCGATTTCACCGCTCATTGCACGTAATTTGGAACATTTGTCTACTGTCGAAACTACATACATGTATATTGTGCCCGAAATAAGCTTCCTTCATTAATTATGGCTGCTTCACTTCGCCACCTGGGCTTTGCGAAGCTTCGCCCGTATTATAATTTATTATAAACCCCGACATGTACTGATTTTCTTGATGAAGATTGCTTGATCCTTGTACGGGATACTGTGCGGAGATAATAAAATAGCTATCGAGCTTAAGTAGGTGTTAATGGATATCTGAGCTAAAATATTTTGTAGCGTTACATAGTATATATAGTTGGACAATATCTGAGCTAAAATATTTTGTAGCATTACATAGTAAATAGTTGGACACGGATATGTCCTTAAACTACGGCAGCAGCATCCCTGGAGTTCTGTGGAGATAGTGCGATCGCCAATCCGCATACCAAGCGTGACGATTATTGGCATTTACCCCCATTAAAATGGGGGAGGCCTATATCCAGCAGTGGACGTCCTTAGGCTGATATGGATTACATCGGTATAAGCGTTTTTGTATTAAGCGCTTTATGAGCCAGAGCCGGTGGGGTCGGGTACTGAACCCCCGGATTGGAGCAATCCAGGGTCAAATATTTCTATCGTATAATATAACGTAAATTTATTTTTATTTATTTAATAAACGATTACATCATGGATGTTTGGCAGTGATAGCGTCCTGCGCGGCTAATCTATCGCGAAAATAGGTTTTCTACTGTAGCATTGTTATTTTGTAGTAGCTGACACTGTAATTTTATATTTAACTATACAATGTATATTGTTTTGAAAAAATAACACCTTGCCAAGTTTCTTACGCCGGTTCTTCTCGTGGCAGTGGTTTATTTTTCCGAACCGGTGGTAGTTTATTGACGTTCATAGGTGCGTGTAATATGCCTAATTTGAAGAATAAACTACTTTTACTTTTTTACTTTACTTTTATTAAAATGTTTCAGTTTTATAATGATGATAGTAATGACTAATGGACTTGTTCTGGAATAAATTTCATTTCATTTCAAATACCTGAAGAGGAGGAATGAAATGAAATTTGTTATTGGAACGCCTGGTACAAATTCAATCATGAAACTAAATACGAGTAATGTTGATCAGGTATGATCAACCTCTTAACGTTTTTTCCGTTGTATCCAAGAGGAGCCCGGGGTCTGCTTTGGCACCTAATCCCAAGATTTGGCGTAGGCACTTATTTTACGAAAGCGACTGCCATCTGAGCTTCTAATCTAGAGGGAAAACTAGTCCTTGTTGGTACCACGATGTTTTCGCCGAAAAGCTACTGTGAAGTAAAATGATGCTTCGTGCATAAGTTTTAAATTCTGTGCTGCGATCCTGGTTTTGACCCCACGACCTCCAGGTTGAAACTCGCGTGTATCACAGCGGCTTCCAGTCGCCTGTTTTTGTACAGTCAACAACAAAAGTAAGTTAACACTTTTTCCCCTCATTACAATGGAGTAAGATGCAAAAGTGTTAACTCACTTTTGATGTTGACTGTACATGGCCTACGGAAGCACATGCTGCGCCTGCGCACGTTATATAACTCTATTCTACGTATGCAGCACATCATGCTACGGCGTAGCAGATAGCGCTACACTTTCGTCTTGAAAACCTCACCAAAGGCCCGGCGCCCACTATCTCCAAGGCATAACACGGCTTTGTATCCTCCTCATGTCTAAAGACGTCTTGGCTCTTCGGGTTGCATCGGCAGCCTTCGGATAGCTTCGGCAGCGTAAGGCGTACCTAAGAACACCGTGGCAGTCTTCGGGAAGCTTCGTAGTCTAAGGACGTTTCGACCATGCCTAAAGAAACACGCCTTGGTAATTGGTATTAATGAGAGCCTCGGCATGTGTACAGATGCCGAGGCATTCCCAAGTACACCTCGGCATGCATGAGGACGCCTCAGAAATAATTTCCGTGCCCTTACCGTGCCTTGCGGATAGTGGGCGCCGGGCCTAAGCTAGCCACCATAGTATCAAACACATGTCACCCATGCCATCATCACGATTCCCAATCAGCCGAAGAGCTTATGACGGATCGGTAATCGCCTAATAGCCGATCGATCATGGATGATTCGCCGTCATTGTCTCCTATCGGCGATGGCTTTGTCGAAACATTCTGGGGTGACAATGGATTTACCCAGTCAGGACATTTTCCTGTAGAATAAATTAAAGGGCATCCTCTGTTGCCTGTAAAAAAAAACCGCCGTGTGTGTGTCTAGTGTTGGTGAACTAATGAAATCTGTCGAGTTATCTGTTTTGTGAAGTGGAAGCATCCGCTACAGAATTTTTAATTTTCAAACAAGATGAAAAAAAAAGCGAGCTATATTCGGACTTAAAGTAGTGACTGATTGGTTTCATTCAATATGTCTGAAACTCGTAGGAAATGTCTATATTACAATATGTACGGGAACGGTTCGATTCGCAGTTTACGTTATTTTTACCAACCCAATATAATATTCTAGGCTGTGTAAGTGTGTGTCCTTGAAATAAGAAAAGTATATTAAACCGCTGAATCTAGAAAAAAAATATTCACTTTAAAAAGTACGCAGCTTATTAAAAAGAAATCAGCTGCAAAGAACAGCAAGTCAAAGTTTAAAGAATTCTCACTGAATTCATTAAAAGCAAGGGAGATGTTAGAATTAAAGAATTGAAAAAGGAAAACTATTGCCGGGTGAGTTGGCGAGGTTCCTGGAGAACTCTTGAATAACGTTGAGTTATTTAATTAAGACGTTTTTATGTTGCTTGTTTGTAGGTTAATAAAACTTGTATAAACTTGGCGAAACTGTTTTGTTTTCCACCGACGTGGTGTAAAAAAGTAGACAGGTACTTCAGATGCCAATTAGGTGAATGATATGAATTGCCACTGAGACGTTAACATGCGGCTGCAATGGTACCTAAACATTGAATTTTTCACATTTTCTACAAAAGTTAAGCCAAGAATAAGACGAGTAAATATCTTATTGTAGACATTATAAAGCAAGTAATAAATGAAAAAGTCAGTTTAAGATTTTAGAAGTACTGCATAGGCAATTTCGGGGCAATTAATTATAAACAAACCGGTCCGTGATATTCTGTTCCAATTCCAATTTTATGGACACATTTCAACGTCAAATAATTTTTCGAAAAATATCTTAACTATATCCTAAAACTGCAGCAACGTTAGCCACTCTACAAAAGGGTGTCCCTAAATTGCAGAAAGATGGACAGGCGACCCACAGGTTAATATCATACCCTATTAGTATTAGTGGTAACCCATCAGCACAGATTCATCGCCTGGGTTAAGGGATAATGGCCTTTTGTGTCCGATGCTTAGTAGATGTCGTAAATTTCAACAAGATAATGAACATTACACGGTACTAGTATCTGGTTTAATACCTGTAGTTGTTTATAAGTTGGCCGTTCAGTTCACCATAATTAAAATGGTTATGATAAATCAGACATACAAATTAATAACTGATCCTTTTAAGGATTCCGTTTTTAATTTTGAGGCACGAAGCAAATAATTGTACAACATCGTGTTTTAAGCCACACACGCGTGGTGGAATACCAGTATGTTAGGATTAATAAAAACAAAATCCAGTCACCCCCGATTACACAATTTTTCATGATAAACTAAAAAGTATATACTAGTCAGTGTCCACTTTTCGTCACCACGTCAAAATCCGCACGTTTTTCAACGCTGTTTAAATAAATAAATCAAAATGGCGACCAAATAATTGAACAACATGGTGTTTTAAGCTGCGACACGCGTACAAATTCGCGCGCTCGGTATGCGACGGCACGTCTCGGCACGCGGGCGCACTCATTTGCGGCGGTTTTCAAAAATGGAACTGTAGTTACATGGCCTGAAACGGTTTTATTTTTGGAATGGCAGGGCTTACAGTCCTGGTACTGTCTTGTACAAAGTCCCGGGAATTCACGGGATTTCGTGGGAAATTACATGCGATATTTTAGAAGTTAAAATTCTACTCTCAAATTGTCAAAAACGGACATCTGTTGTCTTCGACAAAAGTGAAAATTGATTCACTAGCATCTTGAATTATTGATGTCCCAATCACTTTTTGCCCGAGTGAAACGAAGGTCTCCGTTTCAACTTCAGCAAAAATGCTTTCATATGCCCGGCCAGCCGATAGATTTCCGGATTTCCCGCTGTTCTCGTCTACAGGTCACATTAAATTTGTCAACCGATTCTCGTGAAATTCTGTGAGCAGGTTTAATAAGAATAAGAATAAGAAAAAGTTTATTGCATTAACAAAAAAAAAACCATTAACAATTCAGTAAACCAAAACCTACAAGATACATTATGCGGTCTTATTTTAAAACAGTATGCAATTAAATTACTAATGAAACTGAAATAAAAAGCGGCAAAAGGAACACATTCAGCGTATGCTGGCAGCCCATAAATGTACCACCAGCGCTGGTTTTCAATGTGCCCCTAACTCGGTCTATGTTGTTTGCCGAGAAGAAAATGTATTGAAAGTAAATAAATAAATAAATAAATATTGGGGGACAATCTTACACAAATCGACCTAGTCCCAAACTAAGCAAAGCTTGTACTATGGGTACTAGACGACGATATACATACTTATATAGATAAATACATACTTAAATACATAGAAAACAAATATCCGTGAAAAATGCCCAAATAAATGCCCTGGCCGGGATTCGAACCCGGGACCTCTAGCTTCGGAGGCAGAGTCACTACCAACTAGGCTAAACAGGTCGTCCAAGTGGGTATCAATCATACTAAACCGTTGCTAAACTAATATTCAACTACCGAATTAAACTTTAAATAAATACCTACAGTGTGTATGTGTATGTGTATGTGTGTGTGCGTGTGCGTGTGCGTGTGTGTATGTTTAAGTGTGTGAAGTGAATGGCTATGTTGTTGGGTTTTTAATAATTATATAGTTTTCTTTGTTAACTCAGTTTTTGGAGAGAGACTCACAGAGCCACTAGTTGATATGGTTCACGAGCTCGTTTTGAATGCTAGAAAAAGTGTACATTTTTGCATGACTGAATACGTAGGACATGTGTTCAAATGACAAAATAAAGAAATGTTATCCCACAGGGATGCCTCCTTCCGACCTCCGAAATTAAGACGAATAGAATATCGACATGGTATGGCGCATCTTACTATTATTGATTCTCTTAATCAAGATGGATTGTTCAAGTTTGTAACAATAGTTTTCATAAGGATGGATATCATGCATATATCTGCTTACGGGTAAGTATCTCGCCGTGAGGCAAACGTAAGGTAGGTAAGGCGATTTCCTCGCAATATTTGTTTTGAATTATACTGTGTGGAAGCTTTGAGAGAAAAAGAAAGCTGTAACACCGGAAAAAACTACCAAAACATTTTGGGGAATGTAAGTTAATCTCAAGACACATGTCCATTGTAAGATGCAGCGTGGAGAGGCCCCAACAAGGTGGACCGAGGATGTGGTCAGGATCGCGGGATGCCGTTGAATGAGGGCTTCGCGAGACCTGTCATTGCGGAGATCCTTGGGGGGCCTTTGTCCAGCTGTGGACGTATTTCGGCTTATATTTATTTATTTTATTTAATATATCGACACGCGAAAAAATAGTAACATAAACCATACCGTCAAAAACACAATTTCACAAAGACAGAAGCCATGTTTATGCACCAATGACAGGCATGCAACAGCATTCACACGGTTTGAGGCTTTCACACTAAAAACTTAGTTATACAATACAAAAAAGAAAAAAAAAACTATTTATGACATTATATTAAAAGATCGAAACATTACATTATTATTTAGAAGGTATTATCATATTATATGTGAAGGATGCGTATGTTATATTTGAATAAAATTAAATAATTTAATATACAAAACAATAAAAATAAGGATTAAGTTCATTATCCCTTCATCTCCATTTTACCATTTCCCAAGTTACTAGACGTGGACTAGGGTTCTACCCTTATGTTGTTAAAGTAACTCCAACTTGTGCAAAATCCTTACCTATTTTCAGTAATCTATATGCAATTTGAATCGTCACTGATCGTCACAAATATTTGTTATTTGTAAAGATGTCGTCTTAACAATTGTTTTGTCAGCGGCAGCACCAAGATTCACAGGCCACGGTTTTGCGCGAAATAAATAAATACAACCTTATCTGAGAAAGAAATTAAATAAAGAGAATAATAATAATATATAAATAAATATTAGAAGACAATTTTTCACTAATCGAACTAGTCCAACAGTAAGCCCATAAAGGCTTGTGTTATGGGTACTAGGCGACGATATATTCAATAGATATATACTTAAATACATAGAAAACGTCCAAGTCTCATGGAACAAATGTCTCTGCTCACCACAAAAACAAATGCCATTACTGGGATTCGAACCCGGGAGATCTAGCTGACACTACCAACCAGACTAAACAGGCCGACACATATTTATTGCAATTATAACATACACTGTTAAGCACAAGCCCCGGCTCTCAAACTAGGTTTTCCGGTGTCTCAGGAGCCATTGTGTAGAGAGTAATATCATGCGTGGATGCGGGGCAGTATCTATTGCATTCGTAGGTATCGCCCTACTTCTGCCCATCCCGCGCCAACTAGGAAGCTCTCATTTAAATGTAGTCGTACTGACTCGACTGCCAGTTGACACTGACAGCTTTTTACTATCGTACCGCCTCCACATCGACAAGTCAGGAAGTCACCTAAGGTGGAACCGAAGTCTTAAGCAAGATGGACTGGACACTATAAAATAAGATCTAGTCCACAGGATCCAATCATTTCTATGCATTCCCACTAACGTTTGAGCTTACAGTGATCGATTTAACGGTGACAAATAGGCAGTTCCAGTCAGTAAACGGAAAAATTAATCACTGAAAAGATAAACAGATTGATTGATCATTTCCGTTTTTTATTCTAAAGCAATAACCCTAAAATAATAAACCTTTAGGTCTATTGGACTCGACGTATTTATTTGACAATTTGTACCACGTCCATGGTAAATAAGCATTCAGCCTTAAGAGGGCGCAGTACGCTCGGTGTGGCTCGGTTCTTCATACAAACGTATTTACGCTCTCATTTTAAAACGCCATGCTAGAATAACATGAAACTTTGTATACACAATGGGATCCGGCATATCTAGGTCGGAAATTAGTTACTGTTGCTAGAAATTGTAAAAGAAAAAAATTACAGCGGTTTTTTGAGTTTTTTACGGCTTATATGAAAACCTTAATAATCGCTGTATTTTATCTCCATTGTAATGTCAAGCAACAGAAACTAATTTTCGACCTAGATATGCCAGATCCCATTGCGTATACAAAGTTTCATGTTATTCTAGCATGGCGTTTTAAAATGAGAGCGTAAATACGTTTGTATGGATAACCGAACGTACTGCGTACTCTTAATATCTGCCACATGCACCAATCCTAATGTACCTCCAGCCTTAAATGTTGATTGCTTTTGGGACTTAATCGCATTGGAATTGGAATGTTTCGCGTGCTCATTCTGAGGGGATACCGCGAACAGAAAACAAAGTTCTTTCGTGTGTGTTGCGTGTGTCTCTCCGTCGCACTTGCTTATTCGAGCGAGAGAGAGGAAAGTACAGGAACGAATTTCGTTTTCGATTCGCGGAAGGCCCTCCGACGCTTTAGCTGCGTGGAAGCCCAGAAACGACTCACTGCTTTTTCACTTTGGTTGGAAATCATTTCTGTCTTTAAGGTACCACAAGGTACAGTACCCAGCGTCCATATTAAAGGATGATTCACAGTTGGCCGTTCCGTGTCCGGGCCGGCCCGTTCTCTATGATAGCAAGGCGCCAGCAGTTGCGCGGCCGCGTCGCTTCCGGGCCCGGTGACGCTCGGAAGCGTCCCAGCGCGGCCGCTTTTTAGTGAACACAAACGTTTGATGGCCGATCTAGCTACGGCCGAGGCTCGGAAGCAGCCCGCTCTCGGCCCGGCCCGGACACGGAATGGTCTATACCCCGTTTTTTTTAAGATAAGAAAAATCGTGCGTTATCCGTCATGCGATTTCAAAGAAAACGATCTTGAAACGGTAACATATCCGGTGTGTTATCTTTGAAACGTAATAAGTTACTGAAATAAGAGAAATTAGTACAATATTATTCTCTGATATCCTAGGGAAACGAAGAAACGTGGGCAAAATTAGCCGTTAAAATTCTAATCTTAAAAAAATGGGGTATAGTGGGAATCATCCTTTACTTGTAACCCAAGAAACATACGGGAAATGGTTATTGTCAGTTGGAAATTGTCAAATCGCTCCATCGTCGGCCTTATCTTTGCCTCCTGGCTAAACGCTGGCCAAGAGCAATCCCATTTTTAATTTAAAAAAAAACTGGTATGATATCTGAAACGGGGCGATTTAGTAGCTCTTGCGAGCTTGGTTGATCTACGTAAGGTAATGTTTGACTCAGTACACAATCAATTAGCTGATCAAAACGAGTGTGTGTAAATGTCATACCAATACCATGTTGATACGTAAAACCAAATTGACCTCCGTACCTATATAATGTATGTGACATGTTAAAATATTGACTCAGGCCGCCCTAAATACAGGTATTAGTAGATAAGACAAATTGTTCCTTTGATTTATTATTCAAATTGCCTTCGTGAATACAAATGGATGGGAAAATAATTGAATTTACATTAAGTTGTTTTAAAAATAATTGGGTATTGGGAGGGCGTCTGTTTTGTAATTATTTTCCAATATGGATTTGTAATGATATGCTGTTCATGCGAGATGGCTATGAAAGTATGTTGTTATCATCTTTTGAGTAGAGAAAGTTCAAACAATTGGTATTTATAGCTTTGAAATCCGATTGAAAACTGATCTTTCCAGCAGTTCGGAAAGAAGGGGAAAAGGGTTATTGTTACAATGCCAGTCAAAAATTTTTTTTATTAATATTTTACTTTTTTTTCGATTTATCATATAACATGCACTGCTATCCTGAGCGGATTGTGTACTTCATTTATACATCTTTAAATTCTATGTATTTAGATTTTTTGATCTTGTAAGTCTGTTATTGCGGCTTGTATAAGGTGCCCACTTACCACCAAGCGGTGCGTATGCTTTTTTTGCTACAAATGTGGCAATGTGTGGATGATTTTTAAATAATTTGGTATAAAAAAAAGTCGGCGTTCTGCTCAACAGCGTAGCTGTGGTCTTCTTTTTTAGGAACAACAGTAGATTTTTTTGACTTGTACGAGTGCCATTGAGATCAACTTGCAGAGTGAAATTCATTCGTATATTTTGCATATGTCGTATACACATTGCGGAAAACTCATTGGTACGAGCCAAGAATCGATCTCACGGAGCTGTTGAAATCGTGTGAACCCCCACCGAGGATTCGAAATCCTTGCTTTACAAGCCGAATGCACTACAAATGATGAACACTATTATGGCTCCTAAGACGCGAAAATATCAAGATCGCGAGACAGTCTTAATTGAAGAAGTGGATATCCCTAGAATATTGCTTATGTATCATGGCTCTGTCATTTTTCTTTATACACTGTTAAAATACTTCTTTGTTTCACTCCAACTTCTCTTGCATATTGGTTTTGAAAGATATACCTACATGAAAGTACGGATTTTCATACGAAATAAAGAGGACATGAGTATTTTGTAATCTTGCAGCAAGACGCTTTTACTGTTTTAATTAGTGGAATGTATACAAACAACCCTGTAATAACTAGTTTAATAAAACGAATTATTCTGTGATTTGCGGCCCTCCCAACAGTTACGCCACATTATTAATAAAAGAGGATCCGTTGCCAGAAAACTCATTAAACACTTTGATACGCCATTTTACCACGTGAATCGCTTATTGCTCAAATTCGCGGTTCGCAACGAATATGCCAAAGAGCGCTTATTGAAAATGAATGATTCTGTTTTCGTAAGAATATATTAATTTAAGAAGTTTAATTTGGCCGTTTGTGCGAGTATCAAAGACGCCCACGAATATTCTGTAGAAAAATCCTCAAAATAAGGTAGGGGAGTTACATAAATATCTAGGGTCCGAAGTGATTTTTTTAACGTGACGCCACAAAGTAGTGAGTTTTAAGACAAAGTTTTTCAACAGACTGCCGCAGTGCTATTCAGTGGACCTTCGTGATTTTGTCGGTTACTCGATCGAATATTCGTTGCCTCCAGAACCATACAAAATAAAATTTGGGACGTAAAATCAAATTTGGGCTTTCAATTGTTAATTAATCGTTGAACCACTTGAACTCGCTTCGCGTATTATTTCTACCTAATACTGGTACGAATGTTCGCTTGGTCCAAAAACGTAGAAACCAAAGAGTGATCTACCAAATTTGGGTTTCCGATACATTATAATATCTCAAGAGCGCAATTCATCAGTGACTTATCATCAGCGTGATACACAAGACATCATAGTCTGGAACCCAACCAACACAGTCTGGAACCAGACCATCGTGGTCTGTGACCCGACCATCTCTGTCTACACAAGACATCAGATTATAGTCTGGGACCCATCCAACACCGTCTGCAACCAGTCAATCACGGTCTGCTACCCGACCACCGGCACCACTGTCTGTAACCAGACTATCAAGCTCTGGATCGTGACAAATACGATCTCGCACCCGACTATTATAGGTAAGAGATACATGAAACTCAATTTGGTACTGCCGTTGTACTGCAAACCTGCGTACTACAGTATATACTATACGTGTTTTGGCATAACGAAAAATTTTCCTTTATAAGGACTTTGATATAAAGATGCAATTACCGCAATGTGATTCGCAAAACCAGTTCACAAAATCAACTACTTTATTAATGTAGTGAATTCAAATATAAACTAGATCGATTCGATTTGGACACATGACTGTCGGTTTTCCAAGTAACAATTAAAAAAACACTGATCGCGTTAGTTTTCTGAGAACCACGGTTCTGGAACGAATAGTTCCCGTCTTTTTGTTGTGCACTTGATAGAAAGAGATAAGAGTGACAACTACTAGGTGTATGCTAGTATCCAATCGACGTTGGGTTTTTATACCAATGGCGTGACTTGATTTCTTTCTTGTAGTTCTACGATATCTGCGAAATATTGTTTCGTTATACATATCCTGAGCTGTAAAAGATTTATTTCTTTCTGATATTATAGGTAACAATTGACTGATATATTTGCATATAGAAAAATAATTATTTGAAATGTTGAAAATATTTTGTTAACAATACCATAAAGTATGTACAACAAAACGAGTATCAAGTATCTTTGCCGTAGAAAATTGCTCAAATTCCGTTGAGGTAAATATGAGCTGCGTTGGTATTTTTCGTCCACATCTCAACATATTCTACATTCTTACATTTCTCACGAAATTAATTTTTCGATGCGATGCACCCATTGCTTCACAAATGTCCGATAAACTCTTCGTGATTACCTAAACAGACGCAAATCATTTAAAATTGTATTTTTCTTAAAGTTAGAATTTGCGGTATTTTCTACTTTACTGAGATCTTACCGGTGTCATCAAAATTTTCTCCTCCTCTACTTCCCTTGTCACTCTTATCAGTTATACTTACAGTATTACATTCGCGTATAGTAATCTAGGCGGGGCGGTGTACGGATGCAGAACTACATTCGTACCACCCCGGTTCCGCGCATCCCACTCCAACTCGTAAGCAATCATTTAAACCTAGGGACGCAGCAAATAATCTGTACTGGCTCGAGTGACCGTTTACATTACACCTTCAAATGCGCAATTTGCCTTAGTCGGTTTTTTGCACTAAGAAGCGACATTTGTTTAGTAACCATAGCCTTCATTACACTGAACGCTGTGCGGTTTGAAAAGTAATTGTCTACATTAGTTCCTGTAGCTTGACCAGCCACCGCTTACTTAAAACAGTGAGTCCGAAAATACTGTCCACTCCATTTAAGTGTTCAAAGGTAATCCTCTGGGTTTCACCCGGTTAACACACCATTTGTGAATCTTATTACAACGACTTAGGGTCTACCGAGGGGTAAGTCAGCTTGGTGCTTTGTATCTACAAATTGTCGCCCGACCTTATGCATGTACTTGTAAACCATTATCTTGTTCCTATGTCGAGCTTAGCCTTGCTTGTTCACAAACAACTTACCCAGCGTTCTTACAGATGGACCTGTTTGATTCTGACCTCTCACTACTCGTAGCTGTTAGGAATCGCTATTTCAACGTATACGTTGGATGTGCTTATAGAAGATTTTTACTTCGTGAATATATACACTGTAAGCTTCCTTCGGGATTTATCCACTTACCTAGCGGCAGCGTTACTGAATTCTCTGGAAGTATAAACATTAGTTACACCAGATGTTTGCTGACATTTAATATTCTTATTACGTTGGCTTTTGGTTACTCTGTAAGAAAGAAAATTTGCTAGTGTAATGAAATATTATCCATTTAGTATTCTTGGTCTCATAGCTGTTTAGGGGATTATGAAGCCACGAGCAATGTTCTCATACAAATCCGTAATGTTTTATATCGCCAATTGTACTCGAAAATCTTTGTCCATCCGGAATAATCATGCTAAATATTAGTGAAGGGTTATTTTATTCTTTACGAGTTTGGGAGAACTGTAGCTAAACTAAATCAATAATCACAAAGCCTTAGAAACTTTCAGAATCAACATTTTCATTTAACAGGTATCATTGTAATAAGCATATTTTTGGGAAAAATGACAGACTGTCGAGTTTCTTTCGGCGTTTCTTCTCGGCAGTGGTCTCCTTTTGCAGAAACACTAGTAGAATTTGACTTGTAAAAGTGCAATTGCGGCCTACTTGGAGAATAAAGTTCATTTATTTTATTGATTTACTTAACTGAAGGTCTTTCTGAAAAATCTAGCACTGTTGTCTGTTGATACTCGTAAATTAACAGATTTTCGACTAGTATCACAATAGAACAAGAAGAAAATGTGTTAAATTACATTCGCTCTTGACTGTACGAGCCCGGGATCTTCAGATTGCAGTCGCGTGCCTTACCCTTTAAGGAATTATTACGAAAACAATTAGACATCTCCATCGAGTCGCAAAGTAATCCCCAGCCATTACCCGACCCATCAAAACGCAGTCGTGACAATTAATCAAATAAGTTGGGAGATTAATCCCGATGTCCCGGACCAGGTGTCCGCTATAAACAAACGACCAACGGTAATGTTTTGAGGACTGCGTACATACGGGCAGGGAGTTCGGAAGACCCAAAAAACTGCAGACCGAAAATCTTAGTTTTGTACATTAAATTGTAAATGAGTTGAAAAAAAATACGAAAAACCGCTTGCGGTTTATAATGATTACTTTGTTACCCAGGATGTCATATAAGGATTTTAACCTGACCTCACACACATAATGTAATCTAGAAATGGAATAAATAAAACTCATATGAACCCCGCTAACATAATTTACATTAAATACTGGTTTTCAATAAGCTTTCATGATTCATCATCATTCGCGTGCCCTTTTCCCATTAAAGACTGGTTTTCAATAAGCTTTAATGATTAAAATAATAAAATAGGCATGTGAAAATATATCGTACTTTTGTCTATCTTTCGAAGGTTTTTTTGGTGACAGATTAAAAAATAAAGTTAAAATTAATTTGTAATCCTCCTGAGTTCTAATATATTAAAACCAAGGTAAACCGGGATAAGAAAAATACGATATTTACGTCGGTTCAATAGTTGTGCAATTTTCTATGGCAAAGATAGTTGTGCAAGAATTGCATGCAAGCTTTATTACGTATATCGCGGGTTATCTTATCTTATTGCATGAATGTAAATATGGCTATACGTACTTCCTGCTCACTGTGGAAGAAGAAAAAATGGAATTGAAAACTAAACGCAAATGGGAGAAAAATCATGGACCTGGAATGTACCACACGTTTCGTTTTCGGCCTCATCACAATGTTTCTAGTGTATCAAGAAGCAAGAAATGAAATGATTCTAGTTCGTCACAGATAACGTCTAAATTCCGAATCCCTTCTAATGTTTGTCACAACCCGCACCTGTAAAGCCTTCTAAACTCGGCAATAAGTCACAAGCAATCATTCGAGAAGATCTTAAAGATTGCGATTTGTCTCGTCGGGAGGGCGATTTTTCAACCAATAGCCTGGAGCGGTGTCCACCGTCTTTGTTGGTCCTTCGTGCCGGATATTGCAGGCTCACAGGCGATCGAGGCTTCGCAGGTTTAATGGGGGTAAAAGGAAAATGAGTTGTCGTGAACAAAGATATGTCAATCCTCAACTTGAATCGAGGCAGCCTTTGTCATAAACATAAAGTATAAGCAGTGTTTGAAGTGCATTCTTGTGAATGAATCTTAAGTGATATTGCGAGTAGAATCTTAGAGGCACGATTAAAGTGATAAACAAAAGACATCCCTTAGCCTTCAGAAATGGAATACATGCAGCACGTTGGAGACATTTTTTAACTTTGAATTGTCGTAAAAGGAAAACAATGTTAAATTAAATACTGACGTAAGTGGGACTGAAATTCAGGACGATAAAGACTACAGCTCCAACAAAAAATCCAATTTGTTTCTTTCTCTACTGTTTTCACCTCTGAAAAAATAAATTGGCCCATCGACAAAAAAAAACATCCGACTGTTTCGATTCTTAACCGACTTCAAAAAAGTAGGAGGTTCTCAATTTGACTGTATTTTTTTTATGTTTGTTACCTCAAAACTTTCGATTGAGTGAACCGACGTGAAAGATTCCTTTTTTATTTGAAAGCTGGTGCCTCCCGTGTGGTCCCATTTCAATTTGGCCCGGTTCTGACAATGGTATGCATGAGAAAATCATATAAGTCTTAAATTTGCATTAAGTATGTGCACGATAAATGGATGAATAGCTCGGTTGAAGTGTGTTATTTTTATGTTAAAATTATATCACATGTGGATTCTTGATCCATGGTCTGAAATATTTTCTTATTGTATTTATTGTTGATGGATTTGTGTACTAAACGGTTTTTCAACATCAGAGACCGAAACAACAAATTATTAACGATTTTTATTGCGATCCTCTAATTTACCTTTTTTTAATTATTACATCCACCACCACCATATCAGCCCTAGGACGTCCACCACGTTATTACATAATAGATATCAAACAATATGTTATGGTACATGGGAAATTTCAATGGCTCTCCAACAATTTCGTGCTCGTTACACAAATATTTGCCGTTATTAGGATTTTATAAATGGATTACTTTATTTGATTTGCAAATCCGCTGCGTGTGTATTTAGCTACTTGATGAATTAGGTTAGGATTAATGAATTATGCCGTTCAGTCAAGGAATATTGAAAAAATTGTTAACAAAAACAACAATATCTTATTAGTATAGGAATTGGCAAACCTAACGTTAGCGACTTTGGGCATACAATAATTAATGGTACTACTTACAGATACTCTAGTGCGGTGTTTTTCAAACTTTTTGGTGTCACGGCCCTTATAATAATAACCATCAAAATTCCTTTCGTGACCCCACATAACTCCGGTTGTACGATTAAACTTAAAACCCAACTCTTATTTAACAGATTTGGAACGCACCTTGCTATCATAGCATTAGGTTTTAATCCCTTCTTTGCATATCTCAAATAATTCAAGAAATTGCATCGAATAATTCTGTGGCCGTGGAAATTCATAATCCCATACCATATATTTCATATTATGGTGAAGTATTATTTACTAAAATAAAATAAATTGAGCTAAATTTCAAATATAACACTAACGGGTGATGGAAAATGTGGGATATTAATGAAGTCCCTTTGTGAATAGATCCGTGGAACTGGCCGATCTCAATAACACTGAAAGAAACACTTTTGGAACATGCAGCTGACAAGATGCTAAAATTGAAGTTTGTATCCATATCAGTCGCACTGCGTTCAGGGTGAACAGAATGGCTAGCCATATCCCAATCTAACAAAAGAAGTCCGCAAAGAAGTAATAAATAATAAATAAATAATAAATATTGGGGGACAATCTTACACAAATCGACCTAGTCCCAAACTAAGCAAAGCTTGTCCTATGGGTACTAGATGACGATATACATACTTACCTATATATAGATAAATACATACTTAAATACATAGAAAACATCCAAGACCCAAGAACAAATATCCGTGATAAATGCACAATTAAATGCCCTGGCCGGGATTCGAACCCGGGACCTCTAGCTTCGGAGGCAGAGTCACTACCAACTAGGCTAAACAGGTCGTCAAAAAACAAAAGCAAAAAAAGTAAAAAAAGCAAAAGCATATTTTGATATCTTTTGAAACCAAATATAAATTACATTTTATAATTGTAAAATAAATAAAGTGATTGATGAACGATGATGATTTTATTAAAACGTAGTGTCTTGATGAAAAAATATTCTTTCTATGTGTCTTCATTCTATTACTTATTCTGTGATGTAGTAGAGAGACTGACGAGACTTTCTCAAAGCTGATCCTCGCGACCCCCCTTTGACAAGTGCCGCGACCCCCCTGGGGGTCGCGATCCACACTTTGAAAAACACTGCTCTAGTGTTTGCGTTTAGTCTTAATTTGTATGGCAACAAATAGTTACCACCAAAAACCGCCAGTGGCGCTATTCGCGTTACTATACAAATTGAGACTAAACGCAAACGCGTTCGCTTGTGTTTATGTTTCGAAAAAAAACTAGAGGTACAGAACGTTTTGTGTCTTACAAAACCGATGTTTGACGGCTAGAAATGGCATCTCGCTCGCTCGCAGTCGCTGCGTAACATGCGCTGCTTCCTGAGCCGCAATCGTCTATATCGACACCCTGGAGGCATGCAATGTAAATGAAATAAATAAATAAATAAAAGCCGAGTTTAGCCGAAGTAACAAAATGAACATGCCTTCTTTGGAGCAAGATTGATTTGCAAAAACCCACGTAACGCCAGTCAGCGGCGGCACGCGACAGTTATCGTTGACAGTGTCGCTTGTTTCTACTTTAGGACGCGTATGATGGTTGCCATCTAATCGTTGTGGATAAGACGCCCTGTCAGAGCGTGACGAATGTCTTATCCACGACGATAAGTGATAAAATGCGCCATACGCCTACAGTGTAAGGAATGGTGGTCAGAAGTCTTCTGACCTGCCTATCTTTACTTTTAAAATCATTGATTATAAACTGATCAAACATCTAGAGCAGGGGTTCCCAAAGTGGTCCAGGTGGACCCCCAGGGGTCCACAGGAGACTAGACGGGGGTCTACGTTGGCGTGATAAAAAAATGGGGGTTTTGGGAATATGGTAGAAATGTGGTGTTGGGGGGTCTACCAGAACCAGTTAACTTTTGAAAGTGGTCTATGAGAAAAAAAAGTTTGGGAACACCTGATCTAGAGGGAAAGAAATATTAAGGGGATAACTTCGTCTTTATACCTAACCCTTTTCTTTGTAATATATTTTACTGTGTTATTGTGTACAACAGTTTTACTTCTACGAACATCTATATCTATACCTATTATTCTTTTGTCCCATGCATGCTACTTCAAATGAGTCATAAGTTCATAACCACGTTACCGACTCACATTCTCAAACAGCGCATCGACGGGAGCTCTGGCGACCTTACACAACATTATATTCTGACATCTTTATTTTTTCTTCTTTCTAGTTTCTTATTCCTTCAGTATAAGGGAAAATAAAACAAATCTAGTTAATGCACTAAATGTTTTATTATCTCACAATTTGTGCACCCCTCACTGTAATTGGAACAGAGAGATAAAAGTGCTATAAAAGAGCTGGAGGAGATAGTAACGAGACAAATATTGGAGCTGCATTTTAATAATTGTTCAAGAAAACTCTTAGCTTCAGTCGCTTAGCCAATTATTATTTAGTTAAAGATCAATGCAGGGCGGACCTTACATGTAAAGCTAGATCAATAGACTTTGTTTAATTATGTATTTAACTATATTCTACTTCAGTGAATAATTTGCACGCTTGTTTAATACGTTTATGGCTGCTTGTTCTTGGGTCTTAAGCCGTAAAAGTAGCAGTTTATTGTTGATAATTTTCTCTGAATTAGTGCACTTTTGATGTAAACCATAACAACAACAAAAGCTCAAACCTACGTATGCACATACACTTGCCACATCGCAATGCCAAAGCAATTTCGTACTCGGAATACATCTGCATTATATCCGCTAGGACGAAGGTAAAAATGTGAAATGATGCAATTGCAAAGGGGATGGGAATCGTGGAAATGGCCTTTGCCTTTGACTTTCGTATTTGACTCCGCCATTTTCTCGGTAGTTTGAAAGTGTGAACTGTTATCAGTTTTGCAGAGAAATGAAGGCAAATGATTGCTTCTTAGACTAATAAATGACGAAGAAGTAGTGGATGTTAAATCATAAAGTGAAAGATAAGAAAATATAAACTAATCAAGAATGAAGGTAATACTGTTTATTTTTATTTTTTTAATGTATTAATTATGGTTATTTTTCGTCCATATTAGTTTTTTAATGGAGTACCTAAGCCATGCAAGTCTTTTAAGCCTTGTCGGTATTTGAACTTAAAAATTAAAGGCTTTGAAATTAAAGGCTACTGTTGTAATTGTAATAATGATGTGCACGTTTAGTCAAATTTTAGTACGCTGTTTGAGGATCATTTCATTCCAGGAATTCATCCAATTTGCGTGGATTCAAACAAGCTTAATATGCATCGACATGCTGCATCGTGTCAAAGTTGTGGAAATTTTATGCCATGTTACCACCAGTAACATGAAACACAAATTACAAAATATCTCATATTACATCCTGCTACCTAACATGCTATTCGGAGTATTAGAGATCCTATTCGAACGCTGCAACTCTCGATGCCAATGAAATTACTGTGCTTTGTTAGTTGAATCTGCTTTAATAGGATTGCTGATGCTTTTGAAGTACTTACAATCCTATTACAGGGGGTTCGGTCTCTTCTGTTAGATTTTTCGCTGCGGTTTAATTTGAAACTCCAGGTTGCTCTTGTGTAACTTCTTTTATAGTGAAGAATAAGGATGGAGCATTTTGTTTCGAATTTGCTTTCACTACTAAGGTAACTTGAACATAGAATTGTCCTAACAAAGTAATTGCTAATTTAAAAAACAACTATGTGCCAAAAGGTTTTTGCTAATAACAAAGAATCAAATTAATTGTAACTACAATATACTACATTCTTTTTTTTTGATAACCTCTGTCCATTAAGCAGATCTAATTATAAGTGCTTTCGTTTCATCATTGTTGGTAACGTAAAGCCACGTAAAATTTAATTAATTTTCGCATTCAGTATGCAGACGCGTAAAAAGTCTTTGTCTAGACAAAACAAAACTAAAAACGTAAAAAGGCAATATGTTTCTAGCCGTACTCGCTTTACTCCATAAATCATTTAAAAAAAATTAAGTATTGTAGCGGCAGAGATAGGTGAAAGAAGTAAAAATCTTGGGATTTACTCGTAGAACTTTTACAACGCACATTTTTTTTCCCTTTATTTAAGGAGCTTGTCATGTGGTAATCATCGCTCCATTATAACCAACATATATATTTTTAAATCTAACTTATTCTATAAACAATAGCCTTCCAAACTAACCGCAACAGTGCTGCGGCCGCGTCCGATAATGGAGTAGCCAGAGAACAAGCAATTGAGAAGTTTTATTTAGCTTTTTTCTTTTTTTTATTAAAAATGGGATTGCTCTTGGCCAGCATCTAGCCAAGGGGCAAAGATGAGGCCAACGAGCTTCCACTGTATACGCATATGAAGAGGTCAAAAGTTCTATTCACCAGGGAATCCTCTTAATATGCGATTGAATTGACAGAGCCAGACATTATCTTATTCATGTCCTTCCACTGTTCTATCTTCAGTTAAACCCCCAGGCTCATTCCAGAACCTTCATCTGCATTTAAAATCCTCCCAAAACAAACGGATCCTATTTTTAATTCAGCTTAACAATGAAATAAGTTTTTATCACTAGAACCGCCTCATTTGATTGTAAAACGCCAAAACGTTTAAGAGATTGAAGGTTGTTTAGCTCTTTTGTTTCCAAGAGAATCTGTAGAACGAAAAGGGTCTGATTATACTGGCGATGGTAAAATAAAAATATAGCGAAGGCACCTCATTACTAATTCGGTTTGCTTGTATTGTTTCTAGGGATCCTTTGATAATGAAAATTTAATAATTTATTTCTTATGCGGTTCCTTTCAGTGAAGTTTGTGTTGTGGGATTTGGAAGTAATTTTGTTTCTTTAGTTTTGGGAATTGGGGATAAAAGTTAGATGTGTCTTGCATATAAAAGTGACTTTTATCTGATGAGCCATTGTTTTTACAAGCGTTATAATAACATTCGTTATTTAACTTACAGTGTTTTTGTATGTATGTTTGTTCGGGTCAAATCTTGCAACTGAATATGTATCCTCAACCGATTGAGCTGAAATTTTGCTTATGTAAGTCCGTTGACGATGCAATATTATGGCACAACCAAGCTGATCTGTTAATTTGAGATTTAAGTGTCCACTGTCCATATAGCTACTAAACTATACTAGTTAAACCCGTCATGTTTGGGCTCCTTGAAATCCTGTCAGCTAGTAGTTAAGCATAAATAGGATTTATGTATTGGTATTCTATGTTCATAATGAGATCTCCTTAAAATACTTTGATAATTTGCGCAAACAAGCTTACGGCCTGTCTGATGGTAAGCAGACTCCTTAGCCTATTTTATTGGTTTCTGGCTTAAACTGATGATTAATAAATGCACTAAATATCTATAAAGATGACCTTTTCTGATACTAAGTGGATGGCAAACAATCTTATGGTCTTATTCAGCGGGTACCGTAGCCTTTAAGCGCTTGCACGTGCCTGCCCTTTTATAAACCTGAAGAGTCCTTTCTGAAGAATCCCATAGGTACTGTAGTCTTCATACCGTACGATTAGTATGCTGTGTTGATAAACGAAGCGGATTTTTTATTGCATACCTTGACTATTTATAGTCTAAGAGGGCTTAATAGTCCTTAGACTTAACCTAGATCCAGCGAAACCGGATTAATGCCGGATGACCCTTGTAATTCCGTTAACGCAAATGCTCAATGAAAACGAGCTGAATGGCCCTCGGTGCTCTTGACCCTGAGTTAATGCCGCGGCCTTTTCGGGGTGAACTAATTTAGTTAACCTTCTATGACACTTTGATATTTTTTGTCGTGTCATTGCGAGGTCCCGAAAATTACCTACTGGAACAAAAACCGTGACGTATTGGCATATGAAGAGAAGTCTTTTAAAATGTTAAAAATAAAGAGGACTGAGGACTTATGGGGCGTGTCAGTCATGGTACTGGAATCTATTCTCGAGGTCGTTGCACCCACTCTAGCTCTCATTTTTAATAGTTGTGTAGACAATGGCATTTTTCCAGACTTAATGAAGTGTAGTAAAGTAGTTCCTATTTTCAAATCAGGTCATAGAGATAATCCTTCTGATTATCGTCCAGTTTCTATCCTACCTGCGTTTAGCAAAATATTCGAAAAAATAATGCTTACGCAATTGGTTTCTCATTTTAATTCACACAATATTTTGCACGCACAGCAGTTCGGTTTCACGAAAGGTAGATCAACTACTGATGCAGGTGCAAGTTTAATAAAATTTATTTTGCAGTCTTGGGAAGAGTCATATGACGCCATTGGAGTGTTCTGTGACCTTTCCAAGGCTTTTGATTGTGTAGATCATGGAACTTTAATTTGTAAGCTTAATTTCTATGGTATCAGAGGACATGCATTGGATCTTATGAAATCATATTTAACACAGAGAAATCAAAAGGTAGCGATAAATAAAGCCCTTTCGTCAGAGACAGTGGTAGAGATGGGAGTACCTCAGGGGTCTATTCTAGGCCCTTTCCTGTTCCTTGTTTATGTAAATGATCTACCATATATGGTAAGCCGAAGATCAGGCATTGTAATGTTCGCAGACGACACCTCATTACTGTTCAAGGTAAATAGGAAAGATACTGAACTCATTGAACCAAATAATACCCTGTCCATGATATCTGACTGGTTTGCTGCCAATAACTTAGTGTTGAATCCGAAAAAAACTAAATGTATGAAATTCTCTCTAGCGAACTCGTCAAATAGAAACTTAGATACAAATATTAAACTTAATGGCCAAACATTAGAATTTGTTACGTCAACTGTATTCTTAGGTATTACATTGGACTCAAAATTGCAGTGGGGTTCCCATATAACAGCGATAGGAAGTAGGTTGAGCTCTGCTGCATTTGCAGTCAGGAGAATAAGGCAGCTTACCAATGTGGCAACGGCACGGTTAGTTTACTTTGCTTATTTTAATAGTATAATTACTTATGGTCTAATCTTGTGGGGATCAGCTGCAGATATTGAAACTGTTTTTATTTTGCAAAAAAGGGCTATCCGGGCAATTTATAACTTGGGGTCGCGTGACTCATTAAGAGAATTTTTCAAAGAAATAGATATTCTAACCCTGCCGTCCCTATACGTATTTGAAATAATAATGTATGTTAGGAAGAATTTGTGCAATTTCCCAACGAACGCTGATAAACCAATAGCCACCAGAAACACTGGGAAACTGAAAATAACCTTCTATAGACTAGTAAAGGCGAAAAAGTCGTTCTTGGGAAATTGTATTAAATTCTACAATAAAATTCCAAAACACATTACTGAACTTAGCAATTCTAAATTCAAATCTGTAGTAAAACAAACACTTATTTCAAAAGCATATTATAAGGTAAACGATTACATCATGGACAGGGATGTTTGGCAGTGATAGTGTCCTGCACGGCTAATCTATCGCGAAAATAGGTTTTCTACTGTAGCTTGTTATTTTTGTAGTAACTGAGACTGTAATTTTATATTTAACTATACAATGTATATTGTTTTGAAAAAATGACACCTCGCCGAGTTTCTTACGCCGGTTCTTCTCGTGGCAGAGGTTTATTTTTCCGAACCGGTGGTAGTTTATTGACGTTCATAGGTGCATGTAATATGCCTAATTTGAAGAATAAACTACTTTTACTTTTTACTTTTACTTTTTATGTCGCAAATGTCGACAAAACGTCTCGAGGAATCCTGCATTCTGTGAAGAAATTCGAAGGTGTATGTGAAGAGAAGGCGCCAATTATGTCTGCCTGTTTAGCCTAGTTGGTAGTGGCACTGCCATCGAAGCTAGAGGTCCCGGGTTCGAATCCCGGTATAAGGGCATGTGTTTCTGTAGTGAGCAGAAATATTAGTTCCTGGACTTGGATGTTTTCTATGTATTTAAGTTTATATATACATATATCTATCAAATATATTTGGCCTAGTTGGTAGTGACACTGCCTCCGAAGCTAGAGGTCCCGGTTTCGGATCCCGGCCAGGGCATTATTTGTGCATTTACCACGGATATTTGTTCTTGGATCTTGGATGTTTTCTATGTATTTAAGTATAATATTTATCTATATAAGTATGCATATCGTCGTCTAGTACCCATAGTACAAGCTTTGCTTAGTTTGGGACTAGGTCGATTTGTGTAAGATAATAAGATTATCCCCATATATTTAATAATTTAATTTAATATCGTCGTCTAGTACCTACTCATAACACAAAGCCTTATTGAGCTTACTATAGGACTAGTTCGATTTGTGTAAATAAGGTCCCTTAATATTTATTTATGTATTTATTTATTTTTAATCAATTGCCCATTTCATTTTATTCATGTGAGTAGACGTGTACTCCCTTGTTAGACTTAAGTACTCTAGCCCTAAATGCTTCATTTGATCTATTATCCGTTAGACCTTATGTATTTTTTTTCTTAAATAGTGAACTTTATAGGATTATTGCAAAACAAACCTATCCTAATAACTTCTATTTGATGACATTCAAAGGAAACTCGAAAAGTTCACTGTTCTGAAGAAAAATGCATTAGGTCTAATGAAACATTAAGAGGGCGCAGTACGCTCGGTTCTCCATACAAACGTATTTATGCTCTCATTTTAAAACGTCATGCTAGAATAACATGAAATTTTGTATACACAATGGGATCCGGCATATCTAGGTCGGAAATTAGTTTCTGTTGCTAGAAATAGTAAAAGAAAAAAAATACAGCGGTTTTTTGAGGTTTTTACGGCTTGTATGAAAACCTTAATGATCTTTGTATTTTTTCTTCATTATAATTTCAAGCAACAGAAACTAATTTCTGACCTAGATATGCCGGATCCCATTGTGTATACAAAGTTTCATGTTATTCTAGCATGGCGTTTTAAAATGAGAGCGTAAATACGTTTGTATGGAGAACCGAACGTACTGCGCACTCTTAAGTCTAATCCCGAGGAGACCTGCCCAACAAAAGTACGTATAATAGACCGAAGACGATGATTATGATGTGGTCATCTGATACTACATATTCGTGATCACCCAAGTTTCGTATTTTGTTACTTGTCAACCCTATATTTATAATAGAAAGATCAATCCCTACAAAAATCTTCTACCTATTTTTGTAACGTCCTTTATCTGTACTAATAAAAATCTGGTGGATTGAAAAGCTTAGCATATTTCACTGAAACCACGCCATTTATCAGAAAACCACCGGAACATACCACGAACCAATTTAATTCGACGCACCGAGCTCTACAGGAACCCTTTCACTTATCTCCCTTCCGCACTTGACGATATTTCCTTCACACTCCGTCTGTTTCAGAAATATTGAAAATACGGAACCCTTTTTATGTAAAGTTTTGTTTGAGAATCTCCGTTTTTCTTTTTAATTGTGGGCGTATTGTTTGAATAAGTTGTACTTCCTTTACTTCCTTCCGTGGCATCTTAATGGATTTTGATGTTCTTGAATATTTCTCCCGTGCCGTTTTGCTCAGGGTGAAAAGTTGTATATTTTTATATTAAGACCAATTTTAGTTTTGGACGACTATAATGGTGGTTATAATTAAATTCTCCTTCTAGGTTACTACTGTTACCTGGAAGATTCTTTAAAAACATTTTCTTAGTTACTAAACTCTTCAAGGCTTAATTAACTTTTTCATTAATTATGTCGAATAGCTTAAGAATTCTAACTAACAATTATCTTGGACTGATTATAATGTAATAATTTCCTCTTAATAGGTCTTCCTTGTCGTATCGATCTGACGCTTTATTTTCCTTATATTTTGCTGCGTATATTAGAATCCTTAACATCCCACACCCCTGAAAATTTATCAATTACCTCACATTCTAAGAAACTCTTACCGTACGCAAATTGGATCATGAGACGCGAAATTACCTTAACGCAAGCAAAATATATAACAAGGGGTGTAGCAAACCATTCTGTTAGGGGAAAAAGAAATATTCACTGATTACTTCCCATACCTCTCATCACTCTTAAACATGCCACTGTAAAGAAGACTTTAGCATCTTCCAGTAAAAGTTCAATATTCTACAAAAATGCGCATCGTCTTCGACGCTTCCGAAAGTACAGGTCGATATTTGAAATTGGAAAACGAGGGGAGTATTATGAGGTTTACAATTTATGGGTTTCAGTTGACGCACCTGTGTACGTGAGATGCAGATATGGACACGGATGTGTGCGAGAGGGACGGCGGTGTCGGGTGTCGATTTCAATTTAATTTCACAGGTGGCTCTAAAGTTTATAGTTTAGTGGTAGATGTAACTAAATAATAATGGAGAACGAATATTCGTTGATAAAAATCTTTCCGAATACGAGGACCTTCCTCATGATGTTTGTTATGAACGCAAAAGTTTGTAAGAATATTTTTAGGTACTTTTTTAAGCAAAAACTACCCAATATTGATGAATTTCACGTGTAAAAGCATTAGAATTAGATATTTATGAGCGATCGAAGTTGCGGGCAGAAAATAGGCATACATAAAGGTGAATTCTAGTATAAAAGCGATATCATCCGAGTGGTTCAGTTGTCCGACATTGAACCAGGTGGTTACTGGTTCGAATCCTTGCGCAAACTAATGAGTATAATAATAGCTAAAATGAACATCACCTTTTTAAAATTTAGCACATTCATTAAAATTATATCGGCAGCCTTTATGAAACCATTGAGAAATCAATGAAACCTTGTAATAAGCTTAAAAGAGGACGGGATTAGAAGAAAAGACAGTGGCCTTACCGTCCTATAATACCTTGAATTTAAATTTTGACGACGCCTTACGTCTTACGCATTTAGGTGTGAACTATATTTGTGAAGAGGTTTTCAATTAGATTGTTATCTTTAAGCCGAGTTACGTCGAAACGTAACGACTCGTTATCTTAGCTTCTGCTCGTTTATAAGAATATATAGTTAGTTTTGCTTCTTTTTGCCTGCTTTTTAATCCTCTTAGATCGTTAATATCACTAAAATAAATAAAAAACCGGCCAAGTGCGAGTCGTACTCGCGCACGAAGGGTTCCGTACCGCATGATCTATAAAAAGAGTCCGACTCGCACTTGGCAGGTTTGTAATATTTTTTGTTATAGCGGCAACAGAAATACATAATCTGTGCAAATTTCAACTGTCTAGCTATTACGGTTCTTGAGATACTGCCTGGTGACAGACGGAAGGACGGACGGACGTACAGCGAAGTCTTAGTAATAGGGTAATAAAGTAATTTTACCCTTTGGGTACGGAACCCTAAAAACTGTTACTTGCCATATTTTTTTTCATGGGTTTTAAACCCATATAACCCTCCATTATAATTTAAAGACGATGACGATCTTCCTCATTCAGTAGTTACTTTTCAAAGGAGCCCGGTATTTTGACTGAACTCATCACACTGGACTGAATGGTACAACTTCACCGGTGATACTTTCAATTCAGCGTTCATCGTGGTTATTGCTGAAATACGAAAAGACTTGTTTCTTTACTTAAGTTAAGATATTATCATTCGATAACACTTTGATGACGCTCAGCTCATCCCAAGACTTCACCTTATCACATTTTCAGCGCCTCCAATAATTGGGCCCGAGGCGATATTTTAATATTTTCAATTAGAGATAACGTACTATCCGACCTTTGGAATTTATTACTCTCTATTACCTTTTAAAGATTAATTTTCTTTTGTTTTCAGGTAAGGAGCTTAATGAAACTGAGGAAAATGAAGAAAATGTAAGTAATTTAATAAAACAGAAATATTTTCGACACTTTTTAAAAAACCGTGTAGCACTTTGCATCATCTTTTATAATGCGCACTTCTAAGGTTTAGAATTCTCTGCCGGCGTTTGTATTTCCGAGTTCATATAACCTAGACCTTTTTAAGGCACGAGTGTATAGGCATCTTCTGGGTGAGCTCGCTTCATCGTCAGCCTCATCTTTGCCCCCTGGCTAGATGCTGGCCAATAGCAATCCCATTTCTAATATAAAAAAAGTAACTTTACCTGTAGCTTTTATGCTCAATCGCCACCAGATACATTTTTACACTTCAGGGTTTTCATATATATGCACTTCTTTTCGCTGATTTTTTCGTGTGGAACAGGTCTGATTGTTTTTTTTTTCGCGGGTGCCATAAGTGGTGAAATTGGTTAAGAAACATGGATAAAAAACCAGATTTTTTAAATTTAGTATCACTTACACATTGTATTACTATAGATATGAATAGCACCACGGGCAAATACATTTCATTTGACGAGTGCACTCAGACCACGCGCCAAATTGCGTGTCGCGTGGAGAGGCGAGCCGTCGGCGAGGCGTTTTGTCAACTAATGGAGTTCCAGCTGCATTTGCACTCGTGGACAGACTCGGGCCTCCACGCCATTCAATGTGAATACATATTTTATTATTTTCAGCTTATTGACCAGTGCTTTCCTGTAAGAACGTGACGTGCCGTTATAGTTGAACCATTTTTTAAACTGAATCCAATGTGTTTCTTCTAATAATAATAAAAATAGTACGAATAGTAGTATGGCATTTAATTTCGCACCTTGGATCTTCGAGAAGGCATTTACGGTTGCCAGTTTGTTGCACTTTTAGCGACCTGTAGAGGAGAACATCCGGACAGACATACGAAAGATTTTTTGTCGAAAGCTGAAACGGGGACGCTTCGCTCGCTCGGTCAATAATGTACTCGTACACTCAAAAGTAGAGGAAAAGAGAAAAGGTAATTACACTCTGAATTGAAATCCTATATCAATTCTCCCCGTTTTCATTGCTCTTGAACAAACGGATCAACGGATCTAGATCCACTTATTCACCCATGATCTAATTCTCTGATCTTTTACTTTATCAAAACAGAATCGGAATCAAATTCCGCCATCAACATCAAAGACACTCCCGAATATCAAATCCATTAAAAATCCAAGTGTTGTATGAATGAGTCACGCAAATGGACATGTATTCAAAAGGGCGTCACAGTTGAAGTGAGGGGCTTTCATGGGAGTGGCTATCCCTTTGTCAATAAGTCATAAATATCTGCACATAGAACCTTGTCGCTTTTATGCCACTAATGAAGTAGTAGCTTTATGAATGCTTAAAGTTAGTTGAGAAGCCCTAACAGAATTAAACAACATACAGACACATATATACATATACTCAGGCCCGTATCCCATTGGGATAGGCAGAGACCGGAGAATGTCAAAAACTGCGGCCCTTGCATACTTCTTTCGCTTCAAACACATTCATACATCTCCTCATACATGCTCGTCGGTTGCGGGTACTTCTGACTTGGCTTTTTTTTTCAGTATCATAGAAATATGATGAAGATACCCTCGCCTTGGTCGCTCCCCCCCCCAACCCTTCCATCCAGATGGAAGAATGTCAAGTAACATGGTTAACTGAATTAGAAATATTTGTGGTAGAAGATAGAGAAAAAGTATTTTAGAGGTATAAACCATAGCAAAGGCAAAATAACATTTCAATAAGACCTTATATGACTCTGAGTAAAGTGAAGTGCTTGAGTGAAATCCTAATTCGCACCAACGAGTTTTTCGAACTTTTGCTCGGAATGTAATTTGACTAATTTGGTATTTATCGTTAGCTTTTTGTTTTTATTTTATTATTAAAAATGGAATTGCTCTTGGCCAGCAGCTAGCCAGGGTGCAAAGACGAGGCCGGCGATGAAGCGAGCTCACCCAGAAGATGCCTATTCACTCGTGCCTTAAAAAGGTCCAGGTTATATGAACTCGGAAATACAAGGAAAACGTCGTCCTCTGCGAAGAAATTAAACGGTGTTTGTCAAGTTTTCAATCCGAACTGGGCCAGTGTGGGAAGTGTGGGAACCAATGCCCGTTCCCTATCTTCTATGAGAGGGGGCCTGTGCGCTGTGCCCAGCAATGGGGCGTCTAATTGGCTGATGATGATAATGAAGTGCAATGCCACTCGTCACCATTCTCAAAACTATTGTTAAATACGTACATTATGACTATGGCCATGTGGCCACTACCCGCGGTAGCTCAGTTGGAAAGAGTGATGGACGGATTCCAGAGGTCGTGGGTTCAAATCCCGCCCGACGTCATCAATTTTACAAATTTTCACTACACCCTACACTTTATTATGGGAAAAGGAGTTCGAAATACCTAGTACCAAAAATATTTAATAAAATTTGCTTATTAAGACAAAGTCCTAAATTAAGTAAATCTATTATAAAACAAAACTAAAGGAATTTCTTCTAGACTTGTCATGATTGTGTGTGTGTGTTTGTGTGTGTATGTAAATGGTGTATATGCAGGAGTATGTGTGATAAAAAGTCGAGAAGACATTCTCGATTTACCATATATGCGTATGTGTAATATAGATATATGTTTTCTTTTCTCTGATATGGCCCACGGAACTGTTACGTTATTTTATAGGATGAGTTCAATAGGTTAATTGTTTAAAAATATAGCGCGTCTCGCCATCAAACATAACAGTTTGGCGAGAAATCAAATGCATAGTATGTAAGACGTTCATAGGTGCATGTAATATGCCTAATTTGAAGAATAAACTACTTTTACTTTTACTTTACTTTTACTTTTTTAAGTTGTAATTTGATTATACCTATACAGGGTGACATCGGAGACGTGATCAGAAACAATTTGACTCGATGAAGTATTGAAAGACGTACTCAATAAAGATGAAATCACAGTTACTACTTGCAATATTGACTATTATTTCTCAAATTATTAACAGAAAAAATTATGTTTCATACAACTTGGTCACCCTACACCACACGACGTCTTGTCATCCCTCATACAACGTGGGTCAAAAGTGATAGGGTGACCATGATGTAAGTATGGCGTTATTATTTTTCTAGTAAAAGTTTGAAAAATAAACTTGTTTTATTAGATGTAACAACTATTGCATTTAAAACGCGATCATGCGTAGAGTCTGAAAAATTAGCTTCTGATTACGTCTCCGATGTCACCCTGTACATATAAATTAAAAAAAAAAACCATAATGTATACAACCATAATGTACACAATTCTACATATTTTTTATGTGTTATAGCTATAGTTATAATGCGTTCTAGAATTGCTGTCAAACAGCATTCCTAAGGAACCAATTGATTTCCATAGGATTCTTCAGATCTGGACTCGATCGGAGTCACACACCGTGTTATTTTAAAACATAATTGTGAATGTATTTCCGCGTGATTTCCGCACTGTATGAAATACGTGACTTTACATGAGTGTGTGAGCGTGAAGTATTTCCTTTCAGCCACAACCCATAAGATTCTCCTATCAGTATGTGGGTACACTCCTTTGAACGGCGATAAATTAGAGAAAAACAATATTTCACTTAATATATTGAAGATATTTAATAGTATAAAATTCACCACACAATAATAAAAATACAAGAATAACATAATTTTTTTATCTATTTCCTTGTTAAGACTCACTTATCTCCTTTGCATATTGTTTATCCTCCGGAGACTCAACAGTCCTTTCTAGGTATAAGTTATCCTTCTACCAGATCTACGAATCTGTTTATTACGGCTGTCACTCGTTCCCCATAGCCACAGTAGACATATAGCTAAAACAGTAAACCAATTCCGCAAAAAACCACACGACGCATATGACGCACTCACAAAGACGCACTAACGACATCTCGTTACCGAAACTAATACATACTCGTACTCGTACCACAAGCCTTATGAGCTTACTGTGCTAGTTCGATTTGTGTTGTCCCCTAAACTTTATTAATTTTATTTATTCATTTATTCATAGATACGACGCAAGATGCGGCCGTTTAGGTGAAAAATTTATATAAAGTAAGGCTATTTAGAAACTCTATTTAGAAACTGCAAGGACATATTTGTGGAGTGTTCGAATTGTTTCTATTACTATTTTTTATTATTTATTAAATATGTGTTGTTTGTTCGAAGAGGTCACAACTATAGACAGGAGGGGTCTTTATAAGTATTTACCTATACAACAGTCACGTGTGCCACTGGATGTGTGTGTACAGTCAGCATCAAAAGTTGTGAACACCCGGTTTGAAAAAAGGTTTTTAAAGAGTCTACCTGATATACTGATTTAGCTAATAATTATATTTACTGTGCCCTATTAAGCTTCTTGTTTGTGCCGTTATCTGGACCTTTGAACAAAGGGCCAAATTGTTTGTATCTTTGAGGCGCTTTTAACCTTTCCGAGGTTTTCTGCTTTTTGACAGTTGCCAAATTAATCTTATCTTGAACTGTTTTTGAATGAGTTTTCTCTTCTGTTGGTAGACGTTTATTACTGATTGATGTTTGTTAGATATGATATGATTATCTATTCAGAGATGTTCTGAATCGTTCTTTTGACGTATTGATATTGTATTTGAATGTAATGGGCTGTGTATTTCGTTAGTGTATAGCCAAGTGTGTGTAACTGTAATGATAAGTTAGTTATGATTTAATTGAGAGCGAGCTATTGACTTTTTGAGTCTACTGGAAAAAAAGGTATATGAGTGGCAAATTGTATGTTAAGACACCGAATTGGGATTGGAATAGCGCTCATATCATTTACACTTTGAGGTAATTATATGGAAAAAACTATCATCTCTCATCCCTTTCTAATCGTGGCTAGATAATACATATGTATGTTATCACCATCATAATATCAGCCGAAGGACGCCCACTGCTAGACATAGGCATCTCCCAAAGAGTGCAGACTCCCGCGACCTCCTGATGGCCGTTGTGGGCCGGAAAGCTTTTTGAGAGACCACATAATGGGAGGCGCAGCGTGGATGTATGTTTGATATCTCCGATACGTAAGATAGCTCCGATAGCGTTGACCAGAATGTCGTGTACTTTGGTAGGAGAATTAATGAGGCAATTATAAGTTCGTACATGTCACATGAGCCATAATAACACCACTATTTGCCGTTCAAGTATGTGGTGTTGTATTCCTGGTGATGAGTAAGGTCGCCAGAGCTTCTGAGGATGCGATGTGTTGAGAGTCAGGGACGTGCATTTGTCTATAGCTGTCAAGAAAAGGTATCCTTAAGCCTAAAAAATATTCCGACGAATTGAGAACCTCCTCCTCTTGTTGAAGTCAGTTAATAAGTCAGCAACACGCGTGTCTTGCTTATCACCAGGTAGGCCGTTGCCACGGTCGTTGTGATGTGTAAAAAAGTCGGTCCAAATCGGTTAAGAGCATGCCGAGATAAAGGGAGGTGTACATACACATACATACTCACACCCATATTCCTAAAAGGGGTAGGCAGAGCTCACGAAAATTGATTTCAGTGCCACTTAGCAATTGTAGGTTTATAGGTGGAGAAAATGTGATATTGCAGTGACAGTTTACTAGGCCAACGTCCACAATACACTTCTACCTGGTTCCCATAGTCGAATTTTACGACACCGAAGGGAAAAAAGGGGGTGGTTCTATTCTAACCCGGCCCCGCACCACTACCAAATCAGCCGAAGGACGTCCACTGCCCTAATTTTATGGGAGGTAAATGCCATAATCGCTACGCTTGGCATGCGGGTTGGCGATCGCAGTATCTCCACAGCACTCCAGGGATGCTGCTGCCCATCCCCCGGTGGTCTTGGTCGTAGTTTTAGAACATACCCGGGTCCCAACACCACACGGGGGGTTGTAATATGTTGAAAATACTTTTTTTTTTTTATGACATAGGTGGCAAACGAGCAGACGAATCGCCTGATGGTAAGCGATTAGCGCCGCCCATGGACACTCGCAACACCAGAGGGGTTGTAAGTGCGTTGCCGGCCTTTAAGATGGGAGTACGCTCTTTTCTTGACTTATAGTATTTCCAAACACCACTGTAGTGTTATATGGGGGTCTAGATTTAGAGGTAGTTACTTAATTGGTAGTTAATGTATGAAAACACCGAACTATCTGATGCATTCTGAAAAAGCAAAAATGTAAGATTTTTTTTTGCTACGAGAAATGCAAATCTGAGAGATAATATTACGATGTTTCTCTGATAAAGTATCGATACTCAATAAGCCCGTCGGGACCGCAATTGACTTCGTTTGATTAGACTACGTGATGAATCGATAGTTCCATCAATAGAAGCAAAAATCTGAGTGCTCCTCTAAATGCATTGCTACGTGTTCTTATAGTAAATTAGTCTTGGCCGAGAAGCTAATATAAATAAGAATAAAAATTGCGCTCGAAATGTAGAGATTGATCTTTCTTACGTGCCGTAACTTTCAATTTTTGTTGAGAGAATGTATTTGTTTTGGTTTCCTACGAATTCATGAAATAGAACAACATTTATACCGCCAGTTAGGTATATAAATAGTAGAATGTGGTACCTATAGGCGACATAATATTACGGATTTACGGAAGAGCCACTTTTTTTTGTGAATACATTAAATTTCCGAGACTTTTTCTTAAAATGCGCAATTATTACCCCTCATTTCGTATTTCTTTATAGTAATTGAAAAAGAAGCTTATTTAGAGTATCACTTTCGATACTTTTGGTAAATATGTAACTAAAACTACTGTAAATATTCATTAAACGGGTGGTTCTTGATGTCTCCCCAATTTGTATAAAAAATGGTATTCACCACATTGTTACCAAGTTTTTGTGTAAATATCTAAGTATTTTTACCTACAAATCCCTTCTATTAGGTTCAAGTACAATAAAATTCCTAAACACATTACTGAACTTAGCAATTCTAAATTCAAATCTGTAGTAAAACAAACACTTATTTCAAGAGCATATTATAAGATAAACGATTACATCATGGATAGGGATGTTTGGCAGTGATAGCGTCCTGCACGGGTAATGTATCGCGAAAATATATTTTCTACTGTAGCATTGTTATTTAAGTTATTTTGTAGTAGCTGACACTGTAATTTTATATTTAACTATACCTTATAATGTATATTGTTTTGAAAAATCCTCGTGGCAGAGGTATATTTTTCCGAACCGGTGGTAGTTTATTGACGTTCATAGGTGCATGTAATATGCCTAATTTGAAGAATAAACTACTTTTACTTTCTTTTTTTTTAAGTCCTATTTGGAATAATATTTTTAGACACTATAATTCAATACGTATCATGATTTTTTCGCTGAAGAAAAATAGTTACTAAAAATACAACGACACATCTGGATCATATCGTCTATGCTCCATATGCAAAATACAAATGACAATGCTTATTAGATGCAACTTTTGAAGTCTGGCACGTAACAAAACAGGGTAACAAAACACTTATAATATAATAATAATAATAATAATAAATCTTTATTGCCACATCAAAAGGATATAAAAATACTAAAGACTTATATAAAAAAGTGAAAGAAAACATTTCATTTACAATATAAGAAAAAAAAATACAATTTAAAAACTATGTTTGCGGCAATGGGTACCAGGCTCAGCATATGCTGAAGCTTGCAAGCTCAGCGCTGATTTTCAGTCTGGCCCCTAGCCCCTCCCCTAGGTCGTGACCCATTTGTTGTGTTCGTGTTTGTGTATTGGTGGAATTGTTAGGCGCTTATGTTGCCAAAAAAAAAAACATGCAAAATTTAATACAGTATACATTTGATACTTAGGTACGTATGATGATGATGATATATATGATGTAGTGATTTTAAGTGCGTGTAATATGTGTATGTGAATACTTATGTACAGTCGGCAGCAGGAAGTAGCTAAGCAGTATAACACATTCACAATTATCTTCCAGAGCTTTATTCTCTTGTCAATAGAGTCTATGTATAAGCTCATTTTGAACGCTAGGCCCGCGTAGCTATTTCTGCTGCCGACTGTATGTCAAAATGCATATATTATTTGACGAACGGCGATGTTGACCAAAAACCTACCAAATAGGTACTATTAGAAAAAAGTAACACGAGAAGCTTGTTTATAGGAAACGGGAGTAGATAATTATGAAAATCGTGCGCAAGTTCAAACCGATATAAATTAAACTTTTGAGTGAAAAAAACCATATTCAACATTATGTATGTATGTATGTAAATACTTTATTGTACACAAAACACAGGTAAAGATACAGACAAATTAATTATACATGATAAACTTAATAAAAAAACACCGTACATCTTGATGTAAGGTACCAGGAGTTCATAAACTCGCAAGTGGCTGCTAGTTCACCATTTCGATCACGTCCTCCCGCTATTTATTGGCCATCGTCGTAGGAATGTCTATTGGACGTTTTTCACAACATTAACTCAGAGTGGCTGGACTAATGGCATTCCTGCCATAGATGTGGGTCACGGATTGATTCTTTGATATAAAAAATAGTTAATAGTAAAACAAACTTTTTATGAATCCACAAATAATCATATAGAAAAAAAATACAAAAATATGACAAAAATTTTATAACTGAAATAAAACCTAGTAAAAAATAATTAAACTAAATCATAATTAAACTGTACTATCACACAACATTGAAATTTCTGCATAGTAAATCTCATTGAAATTAGAACTGTCATCGATAACTCTCTTTCAACTACTTACTAACTTTCTTTCTTCTTTTATAAATAAACCGATATTGCAATATATATTAATAGCACGGGAATATGATAAAACAGTTTGTACGAGTATCTTTGGCATGTTTTTTTTTATACCACGTCGGTGGCAAACAAGCGTACGGCCCGCCAATAAATTACGTTAACCACTGCTTTTATAGGAGAGTTGGAATCAAATTCGTATGATTACAATAACAATCATATTTTTCAGTTTCAGGGGAATTTCCTCCCTCCGACGCTCCGATTGTGGAATGATCCGAATGGTCCCCTGCCGAGGTTTTCCAGAGGGACTACAATATGCGGTTCTTCAAGAAAGTAGGAGCTGCAGCCGTCCATAGGCTGCGACGACCGCTTACCATCAGGCGGGCTGTATGTTTGGTATAAAAAAACTCTAAGTACAAACAAATATGCAGGGCTCTCATACCAACCACTATCAGAAGCTCTCGACGGAAATAAATTTGCGACGCGACTTGATACAATAACCATTGCAGTGTGCATCGACCTGCGAAAAACTGTTGCCGTTACCGTCGCGCTGTCTGTCGCACTCCATTGCGTTCTGGAGTTCAGTTTTGATCATTTCATACAAGCTTAAGGGCGTGCAATGTAATATGTATACCTATTGTGTTCTTTGAATTTTGCGACTTGCGTTACATTTCTGACCCTAAATCGTTTTAGTCAATAAGTAACAATTGAGGAAAATAAAGACAATTGACATAATGTCATACAAATGTTGTAAACAAGATGTTTACTGTATTGCAGTACGGCTATTATTATTGTGCTGGTATTTCTACAATCAAGGCCAAATTAAATAGGTACACTTTGTATTGAATTTCCATGCAAATATTTCAAGAACTACTTACGATTTGAATTTTGGAATAAATAAACAAAACAAACCCCTCCGCTTCCCCCTGAAAATGGTGTTTTAAATGTATTTTTATTTTGTGTGAAAAGTGACCGATACAAGGGGGGAAGATTTTTAAAGTCTAGTGACTATGTCAAGTGGGGTGTTATATGAATTCAGGCAAATTCGAAAACCATTTTCCATTTTTTGCGGTGAATATATTTCGATCTATGAAAGAAAATGTAACCCCGCTCATCGTAAAGTTTACCAAGAAAATATAATTAACATCAATATATATTTTACAGGAAAAAATATAACTATATCTCTATCTAAGTAGATTATACGTTTTTCATCATCAAAAACATTTCTGAACTAAGTCTTTAATTTAATTTAATACCTTGATAATAAGGTTGTTGTTATAATAATTATATTTGTGTGGACCGTGTTCCGGGTATGTCCTAAAACTACGACCAAGACCACCGGGGGATGGGCAGCAGCATCCCTGGAGTGCGGTGGAGATACTGCGATCGCCATTTTATGGCATTGACCCCGCATGAAAAGGGGGGAGGCCTATGTCCAGTGGTACACGACCTTTGGCTGATGTGGTGGTGATGGTGGGCCTTGTGACATTCCTCTTCATATTTAATACGTTATATATATTACATAACGCTAATATAAAAAATTCAGGCATAGACCATTAAATATCAAATTCAAAGAACAATTTTAATATTAACTAAACCGAACCGATATTGAACCGTTGAGTTTAAGGAGAAACTTTGCCTCCTTGTGCGTGTTCTACATAGACGCTTTCTACCATCGCACCGCTCGCCATCGGCAGGGCATTCATCCTCACACCTTAGAACCTAAATGATCGCGTACGGTACGGTTTCAGAGGAATTTCCTCCATCGGACGCTCCGATTGTGGAATGAGCTCCCTGCTGAAGTAGGGCCAGGGCGCTTACCATCAGGCGGGCCGTATGCTTGTTTGCCACAGACGTAAAAAAAAAAAACATACATAAATACATACAATATAACACTTTCGATGCGTAAGGAGTAGACCTATACTATATCTACTTTACCGTCACAAAATATCCCGCAAAAATCAAGGGTGTTACATAAACTTTGCGCGGCTCCATATGGTAGCATTAGCGCAAATGTCTTGACGGGCGTAAATACAATTTTTACCCGCCCTATCAGCATTCACGGCGTGACTCGCTCATAGCCGGGAGAAAAATACGGGATTATATTACGGGCTGGCACGCTAATGAAATCATTGCCTGTAGCCGAGCGGTAAGGCACGCGGCTTTCAATCCGATGGTCATTGGTTCGAACCTCAACTTGTAACACTGGATTTAAAAAAACATGTACGAAGTATCAGTATGCTGGAATAATCTGCCGCCTGCTACAAGGTCTCAGAAAGTATTATGTACGTTCTAACTCAAATGTTGAACTCACTTTTTAAACACACAAGTTAATGGTTAGGGACTTATTAATTTCTTGTAGTGTTTTTAATAGTTTTTGTAATATGTTTGAAATAAGAATCTTAAACCTGGTTTCCAACTGCTTACTTTACCTACTTTTATTATTATGTTCTGTATATTATTATTTTTTGTTTTCTGTATGCGTTTGTGACACCACTCGTTAGTTTTATAAGTCAGGCCCCCACTGAAAGTCAGCGCCGCGGCTTGCCGTGGCATTACGCTGAGTAAAGTCCTTTTTAGCGTTACTTCTTCATGTTATCTGTTGCGATGTACTTATGTGCTAAATAAATGTATTTTCTATCTTTCGTTCTTCTTTCGTTCAGTTCATATTGAACTGTCGCTTTTCGGTGAGAGGAAATATGATGGGGGAAACCTGTCCAATCACAATAACATCTAGTTTTCCCTTTGGGTTGGAAGGGCAAATGGCAGTCATTTTCTAAAACTCTTCCTACGCCTATTTAGGATATAAGCAGAAAAACTAAGAGGATGATGATGCCAAAATAATTCCCTGGTGGTATAAAAATCGCCTTCCCTACTTTAACACAAAAAATAATCGTATGGCATTTATTTTCGAACCGTGAGATCTTCGAGAAGACAAGTACCGTACGGTTGCCCGTTTGTTGCACTTTTAGTACCACCCAGGGGTCACGTGTAGATAACGGTGGGTACTCTCTACGGACGCGGTGCTGGATCAACGTCTTATCGTGCCTTTTAAAGCACGGGAGCGCTGTCTCATGTACGGTACGTAGTATGGGAAGCGTAAGCGGATTAGTATGGAAACATATTTAGCTTAACTCAAATGGAAATAATATTGGGTATTTAGATACAACTACATAGATACTAGGCGTCTCGATCAAAGGACTTATCTGTCCCGCCCTCCCGTGTATCCTCAAAACTCCGTGACAATAGGCGTCGCCGTCCCTATTCTCTCCTATTGTCCGTCAGAATCTGGCCAAGACGTCTTGTCTGTAAGTCGCAAACGACCAAGTTATAAGCGAACGAAAGCCAGCCGAGTAAACTGATAAGATAAGAGCATTGCCAAATTAATTCTTTAGACTGGCGGATCCTTTACCTAGAAGTATTATTTATATATAATACCTAGAAGTAGCGGTTCATTAACTTTTTTACTCGGAGAAAACCTGCGAACCTTGGAGAGAACCTTGGAATCCAGCCATTGGGGGATTACTGGGTTATATGGTATTTCTATCCATTAAGAACTGATGCTGTAGCCGCACATAAATATGCCAAGAAGTGAAGACGAAGGCACAAGATAGATAGACAGACAGACACAGGACCAGACCCTCTTAATATTGATGATGATGATGAAGAACTCCACTTTGACTCTGCGCTCTCATGCGGAGGACTCCGAGATCTCGCACTGGAGCGCCCTCGCGCTTTGCTTCTTCACCAGTCAGTCACCTTCCCTGGTGTTGATAGGCAAGTGCCGTAGATAGAAGTTTTAGTGTGGGTTGCACTAACTTACGATTACAAACCGATTCAACGTCAAATATGGCGCCGGCAGCTGTCAAACTTGCCAAACTTTCCGGCAGCGGGCTTGATGCAATCCAGTCTTAGAATGGCTATTAATTAGCAGTTTTTACGAAAAGCGCATTGATATGTTTGTTTGCCGTGAGAAATAACTCAGTACACGATATTTTTTCTGAACAACTTTTGGACGGTACTAAACCAAAAGTATTTTGCGGTGCAAAAACAGACATAATGTTGGAAATACATAGGAGTTTTGATATACAAGCGAATTTGCTATCATACATTCTCGACATTCGTTAAATTAAGTTGTTTATTTATCAAATACTCACACCAAAATCAATGCACTAAGTTACTTATTTGTCAAATACTCACACAAAGCGCTAAAATAAATATTATGATTTTAAAAATCAAACAGCCTTTCTTTCATAACTTGCGCCCTACACTCTCCTATTCACGGATTCCGTGGGATCTGTTTTCGGCGACGGATACAAGATAAGATAAGATAGGCTAGTGCCGTTATACCTCTGATACGGACGAGACATTAAGCCTCAACGGATTTTTCACAGATAAATGCATTGTTCGAAGTCGAGATAATTAAGAATGAACTCTGTCACTGAGGGACAAAAGGTAATGATTAAATTTCATTATAAAACTACGAGTTTTACGACCCCTTTTGCCTAGTCTAGTTAGTAGTGACCCTTCCCACGATACCAGTCCCGGGTTCGATTCCCGGTAAAGGTTTTCATTTTATCGGATTGTACTGAATAAAGCGTAAATTCCTATTTACTATTAATGTCTCTATAACTTGAAGGTGTTTAGCCTATCTACTTCTGTTCTGTACAAATTGACCGACACTTATGTGATCACTCCGTCTGTTCGCCTGTCACAGTTTTCTTAAAGACCACTTGACATAGAATTTTTTATGCTATGGTGAAATTTCGTTTATGGGGTTTAACTCTACTAAACAAACTTTTTTGCCAATTGTATACCTGTGTTTTCGTGGAGCTTCTTCTAAGTATCTTATACCTCCATGTTACCAATTTTCTAACAAACTCTGTCTTTATTATCTCCTCGCTCACCGGCACGGAGTTATTCATTTAAATCATCACCATCAACCTATGTACGTCTCGGTATTGGGCACAGGCTTATCAGACTAGCTGTTGCCTGCGACTTCGTCCGCGTCTTTCTCCTATTGATCTCAGCATGATGTTCTATAGCCTAAAGCCTTTCTCGATAAATGGACTATCCAACACAAAAAGAATTTTTCAATTCGAACCAGTAGTTCCTGAGATTAGCGCGTTCAAACAAACAAACTCTTAAGCTTTATAATATTAAGTATAGATGAGAGGGAGTGGGTTCCCATGCTGACCCAGTGCGGGCTGGGGACTTCACACACACCTTTGAGAGTAATTATTAAAGTCCAATTACAGTTAGACGCCGCAGTTAGTTAGCTCGGAAGTGACGGGTAGACGCGACGCTCATTACATATTGATGCTGCCAATCCGCCTCACGTGTCAGTGTACGCGATATTGTCAGTGAGTGTACTATCGAATTGTGACACTACACATCGGGTATTTGTGCAAATATTCGTGTTGCATCTCTTTCTTAAATATCGCAAACGAAAGGGAGGCGAACACGCAACTCGAAGTGTACTTCCACCATAAGAGGCCTCTTAAGGCCATTTGAACGTACTTTATAACGTATAAAAATTTTTTTTAACTCAAATTATGACTAAAGTATTCGTATTTTGTAATTTTCTCTTTGACAGTTACTACTTGTTAATTCAGAAGCTTTGACTGATAAGATACTCCTATTTTTTTATGACATAGGAGGCAAACGAGCAGACGAATCGCCTGATGGTAGCGCCGCCCATAGACACTCGCAGCGCCACAGGGGTTGTAAGTGCGTTGCCGGCCTATAAGATGGGAGTACGCTCTTTGTTTTGAAGGATTGAAGGTCATTATCGGTCCGGAAGTACCGCATGCGACATCGACAGTTCAGCTGTGCGAGGCAGGAGATTTCTGGATAGACGCACAGTTGAGGACTGCCAACCATCCAAGTGGTGAGGATGTAAATATTGTCGTGTTAGGCGATGGCGAAAAGAAGCGGCAGGGATTAATCCGAACAATTCCTCGGAGCACTTCCCGTAATACATGCGATAGAAAATGCAGAGAGAGGCGAGGTTACATTTCAACGCAGCGCCAAGGAGTCAAACAACAGAGGAGTCAGTCAACAAACAGAGAGTAGTATTGGAGAAGTGAAGTTATTCATGCGTTTTTAGAAAGTCCCCGAGAATTTAAAAAATGGAAATTAATGCAAATGATTAATTTTGATATAAATATTACTGGAAAAAATAACCATAATTATCTCTATCTACTTTATGTAAGTCCTTTATACGAGTAAACTAAGTTTCTACGGAACCAGCAAGTCAGACTCGCATTTGGCCGGGGTTTTTATATGTGCTTGGTTCCAAAATGCGACACCGCCATGCATCATTATTTATTAACGTCCGTCTGTCAGTCAAGTCAGTGCACGTAACGTAAAGTGCTTGTCCAGATCAAATTTCCCCAGAGCACTAGTTTTTCTAGACTTTGATAGATGTGCTGTGTTTTTCACGTGACAGAGCACTTTGTTTTATGTAACTTGATTGCCAGATCTATTCTTGTATTGATTAAAGTGAATTGAAATTGAAGGAAAACTTAATGGGTACAATGTTTTGGCTCACGCATAACCATATGTGTAAGAGCGGGACGGACTGCTAAACCGATTGAGTATGTTTTTTTTTGTATTTTGGCGTCCAGATTTCCTCATTTGTCATTTTACTGACAGTATTACCCGGATGTCCTAAAACTACTGCCAAGACCACCGTGAGATGGACAGCAGCATCCCTGGAATGCGGTGAAGATACTGCGATCGCCAACCCGCATGCCAAGCGTGGCGATTATGGCATTTATCGCCACAAAAACTGGCAACCGTACTTGTCTTCTCGAAGATCTCACGGTTCGTAAATAAATGCCATACGATTAAATAAATAAACCGCCATAAAATTGGGGGAGGCCTATGTCCAGTAGTGGACGTCCTTGGGCTGATATGGTGGTGGTGGATATTCGTATCTATGCAGCTACACGTTAACTTAGCTCGACGGCACACCACCACTCTGGGCAACGGTCGGACCACAACTGATCCCCACTCCAGTAATAATAGGTAATAATATTTACGGTGATGGTGACGTATGCGCACGAGATAAGGGGACTACACTATATTACTCGCTAAAAGGCTAACGAAAACTAAGTTCAACAAAAATATCAAATCAATAATAGTAAATTATTTACTAAAAATGTATGCGCCTATAGGTAACATCAAAGTTTTGCCCATTTTAACTTTTTTCTAATTTTAACTTATCTGATGCCAAATTGAATATACAAACTTGCTCGCTGCAATATACACAAGAAAATTCAACATAAATTATTGCCAATCCATGTTCTTATCGATACTTTTCTAAATTCATAAATTGACTCGGAAATGAACGCTTTTTCCCGCTGATAAGGAATACGGCAAAAAGAATTTTCCATTATCTTTTACTCTCTTAGTAACTGGATTTTTTTGAAAATATGTTTTCTTTTAATTTGGCCGCTCCAGGAAAATGGCCAGTTCCAAGATTGCTTTACGTTGTATGTAATCTCAATTTAAAATGCGAGGATAATAAGTTCCGGGAATTAAGGTTTTTCCTGTGTCCTCAGTTTTTGCCTGGAGGCATTCATATTCGTAAGAAAGAAAATAAATTCACTTGAGAAAAAAGTGGACATTTTCTTTTGTACGTTCATTTCGATGCGTATCGATACCTACACTGTAACATTTGAGAACCTCTAGGATATCGATCGTAGAGGTTCTAATGGGTAGAACACATGTACAGTCAAGAGTAAAAGTAAGTTAACACTTTCAGTCTTTCACCTTTATTTTATTTAAAATGGGATTGCTCTTGGCCATCATCTAGCGAGGGGGCAGATATGAGGCCGACGATGAAGCGAGCTCACCCAGAAGATGCCTAAGAACTCGTGCCTTCACCTTATCAAAATGGAATAAGATGCAGAAGTGTTAACTTACTTTTTCTCTTGACTGTACCTAAGTTAAGCATTTTAATTTCATATTGATGTGTTTTGTGGTCTATTACAGACTACGCGAACGGAGTACAGGATTTATTTGTAATAGTGCTCCCACACTATCTCTGTTCAACATCATAGTGTTACATAGCCTTACTACTATGTTATTTAACATTTAAGGCGAAGGGTAGGGCAAGGCATTCTCCATACAAAAGTTTTGCACGTTTTATTCGTTAGTTTAGGCACTACAGCATTTAATTCTTGTTTTTGCTTGTACGCAGAACTTGATGTTGAAGTTTTACTTTATATAAAAAAAATATAAAAAAACATTATTATTATTTAAAACAAAAAACATCAAGTCATAGCTAATAGAAACATAAGCATATTGACCAAAAATAATAACTGTAGCGCAAACACAAACGAAGAAAAACTTGCACAAACTTTGTATGGAAAGAGCCGCCATACTCTTCGCCTTAATAACAGTCAGTGTAGGAGCACCATAAAGTAAATATTTTACAAGTCTGGTTAAAAGCATTCCAAATGTGATGTTCCCAAACATGCAACACATTACAAATAAGTATAGCATAAATATATTATTTGATTCCTTCCCTCGGCATGCCAGCATCAACGACGTCATTCGTAGGGCCCTGGTCAGTGCCAAGGTGCCAGCAGTCCTCGAGCCCAACGGTCTGACTAGGGATGACGGCAAGAGGCCCGTCGGAATGACGTTGGTGCCTTGGAGTATGGGCCGGCCCCTCGTTTGGGACGCTACTTGTGTAGATACCCTAGCGCCGTCCCATCACCGGATGGTGACGGCGGGATCGCCGTCCCATCTCATCCCGCACCAAAGTTGATGCTGGTGCAGCTGCTTCCTCAGCCGAAAACCTCAAACGTCGCAAATATGCCGCTCTCGGCAATAGCTACGTATTTGCGGCGTTTGGGGTTGAAACTGGGGTCATGGGGTCCAAGTGCTCGTCGCCTCTATAAGGTGATTTCAAAGCGCCTTATAGAGGCTTCTGGTGACCAGAGGGCTGGCCAGTATTTCGCCCAGCGGATCAGCATTTCTATCCAACGGGGTAATGCGGACAGCCTTCTGGGTACACTACCTAGTAATATAGACCTAGGGCAATTTTTTTATCTATAAGTTTTTTTTTATTATTTGTTTTATGATTCCTGTTGATTACTATACTGCATAGGTCAATGATCCTTCCGTATCTAAACACATAACCCTCATTTTGGGCTTCGTGGCAAGCGGATAACAAACCAAAATACCCTCATACGCAATTTAAACTCCGCAAACAGTCAACAAACAGTACCCATAAAAGAAAAACCGATTGAAAAAATAAATCAATATGATCCATTATTATTTGAAAGAGACTGCGATATCGGAGGATACAAAAACAGAATGTCAATGCAAATGTTAACATAATTTTCCGGCTGGTCGTGCGAGGTGAACAAAACAAAGGGTTCCATCGCTTGGAACGGAACTCTCCTTGAGGGTTCCGTATGTATAGAGAGTGGATGATACCACTGCTATAAAACACAAAGTTTTTTTAAATTATTCACTACTTATTTATTTATTTCAACTTTATTGCACAAATCACATGAGTACAAAGGGCGGACTCAATGCCATGAGACATTCACTACCAGTAAACCATAGGGCCAAACAGAAACTTGTAAAAGTGGGTGCAGTGAGTGAGATAAAAAGAAAACATGAAAATGCCACAATAAGTACTAATTTAGAACTATAATATGATCGAATACGAAGTGCGATGTTTCGTTTTATTGGTCCCCCTTGTGCCCGCGACTTCATCTGCTTGGAACTCATTTATAACGTGTCTCTATACAAACTTTCACTACATCCCCATTTTGCCCCCTTAAGGGATGATTTCCGGGTTAATAACTATTGTTTATCCTTTCCCGGGACTCAAACTATCACTTTACCAAATCTTGTCTAAATCGGTTTAGCGGTTTAAGCGTGAAGAGGTAATAGACAGACAGAAGACACTTTCGCATTTATTATAATTAAATTATTATGGATGGAATTAGTATAGTATGGATGACTAAGTATTTCACTAAATAAAACTGAAGGCTTGTTGTTGTCTCCGCTTTAGCTTGGACAAAAGGATGTCGTATGTCCATCCATATGTCCGGATTTCCGGTTGTTATCCTCTACAGGTCGTATTTCTGAACCGATTCTCGTGAAATTTTGTTAGCAGGTTCGATAATTATATAGTTTTTTTTATCGAGTCAGTATAGGAAATTTTGAAATGAATCTCTCACATTAAGGCCACTAGTTTAAACTTTAGTGCGACTAGATAATCCCGCCTGGCATCAACTCCACATTTGAAACGATAGATTCAATAGTAATGAAAAAAAAACACAAATAAATATTACCTCAATAAAAATAACTTAACCCGTATCACAGCTCTATACAAATACCCATCAAAAGTGAATTGTAAGGCAAATCGCGTAATGTAGACAAGCCTGCTCAATGCCATCTATCATGGAAAGGGTTCGTCTATTTACCCCTTTAAGTAAATAAGGTGCCCTTTCATACGAAGGATTTATTCTGTGACACCTTTCTTGGGAAAAGTTCTCTCTCATTACCCCACTTACGGAACGGATGCATATGTGATTCGGCCTTGAGTATGATAAGATGAATGTAGCCGGGACCCGGGTATGGCCTAAAACTACGGCCAAGACCAGCGGGGGATGGGCAGCAGCATCCCTGGAGTGCGGTGGAGATACTGCGATCGCCAACCCGCATGATATTGGGGGAGGCCTATGTCCAGCAGTGGACGTCCTTCGGCTGATATGGTGGTGGTGGGAATGTAGCCGTCGATTTATCTCGCTCGCTCGCTCGCTAGTGTTAGCTCGATATGTTGTACTCGACGCGGGATCATGCGAAAAAAAAATATTTACTAGCTTTTGCCCGCGATTTCTTCCGCGAGTGACTTTTTATATCGTACCTCCATTTCCTCCCCCCTATTTCATCCCCTTCGGGGATGATTCCCGGGATAAAAACTATCCTATGTTCTTCCCACCACCACCACCATCCATCATGTTATATGTTTTTCCTCGAAAATAATGAATAAATAACTTCTTAAGGGGTGCTTTCGCTTTAGCTATTAAGGGCAGCGGCCCCTGGGAGAAGTATTAGTTGAGTTGTAATTAGCTTTCAAAAGCCAAAGTCTGCAAAAAGGTTGCACAAACAACAAATCAAAACTAGAGCTTCTGACGTTAACTTTTATTCTAATAAATGTGGAAGATCTTACTGTTCCCGCATTGGGTTTCATCGGTCACCAAAAAGGTGTGAACACAGCAATTCTTTAATTGTCTGCAATAAACGTAAAGGCCTATAATGAGTTAGATTTATCTTTGGAGAATTTGACTCCTAGTTTTTTTAATTGTGTTTTTTGACTTTTGAATAAAAGAGAAATTAGAAGCCGTATCGTATAAGGAAACCAAGGAATTGGCTCTGGATAGGATAAGGTGGAGAGAACTGCATACTTAAAAAATCTGATTCTGAATCTGAATTTGTCCCCACTGAGGACTGATGGATTATCCATCATGGATAGGACAAATGGGCCCTAAAATCAGAGTGACCCAATTTCCCTTAAGTTCAGTTTATGTTTATTAACTCGATATGAGTTAGTTTAAAAAATTCTTTTGAAAACATAAGCACAACTGTATACGGAATTAGAAGCACGGCCAAAAAACATAGTAGGGGATTGTGGAAGTCAGAAAAACAGCTGTTTTTAAGGAGTAAGTCTTTTCCACATCCTAAAATTACCTAAACTCTATAGTAAAGTGTTCAGATTAGTAGATTTACCATGAATTATATTATAACATTCGACTGAAGCAATATAATTTAACTATTCAGCATGTGGAATTTTTACGAGATTGTAAATTGATTACATTCGACGCCTATTTTCATAAAAATGGTCCACTAAATCATAATACGTAATTTGATCATATGAAACTATGGCAAAAATGACGCTTATAACAGCAAAATTTATTTGATTCTCTTATTTGAATTCCCGGCAAAACACAGAATGAAAATTCTTTTATTTTCTTCAATTGCGTAATTTTGACGCTTTTTGGGACATGCCCTGTTTTTGATGTATGTAATTGCGGCAATCAGTAAATCGACCGTAACTTACTGAATATCCATGAAATTTTATTTAATCAGTTCGTTATGAAATCCTACACAATGATTGAAATAATTTATAATGAAAATACTGTCTCATTACTTGCAAAATCTTTAAGAAAATGCGTTTAAGCTCTCACGCCCACGCGAAGCACTTCCTACAGTTTCGGTGGTTTGACGTAGACTGACTAAAACAAATTACGTAAAAATATACCATAGGTATGTCCAGAGTTTGTTGACTCCTTGTCCATTCGACGCAATATTGTCTACAGTTTATATGAATATTTATATATTTTGAAAATAGTTAATAGTTTTCTTGTTTTTGGACATTGACCGATAATTTCCGGAATTCCGTACGTTTACGGAATTCCGTATATTTACCTTAAGTCGTTAAACATGCAACAAAAACATAACAATTAACTTTATTCAACTGTTATTTATACAAGCTGCTTGAACAATATTTCTTTGCTATTCCGCTAAAAAACGTGTAGGTCTATTAGTGTTAATGTATCCACTTGCGTATTTTTGCACGTGGTTAATGCTCCCACCCTCCCTCCGCTCGCACAAACATGCAAATAAATACACAAAACCACCACACAGAAACACAAAACCTCGCTACGTGTTGCGGGCATCATCAGGAGATGCTGGCAAGAGATGTTGCTTGCGCCACGTACACCGAGCGATTTTTGCGATTTTTGCTCGTGAAAAAATTAGGGATCCTGACTAAAATACCAATAATGTAACCCAAGGTGTTAAAAATTTTTTTTTGCATTGAATAGACTCCGAAACTACTGGACCGATTTGAAAAATTCTTTCACTATTGGAAAGCAACAAGCCCCGGCTGACATCGGTTATGTTATATTTCCAAAAAAATTAGCGATGCTTACTAAAATGTGTGTGTATTATAATTTTAAATTTTGAAATTTTAGCTAAATACCCGTGCGAAACCGGCGCGGGCCGCTAGTTAAGAGGGCGCAGTACGTTTGGTTCTCCATACAAACGTATTTATGCTCTCATTTTAAAACGCCATGCCATTTACCACTAGTTTATTAATTAGCGCTGTATGTAATTAGGCACTGTATTCACATAGTACTTTTGTATATTTTAGCAAGTTGTACTCGTACTTATTGTTTATTGTGTATTTTCCGGGATAGTGACGTGACGATGACGCCTCCATGTCATAATAAAAATAATTCCGCTGGCGCTAGTTGCTACAGACTCTAGAGGCGTAGCTATAGGTAGTCAATTTTATGGTCGCGTTCACGATTCTCGTGAATTTTTATTTGTACGTTTTATTTAGATTCTTTTTTCATTTTCTCGTATAAGTATGTATAATAGCTTAATAATATTATTTGTATTACTGATTATGTATATCTATTTTTTGTGTTTTGTCTATCGTGCTGTCACTTGGCTCCAGAGGAAGACCAGCGCTAGCCTATGGCTAGCACATGCTGATTTGGGGCCATTTCGTGGCTGTTTTATGTGTTATTATGTTTTTGTGTTTTGTTCTGTATTGCCATGAATAAATTTATTTCTTCTTCTTCTTCTTCTTCCATGCTAGAATAACAAGAAACTTTGTATACACAATGGGATCCAGCTTGTCTAGGGCGGAAATTAGTTTCTGTTGCTTGAAATTATAATGGCGAAAAAATACAGCGATTATTAAGGTTTTCATACAAGCCGTAAAAAACTCAAAAAGCCGCTGTATTTTTTTTCTTTTTCAATTTCTAGCAACATAAACTAATTCCCGACCTAGGTATGCCGGATCCCATTGTGTATACAAAGTTTCACGTTATTCTAGCATGGCGTTCTAAAATGACAGCCTAAATACGTTTGTATAGAGAACCGATCCACGCCGATCGTACTGCGCCGTCTTAAGAATAATAAAACGTTTATCGTATATTTACTCGTTGTCTTTTGTAAATAAATAATATTGTGCCTAAATGGTAATTTTCACTAGCCGTTTTCCAACGTGTAGTTTCATTCTCTGCGTCTTCGGAACCTTAAGTATCCGGTAAATTGTCAACTCACTGCGTCTATTGGCAAACAAAGCCCCTTTTCAGCACGTCGATCAGCTGTCAGCGCAGGTACGAAAAACCAATTTGTGATGCTTGTTTTGGTTTATCGGAAACTTGTATGCTGATGAGTTTTGGAAATTAAAATGAAATATAATAAGAGAATAGAATAGGCGTTCGGGCGGCTTCAGACCTTGTAACAGTCAAGATGCCTCCTCACTTGACAAGACAAACCCTAATAAGGCCTAGTTTCCCCCTTGGTTGGAAAGGTCAGGTTAGATGGCAAACGCAGTCGTTTCTGTAAAAACTTGTGCCTACGCTTCTCTTAATACTAGCACGCTTGGGATTGTCCTGGAGTTGTAAGCGTCCATAGGCTACTGTGTTTGTTTACCATCAGTCACGCTGGTTTGCCACCGTCGCAGTGTAAAAACAAGTTTTTATTAAAAAAAATATATTTTGGGTACAAGCTTTTATTGCCGACTGTACTTTTTTCGACAATCATATTGCATTGTTATCCGATTTATACAAATGCATGAAAAATTTCAGCTCAATCGGAAACCGCGAAGTGAATCAAATTTAACTTTGCAAGATTTGATTACAGACCGACAGACAGGTGAAAGTAAATAAAAGCTTGTAAAAAAAAATATTCCGACGAATTGTGAATCTCCTCCTTTTTTTGAAGTCGTTTAAAAAGATAGAATGAAACAAGAGAGGTTGTAAAAATCGTAACAAGTGGATATCCATGATCCCTACTTACCCTTTCGGTGAAAGAGCCGTGATTATATGTATATATTGGATGTAAATGTACACGTACCGTAACAATTTATCGCATCACACCAACCTAAAAATATGTGACTCACAAAACGTATTTCAAGCATTTCAACCCGTAAAAACAAAAATCATTCAAAAATAACCCCTATCCCAACACAAAAAGGTAGGTACATAACTTTTGCATATTGACACTTGAAAAGATCAATTTCAGCCGTCCTTATCATTTGACGTTGGATTTATGTGACGGCCCCCCTTATTTATAGGTACCGACGATAATAAAATGTAATAATTGGTATTTGTAATCCATTAGGCCTTGCATGTTTACTGGCATTATTGTACGTATACCTAATGGGTTGATTCAATTCTATTCTATGCAATCTTTACTTAATAAAGGTTCTTAAACACCCTGCAGCAAAATGAGCGTAGCGAGTTTTAGGACTCGAGATTTAAAGACCTTGTTTAAACTACAATGTTTAGTTCCTTACATTTATTTGTACCCCAATTCCATGGTAAATGGGGGTGTTACATGCGTGAACACGCTAACGAAGTGTTGTCGTGGATTTTATGAAGCTCCATTCGACATCCGAATTAAATGTGTTATAAGTTGTCAAGGAAGTGTTTCATTACAAAAGGTGATAAGTGCAGTGACGTAGTGAGTAAACAACCTAATTATGTAACGTTGCATACAATATTTTTTCTACGAAAGCAAAATAATTTGATTTAAATTCAAAATCGAAATGGTGGCAGAACACGGGCAGTGACGCGTGCCTCTTTAAAAAAATACAGTTGTATAATAATGTATGGAAATCCATTATGATTCTCCCATCTGTCATTTAATGAATTATGGTATAGACTTGCATTGGTATATGAAGTTCATTGTTTTAGTACTGTTGTTAGTCATTAAATTGACAGATTACAATGCTGGATTAGAAAAAAATAATGCCTTATAATAATCATATGAATAGGCCAGGTTGCACCAACTAGCAACTTAGGAATAATGATCGATCAAAAAAATTTTTTAAAGAAAATAAATGATTTCATTTCGACGTTAAATATGGCGCTGATAGCTGTCATCCCATCAGAAACTTTAAAGAAACACAGTTTACGATTATAGGCGGCTTGATGACACCTGTAAACAGAAAAGCGTTATAAATATTGGTATTATAGATATCTTAGATATTCTATTTAAAGGATATACTTACCACATCCTCCTAGCGTTATTCCCAGTACAGTTGCATCCTAAAGGATGATCCTGAAGGAAATGAGAATTGGCGTAAGCAGTAGTTTTTTACGGAAGCGACTGCCATCTGACCTTCCAACCCGAGGGGGAAACTAGACCTTATTGGAATTAGGCTTGTCAAGTGAGTGGGCAACTTGACTGTTAGAAGTTCTCAAGCCGTCCGGAGGCCTCTAACTTGCTGCTATCATAAACAGCAACCGGGATCAACGGCTTAACTTAACCGGAAAATTGCTTAACCTCGCATACCGCACGCGGTACGCGGGCGCCGCTGGGCCACGAACGCTCCTTTAAGGAATTATACTTACCATCGCCAAAGTATTGTCTCTCGTTCGGTGTTAGCTCAATATAGGGTCGCTAGGCCGGTTAGACGACCAACGTTCATTTGCAGTGCGAGGTGCGAGGTTTTTTCAATATAAGGTTTTTTTAAAAAGAAACAGAAACAGTGAGTTGTATGCATTTTATTTGGTTGTTATTTAATAGACATCCTTTAAAAAAACGAGAACATTATCCTTTCAGTTCATCAACTCATCCAAATGGTCGCAAACTGGCGCACCAAATTAGCTGGTCGCTAATAGGCCTATCGACCCTACTGTGGTTGTAGCCCGCGTGCGGATAATAAGAAAATCCATTATTTCAAAAAGTAAGAGAAAAAGTATTGTAAGGTAAATATGCCAGTTCTATGACATCAAAATTACAACATTTGCAATTTATCTGATAAAAGACGCAGTATTACAATTATTACAAGTCGGAAAAGAAGAGATGCAGTACTACAATTATTACAAGTCGGAAAAGAAGAGTGAATTTTTTAAATATCTTTTAATTAATATCTCAATTCTTTTGTCGGTGAAGACGACAACCAAGCATCGCATATTCTTAATATATGGAACCTGGCTCCCATTTTCACATTTATGTTTTTGATGGGATATTATTTTTTGGGATTCAAATTGAAATTAGTTAATGCATAAAATGATTACAAACTACTATTTTTTACGGTAATTTACGCAGGAAAAGCCTTAATAATACCTCCGATTTGTCGACAGGGGTGACATTCTCTCCAACATTTTATCTACCTTTACTCAAGACGAAATCAACGTAGCTGAAGTTAAGTTGTTGGAAACCATCTGTTACCCAAAGTTTCTTTCCAAACCAGACTAAACAAAGAGAGTTTTTCGGGCGCCAGCATCTCAGCGTCATTTTTAACCATATTAAAAAAAAGGCATGATTTTAAGACGAATCAATGGATTTTTTAAGCTACCTATATAAGTACTTACAGTAGTATTTATTACTGTGTTATGCCATGTATGTTGTGGATATGAATAAAGAGTTAATCAATCAATCAATCAGTTACATATGAGTACAATTTCTAAAGGGATGCTATTTTTTTTTGTAACTCAAATAAGTGAATAAACTTTATTAGTTAAAACAGATCATCATCATCCTCCCAGCGTTATTCCCAGTACAGTTGCATCCTGAAGGATGCCTGGGGTCCGCTACCTAATCCCAAGAGTTGGCGTAGGCACTAGTTTTTACGGAAGCGACTGCCATCTAACCTTCCAACCCGAGGGGGAAAGTAGACCTTATTGGGATTAGGCTTGTCAAGTGAGTGGGCAACTTGACTGTTAGAAGTTCACAAGCCGCCCGGATGCCTCTAACTTGGCTTAACGACTGCTATCATAGACAGCAACCGGGATCAACGGCTTAACGTGCCTTCCAAAGCACGGGAGCGCTCAGTTAGTAACCACTCGAAGCGGTCACCCATCCAAGGACTGACCTCGCCCGACATTGCTTAACCTCACATACCGCACGCGGTACGCGGGCGCCGCTGGGCCACGAGCGCTCCTTATTAGTTAAAACAGATAAAAGATATGAAATTATAATACTAATAAAACATTACAAAAAAAACACAACCTAAAAATACTACCAATACCTAATTGCTAATATTATGTTACTTTTATACCACGACGGTGGTAAGCGGTCAGCGTAGCCTATCGGCGCTTGTAACCCCCAGCGTGCGTATGATGGTTGCCGTTTTATCACTTATCGTCGTGGATAAGACGCCCGTCACTCTCGCACTCGCATACTTGTCAGAACGTGACGGATGGCACACGTTGCCAACCCATTAAAAATGTAAGTACAGTCCTGATAAAGGAACCTGACAAGGAAGGAGGAAGTCGCTTTTAAAGGAAGTCACTAAAGATAGTTTAAAAAGTAAAAATAGTAAAGTCCTTTCTTGAAGAACTCATGATGTTATATATACAGTTGTATGTTCGTTACTAGTGCGTCTGTTCTGAGCTATCTTCCGGCCCTGGGCCCCACGGAAGACCAGCGCTGTGGCATACTTGTGCTACAGCATATGCTGAGTGGGGTCCTATTGTAGCCACCATAACAGCACCTAGTATTAATAAGGTCTTTCTGTGTCTGTTTGCTTGTAACTTATATTTTCGAAGTGTTTTTTTTTTTCCTTATTACTTGCATGTTTTGTTTTTTTTTTTTTTTTCTCTGTGGTGCTGTATATTGGTATTTAAAAAAAAGTCTTTCTATTCTATTCTATTCTATGTTTAAGCTGAAAAAAAATAATGAGATTACGAGCTCTACAACTGGCTAGTCTAAATATATGCCCGAATATGCCCGGAATCTGCAGTGGAGTCTCAAGCTGGCGGTTAATGATGCTTGCTAAACACGGGCCATTGAAGTTGAGGATGCTTCGAGTCACGGGCTGCCGGACACGCCACACCACTGCAGCGGATTAATTAAAACTAAAGGGGAAAATTTAAGAATGCATTGCTTCAAGGATTTCTTTGATACAACGACGGTGGCAGACAATTTTACGGCCTACCTGTTGTTAAGCTGACACGCTTATGAAGCGTAAGGACGCTTTCGGCTCCAGAAGAATATGTGGCATGGCAAGCATGCCTATTTGCCACCTTTCAGTGTTTAGCTGTGACATTGGTTTACTGTGACATAAACGCATATTGCTTATAACCTCATATGCATAAATGAGGCTCTCATTAAAAAACAAAAACAAGATTTAGTGTCGCCAAATGAAAACATTGCACGAAATCAAAAATGAAGTATAAATAAAAACAAGTAGGTATACAAAAAAAAAGATAGATAAAGGGTTCTCAATATTCTGCACATTGTGTATTCAATTCATTAGCCTACACGCTTATGAAGCGTAAGGACGCTTTCGGCTCCAGAAGAATATGTGGCATGGCAAGCATGCCTATTTGCCACCTTTCAGTGTTTAGCTGTGACATTGGTTTACTGTGACATAAACGCATATTGCTTATAACCTCACATGCATAAATGAGGCTCTCATTAAAAAACAAAAACAAGATTTAGTGTCGCCAAATGAAAACATTGCACGAAATCAAAAATGAAGTACAAATAAAAACAAGTAGGTATACAAAAAAAACGATAGATAAAGGGTTCTCAATATTCCGCACATTGTGTATTCATTAGCCTACCTGTTGTTAAGCTGACACGCTTATGAAGCGTAAGGACGCTTTCGGCTCCAGAAGAATGTGGCATGGCAAGCATGCCTATTTGCCACCTTTCAGTGTTTAGAAATAGATTTATTATCGTCATATGAAAAAATTGTATCATATGCAAATCGAAAATGAAATAAACAGCAGTGCAGGTCCAGATCGTGCGAGACTTTTGGCGGTCGGAACCCGGGAGGCTGGTTACTGGCTACATGCCCATCCCTCGCCAAATACCGTTACCTTCCTGGATCCGACCTCGCTTAGATTGGCGACTGGACTGCGACTCGGGGTCGCGGTATGTACCCCACATATATGCTCTTGTGGCACGGACGTGGACCGACTGGGACACCACGGATTGTGTTGTCAAAAAAGTGCAGGCCGTTTTTCGAGACATGCGACGCTTAATGATATAATCCGCCGGTCTCTTGCCACCGTCAATGTGCCTGCTCTTCTTGAGCCGACTGGCATGGTCAGGGACGATGGTAAGAGACCTGATGGAGTGTCTTTAGTTCCTTGGAGCGTGGGACGGATGTTGGTGTGGGATGCTACCTGTGTAGACACACTGGCACCGTCTCACCTCCAACGGACTACAGTAAAAGCGGGTGCAGCGGCGGAAAACGCCGAAATTCTAAAGCGTAATAAATACAAGGGCCTCGGCAGAGAGTACATGTTTGTACCTTTTGGCGTCGAAACTCTAGGTCCATGGGGTCCCAGCGCGCATAAGTTATTTGCAGAAATTGCGAAGCGTCTGGTTGACGTAACTGGTGACCGAAGAGCTGGCGGTTTCCTCGCTCAACGTATCAGCATTGCGATACAGCGAGGAAATGCCGCCAGCATCCTCGGTACAATGCCTCAAGGGCCCGTTTTAGATTTAAGTTAGTTTTAATTTTCTTTATATTATTTTGGTTAAGTATTCTTGTATATATTTTCGTTGTACATAAATAAATGATCCTCAATAAAAAAGGAGGTATACAAAAAAAAACAAAAGCAAAACTAATTGCGACAATAGATAAAGGGTTCTCAATATTCCGCAATTTTTGTATTCATTAACCACCCCGGCCCACCCAACGGCTACTTTCAACAGCTTTCATAATGTCTCAAATAACAACTCACTGCCACCGCGCTTACTGACGTCATCGATGAGGTTTTGGGTGCGCAGGATGCAGGGCACGGAACGATCATGGTATTTCTCGATTTCTCAAGAGCATTTGATTGTATCAATGTGCCACTGCTACTTTCTAAACTACATTACTACGGCTTCGATGAGAAATCGGTACGTTGGTTTCAAAGTTATTTTCAACATCGCAAACAGATTGTCAAGTCATCTCAAAGTAGTGACTCTGACCTTATGTCTGACCCGATTGAGGTTACTAGAGGGGTGCCCCAAGGTTCAATTTTGGGCCCTCTCTTATTTATTTTATATAGTGCTGACATTATCAACTGCATAAATTTTTGTAAATACCAGTTATACGCCGATGATTTGCAGGTATATCTTTCTTTCCATCCACGATATATCTTTTCTGCAGTCGAGATGTTAAACGAGGACTTAAAACGAATATCCGAATGGTCTGCTTCCAACAGTTTAGTGCTTAATCCTAAGAAGTCCAAATACATCGTGCTTGGGTCTTTAAAACAGACCAATCATATAATTGCGAAGAGCCCAAACGTAGTCATACAGGATATCAAAGTTGAGAGAGTCGATGAAGTACGTAATCTTGGTCTATTGCTGGACACCAACTTACGCTTCGAAAATCACGTGGCAGAAACAGTTCGGAATTGTTTCTATCGACTGAAAGTTCTGTACAATATTCGGAATTTACTTAGTGTGGATCTTCGAATGAGACTCTGTGAGGCACTTATCTTGTCTAAATTAAACTACTGCCTTACTGCATATGGACCATGTCTATTTGTGCGATCACAGCGTCTCATTCAAAGAGTGCAGAATGCTTGCGCCAGGTTTTGCTTTAAGGTTCCCCCCCGAGGTCACGTCACACCTTTTCTGAATGGCGCAAACCTTTTAAAGATGTCTGCCCGTCAGGAACTTATGTTTGCATGTTTGCTGTTTGATACGATACACACAAAAACGCCATCTTATTTATATAAGAAGCTCACTTGGTTCTCAAACAGTAACCATCTTGTCAGAGGTTCTTGAGCGATCGTATTGCAGTTCCCCCGACATCGGTCGACTGCTTTTAAGGGGAGTTTTCGGTATCGGGCCACAAAGTGTTGGAACAATATACCGCCACCAATTCGTGAAATAAAGAATAGAAATAAGTTCAAATTAAATTATCGCCTACATCTTTTAAAAATACAAAAACAGAATCCTTAAATTTCACGTTCTCCCATTTAAAGAAGTTAAATCAGGCCCCTATAGAACACTATGAAATAGCACACTCACGATTTTCGTAAATAGGTATATATATATGTCCACGCACCCACGCACAGACACAGACACTACACACGCATACACAAAACACACACATAGCGTTGCACTGGTCGTTCTTTAATAATTACTAGTCTTAGTAGGGTCCTGGCAGAATATCAGCGATGTGGTCTCCTGCCGCATCAATAATGCTGAGCCAGCGCCCATTCTCTGCCACGACACATGGCTCCCATTTACTATTGTAATTTGTCTGATTTTGTTACTTAGACCCTAAGTTGCATGCTCTTCATCTTAATTGTCATAAAAATGCCATGTATATAAGTATTGTGGGTACTGAATAAAGTTCTATCTATCTATCTATCTAAGGGCGTTACCTACCCTTTGTTGGCTTAAGGAGTCGTTGTATTGACAGCTATATGAGACATATGTAGGTCCCTCAACACAACGCACCCTCGGGAGCTCCTGTGACCTTATTCACCACCAGGTACACAACACCACATACCTACGGAACAATGGTGTCATTATGGCTGCGGTCTTCTGTAAGGCGGGGGTACTTCCTCAGTTGGGCTGCTCCATTATGCTAGATGCCTTCCCGCTGTGCTCCTCTCAACCTTCTCCCCAATATAAGAATACCGTGTTAATGAAATCAGACGCGGCTCATTTCTGATCGTTCCCGCGGAAGCAATTATCTACAAATTGTGTGAGTGCACTTAACCGGTTCACTTATTTCCCAGGGGCGTTCGCTTTCGCCTGGTAAAGTAAATACGAGGGATAAGCTTAATATTGACGCGTTTAATGAATGTGTCCTTTATGAAAATGTATAGCCTATCTTCTTTTATACATTCGTCTAGCCTCGCGCCATGTTGATAGGCCAAAATATCTTTTCTCAAACATACAATGAAATATTGATGTTATCTATATTAATAATTTCGTGCAGGGGTACGGTAGACCCGAACGAGACCTGTCTCAAATTGAAGAACGTATAAAAATAACGATTTTTGAGTTGAACATATGTATCCGCAAAATTCGGATTGTCGCGTATTTTGCATTTAAAAGTGTTAATTTTATGACGAAAGGTCGGCCATATTAAATCGTTGGTTGACAGCGTCGGGTTGGGTACGTTCGGAAATTGTAAACTATGTTTGCGTCCGGTGTGTTGGCCAGGTTGCTGGGCTGCGTTCTGGGTGATGGGCCATTATCGCCCATTGTGTGGATTCGGCTAGCCGCGTCTGCAGCGTTTTGTTTTTGTAGTTTTCAAGCGTTCTATACACCTATCAGCCTAGCTAGCACGATAACTTATACCGTCACGTTATATGGGCGAAATGTATTAAAACGTCACACAAAACGTAACGGTATAATCTATCGTGCTAGCTAGGCTGATTGTCACAACAACCGCCTTCAAAGCGAATGTATGGGGCCTGTTACATGGTTATTATTATCACGTGATACATCATATCACGATAAGTATCACGTGAATATTGAAGCAGAATCCATACAAATTTGAAAACTGCGATAATATTAACACCCCATTGTGATAATCTTAATCGTGTAAAGGACACCACTTGAATGTTTGCTGAGTCTGTCCGCCATCTTAAAGCTGCGTCTCTATTTTGTTGTGACAAACTACTAGGTGACTTATGGCTTTTAAACGTCTAGCAAAATTCTATCCCTATCTCGCTCTATCTTATAACTTAGTGGTACTGGGGGTCTACTCCCAAATTCGAAATCCGAACTTCGTATGGTGCCGTCTCTTTCACTCATATAGTCTATGACAGGAGAGTGAAAGGGACGGCACCATACGAAGTTAGGATTTTGAATTTCGGAGTAGACTCCCAGCTCATGCCGTTCGCTGCGCTCGGACGTTAGAGGCGCTACCGCGAACCGAGAACGACCTATCTGCCTCTCTCTCGAACATGTGTATTCAAACGACAGAGAGGAAGATAGTTCGTTTTTGGTTCGCGGTAGGCCCTCAGGCGTCAAGTTTAAAACGAATAGGGTATTTTACTATAAGAGAAATAAAATTCAAAATGTAATAAAAACCAGCCAAGTGCGTCGGAGTCGCACACTGAGGGTTCCGTACAACTAAAAAACAAATGTGATTTATCAATATATTGATATTTTTGGTAAAATATACTTCATAATAAACATTATCTTATCACCTAATTTCAAGTTCATATGTAGATGGGAAGTTAAAAAACTATATGTGTGAGAGACAACACACGGAATGTTCTTTGACTTTCTTCGACCGTCCGCCGCGCTCGGACTAAAGTGCTACCAACCGAAAACTAAATATATATGCCTCTCTGTCGCACTTGCATATTCGAGCGCGGAGAGGGAAATACTTCGTTTTCAGATCGCGGTAGGCCCTCTGGTCTGACGGCTCCTATTCCTGGATGGTGCGCGTATCGGAATGTGAAATACCTTTGGCAAAACGGAACAAGTTGTTAAATAGCTTCCATTAATTGGAGAAAATATTACCAACTGTTATTATTATCACGCGAAACACTGAATATTGAAGCAACATCCATAGGGGCCTGTTACATGGTTATTATTATCACGCGATATACTCATATCACGATCCGTATCACGTGCAATGAATATTGAAGTAAAATCCATACGATTTTGAAAACCACGATAATATTGACACACCAGTATTGTGATAATATTAAGCGTTTAACAGACCCCATACAATTTTAAAAATCGCGATTATATTGACACATAATATTGAGTGTAAAGGACCTTACTTAATAGAATTTGGCGGAGAATAGAGAGCTGCTACCGCGAAACGAAAACGAACGAACATCGTGTATTTCCCTCTGTGTCGCTCGATTTTGCAAGTTCGACAGAGAGGGAGATACACGAACTTCATTTGTTTTCGTTCGCGTTAGCAGCTCTGACTTCTCACCAAAAATACTGACTGGCACATCAATATTTAACAATTGCACATCTGAACTGAATTTTAATGAACGATTAGTATTTTAGCTATACGAATCAGTACTGATTACGGTGTCAAATTTTTTATGTGCCTTTAAATACTACCCTTATAAAAATGCTTAGGATCTACTTGCAAAGATACTAGCCTTTGCCCGTGACGTCGTCAGCGGAATCTTTTACTCCCTATTCCATATGTTAATCCAGACTACACACTATATTTCTATACGAAGTTTCATCATAATCCGTTGTTGTAATGTTTTTATTTTATACATTTTTGTACACTATATCTTTCGTCGTTTGCATAACTGTCACGAATAAATGTTTACTTTATTTCTTTCTTATTTATTTCACCCGAGCGAAGCCGGGCTTTCATCTAGTATTCCTTATAATATAGGCTGCGAAGTATGACGTTTCAGGTGCGGCTAGGACAAGAGGTCGTTAATGGAATTTCATACGAATCTTGCAGGCCTAGGCCGGCAAAGTCTTTCTTAATTTCCATTCCACATAAATTTGTGGCACAGGCATCATGACATTCTGCCACTATGCGTATTAAAAATTAAACTTTGTTTTTTTTTATTGTTTATTTCATTGCATGTTTGAGAAAAGCACTAAGCACACCTCGGCGGGAAATATGGGGTTGCCCGCCTCAGAGCTATCCAGCCTCGCTTCGTCCCGGCCTCTGTAGTAATCTATATTAAATATATGATACGAAACTCTAGAAAACTGTGGTCAATACGATAGCCTTGTCTTATAGTCGATTCAATACTCGGAAACAATATTCGAATAGATTCCTGGTACGTACAACTAGAGTCATCATCATCAGGCCTCCTGTCATAGGTGAAAGGGAACAGACATCAGGATCAAGGTGACGCTGGACCATCGCTGCACATGCACCTTTGAATTACTTCAGAGATGTACGCAGGTTTCTTTTACCGGAAAACTAACGGTAAATATCACATTATACTAGTGGCTCAGTGAGGTGTAGAGCTCGCAAATTTTTGTTTTTCTTTTTTTAAATTTTCCAATAACTGACTCGACAAAATATATATATATATATAATTATCGAACCTGCTCACAAAATTTCACAAGAATCAGTTGAGAAATGCGACCTGTAGAGAACATCCGGACAGACATACGAAAGAATTTTTGTTGAAAGCAGAAACGCAGACGCTTCGCTCGCTCGGTCAATGATTGATGTCATCAGGCATCACTTTGCTAAATTCCATGATAAATATCTAGAATAATATTCCTTTGCTTATAATCGTGTAGGTTTATTAGTGCTAATGCAATGTCCACTGAGCAAATTTTTGTGTTGCAAGCAACATCTGCCAGCATCTCCTGATGATGCCTCGTAGAGAGGCGAAACACGTGTCGGGGTTTTGTCTTTATTGGTGGTGATTTGTTGTATTGTATGCATTGGCATGTTTGCGCGTGCGCAGAGGAGGGAGGGTGGGAACATTAACTGCATGCACGATCTTTAGCGGAATAGCAAAGGAATATTGTTCTAGACATTAATTGATATTTATTATTTTAGGGAAACAAACAGCTGACAATTACACATATAAAAACAATGAATTTAGGTGACACATAAGCCAAAACAGTTTCCACTTATATCTAATTACATTTATGTTGCATAAGACATAGAAGATATGTGTGCCGGATTGGCACGTTATAAATAATAATAATAATCATCATCATCCTAGCGTTATTCCCAGTACAGTTGCATCCTGGACGATGCCTGGGGTCCGCTACCTAATCCCAAGAATTGGCGTAGGCACTAGTTTTTACGGAAGCGACTGCCATCTGACCTTCCAACCCGAGGGGGAAACTAGACCTTATTGGGATTAGGCTTGTCAAGTGAGTGGGCAACTTGACTGTTAGAAGTTCTCAAGTCGCCCGGAGGCCTCTAACTTGGCTTAACGACTGCTATCATAGACAGCAACCGGGATCAACGGCTTAACGTGCCTTCCAAAGCACGGGAGCGCTCAGTTAGTAACCACTCAAAGCGGTCACCCATCCAAGGACTGACCTCGCCCGACATTGCTTAACCTCGCATACCGCACGCGGTACGCGGGCGCCGCTGGGCCACGAACGCTCCTATATAAATAATAATAATAATAATTTATAATATTGCGTAGTGAAGTGTACAATTAAACAAGGGTAAAAAAATATCAGATGGCGATTAACAGTTTCATGCGTGAAATTTCACTTATTTCAATTACGTACTTATCTAATATCTATGTTATGTTATATATAGGTATATTTAAACTAAAAGTAACTTTATGTATGTACAACCTTATTTTTTGTCCTTATATGAGTTTAATTTTTTGCTTGTTGCTGAGATAAATTGTTGCAGGGTCAAATGGAATATATCGGTTTCGCAGAATTTTTCATTAATTTTTTTACAAACTCTAACAATTAATCTATCTCTTGCATATGCTGTAAGATTAGAAGGAATAACAAACAAATTTGAAGAACGTGTTCGTCTGTCCGGACATCGTAGACCTATGGTTGAGAGAAGGGAGGGGGAATCAATTAAACCATTTACAATTTTAAAAAGAAATGATTGGTCTCTTATTTCGCGGCGTTGTTGCAATGACACATTGTGATTGTTTCGGAACTTTTTAAATTTATATTTCATACGTCTGTTAAATTTATTTTGAATGTTTTCAATAGCGTTGATGTGAATGTTAAAGTGAGGGCTCCAGACTGCATCTGCATATAGTAGAACTTTGGAGTATTGAAAACATTTGACCACATCATTGATATAGACATTAAACAATAAGGGACCAAGGTGGGATCCTTGGGGCCCCTGATGAGATAGGTACAAAGGGGGATGTATGTCCTTTCACCGCCACAGCCTGTGATCTGTCTCTCAAGTAAGAGGTTAGCCATCTGAGCAAGTTTCCATGAACGCCAATGCTTTCAAGCTTCTGGATAAGTAAACAATGTGAAATTTTGTCAAAAGCCTTGGAGTAGTCAGTATATATGGTGTCGACCTGGAAACCATTATCCATTGCATCCATTGCATAATCTACGAGTTCACACTGATTTGATTCCGTAGAACGCTTGTTGATAAAGCCATGCTGCTGTGTTGTTATCATCGGCCTAATGGCGTGATATAACGAATCAAATATTATTTTTTTCGAAGAGCTTAGGAATGACAGAAAGCTTTGAAATGCCACGATAATTTTTGATGTCGGACTTGTCCCCAGCTTTAAACATGGGAACAAATATAGATCGTTTCCAATATCGCGGTAGAGTCCCCGATCTTAATGAAAGGTTAAATAGTAAGTTAAGGGGCATTGCCAGAAATCTCCGGCACTCCTTTAAAAAAATTGGATGAATCCCGTCTGGGCCGGTGCCTTTCGTAGTAACTAGGTTCCTAAGATATTTTTCTACTATAGATGATGTTATATTTACTTTACTGATAATGGTATTTGGGAAATTCCTTACGTTAACCTGTGACTCAGCGTTGGGAGCAATCGTTACAGCATCCTTGACAAAAATATTCCGTACTTTCGCTTGAATATACACAATTAACACATTAATGAAATCAAACAGTTCATTTCTAAAAGTAAACCATACGCTAAGTGCACTTAACTGGTTCAATTATTTCCCGAGGGTGTTCGCTGGAAAAGTCAATACGGGTAAATGATTTCGGTGACTCTGGGGTTATTTCCACTAAAATGAGAGAATACGATCGAATGTACGAGTAATTGGACATTGGTTACTTATTAGAGTAATTTATGTGGATAAGAGAAATTCTAAGAAGGAACTCGGACCTCATACCGAGGAAATTTAATTAATTTCAAGCGAAGTAATTGTTTACCGAATTTATGAAAAGTTAAGAAAGAATACTTAAGTAGTCATTAGTAATGTACAGAGGCCGGAATTTTGGTAGCATTTATGAACTGTCATAGTGACTGAAATATGTAAATTCAAAATAGGTAAATTTTGTTGTGTGCAATAAAAATGACTGAGAATTAGACACATATATGCTCTGAAGGAACCCTGACCACTAATCTAGCGCTTGGCTAGATCGAAATTACCATGGAAAGACCTGGCGGTGGAAAATCGTGGCAGAACAGAGCTTTACGGAAGACCTGGAGCGAATTGAAGCACATTTCTCAAGACCGATCGTGATGGCGGCGCACTGTGGACACCCTGTATCCCATCTAGGGGACACGGGATTAAGTAGGAGAACTACCTCCTCCTTACAGCAGACCATAGCTAACACTTACTAATGTTATAATGTACACTAGTCACTGCGATCGCGAACCCGCATGCCAAGCGTGGCAATTATGGCAAATGGGGGGGGGGGTCCCCATAAAATATTGGGGGAAGCCTGTGTCCAGCAGTGGACGTCCTTGGGCTGACATGGTGGTTATAGTGATCCGGGTTTTTTTTTAATTACAAATGGGATTGCTCTTGGCCAGCATCTAGCCGGGGGGCAAAGATGAGGCCGAAAATGAAGCGAGCTCCGGGTGGTGAGGAAAGCTCATAAGTTTGTTTCGTTTATTATTGCCTGAGATTCTGTAGCTCTTAGATGGGTGCACCAAACCGTGTGTAGAGAGCTGCGTTCGTTTAAACTGATTGTATGGAAGCTTTGACAAGTTTCTATGGGATGACAGCTGCCGGCGCCATCTTTAACGCTGATCGGTCTGTTATCATGAGTTGGTGCAATCCAGCCTAAAATACAAATACAAATATCTTTATTTCGTCATCACAGGTAACATATATAGGTGACAATGTCTTATTAGTACATACCATGATGAGCCCTTAGGCATACGATTTTTTTTTACTGTAAAATATTACACAGAGCTTATTTCAGTATTTGCTTATATCTAATATTACTTTATTCTTACGTTAAGTCATCCAATATACAGTTATATAGTTCTTTAATTATTCACAACGGTAAGCTATCATCATTAATAAAATCAATAACATTATAGTACTTTTCGATAAGTGTCGATTTTATAATAATTATCAAGAAGTTCGCCTACTTTCCATTTTTGTCTGTGACTCAGGTACCATACGGTTTTAATAACAAAGTTTTTCACCTTTTTAGACATTTTGTGAAATGCTGCTAAAACCGATGTTTTCGAATATCGATCATTTACGATTATTAAAAACATTATAATGAACACGAGCCCTTGAGGCCTACTTAAATAACTAAATAAATATATATTTAAGAGATTTTTACACAAATCGAACTAGTCCCATAGTAAGCTCAATAAGGCTTGTGTTATGGGTACTAGACAATGATATAGTTAATAGGTATAAACTTAAATATATAGAAAACATACAAGTCTTAGGACAAATGCTTATGCCTACCACATAAATAAATGCCCTCACCGGGATTCGTACCCGGGACCTCCAGCTTCGTATGCAGTGTCACGACCGACTAGGCTAAACAGACCGACACTTGAATGTGTCTGAAAACCAAGTTGTTTTCAAGGACACACAAACTCACAGATCCTATTGGCATTCCGCCCATATCTCAACCAGCTACCCAATAAGTAACCCACTGCGAAAAATCCACCATTTTAAGGCCATATAAGCCCATCCCTCGTTTGCGTCCCCCATAAAACAGATAAGGGTGTATCGCTTACCCCGGCCGGCGCAGATGGAACCTTTTCTCAATGAACCCTTCCGGACACTCCAATGTATGTAAATGGTCTTTGTTATCTGGCGTGAAAGTGTTTTAAAGAAGATACCTTTGAATAAGAATCGGGTGCGTAGGGGATTTTCTTGGGAAATTCTGAGTAATGTCAGAGGGTCAGTGAGATTAGGCACTTTTATCTACACTCATATTGAAAAACCTCTTTAATGTGTTCAAAAACTATACGTTTAGATCATCTTTTCTATATACTCACCTGATCTTATTATCAAACTCGCGTCCGGCTCGTTTCATAAAACTGCACTCGTGTTTGAATGCCTCTCATTATGTAGCAATTGCATCATCATCATCATGTCAGCATAGGCCTCCCCCAAAGACTTCCACAATGATCGATCCTGCGTCACCCGCATCCAGCGGACACCCGCGACCCTTACCAGGTCATCAGTTCACCGTGTGGCATAAACACAACGGTTGCATAAATTACTATAATTGAACGAGCGTTTGAAGTGAACGATGTTCTCCAAGTGTATTGGAACTATCCGCAGGGTTTGTTAAGTGATAGATCCATTGTCTTTCTGTTTACCAATAGAAAACACTACACTTAATCAGAACGCTAATGGTACAAATTAGGCCTAAAAAGATTTATTCACTTAAGTCGCGTTTCCCTAATATGTTGCTAGTGTGAAAGAGATTTGGACTCATTCATTCCCAAATAATAACTCACATGTTAACCGTATTTCCCTAAACCGTTATTACCTATGTATTTCCGTATGGCAACAATTTGTCGATTCGCACAAACTTACCCATTACCATTCACAACGTGCGTTGCCACGCGAATATGACCTGTAGGGTCTAGCCAATAATGAACTCAAACTTCATCAATTCGATTTCGGAAATGTAAACCATGTTTTGTATTTTATGGGAGCTAACAAATTTATATCGGCATACTAAATTCGAAATTAATTCTTTTTCAACTGTATTCCTTTGGATTAAGGTAGCAGGTTTGTATTGTAAAGGCAAAAAGTTGGTGTAAAAAAAGGTTTGCAACGTTTTGGATGATTCTGCAAAATTAACCATTTCTGCGGATATTATGGTGGCGAGGTAAACAGGGTTTTTATTAAATTTGACCCAATGGTTATTGAATTGCCCTTTCTCTTTTAATTACTGGTGTTACCTAAATTAACGCGGCAGAATCTAATTTGGCAAAAGCGTTAAAAAAGTTATAAAAGGGACTTTTGGGATGAAAGTTTAATAGTCAATCATCGTTTCTACCCTTTTATTGTCTAAGGGTGAATACCTAGTACGAAAAAAAAATACGACATTCTGGCATACGCGGCCAATCGCTCTCGCCAACTGAGCTAAAAAAGTAAAAAGATTAAGTTATTTATTCTTCAAATTAGGCATATTAACATGCACCTATGAACGTCAATAAACTACCACCGGTTCGGAAAAAAACAAAACTCTGCCACGAGAAGAACCGACGTAAGAAACTCGGCGAGGTGTCATTTTTTTAAAACAATATACATTGTATTGTATAGCTACCGGAACAATCCAGCTAAGGCATGAAATCTTTCACTAGTTCCCTTTTACAACGCCTTAGGGAGGCGTACAGCAACTGTCTAGCACTTCACTGATGATGACGATAATAACTTATTATTTATTTATTTTGTTTCAGGTAATTACTAATTCCTACATTACTTGAAGCTTGAAGCTGTAAGTAAAGGTTTTATTTTCAGTAAATTCGTTAATTTCATTTTGGACCTTTTGTCTTCCACAGGGGTTATATCGTTACATATCGAACGTACGTAAGGTCTATCATTTTTGTATAGGAAAATGACAATAATGTACTTAACGTTTCTACGCTCTTAACGTTACGTACCGTAAACTGGGGTTAATTTGGGATAAAATGGGGCTACTTTGATAATGGGCCCGGACGGCAAGATTTTGTTCTAATATAAGTGCCACAGGTCACGTTTAGGAAACCAAAAGTTTGATCAAAGTAACCCCACTTTAGTAGTAATGGACTAGCAGATCCTAGAAGCATTTTTTTACAATATTTTTTTTGTGTTTTATGAAATATGAATTAGTTGGTGACCACTAAAAAGGTCGTATAATGTATGGACACATTTTCGACCAAGTACCAACCTTTTCGCATCATTTTTCCGCGAGTAGCTATTAACATATATACAATACAATACAATACAATACAAAAACTCTTTATTGCACACCTCAATAAATTACATAGCTTATTATAACAGCGTATAAAACTTAAACCTAGAGGTAAACAACAGGCGGTCTTATTGCTAAAGAGCAATCTCTTCCAGACAACCTAGCAGAAAAATAGCACCAAACGTATTAAAAGTGGGTGACAAACAAAAGAATTACTGAATTCAAACTTATATACAATCGACACGACGATAAATATGAATATATACATATTTTAATACATAAAATAGTAACTACAATATCAGCCATAGAGTCGAAAGAAGCAGATAGTAGGATCAAAGAATCATTGGAAGAGACAGATAGTGTTCTTTTAGCTGTGATCTAAATGTAGCAATAGATTTAGGTCGCCTCAATTCCACGGGGAGAGAGTTCCAAAGTAGAGTAGCTTGAAAAGTGAAAGATCAATTATACAATTTTGAATAGGAGGACGGGACAGTGAGAAGCAGATTTTTGGAAGATCTAACCGATTTCAGAGAAGTAAATCGTTATTTGAGGTAGCGAGGAGTTGCGGGGTGAAAAAGAATTGTGTATAGAAGGGACAGAATGTGTGAGTTACCACGATAACGAATATGAAGCCACTTAAGCTGAGAGCGGAAACTGGAGACATGATCATACTTGCGTAACCCAAATATGAATCGTATGCAGACGTTACGGATGCGCTTAAACTTATTAAGTTGATATATTTTAAATTCTCTAGCATAAACTGGCTACGAACAGAAAACCCGACTGACGGATTCGGGTTCCGTCCGGTTGCCCGTAAAGTTAAGCTGTGTCTGCTACGTCGTAGTTTATAACATCGATTTTACGCTATGTAGCGAAAAACGGCCGAACGCTCATGCGCGTGATAAAATGCTAATAAAATGGTCATTCGGCTAGCAATTACTATTTCCTTTCAGGTGGTAATTGTGAGTTTTTATTCAGCCTCCATTCCCTGTGCTAATTCACAATTAAGGTGTTGTGCGCCGCAGTAACTTGTTTAAAACAGTACGACCTTTATTAATACAATATCGACTAAACTAGGTTCACTAAGGGTGAGTTGAACCAACTTACGATTACAGACCAGTCAACGCTAAATATGGCGCCGGTAGTACGATACGTAGTACGATACAATCGCTCTTTATTTCACACCCTAACAAAAGTCCAAATTAGTGCGAACACACAGAATATAAACAGTAAAAAAAAGGCGGTCTTAAAGCTAAAGAGCTAGCCCTCAAACAACCTTTCACGTGTGTGTATCGGAATGACCGGTTTAAAGTATTGAACAATAGGTTAAAGATGTAATATTGTGTTTTATAGTATTTTAAATAATATAATAAAAAGTCATTGCTACGATATAGTACATTACGATACACGTGCAGAGAACAGGATATTCGCAACGCGTGGTGATCAATTGAAACACGTACCGTACGACGTTTTACAGTACATATGGCTCTATAAAGTTATGACATATGCACGTAATCTGCTGATTACCGCACTCGTGCGGTAAAGTAGCACAATATGTACTGTAAATATAGTTTATCACACGTAATTTGTTGGTGTCAAATTTGGTAGACCTGTTTTAAGCATAGTACTTAATGTTTTACAATAATATAACACACATATTTTTTCAGAAATACTCGGTGCCTCATTTAATAGGACTTGTAGTAAAAAGCGTATTAAAATAAACAATAAAATGAGATTTAATGATTGGGCAACTACCGGAATTCGAAAGAGTAGAGATAACTTATACCAACTTTATGAAAGGAGATCTTGCACCACTGACGAACGCTTCCATCAGTATGTTAGGGTTTATTCCAAATTATTCAAAACAGTGTGCACAAAGGCAAAAGCAATGCACTTGAATAATAAAATAAAGTCCTCAGATAACAAAGCCAAGACTGTCTGGAAAATAATAAACACAGAGACTGGGCAGAGAAGTAATAAAGAGTCCACGATTTCTTTGAAAATAGAGGATAATTTAATTACTAATGCACTAAAAGTAGCCGATGAATTTAATAATTTCTTTTCCAAAATTCCTATAGTCACGACTCAAAGTTTGGCATCATCTACCACAATAGCAGAATCCCTTCTGAATGAGAACGTAAAATTAGAGTCACTAAATATTTTCAAATTTCATCATGTTTCTCCTCTAGATGTACTGAAGTCTTTTAAAATGTTAAAAATAAAGAGGACTGAGGACTTATGGGGCGTGTCAGTCATGGTACTGGAATCTATTCTCGAGGTCGTTGCACCCACTCTAGCTCTCATTTTTAATAGTTGTGTAGACAATGGCATTTTTCCAGACTTAATGAAGTGTAGTAAAGTAGTTCCTATTTTCAAATCAGGTCATAGAGATAATCCTTCTGATTATCGTCCAGTTTCTATCCTACCTGCGTTTAGCAAAATATTCGAAAAAATAATGCTTACGCAATTGGTTTCTCATTTTAATTCACACAATATTTTGCACGCACAGCAGTTCGGTTTCACGAAAGGTAGATCAACTACTGATGCAGGTGCAAGTTTAATAAAATTTATTTTGCAGTCTTGGGAAGAGTCATATGACGCCATTGGAGTGTTCTGTGACCTTTCCAAGGCTTTTGATTGTGTAGATCATGGAACTTTAATTTGTAAGCTTAATTTCTATGGTATCAGAGGACATGCATTGGATCTTATGAAATCATATTTAACACAGAGAAATCAAAAGGTAGCGATAAATAAAGCCCTTTCGTCAGAGACAGTGGTAGAGATGGGAGTACCTCAGGGGTCTATTCTAGGCCCTTTCCTGTTCCTTGTTTATGTAAATGATCTACCATATATGGTAAGCCGAAGATCAGGCATTGTAATGTTCGCAGACGACACCTCATTACTGTTCAAGGTAAATAGGAAAGATACTGAACTCATTGAACCAAATAATACCCTGTCCATGATATCTGACTGGTTTGCTGCCAATAACTTAGTGTTGAATCCGAAAAAAACTAAATGTATGAAATTCTCTCTAGCGAACTCGTCAAATAGAAACTTAGATACAAATATTAAACTTAATGGCCAAACATTAGAATTTGTTACGTCAACTGTATTCTTAGGTATTACATTGGACTCAAAATTGCAGTGGGGTTCCCATATAACAGCGATAGGAAGTAGGTTGAGCTCTGCTGCATTTGCAGTCAGGAGAATAAGGCAGCTTACCAATGTGGCAACGGCACGGTTAGTTTACTTTGCTTATTTTAATAGTATAATTACTTATGGTCTAATCTTGTGGGGATCAGCTGCAGATATTGAAACTGTTTTTATTTTGCAAAAAAGGGCTATCCGGGCAATTTATAACTTGGGGTCGCGTGACTCATTAAGAGAATTTTTCAAAGAAATAGATATTCTAACCCTGCCGTCCCTATACGTATTTGAAATAATAATGTATGTTAGGAAGAATTTGTGCAATTTCCCAACGAACGCTGATAAACCAATAGCCACCAGAAACACTGGGAAACTGAAAATAACCTTCTATAGACTAGTAAAGGCGAAAAAGTCGTTCTTGGGAAATTGTATTAAATTCTACAATAAAATTCCAAAACACATTACTGAACTTAGCAATTCTAAATTCAAATCTGTAGTAAAACAAACACTTATTTCAAAAGCATATTATAAGGTAAACGATTACATCATGGACAGGGATGTTTGGCAGTGATAGTGTCCTGCACGGCTAATCTATCGCGAAAATAGGTTTTCTACTGTAGCTTGTTATTTTTGTAGTAACTGAGACTGTAATTTTATATTTAACTATACAATGTATATTGTTTTGAAAAAATGACACCTCGCCGAGTTTCTTACGCCGGTTCTTCTCGTGGCAGAGGTTTATTTTTCCGAACCGGTGGTAGTTTATTGACGTTCATAGGTGCATGTAATATGCCTAATTTGAAGAATAAACTACTTTTACTTTTTACTTTTACTTTTACTTTACTTTTTAAGAGCCTTAGAGCTTAAAAGTCGCGCATCTATCGTTGTACGCCTCTTGATACATGTAATTTATAATATTTGTACGAGCAATGCCCGGGAATAATGTACTTCATAATGATACACCTAAATGGTCGTCATATCGTTCTGTATAACGTCTAACTTAACTGACAGTGACTCCACCATTGTCGGTGGAACGTAGAACGCTTCATAAAATTGCAAATATTATTGCAAGCGCATCCGTGAGGTCAATCTAAGACCTACATTTCACATACCGATTTTATTTTGACATAATTTGCGAGCTCGTTCTATCTCGTTACTTTAAAGGATGTGAAAGCGAATTCGCGAAACGCTTTGCAATCACATTTGGCTGTGAACCGTGTCTATAAGATGGACCACTAGTAAACAGTGAGGAACTCCTATTCCTTTTGGAGTAATAGTAGTTTTTATTCAGCCTCCATTCCCTGACGCTGCTAATTCTCAATTAAGGTATCGTTCGGCGCAGTAAACAGTTTAATAACAGTGGGTAAAGGTCCTATTCGATCATCATTCTCGAAGATTTTCCTTGTTGTATCCTAAAAGAACGGCATTTTATTCGGCACCTATTCTCAAGATTTGTCGCAGGAACTAGTTTTACAAAAGCGAATTGCCATCTGACCGCCGAAGATTTGTTTTCGATAGTAAATTAAATACTTTCCATCTCTAGTTTGCTAAGTCAACTCAACTGTGGTTGCAGAATGCAGACGTTGCATATCATACGAGTCGCAGTATTGAACGAGACAGCATTAAGCTTGTATGTTTTGATACTTAAAAGAAGTTTCAAGCGTGGAAAATGTAAGAAATGTTAAATATAAATAAAATGAACATTGGGGGAAATACGTACGTGGAAATTCATCCAAGGTAGTCATCATATTTTAGTCCCGGTCCTTAGTCGGCTCAGTTGGGAAATAGATATAATATCTAGGTCTAGGACGTAATACCTTGTTATAAAACATAACTATGATATTTTGTGTGAACATCATCGATTTAAAATCAGACTGCAAAATTACGGAACTGGGTATAATCTTCTTTGTTCGACTGCACATCAAAAAAATAGCGCTACCTAACTTTCGGTAACATACCGTCGTTATACGGCATTAAAAGGTGCGTCAAAGTTTTTGAAAGGCTATCTAATTGATTTTGATGCGAAACGGCGGGCACGGAGATCTCGCCCGAAGCCCTTATAATACTCCCGATCTGAGCTAAGCGGTACATTTAGATACAACTACATTATACATACGATTTATCGTATCGTACTGCGTAAGATCTGTGCATTGTTCCCGTACACAGTAATTACAGCCCGTGCTTTATCTCCGTAATTCCGCATAAACTATGCATGGCCCAAAACAAGGATTACCGTAATGCCTCGTTTATTGCAGGTTCCGTGGCTGTGCGCGCTAATTGGGTAGGGTCTTGGGGATTACTTAACAGTTTGTATAAGAAGGCTCTGGATTTATTATGATGTAGTGTCCCACTGCTGGGCAAAGGCCGTCCGTTTCCAGACCTCCCAATCCAGAACAGCCTTAGAAAGGAGTATCTTCGGTGAGGTCTGCGGCTTATTCGTTTCAAGCTTTTGAGCTGCCAATCAATGGTGATTTTGGCCCACAGCTCACTCGCCATATAGCAAGCTAGTCCTACTTCAACTTGGCCTATATCTGAGCTACTTCGATTATTTGGGTGTTGGAGAGCAGCTTGATATTCCAAATACGGTCCATTGAATATAAACCTAATATGGCTTCGCTCCAAGCGTTTGACATTGAAGATATAACATTTTAATAACTGTAAAACTATTAAAGTGTCAATAAGAGAGGTCTATATTTACCCCTTCGAGTGTATACGTGCATTGAAACTAGCTATGTGCATACTGCCTTTCAAAATGTTACTGCACACGTCGATACGAAGTAACTACAGTCCTTCGACGTCTACAAACGTCGAAATTCGAATAAAGCGAACTAGGTACGTAGTTACTGAAGTAACAGCTCTGACTGAGCGCATTACTCTCCTTTTGTCGACGCAGTCGCATAATGGCTGCCATTAAAACACGATTTAAAGCTAGTCATTTCAGCGGACAAATTAAATTAAATTAAATAAGACGAAAAGTATGCGATACACTGGGGTTATTTTAGAAAAAAAAAATGGGCTCGTTTGATCATTTATAATGTTACATTAAAGCAGCACTATTTGCAGTTCGGTAGATTTGATCCATACAAGTAAACAGCAAGATTCTGTACTAATACAGGCTGATTTCGGGGTCGTGGATCAAGAATCAGTTTTCCGACTTGGTTGGTTGTTATCCATTTCAAAAAAGTTGTAGTGACACGAAACAAACGCATTTCATTTTAGGGTCCCGTACCCAAAGGGTAAAAACGGGACCCTATTACTAAGACTTCGCTGTCCGACCGTCCGTCCGTCTGTCACCAGGCTGTGTCTCAAGAACCGTAATAGCTAGACAGTTGAAATTTTCACAGATTGTGTATTCTGTTGCCGCTATAACAACAAATACTAAAAACAAAATAATAATAATAATTAAGGGGAGCTCCCATACAAATAACGTGATATTTTAGCCCTTTTTCATGGCTACCATTCGCCGAGCTAGATCTCAAGAACCGTAATAGCTAGACAGTTGCAATTTGCACAGATTATGTATTTTAATTGTGGCTACAACAACAAATAATAAAATCAAAAAAAAAAATAATTAAGGGGGGCTCCCATATAACAGAGTAGTTGCCGCTAAAACATCAAATACAAAAAAACTCAATAAAACAAGTGTTTAATGGCACCAGCTTTTAGCCTTTTTCCTGGTACTTACCCTTCGCGCGCGAGTCCGACTCGCACTTGGCCGGTTTTTAATATATTTTGATGACAAAAATACAAAATCACAAAAAAAACATAGTTACCCTTTTCTCTTTGACGGATAGTATGGAGAGTTGACAGTGGGGTAGGGTGACCAAGTTGTATGAAAAAGTATTATCTCCCATTAAAAGAGATTTATTTCAGCTATTAAACTTCATACCGACTGTGATGTTATCTACTTTGAATTCTTGACCATGTTCAATTATTCCGGATCACGACCCCAAAATCACCCTGTGTTTTCAATGCCACAGGTCACGCAAAAATAAAAATTATTAATTTAGAACAAATGTCGGTTTGATCAAAGACATCAAAGTCACCCGTCGCTCGAATCAAAGTAACCCCAGCATATCGGTATTTCAAATGGCAAGTAAAATACAAACGTAATGTTTTAAACTCAAATGTACCCTTACTGTTTTGTTACCTTTCAGACTTATACTGCTGAACACATTTGGATGACATTTGATAGGCAGTTTTTTTTTTTTTATGATAGACTGACCAGCAATTGGCCTTAGTCTCACCTGATGGAGAGCGATGACAAGGCCTAAGATGTTGCTCACTGATTCAGTAATAGCCTATTCACTCTTGTCTTGAAGAGACCCAGATTGTATGTATCAGGAAATACAGACGGCGGCAGTAAATTCCAGTCCTAATCCTTTTTATCCCTGGTTAAAAGTAGTTCTTCGGGACTGAACCTATCGAGATGATCCCTTTAAGGGAGAGAGGTGATCTTACCCATCAAATATAAAAACGAACTAATGGAACGATTTCGTAAATTTTCTAATTCGTTTAGTATTTGAAATGATCAATTGCAAAGCACTTTCAAAAATTTGGCACTATCCATACCTTTAATTAAATAAAAGATTAAAGTTCAAAGCAGTCCTGATTACATGAAATTGGATTATGTATTTGAAAATAGTAAAATATAAATGGGCTTTTCAACTTTTTAAATTGAATCTATACTATTATTATAAAGCTGAAGAGTTTGTTTGTTTGTTTGAACGCGCTAATCTCAGGAACTACTAGTGCGAATTGAAAAAATCTTTTTGTGTTGGATAGTCCATTTATCGAGGAAGGCTTTAGGCTATATAACATCACGCTGCGGCCAATAGGAGCGAAGACGAGGATGAAGTCGCGGGCAACAGCTAGTTGGTGCTATTTAAAACTCACTCATTAACATATTATTATTCAAATGTTAATTCAAATTTGCCATTACAGTTGAATGGCAATGCTTTTCATAAATGAGCTAGGTATTCGGTAATACTTGCTGCATTAATAATTAATTATGTGTCATTGCTTTTAAATTAAATTAATTAATAAATATTAGAAGACAATTTTTACGCAAATCAAAGTAAGCTCAATAAGGCTTGTGTTATGGGTACTAGACGACGATATATTTAACAAATATATATACTTAAATACATAGAGAACATCTAAGTCTCAGGAACAAATGTTTTTGCTCACCACAGAAACAAATGCCCTTACCCCGGGATTCGAACCCGACACCTCTAACTTCGAAGTCAGTGTCACTACCAACTAGGCTAAACAGGCGGACAAAAAAAACCGTTAAAAATAATCACCATTTATCTTCAGGCAGGCTGTATGCTTGTTTGCCACCATATTTATAAACAAGCACCCATTTTTCACCATTTTAATTCCCACACGGAATCTTAACTTACAATGAACCCTAAGTCTAAAAAAGGTAAGCGAAAATAATAGTTAGTAGTAAAATTATACCGCTCCAAATTACAGTGCTTAGCTTTAATTTAATTGATATCGTGCCTCCAACTTGCAGCTTAGAGCTTTGTGCTTACAAAGTTGAAAGCTTTTACTTAGTGTCTTTAGTCACACCACTGCATTTAAGCATGGCAAGTTTGGCTGAAATACTATTCCACTTTTTGTTACTTGTTCAGTCCGTAGCAGAAATAGATTGTCAAAATTATCTAGAGCAGTGGTTCCCAATGAAACCGGACCCAGTGGCCCCGAGTATGTCCTAAAACTACGACCAAGACCACCGGGGTATGGGCAGCAGCATCCCTGGTGGAATGCGGGGGAGATACTGCGATCGCCAACCCGAATGCGAAGCGTGGCGATTATGCCATTTACCCCCATGAAATTGGAGGACGCCTATGCCCAGCAGTGGACGTCCTTTGGCTGATATGGTGGTGGTTCCCAATGTTGAACAGACCGAGACCTAACCTAGCAAAAACAAACAAATTTGTGATTCACTGGACGATGGGCGTAATTATGCATGATACAGGGTATTCCAAAAATCTCAGGCCCTATATAATACTTACACGCAGGCCACTGGTGGGTGGCAACCCATGGTTGTGGGAAATACTGATCTCGATAATCGACGCTGCCCTAGCCGCTGATCATGGGTACAGCGATCTACTTCGCGCCACTCAAAAGATGCTTCAAAATGTCTTTCACTTGATATTTTTCTCGTTTGACATAAAGGCACCTCGCGCATAGACCGTCCACTCTATCCGCTGTACCCTAGGGCCAGCCCTGAGCTGCTAGGTACCGCGAAACGAAAACGAACGAAGTTCGAATATCTCCCTCTCTGTCGCTCGAATGGACAAGTGCAACCGAGAGGGAGATATTCGAACAGCTCTAGTGGAGCATGTAATTACTATTAGTAATTAGTTACTTCCATTAAAAAGATTACTCACACAGGTAACATATTGCACATTATAAATAAATAATGTACTTACTTATTAATCTAAGTCTAGTCTACTATTTATAAGTGCTGTGGATTGGAGAAAACTGTAGCTTTTTTTCATAGGTAGACTAAAAAATAGTTACAATGCAAACAATTGCTCCATAATCTATTCAGATGACAGAAATCAGAAAAATATCGATAATTTTTACAGTGTGTTAGAGATAATATGAATTATGATACAAGTCCCTGAAGCCATTCCAAATCTCTGTAGCCGATCTAGTCGACAGTACCTAAAGGTGATTGTTAGTTAAGCAATATTTGCTCATGAAAGTCAATGATATCTCAAAAAATATTATTGATGAAAGTGTACCAATTTGTATAGGTAATTCATTCTTAACGTACTTGATCATTGATAATCAATCAACTGCAATATTTAATGATTGCATTGTAACAAAAAAGTTAGTAGGTAATGCATCAGCATGTTGATTATGAAGAATCACTCCATATTTGTCTATCTCAAGAGGATGTCTCTCGCTTCATTCATGGTAAGACATCAATAAAACTAAACGCATCTAATTAATCGCGCGATAAATAAAACATATACCTATTTAAATGCTCCCTGTAATCATTACGCTCTGTAACATTGTGGAATGCACGGTATTTAGCATTTCTTGTAAACAAATCATTATGAACCTAAGCACACGTCGCGTCGGTCGCATGCAGGCATAATAGAAAACGACGGCGCAATCGGAAACAAAACAAACGAGTTTTTAAGACTACTAGCGCCATCTGTGTTTTTACATGTTCAACGTGAAGTCTGTAGTGCAACTTAGAATGTGAGAGACTATGGTTCTTGTAATTCGTAAATGGACCGGTAGATGGCGTTGTAAACAAAAAGTTTGTAATGTTAAACGAAGTGATAGATGGCGTTGTACACAAAATGAATTAAATAGTTTTGCCACTGCCCGCTAGATGGACGTTAAAATGTACAATACTTGCACAATTTGATATCCATGATATTTACCAAAAAATGTATGATCATAATATAACCCCAATAAATTTACAAAAAATAAGATCACCTATTTATATATATAAATTATGTAAATCGTAGCTGTATATGATTTAGAAGAATACTTCAGTTCTATTTTTGTAAGGAAAAATAAGTAAAAATAATAACCATTAAAAAAGTAACAAAGCGAACGTTGTTTTTAAAAATTATTTTGGAAATATAATTATTATCTAATGATGTAATTTAAAAATTTTCAATAAGTACGGTATTATTAAATATACTAAAAAAATTAAATATTGACTGGATAAAAACAAAAAATATGCCCCGCCATGACAGTGTCTTGCACTGCCGTGACCAGGATTCGAACCTGGGTTACTACGGCCACAACGTAGGGTCCTAACCACTAGACGATCACGGCTATCGAGGCGATGTAAAATGGTGCGAAATTTTGTATCCGGTTCGACAACCTTACACAAGTTGAAGAAAAAAATGTTATCTGATTTCTTATTACGAAGAGAAAAGTTAGTTTTTGTTGTGCCATGTTGTGCTTCGGTGTTGTGATAATCTGATAAAAGTTCGGGCCCAATTGCATAATCAAGAGATTTGTTGAAGTTAAGCATTATTTTTTTGTTTTCTCTTTGATACTGTACCTATATGTTGGTATTTCAATAAATGTTTTTCTATTCTATTCTATTTTGTTACATAATAATATACATTTCAGCGAGACGGGACTTAATTCATGATACCGAATGTTTCGCTAAAAACAATCATACCTAAGTAGTATTATTTAATCTGTGATCATACATTACAAGTAGTTACAGGAATAATTCCGAAAACTGTAAATTTTTACTATTTATTAAATATTGGGTGAAAATATATACTTCCAAAGATTGTTTGTACCTATATCCTCTCCAGCAGTGGGAACTTTCAAATACTACCTTATCCATGCAGCAAGAAACGTTTTCCTTCTCCGAAGACTCACAAAACAAACTTAGATTGCGAGAGGACACGCCAAATATTGAGATAATGAATTGAGACTACCGAAAGTTCAATACTGTGTATTTTATTGTTTTATTGATAGAAACTTAAGCGTAGTTCCAACTCGTGAAATTTCGGAATCTCTGTAACAGAACGCAGTACAGGGGGTCAATTTTTGAGTTTCGAACGCTCGAAATCAAAGGCGAGCGGTAGAAAATAGTCGCACGCGAAAATTTGTCACGATTATTTTCGAGTGAACCCAAAAAGAGCTATTTTTGAGTGTCATATCTCGAAAGCTAGTGATTGACTATCGATATTTTGCATTTCGTTACCGGTTATGGAAATTCGTATTTATAATACAAAATAGAGATGAAACAATATTAAACATTGAATTCGTAGTAATAATTTTAATATTTAAGTCCATCTCCAGTGTATTGATAAACGTCAACTCGTAACGACATGACCAATCTCTTCTCTCCGCTTCTTTACAACAGACACGGTTGGCGGCCGCACTAGATAAACAATGCGTATTCGAATTCTTAATTTAAAAATAATTATATTAATTAAAATAATTATATATTATATTATAGATGATTATTCTAAATTATTAGTCCGTGCCCATTATGTGTAATTAAAAAAATTACAGGTGTAAAACCAATATTGGCTCTGTATTTGAGGTTATGTTATCATTATTGAATTAATTATCGTATCGTAATCCGGCTTCAATCAATATTAAATTCAAGTAGGAAGAAAATAGATCCAGAATTAACTACCTAGTAATTACTAAATTTCTAGTAATAGAAATGAAGACGAGTGGTCAATACCACTCGTCTTCAAATTTTCTACCGCTCGAATTTCAAAAATAGCATTTCATCGTATTTGTCAGTTTTCGAATGAAAGAGTCGATCGTTTGAAACTCAAAAATTGCCCCCCAGGACACAGTACAATAAGACGCAAAAAATAAGCGTCATTGTTCATTATCACTAAATGTCAAATTCTTCCAGTCCACCTAGAGCCGTCAAAGTATTAGATATGGTAAAATTGACAACATGTAATTTTTTCAGGCGGGTTTTCTTTGATAACGTCAAATAGAGGATAAAAATTAAATATAATCACATATTTAAATTCTCGAAAATGTCCCAATTTCATATAGAAAAATTAATTTCAAAAGTTCCTCATTCTAAAAGAGAGTAAGTGACAAGTAAGTCACAGCCACGGATCTATTAAAGGTTTAGGTATAGATCCGTGGTCACAGCGTAAAAAATGATACAGAAGTAGTAGGGTATTAATTGGGCGGATTTACTAAAGAAAGTGTACTGGTTCTTTTTGTACGCTGTGGCTGTCATAATTCAGCCTTGTGACGTCATATATACCATGGTAGGGTTTTTTCACATTTTCATGAATATCTTGAAAACTAATAGCTATAAAAATATACAACATATATTTTTGTGTTTCTTGTTAATAAATTAGCGAAATAAGTTAAGATTTCGTACTACTTGGAAAATTAAAACGTTGTCAATTAATCTATAATTATAAAGCTGTAGAGTTTGTTTGTTTGAACGCGCTAATCTCAGGAACTACTTATTTTTTTGTTCGATAGTCCATTTATCGAGGAAGGCTTTAGGCTATATAACATCACGCTGCCTGCGACCAATAGGAGCGAAGACGCGAACGAAGTCGCGAGCATCAGCTAGTCTCTTATAAGAATAAATAAACGTTTCGAATAGGAATTACTAAAAAGTAAAAAGTGTATTTTGTACCTATATATTAATTTAATTGTTCATAATTTATATACATATTTAGATAATCAAGAAATGAAGTGTAAGTATCATGCCTTTTCTTTTATTTCCTCTTTATACATATATATCCGATATCATATTTAATAATATCCAATTCTAACAATTCAGTCTCACATACAAGTTTAAGGTCAACTCAATAAAAACCTTGTAAACAAACTAACACGCTAATCAAATTCGTTTCAATCATACATCAGTGTATGGAGCCACACAAAGGTCTTACAAGCGTTCTCGAAACCAGAACGGGGTACATTGTGATACGCCGTGTATCAGGGCACCCTCCGGTTGTCAAAGTGTCAAACTGGCCGGCTTAGGGCGTCTGGTTCTGCTGTTGGTGAAGAGAACCGTGTATCTGACATGTAATCTTACCCTTGTTCGGTAATGTGTATATGTAGAATCCGAAACCAAGCAAGAAGCCGCTGCGGCAGAGCAGCTTTCAAATTCAGATCAAAATTCCAATATCTATTCTCCAAGAGCTCTTTTAATGTCAGAGTTTAACAGATACACTTACAATTCTAGTACTTAGTAGTGGCATGAAAGTAACTTTGAGACGATAGACAAATAACCTGGGCACATATTTGCCGAGAGATAGGAGTCGCCGGGACATTACGATACAATTTTCAGTCTGGAGGTCGTGAGGGCGCGAACTACGGACCCCGGCTTTTTTTTATACATTTAAACTGCTAGCGTTTATAACTAGTGAATTACTCGTGTCACCTACACTAGGCTAGGCCTGTTTCGCAGGATGACACTATAGATTGTTTGCCATATAACTGCTAAGCGCTAAAGAATACAGAAATATAATGTAATGCTATCTACTATCAATTAAACAAAGAATAGAAACAAAAGAACAAAGTGATTGAGCCAAAATTGTGAGGGTACTTACATATATCTGGATAAGGCTCAGTCTGAAAACCAGCGCTGGGCTTTCTGCTCAGCACATGCTGAGACTGAGACCTATTGCTACACAGCGGTAATTGTTATATATTAAGTTATGTCCTAGTATAAGTTTTTTTTGTGGCAATAAATGTTTTGAAGTTTGAAGTTTATACTTGTTATTAAACACATTATTATAAGAATGTGTGACATACGAATCCTGCAGCCGGAGGCTCGAAAAAAAACCAAAATGATTTAAAAACTAATTTTAATTAAAGTAAATTACAATAAAATAGATATGACGATAGTTCGAAGTCTGAACGTAAAGTGAATTGTTTTAACATTATTCTATTAAGGTAAACGCGGGCCACGTTCTGCTGATGCGTTGCCTCGTGTTCTTGCAGTTGACGTTCGTGCATTTTCCAGGTCAGGTTGGTAGGTGCTAGGTTGGCGATTCCCGTACTGGAGCGTTGCGTAATTTGTGTGAGTGAATGTGTGTATATGTGAGTGTGTGAGTGGTATTGTATAGTGTTTATTGTTGTATATGTAGTATCTGTTCTGTGTCACGATAATTCAGAGTGCTTAACCAACTTCTTACTTTCGTCTTAGTTTCTCTTATAGAACACATGTTAATGTTGCATTTCTTGTCTACTTTCATATAAATCGATAAGTGCATGTATAGTCCGAATATTTTAGCAAAATGTGACTTTAGAGTTGGAAGGGGAAAAACAAGTGGAAAGGCTTGTACCACTGAGGTTTTTAAATGCATGAAATATCACTTGATGTACAATAGATTTTCGGTGAAAGAAATAGTCATGAGGAAACCGAAATTTCAAGATTTGCCATCCAACCTTCGAACCCAATGGCAAATTTTGAAGTAAGCAATAACATCTACTAACTAAATTTCTACATTGCAAATTAAACGGAAAATTTGAAAAGTTTTGTGCTCTGAGCAGAATTCAAACCTGTCATACGCGGCCAATCGCTCTAGCCAACTCAGCCATCGGATCAATCAAAGTCAAGCACGAAATTCTTCACTCAACAGCGACATCTATCTAGAAGACTCAGGCTTATTGTCAAATTACGATCGTAAGTAGGTATAGGTCGATTCACAAGAGCTGGCGCGGAATGTCTATGGTCTATGAAATTATTGACAGTTTCATACATTTTCCGCGCCAGCTCTTGTGAATCGACCATAACAGTAATGTGAAGGTTAGGTAGCAGTTGTTTTTGTAAAACTCCTAATCCACATCTTGGGATTACATGCCAAAACGAACCCAGAACCAGAGCTCCCTTACGAATTTTAGGATAAAATCCGGAAAACGCTAGGAGCATGAAACATAATTACTTATAAGCTCAGGTATCGCAAAATATTCACCACATTATTGTAAATAGAAATAAACCCGTGTAGCCCATTCACTAACAATGGCATTTGACATTTCGGGGACCTCACGCTACACTAGCCCCTCTAGGCTTCCACGCAGGCTCAGGCAAGTGCATGGCAAAACAAACATTCCAAACACTTGTGTATATGGCAAATACATACTGTGAAATTACTTCATACATGAATTCACAACTTCTAGAAATTCTGACAAGAGTTATTTCTTTCTTTCTTCTCATTGATACAAATAAGATTATTTTTTATTTCTGGTCTTATATTCTTATTAGCATTGAGAGACTCCTGTTACTCCTAATTAGGGTTAGAAGATTCTTAGTTTTACTCGTAATTACTTATTCACTTTAAATAATGTCACGCATTTTTCGAAAATGTTACATACCCGATCCGAGTTTGCTTAACATGTTTATTTCACGGTCTAATCCAATTTGACCATAAAAACGATCATTATATACCATACAACCGGACGGCAAACACTTGCTTCCCGCCTTGTCCAGAAAGCACAAGCCCCTTGTTGGTTTGAAAAGATTGAATTGCTTTTAACGATGGTTTCAATTATAATATGTTTTTATTCGGATCAATGTGGTATCAAAAGCGGAATTGAAATTGAGATGAATGCGTGCATTAATATCTTCAAATGATTGTAATTGTGTGGGAAAGATCTAAAATACTTATATAGCAGTGAGTTTAAGGCGTCATCATCCTCCTAGCGTTATTCCCAGTACAGTTGCATCCTGAAGAATGCTTGGGGTCCGCTACCTGATCCCAAGAATTGGCGTAGGCACTAGTTTTTACGGAAGCGACTGCCATCTGACCTTCCAACCCGAGGAGGTAACCGACCTTATTGGGAATAGGCTTCTCAAGTGAGTGGGCAACTTGACTGTTAGAAGTTCTCAAGCCGCCCTGAGGCCTCTAACTTGGCTTAACGATTGCTATCATAGACAGCAACCGGGATCAACGGCTTAACGTGCCTTCCAAAGCACGGGAGCGCTCAGTTAGTAACCACTCAAAGCGGTCACCCATCCAAGGACTGACCCCGCCCGACATTGCTTAACCTCGCATACCGCATGCGGTACGCGGGAGCCACTCGGCCACGAGCGAGTTTACGAGTAAGGCGTGTCCTTCGGTAAAAAGGTGATGTTTGAGAGCTCTGAAGCTATACAACCATAAATTCTGAAAGAACTTATATCTGCAATTTTGGTATTTCATTAACGATTTCTTTGGATTGGATGGATAAAAAAATTATAAATGAGAATTACGTCAATATATATATTCAAGTGGGATTGTTCTATACCTTTTTTAAATAATTTGTTAGTGCTACTAATCGTTTCGTGAGAAGGATCTCAAACTTTGTACTTTTTTAGGGTTCCGTAGCCAAATGGCGAAAAACGGAACCTTTATGAATTCGTCATGTTTGTCTGTCTGTCCGTCCGTATGTCACAGCCGATTTACTCGGAGACTATGAGCACTACACTAATTATGAAATTTGGTAGGAAGGTGTATGCTATGAACCGCTATAGAAATATGATGTGAAATTTTGAAAAAAATATTAATCTGGGGGCGCACCCCGTACATGTAACAGGGGGTCAAAATTTTTTTTTAAATGCACATAGTCGTGTGGGGTATCTATAGATAGGCCTTATTCTTACATAGAGGTTCCCATAAAACTTTTCCATTTAATTCAACCGTTGGCGAGATATTAGCTGTCAAAGTGGTAAAAGGTGTGCCCCTCCCCTTTTTAATTTCTAAACTATGAAGTTTAAAATTCTGAAAATAAAACAGTCATCAATAATTGTTTTTTAAATACTTCGAATTATATCCGTCTTTCCTAAAAAAAATATTTTCACGCCGATTTTCTTAAGCTTTCGCGCGCGGAGAACAAGCACAGCATATTTTGCTGACATTAGCGCTACAGTGCCTTAAAGGAAAAAAATGTTTATTTATATAAACTTGTAATGGACTAAACGACGGACGAAAATAATTGATGTAAGTTGTACTAAGCTGCCTAATGTTTTTTTTTGTTAAACTTATTTTTCTCAAACATGCAATGAAATATTGATGTTATGTTCCTTATAATAGGCTGCGAAGTGTGACGTTTCAGGTGCGGCTAGGACAAGAGCTCGTTAATGCAATTTCATACAAATGTTGCAGGCCTAGGCCGGCAAAGTCCTCTTTTTTATTTCCATTCCACATAAATTTGTGGCAAAGGCATCATGACATTCTGCCACTATGCGTATTAAAAATAAAACTTTGATTTTTTTGTTGTTTATTTCATTGCATGTTTGAGAAAAGCACTATACATACCTCGGCGGGAAATATGGGGCTACCAGCCTTAGACCTATCCGGCCTCGCTTCGCTCAGCCGTCTATATGTCTTCGGCCGGCAACCCCTTTTGTCCCGGCCTCTGTAGTAATGTACTATTACAGGTGAATATTTCTATCTCAGCATCCCCATCGCAACCTAATGAACAATCTGCCAATTACAGCACCGGCCGGCAACCTTGACAGACCCTAAACTCATTGTTGCCAGCCCTAACAATGGCCGCGCTACAAATGCTGTTATGCGTCAAAGAACACATTCTGCGCGGGCTAAAGTGCTGGGATTAGGGTTGCCGCTTTTTTGGAAATTCTACATTATTATTTGGACCTGAGATAACGTAGTTAGAGAACGGTAGAAGAGAAATACTTAATTAAACCTGAAATTAAAGTGATCTATTACATGTAGTTAGGTTAGTTAAAATGCTACTTAATTATGTATACATTCGTTTGATACCAAATTTTTATTCAGTATCATAATGTTTTTTTTTACCAGTGATCGACCGTGGTCCGACCTGATGGGATGTGACGACTGGTTCAATACGAGTTATGCCTATTCAATCGTTTTTTGAAGACATTTTAAGGGTCGGCAACGCGCATGTGACACCCCTGGGGTTGCAGGCGTCCATAGGCTGCGGTGATCGCTTACCATCAGGCGGGCCGTACGCTTGTTTGTCACCGACGTGGTATAAAAAAATCTAGACCGAAATTGCCAGGGAATACAGACGGTGGAAGTCGCTTAAGCGAATGCCATGCCATGCCAGCTCGCATTGATAAGAAAGACGAGGCAATTCTCGTCGTACGAATAATTTTGACAACGTAACGGCTTGGCTAAGTTAGAGCGGTGGCAGCAGCGGCAGCCGTTTTCCGAATACATTGCGTGTTATCCCAACTGACCGCAGCGCGTTCCGCGTCTTGACCGTGAAATGAACAGATAAAGCGCTTTCCGCGCCGCAATTCGCGCGAATTAGTGGCCAGGCCAAGGATGCATTTATAACCTATATTGTTTTAATTAACAATAGGTACGACACTGTTTTTAATCCTCATCATGTCAACCGAAAGACGTCCACTGCGGGACATAGGCCTCCCCTAAAGACTTCCACAATGACCGGTCCTGCGCCACCCGCATCCAGCGGACACCCGCGACCTTCACCAGGTCATCGGTCCACCGTGTGGGGGGCCTGCCCACGCTACGCCTTCCGGTACGTGGTCACCACTCGAGAACCCTTCCGCCCCAACGGCCATCGGTTCTACGTGCTACGTATTTGTGTTTTTAATCCTATTTACCTGGAATGGAACCTAAACCTACTTAAGCTTAATGTAAAATAATCGAACATTTCAACAATTTAAAAAAAAACCGACTTCAACAGTATTATTCGTCCATTTGTTGCGCACGTAGGTACTTAATGGAAATTTAAGACTTAATATGGTTTTGTCATGGATGCCACTGTCAGAACTGGACCAAATTAATATCCCACGCGGGTAGCACCAGCTTTCAAATAAAAAAAGAATCATGAAAATCGGTTCACCCAGTCGAAAGTATTGAAGTAACAAAAAAAACAGTCGAAATGAGAACCTCCTCCTTTTTTGAAGTCGGTTAACAATGGGGGGGGGGGGTCTTTGCCCAGCAATGGGATTACATGTAGAACTAGTATATAATGAAGGAAGAAAGTTTTAGAAAATATTTATATGTATCTGCAGGGAGGTTTAACTACTAAAGTAAAATTTAACACACTGACACCGGTTTTAATCCTACTTACCTACGTGAAATTAAACGATAATAGTACATTACGATACAAGTGCAGAGAACAGGAAGTTCGCAACGAGTGGTGATAAATTAAAACACGACCGAGGGGAGTGTTTTAAATCGACACGAGTTGCGAATTACCTGTTCGCACGTGTATCGTACAACGTTTTACAGTACATATGGCTCTTTAAAGTTTCGACATATGCACGTAATCTGCTGATTACCGCACTCGTGCGGTAAAGTAGCAACATATGTACTGTAAAATTATATTTAACAGATATCTATTTAACTAAACATTAAATTCAAAATATACCAAAGGTATTTGTCAATCCCATCACGATTTAGGTATACGAGTAACTGTCTGTTTATGTCATTTTAGTAACGCTTTGAAAGCAAGATAATCATAGTGTCAAAGATAAAATAATTGTTTTGATTGTTATCTGTAATTGATTTTGTATCTGTCGATGGAATCGTGATTTAAATTAGTATTGTGGTTATTTGATAGTAATCTCTAATAGACATTACAAATAATGTCAATTGGAAGCCCTTCAAAAACGTGTATTGATGTAATAGTAGATAAGTTAGTTATAATTTATAACTTATAATTAATATACAAACGTAGAAACTTACTTACACACTTGAATTGAACTAGAAATTCAACTTACATATTTTATTACATTAAAGCGAAACATTTTGCAACAAAAGTTTTAGCGATAATAACATCCCAATCGCTTTTGCTGTTATTCATTACTTCGTTCAATATACGAGTATATAAAGCTTTCCGATTTTGGTGCGACAGTTTTTACTTTAAGATATCGGATTAACATTGATTCTGCACTATAAAACTTGCTTTTCGTGTTTAGCCCAGGGTAAATACACATGTAATTCCTAAACAAATATGTGTAACTTTCGAACAATGATTTATAGTCCAAATATTGGTTCAACCCTTACTTTAAACATTTGGGAAAAATAGAGTTTGTGTTTTTTTTATTTGAGGATTTATTTAACTCGTAACAATCGGTACTTTTTTTTGTCAGATGAAATCTGAAACGATTAATTTAAACCTTTGTATAAAAAAATGCAGTTTTTTAATTAAAAATCTATCGATACTTCCGTGTTATTAAATACTAAAATCGAGTTTGTGATTTATTTGATGTTTTGGCACTTCTTAAACAACACAAAGGATTTTTATGAAACGTTGCAGAAAGTCATCAGAATCAGTCCCATCATTTATGAAAATTTCCAGTTATTCATTAGAATCAGACTTCTTTAATAGCTATAGCTTAAGTTTTAAGCCTATATAAGGCTCGAAAACGCTGGCAGGACGATTAAATTTGAGAATTTTTGGTATCAAAAATTTTACATTCGTAAACTAGAAACAGAGTCATCTATTATTTCTCCGGATGGCCCATATTTTTCTCTTCAAACACAAAAGCACTCGTTTCCTCGTGATTTAGGTGAGCAAATTCACTATCCTCTTTTGTTATGGCTTCAGACAATCTTCGCCTCTATACCGTTGCAATACGGTGCATTCAGAATTTTGATTTAGGAAGACATCTTAAATTTAAAATTATTGGGCGTTTGTGTGAATATTATGCTCTAGCAATGTTTTCCCCGACAAAAGTAGTCTTTTCATAAACTTTTGACGAGATGACAGTTATAATTCTTTTGACGCGTAAACTACACTGACGTATGTTTGTAGATAACGAGACTATCGAAGTTTATTATTTAATGTTTATTTATTGCGCAGTAAGGGGAGCGCTATAAACTCCGTGGCATGTCAATTTAAATATCTGGACAAATTTCATTTTGATTTTGGAAACTAATGATGGGCAATATTTTCACGGATATTCGATTCTTTTATCTATTATTTCTTAATTCGATCAATTTTTTGCTGTGATATTGTATTTGTCCGGCAAAAAATCGACGCTCAATCAAACCAAGTTAGATTGGCAACAGAACCCCGTGAGAAACTGCGCGGTGCTTTCATTGCATTCAAAAGTACATTTTCGCTTGCTACTTGAGTGACGGGCCATCATCGTGACTTGTCTGACAATAACGAAAGGGTTCAGAAGGTCAACAATGACTTCATAACAATGTTTTACAATGACTGGCGTTTTGCTTATCTTTAAGAACTATTGTCGTTATATCGCATTGAGATCGCTTCGCTGGTTCCATTTGCACATTGTCGGTAATCAGATTGTATTTAGGTTGATAAGATTAAAAATGGCAACGCTGATTATGAATAAATACTTTGTAATATGGAACTAATAGATTATAAATTCGCACGTGCAGAAATACACCTTGTAGATCAGATTAACATAGATGTCATTTGCATTTTTTTTTAATAACTGCCTAGTTGACTATTGTTTGGTTCTTTTATTTTTTTCCTAAAAAGTCAGGGTCAGGTCAGGTTTTCTTTATTTTAGTAGCATTTCCATAGTCAGTGTTGTTAACAATATTTACATTGACAACAATAGTTTCATTGTTGAAACATCTTTTCATTTTGAAATTCAACATTGTGTGTTGCATTTCTCAAATCTTAACTTGAACTTGACGGGAACCTAATATTATTACCTAAATTTTGAACCTTTTCTTTAAACCGGTTCTGCAACGCGGAAGTTCTCAGTATTCCAGTTTTTGGTAAATCGGCTCGTTCGTAACATCTGTCAGTTGTGTTATTCTCGATTGAATCTATTGTTGCGCTCTCTGCAATTTGTGTTGCATCTTTCTTATTATATCTCTTTTCCTTTGACCAGTTGGAATTAACATGTCGTTGGTTCAAGATTTTGTATCCGCTTTTGTGGCAACATCATGGGCTTTATTTTTATTTGCCGCTCCCACGCCTGATAAAACATGCTAACTTCGTTTTTCCTTTTGCTGGACACCCAATTTAAATTCACGTCTTATACTTACAACAAAAACTTATTATAAATATTGTTAGTGATAGGTAAATCTCTAAGTACACCAGCATATTCTTGAATTATTAGTTACTGTTGTATTCTGTAAGCAATTCATGTTAAATTTTACTCCCTTCTTGCATTAGATCCTATATATCATTCCATGACACTTTCTCCTTTTCCCAATTCATCAAATTAGTGTAACGAACCATAACCAAATCTTAGGAGCGCAAAATTATACTAACCATGGACAATATTTTACGGGGAATAATTGAAACTGTGGTGATATGGGTCATAAATTCCTTCAACGCCTTTCATGGGGCGGGCAAAGGTGCTAGAGTAAAAAAAAGAATTGTGAAAGTGTATAGCGTGAAGATATTGTGCTTATTAGGGAATATGATTTATGCTGGATTATTGTTTTCGAAGTGATTGTTCTTTTAATGTAATATTTCGATCTAAATTCGAATACAAGGTTAGGCTAGTTGACTGTATGGCTTAAACATAAAGTTATACCTATATCTGTACGTATGTGTGTTTACTTATACTTATGAATAAATTGAATGTTTAAACTTAGCAGTTGTACTAACGACGATCTATTGGAAGACTATAACTTCTAAATTAATAATTTATGGCAATCGACGTCCACCTATCCTTTTGGAATCAAATTTATATGGGACCACCCTCGAAGTTCTTTTAGACAAAGGATTTTAAATAATATCTACTTTGAAGGAGATATCCCGTGAAACATAAAGATAAAGATGGAGTCCTCTTCGTTGGATATCGTGACGAAAATAACGTTTTAAAGCTATAAGCATTTATTTTTTTATACTTACAGAATACAAAGTCAGCGATATTTTCAGAATGTTGGTGTTTTTTTATCCAAATTACATGATCCGTACCATTGACCTTTGCCTTTTCAGTAGGCGGCAGGCAGATATAAACAAAGTTGTTTACAAATGTTTTCCCAGAAACGTTAAATTGTTTTTCATACTTCTTTATAACTTTGTATTGTATCTATTTCTCAGAGTATCACTTTTAAAAATATAATTTCTTTTTCTCTCAATGTAAATTCAATTCACTAGAATATTTTGATTAAATTCATGTATGCAATACTCGATTACAAAATTGTTTCTCGAGGTCCGCCCTTTGGCCATCGGTTGCCACCCTTGCCAATCCCAACCAATAGGAAACCGTCTTAAATTCGCATCTTTATCTTGGCAACCCCTCATAAACTGCACGTTATATTACTTACATAAAAAATAAACACGAGGGTTGTATTGCACCACCAACTTAAATTATTCCTGTGGCGAAATATCTTCGATAACCGCCAAGTAGGTGAGTTTAGTTTTACTGCGACACAGATAACTGTATTTTTAACTTTGTAAGGAAACTTTAACGTTCCCAAATGGAATAGTTTTTTTAGTTATACTTTATACTGTTTTATATTTATACCAGATTCGTGGTTTTTGAATGTGATATTTCAATTCGCATTAAAGTGATGTGAATGTATTGCTTTTTTCGTGTATTATGGGTTTGTCTCTTTTTCATTGACGCTATTTTGTTTTGGATGTTTATAGCGCGTTACGCATTGTCCACAACTGTACGTGATTTTTTGTCATAAAATCATCAATCATACAAATTTCGCTAACTTTTGCTTCGTTGCTACAAGACTAGGTAGGTGATTTGACTACGTATAATTTTTTAGTAGCACGGAAGTAAGTGTAAGTTTCAAACGTATAAAGAAGTGAAAGAGCGCATTACTCGCCAACAAACTGTATTATACAGATTAGCGAAAAAATCCTTATAGGTATATGCTTACTGTAAGTTTATACTTTGAGTAATTTTTTTATACTACATCGGTGGCAAACAAGCGTACGGCCCGCCTGATGGTAAGCGGTCACCGCAGCCTATGGACGCCTGCAACTCCTAGGGGTGTCACATGCGCGTTGCCGACCCTTTAAAAATTTATACACTCCTTTCTTGAACAACCCCATACTGTAGTCCGTCGGGAAAACCTCGGCAGGGAGCTTATTCCACAATCGGAGCGTCCGAGGGGGGAAATTCCTCTGAAACCGTACCGTACGCGACCATTTAGGTTCTAAGGTGTGAGGATGAATGCCCTGCCGACGGTGAGCGATCGGCGGGGAGTTAAATAAATATATGTTTAAAAAAGGGGAATCACCACACTCAAATGGACACAGTCTCTGAATTTCCTCGACACTGACCCGACACTAACACTTTCAATCTTAACATAATATATAATGGTGAGAAATAGTTTGGTTCACAGGGTGTCGAACATTGGTACGGCTGGCTTATAACTAGAACTACCTATATACGAGTCTCTGTTCTTAGACACTTTATGAGTTTTTCTAGCTGCGCGTACGCGCATACACGCAGCCATTGGCTGCATATCGATTGGACATTATTAACGTTGGTCCGTCCACCATGACAGTGTTATTATATTCTCTTCCAATTTTGAAAGATATTTCTTTCAAAATTGGAACAGAGTTGCATTTGTTTTGTTTCGTTCGATTTCAAAACAAAACATACTCTGCTTTATTTCCTATCACTATACTTATACAGTATATTAAAATTTTGTTGTCATTATTTATTTTATGATGGGCAGCTAGACGCTACCCATCCCATCACTATCACTGAAATCACTGTTAAACATTTGTGAACTTTTCCAAAGTGTTCAAATCCCATCATAAACTCATTTAGAAGATGTAAGCCGTGATTATGTTGGAACAAGAACCAAAACATAACGAGTGACAAAAATAATTCGTATACTTAGTCTTCAATGGCAGTTTGCAATTATTCCTGAATTATTAATCTTGTTTCTGTCCCACCAAAATTAATGCAAACCCTTAACGGAACAACACCCAGCACCCTTCATTTGTTTGGCACTGTTATAGATGATACTATTATTTGTCTTACAGAAATATAAAAAAAACTTCTTGTTAAGATGCCGCCAAACAACTATAGTCTCTATGGACATGTTCTATGCATGCATTACTTTCTTGATGAGTTCCTACACTTGTTTTGTCTAGTTTCGCATACACTTCGCCCCTTTAAGTGTCGTCTTACAAAAGACACGTCACTTTCAATTAGTTAAAAATCCAACTTCAATTTTTATATCCTGTAACGTTGTTTACCTTTGCTTTTATGTTAATTTTTAGAGCGGAAAAAAATACAATAGCTATGAAGACGCTTTGTTGCGTGTGCAAGGATTATAGTTTCTAAACAGTTTTTAATTGGTCCCCTACAAGATTTTTTCTGTCATACACAATTTGACGTCCCGTCGTGTGACGGGTGTGACGGCTTGACGGATGGATGCCATTTTGACGGAGCTTAGTGGTTTGGGCAATTTGGGTGAAGATCTTGAGTGAACTTGAGCAATTAAGTTGGTGAACGCTTAACTTGTGACAATTTGCGGTGTGTTTATTATCAAGAGGTATTTGATATGCAGTTTGGATTACTTGTTATTTAGGAATATTTGAAAACATTTGTCATGCTTAGTGTGCCCGGGAACTTAGTGGACCCGGGTATGTCCTAAAACTACGACCAAGACCACCGGGGGATGGGCAGCAGCACCCCTGGAGTGCGGTGGAGATACTGCGATCGCCAACCCGCATGCCAAGCGTGGCGATTATAGCATATACCCCCCGTGAATTTGGGGGAGGCCTATGTCCAGCAGTGGCCATTCTTTGGCTGATATGGTGGTCATGCTTAGTATAGTAGTTTTATGGTTGATCAAGAATTTCATATGTATGTAATTTTGTATTAATATCTAGCAGATAATGTTGCAACAAGCTATTAGTGAACTGACAGACTGACACTGACAGTCAGAAAAAATATTCTAACAACTTTTGGACCTTAGTGCATAAATTATGCAGTCCAAAATTGATCGACCATTTTCGTTGCTGACTGTACATCACCTCATCATCATCCTAGTGTACAGTTGCATCCTGAAGGATGTCTGGGGACCACTACCTAATCCCAAGAATTAGGCGTAGACACTAGTTTTTACGGAAGCGACTGCCATCTGCCATCTGACCTTCCAACCTGAGGGGGAAACTAGACCTATTCGGGATTAGGCTGGTCAAGTGAGTGGGCAACTTGACTGTTAAAATTTTTCAGCAGCCCGAAGGCCTCTAACTTGGCTTAACGACTGCCGTCATAGAGAGCAACCGGAATCAACAGCTAACGGGTCTTCCAAAGCACGGGAGTGACCATCAGCAATTACTCAAAGCGGTCACCCATCCAAGATTTGACCTCGGCCGACGTTGCTTAACCTTCTGTACCTATCTAACGACATAAGTATAATAAATAACATCGTACATACCTACATATGATAAGTGACTCCGTATGCTGGTAAAAGAAACAGAACTATATTTGCAACTATCAAAGAAATCAATAGCAATCGATAACTTTACCTTACAAGTTATACCCACCAAAAGAAACCTTCCAAAATATCCTCAGCAAATACAGCTTCGTTATAAAATAATATTAAAGTTCTCTCAAATCTCGTGCACTTTAACTAAGTAGCCATCCATCAAACGGTTGATCAAAAATGCACAGCTGCAGCTGCAGAACGCTTCTCGTTAATCATACAAGGACCTCCAAGTCTAGACTAGAATAATAGTCTGCCATGGATCTTTCCTTTGTAAAGGCACCAAGTGTAACTTGCTTTATACGTACATTTATTTACGTATCATGAAAGATACACATGTATATTTAACCAAAATAAAATAAATAAAATTAAAACTAACTTAAAGCTAAAACAGGCCCTTGAGGCATTGTACCGAGGATGCTGGCGGCATTTTCTCGCTGTATCGCAATGCTGATACGCTGTGCAAGGAAGTCCTTGGAACCAAAATGGTCGCGTACGGTACGGTTTCAGAGGAATTTCCTCCCTCGGACGCTCCGACTGTGGAATGAGCTCCCTACCGAGGTTTTCCCGAGGGACTACAGTATTGGGTTCTTCAAGAAAAGAGTATATAATTTTTTAAAGGGTCGGCAACGCGCATGTGACACCCTGACACCCCTGGAGTTGCAGGCATCCATAGGCTGCGGTGACCGCTTACCATCACGCGGGCCGTACGCTTGTTTGCCACCGTCGTGGTATAAATAACTAACTAAATATGTCGAGGGTCAGCAATAGCTAATTCATATTTAGAGCAGAATATATCTAAATAAATATATCCAAGACCACCGGGGAATGGGCAGCAGCATTCCTTGAGTGCGGTGGAGATACTGCGATCGCCAACCCGCATGCCAAGCGTGGCGATTATGGCATTCACCCCCCATGAAATTGGGGGAGGCCTATGTCCAGCAGTGGACGTCCTAGGGCTGATATGAATATCTAAAAAAAACTGCCAATTCATGTGTTGCAAAAATAGGACCAATGAGGGTTTTTTTATAACGTGAGTTGACGAAATTACAAATAAACATACGAAAGCACAAAGAGAAGGATGATTTGGTAAAAGCGAAAAATCAATCTCCACGCATTGCACATAAAAGGTAATTTTAAATTTCATCACGATCCATTACAGCGAATAATCCAAAATTCCAAAACTTGGCAAAAAAGCTTTCAAGAGCGTACAAAATTAATGACAAGATACATCCATTGTCATAAATGGTCGACATTAGATCGATTTGACGCCATTAGGTCGATCCGAACGTGTCGCTCCATTTGGCGGTGAGCTCCATTAAGATTAATGATGCTCTGTCATGACTGTCATGAGGGTAGTTGTGATTTCATGTTCATACAAAAAATGTATCTTTGCAGTAAGAATGACATAACATAACTCGCCAAACTCCAGTTCATGAGCCCGCCAGACTCTACCGATAATAATGTCAATATTTTGTACGTACCTAGCTGTATTACTCTCATCATATGTAATAGAAAAGGATGGGTAGTGAAATTGAATAGGCGGTCTATAGTGTTGTTTTTAGGATTCCGTACCCAAAAAGTAAAACGGGACCCTATTTACTAAGACTCCGCTGACCATCTGTCACCAGGCTGTATCTCATGAACCGTGATAGTTAGACAGTTAAAAATTTTCACCGATAATGTATTTCTGTTGCCGTTACAACAACAAACAAGTACTAAAAAACAGAATAAAATAAATTTTAAAGGGGGCTCCCATACAACAAACGTGTTTTTTGCCGTTTTTTATACATAACGGTACGGAACTACGGAACCCTTCGTGGGCGAGTGCGACTCGCACTTGGCTAGTTTTTTTTTGTATACTACGATAGTGGCAAACAAGCATTCGGCCTGTCTGACGGTAAGTTGACACCATAGCCTACGGACGCTTGTGATGTAGGACAATCTGAAGCGCGCTACCTACCCCCTTTTGATATAGGCGCATAAAATTAGCAAAACCTGGACATAATTCGATAACTGTAGTTTTCTTTTTCTATGGTTTAGTTAGTTATACTTAAAATATAAAGAATTAAACATTTTAAGGGTCCGCGTCAATGTTAAAAAACAAAAAAAAAACAATTTTTTTAACACATTTTGATTTCCTAAGTAAGCCAAAATAAATAACTTTGTAAAAGTACGTGTATAATGATATGAAAAAATATCATTTAATCAATTAATACATAAATAATAATAAATAAATATTGGGGGACAATCTTACACAAATCGACCTAGTCCCAAACTAAGCAAAGCTTGTACTATGGGTACTAGACGACGATATGCATACTTATATAGATAATACATAGAAAACATCCGAGACCCAGGAACAAAATCCATGCTAAATGCTCAAATAATGCCCTGACCGGGATTCGAACCCGGGACCTCTAGTTTCGGAGGCACTGTCACTACTAACTAGGCTAAACAGACCGTCAACATTTTATTAGTACTATAACAAACAATTTAAACAAAAAATATCCACGATAATTGATTACATTATATTTTTTCTTACCATAATACAAGTACTTTTACAAAGTTATTTATTATGGTTTACTTACGAAATCAAAATGTGTTAAAAATTTAGTATTTTGTTTTTTTAACATTGACGCGGAGCCTTAAAATGTTTAATTCTTTTTATTTTAACTATAACTAACAATACTTTAAATAATAGAAAAAGAAAATTACAGTTATCGAATTATGTCCAGGTTTCGCTAATTTTATTCGCCTAATATGAAAATTCGACTTTACTTCAATAGTACTAATAAATATTTATTAGTATACACTACACAAATTTCTTTTTACGGCAAGGCTTTCAACGGGGCTAAAATGATCGTGACAATTGTCAACACACCGAATCCTCCAAATTAAAATATGTCGGCAGCGTGCTTGATTGTCCGTTATAGGTCTGATTACCATCAAGCAGGCTGATGTATGAGTCCGCTGAACACGGGTGGCGCAGGACCGGTCATTGTGGAAGTCTTTGGGGGAGGCCTATGTCCAACAGTGGACAGTGGACCTTCGGCTGATACGAGAATCGAGAAGTAGGGTACTGAAGTCGGTATTGAGCTGATTTAAAATCTGAAAAAGAAGTTCAGCATTGATGTCGGTATAATAATGATAAGCCGTGTGTTCGTTTGCCATAAATTGTAGTTTAAAAAAAAACCGGACGGATGGAAGTGCAAGTCTAACTCACCTGGATAGGCTTCCGTACCAAGGTTACTTAAATACCATAGACTTCTTAAAGGTTTTCCTGACATCTATAGGTAAACAACTAAGTATTTTCTGTAAAATTTTCAATAGTACATTACTACAGAGGCCAGGACGAAAGGGGTTGCCGGCCGAAGACATATTGACGGCTGAGCAAAGCGAGGCCGGATAGGTCTAAGGCGGGCAACCCTATATTTCCCGCCGAGGTATGTATAGTGCTTTTCTCAAACATGCAATGATATAAACAACAAAAAAAAACAAAGTTTTATTTTTAATACGCATAGTGGCAGAATGTCATGATTCCTGTGCCACAAATTTATGTGGAATGGAAATTAAAAAAGAGGACTTTGCCGGCCTAGGCCTGCAAGATTTGTATGAAATTCCATTAACGACCTCTTGTCCTAGCCGCACCTGAAACGTCATACTTCGCAGCCTATTATAAGGAACATAACATCAATATTTCCTTGCATGTTTGAGAAAAATGTATTATTGCCTAGTAATTTCCGAGATCAAGGGGCGAATGGATGAACTCACTTGTTACGTGCTTAGCTTAAGGCCACTCCAAAACCGTTTTAACTGTACATATATTGACAGTTAAGTTTCAAGTGATCTGCGTACCTAGTTTGGAAATACGGTCACATTATGTATTGGAATAGAATGTGAATTGACAAAAATGTTCCAAATTGAGTATTTTGTCTTTTAAACTGGTAGTGGATTCGAAGTTCAAACATTTGCACTTAGTAAATTATAATCTTCGAGCAACACAGGCTAAATAAATACCATTTGATTTGAATAGTATCTTCCCGGTGTAGGAAGACATCGTGAGGAAACCGCGATCTAGTTTTCCTTCAGATGGCGTGTACTAATACTCGTATGTCGTCATTTCCCTCCCTCCCCCTCTGTGTCTGTGTGCTCCTGTGTGTCTGTGTGTGTCCCTTAGTGTTATGTGGCATGTCTTACTGAGCTGTAAGATTGTCCCCTAGTATTTATTTATTTACCTATTAAGGCCCTCTAGTTCTGCGAGAGTAGGTATTTAGCGCTGTCCTGGCGGTGCGTGAACAAGCCCGCGCGGACGAAGCGACTGTGAACTCGGATGACCCCGCTAGCTTCATACTGGTCACAGTATAGAAATATAACTGTATTTTGACTCAAGAAATGCATTAATTATGATTAAACTTTAGTATGTAATTGATATATTTTTTTAATAAGGTAGTAAATAAATAATTGAAAGTCGAACTTACGGTAAGATCCATTATAATGAAAAAAAAAAAACAGAATTCGTAGTACATACCTACAACCCTAATATTCGTTATTTTAATCTATGAAACCTAAGAACCTAAGAAATATGTCTTATATCCTTCTACTCGATTTGTTTAATAGGTCATGCATTTTTTTATCTAATTGTGTTATATTATACAGGGTGTTATATTTATTTGTCGTGTGCGTGTTATCATCATCATGTATATGTACTTATATGTATGTATAACACTTTATTGCACAAAAAACAATAACAATCGAAACAAAATAACAAAATGTAAAAGTACAAAGGCGAACTTATCCCTATAAGGGATCTCTTCCAGCTAACCTTCGAGAAAATGAGAAAAATAAATATAGTATACACAAGGCAACAAACTAATTTTGCACAAACACGGATATTTAAGAAAGCAATGACAGATTATGAATACACGTAAAACTAATAAGCTTGTATACACTATAACAACTATTCATGTAAATATATCAACATCATCATCATATCAGCTGATGGACGTCCACTGCTGGTCATAAGCCTCCCCTAAAGAGTGCCACAATGACCGGTCCTGCGCCACCCGCATCCAGCGGACTCTCGCGACCTTTACCCGGTCATCAGTTCACTTTGTGGGGGCCTATCTACGCTGCACCTTCCTGTACGTGGTCACCACTCGAGAACCTTCGTTTTCGCCCCAATGGCCATCGGTTTTACGTGCAATATGCCCCGCCCACTGCCATTTAAGCGATTCGGAGGGCTATATCGGTTACTTTGGTTTTTCTGCGGATGGCCTCATTTCTGATACGATCGCGCAGATATACTTCCAGCGTAGCCCTCTCCTTTGCTCTTTCCTCTTGGTTAAAGGTGTATAGTAGAGAAACACAGATAATTTAATAGGTTTCTATTGTGATGTCGTAAATAAACATATTTTATTGCGCTTACATTGCAAACGCTGGCTGAACTCTACGAGATAAATCAAAATAATGTACTACAGTATTGTACAACTTAAAAAGGTCTACAAAAAAGTCGATTATGGTATATGTCTATCTCTTAGGGATAACCCACAATAACCATTTTATATCCTTTACTTTTTACGAAAAATAATGGCTATTTTACGAAGCGATTTTAAGCAATACAGCATTAATCCTTCTCCAATAAAATACCTTAAATACATTTTGCATTTTATATAGATCAATATGGCACTTGACAGCATGTAATTTAAATGAATATTTTTGAAGATATTACTGATTTAAAATGCAGGAACATAGCGGTTGCGGCGGTATCGGCCGGGTTGTATATAAATACATTCTGTAGTATCAGCATTGCACCCGTACGAAGCCGGGGCGGGTCGCTAGTATACCATAATCAACTTCAAGTTCGAGTATAAAGTGTCCGATAGTAACGACAGTGGGTGCTACATGGGAATTTGACATGACCTTCATCTTGTACATATTCAGCTTAAGACCAACTCTCACGGAGGTTTTACCAAGGTCATTGAGCATGGTACTTAAATCCTGTATGGTCTCAGCCAAGACTACTGTATCCTCAGCAAACCAAAGGTGAGTGATGTACTCGCCGTTTATGTTGATGCCTATTGCCTAGGCTTCTCCAGTCCAAAGTCTTGAAAACATCCTCCAGTGCAGCGGAGAACAGTTTGGGAGAAATAGCATCTCCCTGCCTGACTCGCGGCTACAACGGAATAGGTATCGAGTTCTGGTCCTGGAGTCGGACTCACATAGTGGCGTTGTCGTACAAATACTTCAGTACTTCGATAATAGCGGTAGTCTACTTGGCACCGCTGGAGAGATTGTAGTACAGCCCAGGTTTCAACCGAATCGAAGGCCTTCTCGTAATCCACAAACGGCAAACAGAGGGCACAGGCAACAGGGTATACTCCTCAGTCTACTGTAAAACCGGACGAAGCGCATGGATATAAGTTGATAATGTTCGACTCTTCATATACACAGGCCCAGTAGTAGTGAACCACGACTGTCATAAAATTATACTAACATAGTTTTTTGACCGAGAGGGCGAAGCGTCTCCGTTTCAGCTCTCAGATTCTCGTGACATTTTGTGAGCAGGTTCGATAATTATATAGGTTTAATTATATTTTTGTCGACACGGTTTTTGTAAATTTTGAAATTTGAAAAAATATTTTTTGTTGCGTGGTCTACATCACAGAGCCACTAGTTTTAAGCTTTATTGTAACAGCTAACACTTTAGGTGCCACGAGCGTGGAAAAAACGTAAATTTAATTTAATAAAAAACAGATATTTTTTGGTGGTTTAATTTATTCGTCTAAAGTTATTAGCTCTCAAAGCATAAAAAACATTGCGAAGTTTTTACTGTTTTACTATTTATGCGAAAGATTACTGTATTCTTTTAAAATAAATACCAGAAATGATTTTTACATAAAGATGATAATAGAATCAATATGGTATATGAAATGATAGCAAACTTGCCACGGTACGAGTAGCTATCTGTAAATGGGTAGTTTTATTAAAAGAAGATTAGCTAGAAAGATAGATAGTGTATACATTTTAAAAGGATCGGCAACGCGAATTTGACATATCTGGAGTTGCAGGCGTCCATAGGCTGCGGTGACCGCTTACCATCAGGCGGGCCGTTAGTTTGCCACTGACGTGGTATTAAAAAAAAGACGGTCGGAATTAATGTGGTAAAGCTCATAGCTTAATAAAAATATTTATGTGCAAAGCAGTAGATCTCTTACTATATCTATAATTTCTGGTAATAAACATTTCATTTATAATTTTACCATGTTTGGTTCCATTTCTGCAGGGGTTCAGTTTAGTTGTTATACTGTCATTTCTATACTGTGGCACTATGACCATAATTTATTTGTTAATAAATACGACGTTTTTCGTTTGGGTTTTTATTGCCCTTCTTAAATAACTTGCAACAATTATATAAATTCGTCAAAAACTGCTTGTTTGGTGCACGAAACTGTCGCGGATAAAACTGACACAGGTCCGTTGTCCGTAAGCGCCAGCGCGCGACTGATCGGGCCTGCCGAGCCTCCGCGCTCGGCATTTTGTAGGTATTTAAACATATTAATTAACACAATCATTTTATCTTTTTAAATTCTGCAAAAATGTCTAGAAATACTGAATGGCTTTAGTTTAGTTCAAAAACTTTATTTAAAACATCAATAGTTTAGTCGTCAGATTGTAAATGCTTTACAAAAGGGAGTAACTTTGGGGTCTCTTTCTATCGAGCGAAGTTCATTAGATCGTGTAACTGAGTGCAACTTTGACTAGACTAGATCCTTAAGTAAAACATATAATTTTTTCAAATTTTTAAAACCCTTATTCTACGTTTCAGGTTGTTTTTAGAAAACTCGAAAACGCTAACTCGCTTGACGACCTAGCCTTAATTATGATGAAGAAGGCTAGAGGATGCACATTAACCGCATTACACAGCACGATGTGCCAGACATGTGCAATTGCGCAGTGACGTGTTAAGCCGATTGACACGTGTGCAGCCGTGGACATGGTCACGCGAGCTATGGCGAATATGTCTTGACGTCTATTATTAGATAATCTGCATGCATTATAATGGATATACTGCAGAAATGGAACTGAGACCTTGTTTAGAGACACAGGGTACAGCGGAACGACATCTCGCTCATATTTGGAGAAGCATAACTTTACTACTACTTATTTTTAATACCACGTCGGTGGCAAACAAGCGTACGGCCCGCCTGATGGTAAGCGGTCACCGCAGCCTATGGACGCCTGCAACTCCTAGGGGTGTCACATGCGCGTTGCCGACCCTTTAAGAATTTATACACTCCTTTCTTGAAGAAACCCATACAGTAGTCCGTCGGGAAAACCTCGGCAGGGAGCTCATTCTACAATCGGAGCGTCCGAGGGAGGAAATTCCTCTGAAACCGTACCGTACGCGACCATTTAGGTTCTAAGGTGTGAGGATGAATGCCCTGCCGATGGCGAGCCGTGCGATGGTAGAAAACGGCCGTAGGCATCATGCTAGGTACTACTACTTGCTCCTTAGGAATGTGGTGTTGTGTTCCTGGTGGTGAGTAAGGTCGCCAGAGCTTCCGAGGATGCTCTGTATTGAGAGTGACGGACCTGCATTTGTCTTCAGCTAACAATACAATGTAACCCCAAAAAGGGTCGGCAACGAGCTAGTGGTTCTTCTGGACTCTTAAGCGTCCATAGGCTACGATGTCTCCTCATCATCAAGCCGTCCATAAGCTTTATTTCCACCGTCCCTGTATAAAACAGTAAGGATTAAATTTTTTTGAATAAATATTACAGGGCAATTTTTACAGCAGGTTTCTGTATCCACCATCACCACCATACCAGCCCAAGGACGTCCACTGCTGGATATAGGCCTCCCCCAATTGCATGGGGGGTAAATGCCATAATCAAAACGCGAGTTGGTGATAGTAGTATCTCCACCGCACTCCAGGGATGCTGTTGCCCATCCCAGGATGGTTTCTGTATAACTACCATTAATAATCTGTTTATCTCGCTTACCCAGACTGCATTCATCATCATCATATCAACTGCTGCTGCTGCTGGACTTCTACTGCTGGACATAGCTAGGTCCAGCAGTGGAAGTCCAGCAGCAGCACCAGTTGATATGATGATGATGAATGCAGTCTGGGTAAGCGCTAAAGAGTACCACAAAGACCGGTCCTGCGCCACCCGCATCCAGCGGACCCCCGCGACTTCTACCAAGTCATCAGTCCTCCTTGTAGGACCCAGGCTGCATTATCTTTTTTAATTATTTTACCCTAAGCAACACTTATACGCATTCCGATTACGTGCGTACCCCACAATCTCCGCATGCGTGGGGCAAGAAAATCAATGGGAATTAAGGGCAGAATGCGCTCCAGTTGCCCCTGCAAGCATTATTGCTGCTTCGGTTGTTACCCCATTGTTTGTTCGTTCTATTGCAGTAGGATTTATTTTGGACCTTAGGTCTGGGGAATAGAATTTGAAGTGTTATTTCGGTGTCCGTGCAGGTTTCGAAGGATGAGGGATTGATCATTGTTATATGTGCAAAAGGAATGCATCGTAATATGCAACTGTACTTGGATAACGCCTAACGATAGGAAGAGAAGAAGAAGTCCTTAAGACATTGATATATGATTGAACTTCGCCTGGCCTGTGGCAAAGGTCTTTTTTCTATAGAGTAGAAACATTCTTAAACTGAACCCCCCACTAGTGGGTTTTCGCTCATTGAAGCTTACTCTAGTGAGCACACACAGATACTTACTCAGTAAAACAATGTTTACTAGAAAAGAAATGGGGCGTTCATTTTATTAATCATCATTTTTGACGACCACTTTATTAGCCTAGTTTAGTAGCCTAGGTATAGTAGCAGCGTCTGTATTTCCGATTTCATATAACCTAGACCTTTTTAAGGCACGAGTGAATAGGCATCTTCTGGGTGAGCTCGCTTCATCGTCGGCCTCATCTTTGCCCCCCGGCTAGATGCTGGCCAAGAGCAATCCCATTTTTAATAAAAAAAAGGGTCCCGGGTTGAAGGGGGGGTTGAATCTCGATCAGGGCGTTTATTTTTTCTAAGGAACATGAATTGATTTTTCCTAAGTCTTGAATATTTTCTGTATATTTAAGTATTTATCTATTATGTAAGTATGTATATCGTCGCCTAGTACAAGTTTTGCTTAGTTTGCGACTAGTTCGATTTGTATCAGAATGTCCACAAATATATATTTAAAATTTGGATTTATTCTTCCTGCTTCGTAGTGGTTTGTGGTTGGGACTAGCCACCAGTTGTGTCGCTGAGCCAGTGCACACGTGCCCTTACATGCCTTTATCATAGATCGACGCACGCGACCATCGCGTGTCTAACGGCCCTTATTTCATGTCCGCGCTTTACTATCGCCGTTACCTCTCTATTTTTTGAATGACTATTGACTACAAAAAATATAGTTAAACTACGTTTTGGGATATTTTATCCGACTTAAAAAAGGAGGAGGTTCCCCATTCGGGTCACTCACGTTTTTAAGGTCGAATATCGCTCGACATGTTCCAGGCCACTATCTTCCTTCTTTTTTCTTTCTTTTTCTTCTTTTTTTCTTCTTCTTTCTTTCTTTCTTTGTTTTGTTTCTTTGTTTCGAACCGGTCTGAAACATGTCGAGCGATATTCGACCTTAAAAACATGAGTGACCCGTTTTGTTATATTTTAATATGCCTCAATCTCACGGGAGTTTTTTTATACAAAACTGTCTCCGTTTTCGTCATTGTGACACGGAACCCTAACAATGACAATCCCATATTCCGTCCCTCGAATAAAACCAGCCCCCACACTTTCCGAAATCACACGAAATGACATTTTCATAGTCATCTAAAGTTATTACGTTTCAACATGACGCGCTTGGACAGGAACTATTGCCTCCCTTGTGCAATTACAGCCCTCCTTTGTAGCAACAATCGTGCCCTCAAAAATCACTTTAAGTATATGAAATTGTTCTCCCAAAAACATACCGTACTAAAGTCGAACTTGACCACTCACATGTTAACTATCATTTAACAACAACACACAAATGCGACTTCGTCGACCTTTACCAGGTCGTTAGTCCACCTTCGTAGATTATCAAGACTATTAAGCATTTTACAGTACTACCAGTTACTACAGCTACAGCTTGGGGGCTACTTTACCGCGCGAGTGTGATCAGCAGATTACGTGCATATGTCGAAACTTTAAAGAGCCATATGTACTGTAAAACGTTGTACGATACACGTGCGAACAGGTTATTCGCAACTCGTGTCGATTTAAAACACTCCCTTCGGTCGTGTTTCAATTTATCGCCACTCGTTGCGAATTTCCTGTTCTCTGCACTTGTATCGTAATGTACTATAAAATAAACATTGCCTGCCCTTTACCGGCCGTAAAATGCAACTACCCGCCCACGACTTTAATGTTATTTTATTACCACACCTTTGCCATTTTATTTAACTACTATTCTACATTTAAGTTAACAGACAGAAAACGTGGAAAGGATCGCCGGTGGGCGTGTAAAACCTATGTCACTTATGTACGCTCATTTCGCTAAAATCGTTTGATTTTCTATACAGTTTGACAGGACCAGCATACTGTCAACCTTCAAGGGGTCCGAGAATAAAGTTGGTGACTGTAAATGTACTGAAATGGCTGTCTCTTAATTGAAAAGAGAAATAATACGTTTTTAATATTTTTGATTAACTGACGGACTATTTTTTTTAATTTTGCCTAAGTGTAAACAGGATTGTCCCGGATTTTTGTAGGTCCAAACCAAAAATCCTCATAACACTGGCAGTGTCGCCACGCAGAATCTAATATATAAAATAATATCTGCTGCACTAGATACGATTCGGAACGAAAATAGTAACCCTTATCGTTCCTTATATGACAATTGATATGTTCTTAACGCTCGTTCGAAAAGTTGACGAGAACGAGATTGCCCTGCAGCTCTAACACATAGCACAGAATAAGTCACATAGGTACAATATCGTCATTTAGATCCCGTCCAGATGACGTCACGACCAGATTAATGTAATTGCGCCATTACATCACAAGGGTGGAAATCGTTACATTACCAAACTAGCCAAGGGGGAAGGAGTAATATGTTAATAAAAATGCCCCTTAATTACTTCGCAACTTGATACACGCCCTAATATGGTTTCCGAAAGTTCCGAAGTTGGAGTTTCAGCTTAAATTTTGGATGATTTTATGAGAGCTTCGGCTCATTAGAGCTAACTTCCTAACTTTATGGCATTAGGGGTGTTAATGGAGAATTATAATTAAAACTTCAGGTTTAGGCAAATTAAGAAGTACTCTTTTCATATTTCGAATAAAATATCCAATATTTGGAGTTCTGATTTATACATACATACATATAAGCACGCCTGTTTCCCAGAGGGGTAGGCAGAGATCACGGATTTCCATCCGGCTAAGATCCTGCCTGACATACAACTTTCGCTTCATGAACTCTCATAACATTCTTCATGCATGCGCGCCGATTTAGGGTACTCTTTACCTGGCATTTCTGCAAAATGTTTCTGATGTATTATTATAACTTTAATATAACATTGGTCTAAATGGTTCACAAATTCTAATCCGCAACGTAGGCTTCGTCAGGTGCGTTCAGTTTAAAGTCTTCGGAAGGACCATGTAAAGAATATGTATATCAGCGCTAGGCTTCGTCACATACACAGAGATCAAAGCCGCAACAGGCTTCGTCAACAACGATCCTTGATTTAAACATAATACTGGCGGCGTTGCCACGCTGAATGGCCAATAAAATCCGCTGAGCGAAGAACGATCCGGAACGAGGATCGTCGGGGTTCTGATTTATATTCAAAATGTAAGATGATATGACACACTTGTCCGTCAGCCTAATTCCATTTAATATACGAGTGTTTGTGTGTGTTTAGAATACCTGCATACATTGCAAAAAAGTTCAAAAGTGTATGAGCGCCTATAACCCAACCTGCACTAGATCACTGCCCGTTCCCTATGGTTTGTGAGAGGAGGACGGTGCCCAACAGTGGGACGTAGAGGCTGCCGATAATCATGATGCCAAGAAACATAGGACTTCGTTATGATTTATACGGTCGGTATCACAAGGAGCTTAATTAACACCTTTGTACCTTTAACGTCATGTTTGAACTGACATTCTAAATTGCCAACGGGTGAAAGCGACAAAGTTCCAAAGTGTCCAGCTACTTATGAGGCCGAATGTACGGACTACGAAGTTTTGAAAATAGTTCGACATGATGACATTTTCATTACACTTGCTCGTAAAGGGTCTTATTGTACGCAGGCGTATACAGCAGTTACAGCTGATCTACCTCTTGTAAGGAGTTATGAGGTAATGTGTGTGATCTGATTGGTTTAAAAAAATCTAGAAGGCCGCGCGCCGCAAGAAAGTCCATCCAGTATCAGTGCAGCCTTTTGCAAGAACTCACTCATACTGGATGTGAAGTAGTCGATTTCCTCAATTTGGATTGGTGCTGGAGTTATTTATTTCCTCGAAAATGTGATGAAAAACATTGTAATTAACTCGGGCGTAAGAATATTGCAAACTCGAGTCATCAAAAGATAGACACTCGTTCGCAATTTCCGCTTACGCCCTTCGTTAAACAATCTACTATTTCAACTCATAACGGTGATTGTAACTTTTGTAGCATTTTCGTTGCAGCGTAATGGTGTTAACGGAATTGGGATTAATGATTTAAATTCTTATGATTCATTAGCGTTAATAACGTTAATATTAACCTTAATTAACAGTTTAAATTCTATTTTTCCATACCAACTCCGTTAACACCACTACGTTGCACCGAAAATGCTGCAAAACTGACGATCACGGATCATAACCTACCAATCTGGAATAGGTATACTTCAACAGTATGCTTAAAACAAAAAACAGCCTTCCCTTAGGGGGATCCGTCAAATACTAATACGCCAACACGATAGTGCTGTCAGCCAAGTCCCCACTTAAGTTTTAATTTACCTAATACGATACAGATAAGGTAAATATGGTGGCTGTCGTAATTTGTCAGCATAAATTACGAAAAACTTCGGTGGCCGCTGCGCCAAGCGTGACAGTTTTCTCACATCAACGCACAGGGAACCACGGAATATTATAGGCGTTATTAATTTCGACTAGTGCGCAAGTTAGGGAACTAAGCGATTTAAGGAGCCCCCCGCACGCCCGACCGAACTCGATTCTACATACAAACGTAGTTTGTTCTCATTTTAAAACTCCGTGCTGAAATAACATGAAACGTAACACAATGGGATGTGGTAAGGTTGGAAATTAGTTTCTGTTGCTTGAAATTATAATGGAGAAAAATACAGGGAGCTTTTGAGTTTTTTTGGGTATTGCATGAAAACCTTTATATATAATCGTAGCGTAGCGTCACACAAAGACAATTCACTTGTGCAATAAAATTAACGGGCCATAGGCAACTTTGTATGGATTCTGGCCCTAAAGAAAACGAAGCTAAGAGTTACATTATTAAATAGGTCTTTTAATCTACTTCATTTTGTTCTATGGGGACCAAGTTGATTTGCAGAACAGGAGAACTGAGATATTCTTATTTTAGTCGGGGTGAATACGAACTAATAGAAGATATAAATACCTTTTGTAATGACCTTACTCTTACCTTTGTTGGTATTAGGACCATTTTGACGCATGGTCCTTTGTATTGCTATATTGGCGTTCCATTTCACATTTTATTAATTTTATTTGCGTTTTCTTTTCTTTTTATTTTTGTGTACACAAGCCTTATTGAGTTCACTATGAGACTAGTTCGATTTGTACAAAAAAAATCCCCTTTATAATTATGTATATTTATTTTATTTATTTTCTAAAGGTAAAGCCTGTGATAAAGTCAAAGTCAAAATATTCTTTATTCAAATAGGCCTAGCAACAAGCACTTTCGAATTGTCGGTTATAACATGTATTAACATATATATATATATTAATTATTTAGAGCAATTTATTGATGCTATTATTATTCTTTAAAATAAATATTGTATTGTTGTAGACATGTCAAAGTAAGAAATTATTTTGTAGTAAAATTCACAATAGGATCGTCAAAACATAAATAATAATAATAATAAAAAAATATACAAAATAGAAATCTAGACAGTTTCTAGAATAAAATCAAAATATCAAAAAAAAAAGATCATATTAATATCTAATTCCATAATGATTAATTCATTAATATTTCAGTCGCAATTAATCCCACGGTGTTTTATCATTCATGTAGTCATGTGTGCTATAATATGCTTTCGATATGAGTTGACGCTTTACATAATTTTTATATAATTTTTAAATTTATTAATAGATTTCAGTTACGTTTCTTGGAAGCTTATTATAATGCATGCATTGTAGTGGACAAGCCAAGTTTGAACGTTATACCCATAACACTGTCAGGTTGTACAATTGTGCACGCTTACTTCCTTGCCTTAGAGCGCATTTCTTTCACCAGATGTTACAAGACTGTTTACGTTAAATAATTCACCCTTCTGTTGGAGCCCTAAATTCGTTTTTAATTGATTGTTGTACTATTTCTTATGATTACCATAGATCGATCGCAGCGTTGTTTATAGAAAACAATATTATGCTAGTGACATGTATCATTAACTTTTATTTGAGTAAACAATATAGTTCACTTTTCCTTACGTATTTATAAATAAGATGACTATAAACTACAATTCAATATCCAATAAGCGTACAGGTTTTCAACTTAAAAAAACTGCAGTGCAAGTAAATGATAGCTTCCCAATTCAAATGATATAATTAAAATGATTTGAGTGACCCGTCTGTGGCGATTATGGCATTTATCCCCCATCAAAATGGGGGAAGGCCTATGTCCAGCAGTGGACGTATTTCGGTTGATATGGTGGTGGTGTGCCGGTGTCCGTATATGCAGTCTCCTTAAAAACATTTTTTATATGAGAATGCAATGTAGCTTTAATATTACATTTAAGCAATAATAAGTTATAACATTTAAACTGCTCTTAACTCTGAATACCTATTTAACATAGTGCTAAATCTTATACTTATTAGCATCTTTGCATTTTCGGGTACATTGTCATCATATTAATGTAAATCAATAGTCATTAACAATCGAATAATACTACGAAATATATTTTCTTACTGTTTCAAACATAATCTCAAAAAAACGTTACACGTTGAGAAGTCACTGACATGAGATCCCATTGTCATTAAAATTGGCTTATACATATAGCTATTTAAAACGACATATATTTGTACCTCGCCCTGTCATTTCTCACAATGGTGAGGTGAAACTGTGTAATTGCACAAAGACATAACTTTCCTTTCCTCATGGAAGGTATAATAGTTGGCTTTCCCTCCATTCAATCATTGGTTTGATAGCGGCTTGGCTTAGTTTCCCTTGGAACTTAGTGATCCTAGATTAATTTAATTCAGTGTTATTACATAATAAATGCATAAACTCACGCCTATATTCCCGAAAGGGCTAGGCAGAGCACATGAAAATGTGTGCAGTGTTATTTCTGGTTGATTATGACCTTTGAATGAAAGAGAGATTTGGCAACGCCTTATCAAAGATAGCTTTTCTCGCGATTATCCTACTTGATATAAGTACATGGGATAATCAACCATTTTCTATTACGCTGCCTACGAAACTAAAGGTCCTGGGTTCGATTCGCGGTAACGGCACCTGTGTCATGGATATTTTCTATGTATTAAGTATTTATTTATCTACAATACTAGTAGCTCTGTGAGCTGAAGAACTCGCGTTTTTTTCATATTTAATTTTTTTAAGTTAGAGAAATTTCCAAAAACTGATTTGATACTTAAAATCTATATAATTCTCGAACCTGCTCACAAAATTTCACGAGAATCGGTTGAGATATGCGACCCGTAGAGGAGAACAACCGGAAATCCGGACATCTGGACATTCGGACATACGAAATCATTTTTTTCGAAGCTGAAGCGAAGACCTTTCACTTGTTCGATTATAGAATGTATATCGTCGTCTAGAACCTATAGTACAAGACAATTAGACCCTTAACTTAGTTAGTAGACATAAACTTACAAAATTGCAATTTTATAAAGTGATCCAGGAGACGGAACCATGGCCACTAACGACAGAAAAAAAAAATTTGACCAAACTTCTACTACGAGTATTTTACTAAAGAATTCTGTTACGTTAAAATATTTGACACATTTCCGAATCACACGTGTTACGTGAAAGAAAAATAATGTATATTTATACATTAATTAAACCAAAGGCCGGTGATGCTGATGATGTCTATCACATACGACGCGCCCAATTCTAATCCCTAACTCAACATGACGTAAGTGACTGACACTAATTTGGCACATACGTCCTTTTGCTTGGCACTTCTGCCCCATCACCTTGGAGGAAGGCTGCGACCCATTTTCACAAATTCGCTAACAACATAACGTATATTTCTGGTCTTATGACGTAAGTAATGTATGTAGGTTTAGGTTACTGTTGGGAAATAGTTTAATCTAAATAAATCGTGGATATGTTAAATAAATAAGATTGTTCCCGTAGGTACTTTTGTACGAACTTGGTTGTAGCACTTCCAAACCAGTCAGATCGAAGCGAAACATAATCTTGAGAAATAAAAAATAGGTTACCATTTTTTCGCCGGTTGATTTCATTTGAAAATCACAATAGTCTTCGAAAAAGTCAGATAAACGTCCTAACTCTTACCCCAAAGTATTTTTAATAATTGATATATGATGCCAACTATTGGGGCAGTGTTGAGCGCTGGTATATTTACCCTACCTTATTTTCCGATTCTATTTCCAAAAACAGAACTATAAACATAACTTTTCCTCATACGCACCACTTTATATTTAGTATTCGATGAAAACTCTGATACCACTTTATAATCAGAACACGCCTACGCTGCATTCATAAATCCAAAAAGGATGTATGTTAATATGAAACCCTTAAGAAGATACGACGTTTTTAAATAGCACTGTTGCGTCTGAGTCGCGTCTCATTCTGAAAATATCTGCATTCATAAAACGCAAATACGATTCACATCGATATTTACAGCGACCCGATTATCGAGTCATTCACACGATGACGTATCTGAGATTTTACTCAACGATTTCAGAATATGTTATTTCAGTAAGTACAATATTCAGCAAGCTACATTCAATAGTATTTATGGTTTTGCTAGTGAAGTCCGGAGCGCTCGACTGTTTTCTTTTGAAACATTTTACTTAATTTTATACTTATTAAATAATAGCTTTTGCCCGCGATTTCGTCTGCGTAATCTTCTGCTCACTATCCCATATGTTAATCCAGGCTACAGACTATTTGTATACGAAGTTTCATCGTAATCCGTTTAGCCGTTTCTGCGTGACTGAGCAACAAACATCCAATTCCAAACATCTAAAATACGTGCAGTATTTAGAAAAATCTTTCTAGAATTGACTAAATGACGTAAGACGTAAGAACAGTAAAATAAAGGAATGATGTTGGTGTGGGATGCTACCTGTGTAGACACACTGGCACCGTCTCACCTCCAACGGACTACAGTAAAAGCGGGTGCAGCGGCGAAAAACGCCGAAATTCTAAAGCGTAATAAATACAAGGGCCTCGGCAGAGAGTACATGTTTGTACCTTTTGGCGTCGAAACTCTAGGTCCATGGGGTCCCAGCGCGCATAAGTTATTTGCAGAAATTGCGCAGCGTCTGGTTGACGTAACTAGTGACCGAAGAGCTGGCGGTTTCCTCGCTCAACGTATCAGCATTGCGATACAGCGAGGAAATGCGGCCAGCATCCTCGGTACAATGCCTCAAGGGCCCGTATCGTATTAGATTTAAGTTAGTTCTAATTTTCTTTATATTATTTTGGTTAAGTATTCTTGTATATATTTTCGTTGTACATAAATAAAAAATTATTTAGTAGTCGTAAAATAATACATAAATAAATAAAATGTTCCATTTTCAACTATAATGAAAAAGTAATGCTGCTTCTTGCGTTTGCCTAAAATTTCATTCAACACTTTATTTTCAATAGAGTACGTCTCAAAAAAATATCAAAACTTGATCTAATCCTATAAATTGTCAATACGCGAATTCGCATCAGTGCACATAGCTTCTCCTTTCCGTGTAACAATTGACAGTCGGCCCCGTGTTCCAACACTGAATGCAATATACCAATATACGATTATTATTGAGGTACCGTACAGTCAGCATCGAAAGTAGCTACGCATATGATGGTGTCAAAAGCTCATTCCTTTGTGATAAACACTTTTGACCTTTTTTAACGCGTAGCCTCATCTTTGCCCCCTGGCTAGATGCTGGCCAAGAGCAATCCCATTTTTAATAAAAAAAAAGCTAGTTTTGACGCTGACTTTACCAGACAGGTACAAAAGGAACCCTTATGGTGTGACTAAGTCAGAAGCAACTTGTGCTTTCGATTTGAAATTCGGAAGAGATGTAAACACAGACTATACAATCTGAATAAAGTTCTTACATACGTAGATACATAATCCTATATGAATAGAAAAATAAAGTTTTTTTATTTATTTACTATGGCGATGGCAAAGAAACATTCTGCCTTAGCTTATGGACGCTTGCACTACCTCAGAAGAGTTAAAAGTGAATTAAGTACCTAGTTCACCGACTCTATATCGATTTAAATGTTCGTTATATCGATAGCTAAACGAAAAATAAATTTTGTGGCTGCCTAAAATTCAATAATATCTAATCAATTACGTCTCAAAAATATCAATACCATTGAGCTACTATAAATTGTTAGTACGAGAACTTGCTTCACTGAACATTAAATTTCTCCATTCAATTAACAATTGGGCCCGAGTTCTTTACGACCGAAAACTAATGCAATTTATGATCATACTCTTACTTTGATACTGAAGCGTACGACACTTACCACATCCTTATTTTTATACTTACACCCATATCTTAGGGTGTAAGTGACGTTAGTATTAGACACGAGCGGTTGATTTCGGCGATAATGGCTCGATATTTATTGGCTCGGAATCGGTCGGGCGTAATATCGATTATCGATTAATCGAATAAGGGATTGTGTCGATTGCGTTCTCACGGGTGTGATGGCTGTGATATTATTGTGTGTTTAATTCGCAGTGTCAGGTACATAAATACCCATGTCGGGTAGCGTAGTTAGGTAGGTATATAAATAAAAGATTAGCATTTTGAAGCCTAGTTTCAGATCAAGTTTCAGGATGAGATATTAGAACAATGAACTACAAAAAGATCGATTTATTCCCATGAAGCGATTTGCTTCTTCTCCTAATGCGAACAACTAAGTACTGGAATTTGCTGCCGTAGTCTGTATTTCCTGATACATACAATCTGGGTCTCTTCAAGACAAGAGTGAATAGGCTATTATTGAACCAGTGAACGAACGTCTTAGGCCTTGTCATCGCTTTCCATCAGGTGAGGTGGTCAGTCAATAAAAAAAAAACAGATGTTGGGTTCCATTTTTCAACTCAAAGGCGAAAATATAGTAATCAATATTAATAATAGGCAACTGGAAAAAAGCTGAATTCCACGAAAAGCTAAGTAAAATACAATAAAAATAATAAGTAATTTGTACCAACGAAGGCAAGCCTATCCCTAAGGATTTCTTCCTTATCTTTATGTGTTTATAATAATGCCGGCCTGTCTTCCCTTTTATCCTTTTTACTTTTGATTGTAATACCAGTCTGAAGCGTTATTTTACGCTTTATTTATCTTTGCAACAATTTTCACAAAGAGTGAAGTAAGTAAGTACCGGTGTCGCCACTGTCCTAAATAGTCTTTTTATACCACGTCAGTGGCAAACAAGCGTACGGCCCGTCTGATGGTAAGCGGTCACCGCAGCCTATCGACGCCTGCAACTCCATGAATGTCACATGCCCATTGTCGACTCTATCACATACGCGTTGCCGTCTTTGAATTTGAAAATAGTTGGCACTTTCAATCTTAACCCATAGCAATAATAATAAAAAGCTAAATGTCAATTATTCAATAAGGTGTCAAAACCGCACGTTGCATAAATCTTATCTTAAAAAATACCTTACTTTACAGAATAATAATTTTTGTGACTTGAAATGGTGTCTAAAATTCTGCCCAGATAGCAAGATTCAAATCTGACTAAAGAATAAAGAATAATAGTACATTACTACAGAGGCCGGGACGAAAGGGGTTGCCGGCCGAAGACATATAGACGGCCGAGCGAAGCGAGGTCGGATAGGTCTCAGGCGGGCAACCCCATATTTCCCGCCGAGGTATGTATAGTGCTTTTCTCAAACATGCAATGAAATAAACAACAAAAAAATCAAAGTTTTATTTTTAATACGCATAGTGGCAGAATGTCATGATGCCTGTGCCACAAATTTATGTGGAATGGAAATTAAAAAAGAGGACTTTGCCGGCCTAGGCTTGCAACATTTGTATGAAATTGCATTAACGACCTCTTGTCCTAGCCGCACCTGAAACGTCATACTTCGTAGCCTATTATAAGGAACATAACATCAATATTTCATTGCATGTTTGAGAAAAAATTGTAGTAGTGGTAGTTTAATACGTAATATATTTTAATATTGTAAATATCTTCCCATAAGTACCTAACTTTCATAATGTCGTCTACTATTGTTAACCGCACTCGCAGAAGGCCAAGTTACAGGCTTCGCCTAGTTTGGTATCTGATAGAATCTCTTGTAATGTACTTATCGATTTTTGAACAATAAACCATTTGTATTTGACTGACAGAAATAAACGCAAAGTAGAAACCCGTGTTGACCTTCGTTAGTCAGGCTGAAATTCAGAATAGCTAATTACCTTTGTCCAATGAACAACGCAAAACGAGGTCAACGCGGAATATGGCTCGTAGAGACGTGGATTTGATTTTTTACACTGTACCTGCTTTTTCAGGGTTCCGTACCCAAAGGTTAAAAACGGAACCCTATTACTAAGACTCCGCTGTCCATCTGTCTGTCTGTCTATCCGTCTGTCATCAGGCTGTATCTCATGAACCGTGATAGTTAGACAGTTGACATTTTTACAGATGATGTTGCCGCTATAACAGTAAATAGGTGCTAAAAGCAAAATAATATAAATATTCTCATACAAAAAACTTTTAAAAGTTGCTCGTTGTATTCATCAGGCGCTGGGTCTCAAAATGTAGGTATGGGAAAACTAAAATCCGACTCGCACTTGACCAAAATTCTACTTGATATTATTTAACGTCTTTCCTATTATTGATAAAAAATATTTAAATTAAATTAAAAAAGGTTATAATAAAGTGTCTGTAACATTAGTATGTAAAAGAGGAATAGACACATTGACATAATAATAGTACATCAATGAATAGACATATGTAATAACATGTGTATCCAATTAGTGTCGTTGACTATAGTTTTTAAGGATATTAATTGTACGCTCGAAATGAGCAACTGTTGATTCCATAACAACATTTTAAAACCTTTATGTACACAGTTTACAATGAACAAATACTTTACTTTACTGTACTCTAATGTTGAATAAATAATAGGGAACCCCTCGTGCGCGAGTCCGACTCGCACTTGGCCGGTATTTTTTAATATTTTTTCCAAAATATGCGCAAAAAAATATAGTTGGAATTTCAGTATAACTTCTTCTTGACTGATTTTAATTATTCACCGGATTTGATATAGTAATATCACAAGCGAAATAAGTTTAAGTCAAATGTATTTTTTTACCGTAGTCGGGTAACTCGTTGAGACGTTTCCGATGAGCCCAAACAAGACATATCATATCCAACCAGAATGAAAGATTCATTACCCCGGGCGGGATTTGAACCCACGACCTCTGGAATCCGTCCATCGCTCTACACCACCACCACCACTATATCAGCCAATGGACGTCCACTGCTGGACATAGGCCTCCCCCAACTTCACGGGGGGTATATGCCATAATCGCCACGCTTGGCATGCGGGTTGGCGATCGCAGTATCTCCACCGCACTCCACGGATGCTGCTGCCCATCCCCCGGTGGTGTTGTCGTATTTTTAGGACATACCCGGGTCCACACGTAGTTACGTTATAGTGTCGCTCTACATGTGTAGCTCTCATTGTAACTTCTAAACTACACATCTATCGTGTGTCGTATTCTTCTATCATGTGTAGTTTAGAAGTTGCAATGGCCACCTTCTGTCTCCATCATCAGATTAGCTCGGCCGTTCTATAACATTGCAATGTCGACGATCTTACATAACTATGACAAATTTTAGCTCAATCGGTGATGGCTCTATCGTCTCTAAAATTCAGTTTCAAAATTTGACCCAAATTAATACAAGCTTGTAAAAATACAGTTTTTTTTATGACATAGGAGGCAAACGAGCAGACGAATCGCCTGATGGTAAGCGATTAGCGTCGCCCATGGACACCCGCAACACCAGAGGGGTTGTAAGTGCGTTGCTGGCCTTTAAGATGGGATTACGCTCTTTTCTTGAAGGTTTGAGGGTCGTACCGGTCCGGAAATGCTACAGGCGACAGTTCATTCCACAAATCAACAGTAGTCAGTTTGTCAGTTCATTCATTGAATTTGAATTTAAAGAAAATGTCGTAAAAAGACTACCTAAAGATGAAAAACGCTTGGGCCTAGCATGATGATTCATAGTCAGTTATCTTCACACGGTCCTTTCACCTCATGTGTAACAGGGGTCACAACAACACGTTACATGTGAAGACTTTCGAGATATCCATCACGTTATGTCACAACTCGTGACATCTAATCAGCTAACTTCATTATGAAAGTTCATAACTAAATCCTGCTAATTGTGTTATATTACATGTGTTTGTCTTTAAGGATCTCACTTTAATCTTGCGTTAATCCCGGTTGTATTATCATCAGATACTTCAGAGTCGGCAGCGAGATTTGTTCCGGAATTTGTCAGTTTCAGTTTATTCCTGAACAATCCGAGATGTTCTCTGCGATACGACATTTATGATGATTTAAGGCTATTCGACTGTAGGTCCAAATTTTTTGTCTTGCTTGCTCGCTAGTGGCAGCTGGATAAGCCGTGCTCTTCGCCTGGGCACGGATCAATTGTAGAATTTGAATATAATTTCATAGTGTCAAAACAAATGATTATTTCGAAATATCAAACATACAGATATAGATAATTGAGCTACCAATTTTTTTTTAAATTTAGAAGTAGTACCTAGGATTTTTTTTGTTTACAAGAAGTTTATAGGTTCAGATTATTAATAGGACAATAAAACATAACAAATAGGTAACAGATAATTTTAAATGCTGACTCATTCCACACAATAGTGTTAAAAGTGAGTCTATGTAATAAGACTCACGTTTAACACTTTTAGATGTTACAGTGAAAATAACCCACAACCATTGAAACACAGTCCAACGTACTACTTTTAGGCAGTTTAGAAGGATAAACGTAACTTTTTTGGGGATAAACCTGTCTAAAACCTGTCTAAAAACTTTTTATACCCACCTTTAAAAGACTCTTAAACCACTATCATCCCTAATACTCGTAGTAGGTAACAAAATACACAATTTCAAATGTCTATCAAATACTTCATTACATCCAAATTAAAATCTTCCCAAGCGAATTGTCCGAGCTCACAATTTACGAGCACATCCTCGTAAAAGTCAATCATTGACAGTCGTAAAGTCCTTTGTCGCAACCTGGATTTTATATTTGACATTCTTTGAGATTGCCGGTGAGTTGCAACGCATTTCCACCAAAAAGCGACTGTATCATCTGAGCTACAAGATATAAATTGTAACAACGGCTTTTGAAATTGTTGGCCATATCCAGTCATTTCAACTTTATCAGCTATTTAACAGTTTTTAGTCTATTGTCCTGTTTTACGACGTCATTACATGTCATGTAGTAATGTTAACTTTTCTTTTCATGTTTCAGGTAATGTGGTTTCTTCATTGGCATTGAATGGAGCTTTGAGTTTTGGTAAGTTTTATGGCGGATGATAGCGAAGATTCTTGGAACCCACGTCATAAAGATATGTAAATAATTTAAAGGCATGTTATAATTGCGGATTAATTTGAGTGTAGACTGGAACAAATTCGTGTATTCTGTGTACGTTTCGCAAAATAGCTTAGTGCAAATCCACCTACTGCCTAAGTTTACATATTCCAAACTCAAGGTAAATTTACAATCTTATATTGCTACCTACACTGTGCCGCAAGGTTCTATACTTAATCCTAATTTATTTCTGCTAGACAAATATGACCTTACGTCTCTTTCAGATCCATAGTCTGAGGAGCCGGACAGAAATAATGGTTTTAAGATTTGCATAGAGGTGTGGGTAGCAACAAGGTTTATAGTTACAAGTTTAGGCTGATGGTGATTAAGCGTTCTGAAATAAGATATTAAGAGGAATAAATCACTTTATTGATTGAATTTATTCATTTGGCAAATCAGGACTTAGGACTCTCGAATCATTTGACACCAATCGATACAAGGTTAGCAGTGTTAGCACGTCACACATTTGTCAATTCATTTGTCCTATGAAAAGTAAGTGAATATCTCCGGAAGAAACTGTTGCTAAGCTTATACGAAAAAGGAAGGAAAAAATAGTATAATCTATCAGGTTTTAGTCTATGCCCAGGAATATAATATTTGCCAATCGCGCGGCAACAAAATCTAACTTTTAAAACAAAATAACTTTGTTCTTCTTCAAGAGCTGTGGTGCTGCGAGGCATTCAAAAATTCGAGACATGAAAAATCTAGTTCTTTAGACCTCACTACTGTGTGCTACTATTACAACTATAATAATCTCTAAGACCATTTGTCACTACTGTATTCTGACAAATAAAATCATTTGAATTCGAATTCAAATTGTGTAATGACCATGGTCTTGGATGTTTTCTATGTATTTAAGTATTTATATCTATTAAATATATCGTGGTCTAGTACCAAAAACCCATAACGCGAGCCTTGTTGAGCTGACTATGGATCTAGTTCTCTAAGTCGATTAATGGAAGATTTTCCCTTAATATTGGACCCGGGTTTGTCCTAAAACTACGACCAAGACCACCGGTGGATGGGCAGATTGGGCAGCAGCATCCATCCGCAAGTGCGGTGAAAATACTGCGATCGCCAACCCCCATTTAGCATTAACTTAATATTAATTGTTTAATCTAAATATGCACTCCTCATCTCATCACTCATGCCTCTATAATAAAGTCGTGTTCAGATATTTATGAATACCTTGCATGTATGGCTGTACATCTCCAAACAGGGTTTGACAGCCTCCGATAAATTAACATGTTCCCTGTATCCAGTGTTGTCAAGCAAGTGCAAGGATACAACCGGTCTTGTGGGCGGACGGCATTCTGGGATGAACCAATTAAACGGCGTCAAAGATATATTAACACTTTTAAACCTTATTCCTTTGTAATAAGGCGAAATATGTATACGTATTTTTAACGTTGACGTACTAGCTTCAATGGCTTGTACGTCTTTTTGAAGAATGTTTTGGTTTATGGGATCTTAATTATAAGGATGGTTCGATGGGCTTGAGTTGACTGGTGTAAGACTTTGACATTATAACGGATCTTGTTGGAGCGGTTCTTATATTATATGTTGCAGTTATAAAATGCAAAATAACAGAAGTGACTGCAATAGAAATCTGTACCGATATTTGTTGCTTTCTTACGTCTATACCTGCGGTTCGGTAAATTGATAAAGGTTAACGTAAAACAAGCCCAATTATGCTTATAATTAATTGCATAAGAGAAAAGGAGAAGAAGGATATTAATCAAGACATTTAAAACAATGACTTGCAAATTACATCTCGTTAACTTTACTTTCATAATACATACATAAACTCACGCCCATATTCCCAAAAAGGGGTAGGCAGAGTACAGGAACATTAATTTCAGTGCCAGTTTTAGCAATTGTAGATTTATTGACGGAGAAAATGTGATTGTGTTTGTGTGTTACTTTCATCATCATCGTTATAATCCTATATATGTTCAATTTTTGGGCACAGGCCTCCTCTCAAGCATAGCATCATCGTGGATCTATCTCATGGGTGATCTCACGGCCATTTAGAAAATAGCAAACATTTGATAAATGGACACTTAACATGGTCATACATAATATTTTTGAACAACTTTGTGATATAGAAACTATTGAAGAATAGGGCTGTAAATGTACGCAAAACAATAAACATTTGAAGATCGTATAATGAAGACATGAAATCCAAACAAGAAATCATAACAAACTTAACCACATGTTGCAAGAAAACAAAAGACTCGAGTACATGCACCGACCGAACTAAACATTAACGTATAACTGTCCATTGTTAAATGAACCGTGAAGAATCGCCGAACGCCGAGTTAGGGCAGCGGCTACAGATACTAGAAGGGAAGTGAGAGGTCCAGTTGTAATGGCTGGTGATAATAAAATGGGAACCACATCGTGCTATGATGCTAGATAAGAATTTGCACGACTCGGAGGGATTTTGCAGTTACATATAACGGTTGCAGCGCTTTAAACGCTTTTTTGCAAAAAATGTGCTTTATATCGACTCGGTGTTTTTTTTTATCATTTCATAACATAGCATGACTATGTCTGCATGAGTTTTTTCTGTGAAAGTAATTAAAATGCTCACTCATTTTTATCATCATTATCTTCATCCTGTCTTCATTCATGACTCATTTTCTATTCTTTCCTTAAGATAATCTCTGCTATTTCTAATTCCACTAACTGTACCATATACAAATTCTTCCCTCAATTCATGATCGTACATTTACTTCTGTCTAATGTATAGTGTCAAAATATAATTATTTTTTACAACGTCTCCTATGTCGTCTTTCCTGTAATTCTCATGCAATATTCTAAAGGAATATGTCCCGAAACAATAAAGAAACCTTTGACCTCAATAAGAAGAATATTTCTAAAGCGCTGCAGCAGCCGTTTTATGATAGAGGAGCATGGAATATGAAACCAAGAAGTCTATTCGGCTCGACGTATGTGTACGCAATTGGTGTGAGGTTTACGTTGCCGGCTCGTTCTGACATACAAGGCTTTGTGCGCGCGGAAGCGAGTGCGGACGACAAATTTCATGCCAATATAATAATAAGTCCAGTGAGATAGACCTCGCAGAATACGATCTCCGGGTTAATGATACTGGCTATCTCGGGACGGAGAAATTATAATTTCAACGACACGCCGCTTTTAAGCGTTCCAAAGGGTATTGTGAGACCCTTTTAAAGGGTTTGTGACGAGGAAAGTTTAATTATGTCACAGGTTGTTGAATAAAGTGCGAATAGAAAATTCGTTGGTTTACACTATAGTTTATTATATAGTTTATATTATTTACTCTCAATGGGAGTGTTTGGCTTCGCAGCGGTCAGAATGGCGCAGGATGGTGAATATCCAAGTTCGCGAGTTCGAGGATCAGCGCAAAGTTGACCTTGACGGTCCACCATATAATTACCATAACGCCATAGTATATAATTACCGGAACGGCGTACTTTCGTGCCCGCAATGTGCACGGAATTTCGCCGCAAGGATAGCCTACATAAGCCACCTTCGAGCGCATGAGCGCCAAAACGCTGGATAGGAGTCGGAGTGGTCGCCATGGCCGAAAACGGTCGGATCGATCATCATCATCATAGCATAGCAGTGATACCGTCATTTAGCTGACATCCCAGTACATACAAATCCTTAAAGCGTTATACATGACATCATTTGTACTGAGGGTACTGGGGTGATAGCTGTTACCGTGTACTGTAGACCTCGCAAGTGGTATTTTTTACGTTTTCAACCCCCATGACGCCGCCATTTAGAAAAAAATCCAAAAACTGAATCGACACGAATCCATACAACGAACCTGCTCATGTAGAGGAGGACAACAGCCGGAAATCTGGACTTACGAAAGCATTTTTGCCTAAGCTGAAACAGGGATATTTCACTCGGTCCAATATTTACAATTGGGCTTATTATTTTAGAAATAGTGTAGTGGCTTGTGGCGCAAAAGTCATAATTTGTGATGAAATGACGATGAAGTACCTTCGCGATACAAAAGAAAGAAAGAAGAAAGAACTGGCTACTGATTGCCAACATTCCCTCTAGTTCTAGTGAAAATTTCTTAACCAGTTATTGGTTTTAAACGAAAAACCACTTTCAATTTAATCAATTCTTCTGCTAAGTAAGTCAACGGATTTGGTACCTAATTGTGTGATCATTTACTAGTTTTTATTTTATTTATTTACTTTATTAGACTCACAAAACATATTAAAGTCTACATTTTAACAATTACAAACTATGAAGAAAGTTCAGATTTGGACTACAATTCAAAATATGTGTGCACAGAAATTATTAAAAAACTGAGAACAAAACAAGAGGCAATCGTACAATACAAGTCGGCGGGTGTTAAATTATATAATGTGATGGGATTACGATAAGAACCTAGTACGAAAAGAACCAGTATTTAATTTACGAGACATTATTGCATGTTTTTAAATATTCTTATATAATACTATCCATAAATTTAGGTAAATTATCAATAAAAACTACTCATGTTGTTGTTTACTATACATACAGGATAAATAATTTACTTATTGCACCTTCGACACATAATAAAGACTGTCAGCCAGTTGCCTTCATTATGTTTTCCTGTCCATAAAGCAAGGATTGCAAGGAAGATTGAACTATAAGTAATAAAGAAATCGCAGTAAGGAACCTTAGGACTTGGCACGACTTTGTCTAGATTTCATTACTTTTTAGAGATAAACAAGCAGCTCCACCGCAACTTGGCTAGTTTTTTACAGAATGTTTTTGATGGGATTTCACTTCTTTTTGTAGAAACGTGGGCTTATTGATTTATTTATTAGATTTTCTTTTTGACACAGTTATTTTTAGGAGTAGTTTTTTTTATCAGGGTCACCAGGTACTCCAGATTTTCGATTATCCTAGTTTTTACAGTTTTCCCTTTATGTGGCCATTAAACCCTAACTCGGTACCAAATTTCAGCTCTCTGCGTTTATGGGAAGTACTAGTTCTATTTTTATGATCATGAGCGAGTGAGTGTCATAAATGCGAAACTTAATGACCTACAGACTTGAAATTTTGGATTTTAAGTATGTTTTTAAAGCTTACTGGACGACGAAAATTTCGGCGTTCTGGTCTTATCCAGAGGTTCTCAAATAGGGGCCTGAAAATGCGGCGAAATGGTTCCAGTAAAGGATGGTACGGCAGTGTTTGCTTCGCGCTCGACTTAGCGGGGGCACTACCGTGCCCCCAGATTTTTGACAATATGTAACCTATTAGTAACATAAATAGAGCAAACCTAAAGATGTTTTCTAATTCATTCATTCTTTATTCAGAACAAGACAGTTCATAAAAAGAACGAAATGAATAGAAATATTTCACGGACGCTAATTTAGACGAATGGGCTTGTCGGACGGTGGAAATACATACAATTGGGTTAATCTTTTAGAAATAGTTTAGTGACTTGTGACGCAAAAGGTCATAACTCGTGACGTAATGACGCTAACGCAGTTTTGTGGTTTGTATAAATAAACTATTCCTTAATTTCTATCTCGTTTGTGTTAGTTTAAAACATCTAAAATATATTAGCATCTGTAATTTTAAACAAGATCAAAAATCGTAGAAATTAGTTGATAATTATGTGCATTGGTGTTATTTATACTAAGTAACGTTGAGCTTCTCTAGGGAGTTATTCTATTCGTGTTTAATCAATGTCTATTATACTATTCCCTCTTTCCGCAGCAGAAAAGCTACTTATGTCACAAGGTATCATAGTATAGCGTAACATTGCGAACGAACGTAGTGGCAGTGCTACGATTATGTATAATTATTGTATGTCAACTGTAATTTTCTACTTCAAAAAACTGCTGTGGATAACGGGTGTTTGAAAAGATACATGATAATTAGAATTAGCTTCCAGACGCGGGTAATATTATAAAAAAGAATCTCAGCTGCTAGCTCCTTCATTTTCTAAGTTTTAGTTAGCTTTTCTCAGTACGGAATTGGGTTCTTATTTATTTCTACCAAGCCATTTAACATCAGCTCACTTTGAACTTTCCTCTCTGAACATTCAATGTTCTCCCCCGCTGGTTATGGTCCCCCCCTGAACCGAAACCTTTACGCCCTTGTCAATAATGTCATGTTAACCACTCAAAGCGGTCACCCATCCAAGAACTGACCTGCGCCCACATTGCTTAACCTCGCATACCGCACGTGGTAGGCGGGTGCCGCTGGGCCACGAGCGCTCTCGTGCTTTGTAAGGCACGTTAAGCCGTTGATCCCGGCTGCTGTCTACGACAGCAGTCGTTAAGCCAAGTTAAAGGCCTTCGGGCGGCTTGAGAATTTCTACACGTGACCCCTGGGTGGTGCTAAAAGTGCAACAAAAACTGGCAACCGCGTACTTGTCTTCTCGAAGATCTCACGGTTCGTAACTAAATGCCATACGATTAAATAAATAATAATGTCATGTTGATATATTCTGTCACGATAACTGTATCGTATATGAGGCTAGCCAATGACGATTTTGATGACCAATTGACAGCTAAATCTAAATTGAAAATTGCTTCGCACTCGGATACTGTTACATTCACCGCATTTACCGCAACTACTCTACCTTTTTAGTTGTTCTTATAAGAGTAACTTGAAAAAAAATGGTTTTTTTTTTGAGAAAATCGGTAGCAAACTCGTTTTGTTTGGTTTTTTAGTTAAAGTAATGCTGTTAGTAACGGGTCTGTAGATTCACGTTAAGCTTTTTTTTGCGTCTGGCGAGTAAATTCGTTTATTTCTTTCGTTTTTTCCATGACTATAATGAAATTTAGTCTCTACATTTTTCTTAAGTTCTTGACTATGAAATTTAGGTTTCATAGTTGTAATCGATCTCGTCACTTGACTTAAGAAAACTCTGAGTAAATTTATGAAAGTAATGAATTAAGTAATTATATTCTCTTCTTAGAGAAAAACACATAAATACCCAAAGGTTGTCTGGAAGAGATCGCTCTTTAGTGATAAGACCGCCTGTTTATTACATCCACTTTAAGCTTTATTTATATTGTGTTGTTATTTTTTAAGGTGTGCAATAAAGTGTTTTTGTACTTACATTCCTACGTAATATGTACAGTACGTACATATTATCACGCCAGTTTCCCATTGAAGTAAGAAGAGATTTTAAAAAAAATGTTCCCGTCCTTGACACTAACCCAAAACTTGACAGTTTTAATCTTAGGTTATGTCATAATGATACAGTTGTTGAAGTTGAACAATGGATGTCAATTATTGAGTAATATAAGGTATCGATAGTTGGGATGTTTATCTTATTGCTTGCATGCTGAATACGAGACCTTTTCATTATACCCTAAGACCATGTATTTTGATTGTATTCTTACAAATGAACAATTTTAATTTGAATTGATAGTAAAAAATGCAATAGATATATTTATTTTCAAGTCGCTAAGTTTTTTTTAATACCACCTCGGTGGCAAACACGCGTAGCCTGATGGTAAGCGGTCACCGCAGCCTATGGACGCCTGCAACTCCAGGGGTGTCACATGCGCAAAATATGTACTTAAAAACAGTCGCGAACGCCCGAAAATGACGTATCGTACATCTCTACCTCTCTATTACTCGAACGGCAAGCGCGATAGAGAAGGAAATATTATAAATAATTACACGGATAAAGATTTTGCCAACTCAGGTAAACTGATAACGTAGAGCAACCGATATCAAGGGCAGTTGCACCCCGCCGCACCGTTCAGTCTTCCTTCAGTGCGTTGCCAGACATGCTACTGTGCGGTCGCGTCGCGCGTGTTCTCATTCATGCGTAAAAACGTATGTGTACCCAATATGGAAACGGGATACCGTGTGTGGAATAGTGATTTGTGTTCGGAAGTTGGATTGAGCGGCGGTTTTTGAAGTTTCGTTGGTCAATAAGGAATAGTTGACTGGCTAGAAAGCATGGGAGTGAGAAAAGGTTTTTAATTGGATTGCGGTTGCGACGGTTCGAAATTAAAAATTGTGTAAAATAAAAACTTGATGTGAACTTTATAATAAAAACAAAACACTATCGCCCAAACCAAGAGATGTTGTAATTACGGCGACTTTTTTTCGAAAAAGGAACGCTCATTTAGCCCGCATTTCTGAACGTTCGATTTTTAAAAATGCTGGCCGTAAAGAATTTTTTCATGCCCGAGAAGAGGGTTGACTCGCCTCGCTTCTCGAGGATGCCTGAAGCATTGATGAGGTCCATTAAACGACGGTCGTTAAGGGTGAAGAGGACCAAGTCCCTAGTACTTGTCAGCGAGAAGCGGAAATCCGGTGAGTGGTAGCGTATGACATTTGTTTTTTTATTTTATTTTTTATTTAATTAAAGCTCGATATCGTTCGTTATGGCGTTGCCGTTTTATCTTACTTTTACTTCCTTTCGTTAATGCGTTTAGGATTTTTATTCACACATAAGTAAAAGTTTTTAATCATTTCCGTAACGTTTTGTTAATACGAGTAAAAAGTGAGTGTACAGGTTTTTAAAAAATCGTTATATTGCCACTAACGTAGTATATAATATATAATATTAGGGGACAATCTTACACAAATCGACCTAGTCCCAAACTAAGCAAAGCTTGTACTAGGGTACTAGACGACGATATACATACTTATATAGATAAATACATACTTAAATACATAGAAAACATCCAAGACCCAAGAATAAATATCCGTGAAAAATGCACAAATAAATGCCCTGGCCGGGATTCGAACCCGGGACCTCTAGCTTCGGAGGCAGAGTCACTACCAACTAGGCAAAACAGGTCGTATATACTTACATAAATGTTGATACTGATTCATCGTAACAATAGTTTCCGTTATGATTTATGAATGACTTAAAGTTACGGATATCCACCGTGTTCAGGAAGTAATGAACCGAATAATAAACTGGCCTACCGCCGGCTCCCGGGTACTGACTTTAGAACTTGAGTCTGCGTTGATGGTTTCCGAGACCTGCCTCGTAACCCGAGTAACAGTAATTAAACAATGAGGTCTTTGAAGGCAGTTTCTGCACTTTACGGGAAAATTGGATTTCTTGCTTTCCTGTTCAGTTTTCTGGAATGCACCTGCGACTAATGCATTTCTTTTATTTATTTGACACACCTACAAAATATATATTTTCAAATAAAGAAAAATAGACAAAGCAAGAACTGTATCTCAGTGCATACATAAATAGCTTTTCGTACAGATTAATACTGGCGGTTCTATATTTGTAAATTCTTGCAGTTAAAGTAATTATTCGATTTGATCTTACACAAATCGATCTAGTCCCAAACTAAGCAAAGCTTGTACTATGGGTACTAGACTACGAAATACATACTTATATAGATAAATACATACTTAAATACATAGAAAACATCCAAGACCCAAGAACAAATATCCGTGATAAATGCACAAATAAATGCCCTGGCCGGATTTCGAACCCTCTAGCTTCGGAGGCAGAGTCACTACCAACTAGGCTAAACAGGTCGTCAACATTATGTTATACAGATGTGGTGTTTTCCGAAATCATATAGAATTTCTTGCATATTTCCTTAGATTTTAGCATTTGAGAGTTATGTTTTTAGCGCAAGTATAATAATTTTAGTCAAGAATTTTAAAGGAAGTTAACACGGTGAGAAAAATGGAATTATTCTAGTAACGTAGACACACTTAGTAGATATTTTAATAGGTAATATAAAATTTAAGTTTACCAATACAAACAATGTAGGTAATAATCAACAAGCGAGCTGATTAATCTACGTGCGTAGGTACTTCATCAATATGCTTGATCTGATCCCAATAGTTGCATGATCGTGGCATATTGTATTAGGTACTTTGCGTGACATCAGTAGCCTTCGGAAGCTCGGAGTCATTGGACAATCTTGAATGAGCGTAATGATAATGATTACGAGCTATTGTTCAGAATGACGACGCCACGCTTGCCCGAAACGTTAAGACTTGAAATATTTGCACACCTGAGCTACTACAATAGATTTCAAAAGTATACAAAAACTAGTTTAATCAACTCAGTAGCTTAGTTTAGTTGGCATCTGAGAATTATAATTCTACTGTTATCGTTGTCAAGTTATTAACTAAATTACAAAGTTTTGTAATTACAGTTGTCAAGCACAGCGCCATCTATGATTCTAAACTGGAATCACTAGATGGCTTGATTAGTTAAAAATATTATAGTTCCTCTCATAGGAACCTAATTTAGGATTAAGTCGATAGAGGTTGCTATAATTAATAACCGCCTTGTCATTACTTAGGATAATTATTTTACTTTTCACTTTGCAAATATAAACCAAAAGGAGCACACGCTGTCTAATTTATCTGCCACCCTGTCCGACGCATCCCGAGCCATCCACATTTCTTCAACAGTTATTATAGCATCACTATAATAGCTTCAGTTGTTCGTAAGTTTGGACTAGTAGTCAATGTAATAATTAAGATTGTAATGAACATTGTAGCTATTAGTTCGTTTTGTAGTAATAGTTGTGTGCCATCTTTGTCATCAATTGTGTAGTAATACTAGTAATGTATTTCAAAATATATATTATAGAAAGATGTTAAACTTATAGCTATTCAATTCAACTAAGAATTTTTTCATATTATATACAACAACTTACATAAGCATAGGTTATTTTAGTCTTTAACTTCATGTCTTTGTTATAGTTTGGTTTTTACTCATTTGAAATATATAAAAAAAAACTGAAATAAACTACTAACAATACTAACATTAATTAACATGATTAAAATTCGCTTTGTTTGAACTATGGCAACAGTGCAATATTATTAGGTACCTAAATAAAAAGTGTAGACACGTTGGCCCGAGAATTGAACCCGTAACAGAACAATCAGGGTTACCACTGGCTTAATCGAATGCAAGACCAGTCGCAAATATTTACTAAAATCTCAAGCATTCTTTGTACATCTTCTCCTAGACTATGCAAACCTTCTTTACTTCGTCATCAATCATCAAGGTTATTGTTATTTTTATGACGAAACTAGAGGTGAAACTGCGCATAATTTTAGTAAAATAAATATTGCACAAAAAAAATTTCTATGACGGATTAAATACCAAGGATATTTAAAAAAGCCTTGTGTTTAATTTCAAAACGACTTTCCACTGTGTTAGTAGGAACTAAACTAAGTGAATTTTAAGGCAATGAAAGTTAGTAGTAGTATGGTATGTAGTTAGAAGTTACTTTGGGAGTTAGTAATGGTAGTTAGAGAAATGGCGCCACGTCCCTATTTAAAAAAATCTACAAGCTTAACGGGATTTTGAAGATTATTATGTCAATCGTACGAATAAATTCAAATTTATTATACCAAAAATATTTAAAGTTAATCATATAGGTAAGTACACGGTGAGACAAGCCATATCGCAAATAGAGGCTTTAGAATTGTTTAGAAGACCCTTAATACTCTTACACTAGTAACAAACTAACATACATATTTCATTACCTCAACCAATTTAATCCATACTAGGTTAAATAGAATCTATATTAGACAAGAAACGACATTAGCACAAACTTATAAATGCACATGGTGAAATCTGGAAGTAACAATATTCCTTAGTAAAAAAGGCTGAAGTACTACAGCAGCCTGCAGATATAAATTTGTATCATCAACATTACAAACTTAATAATGAAGATGGAAAATTCGGAAATCAACTGCTTTTCATACTAAACTGTTTGCGACTATTGGACGGTTACGACGCTGACAACCGCAACTATAACTTTGTGGCCGTAATAACAGCGCCAGCGATTGAAGAGAAAATCTGTGATTTTGTCAACGTTAGCCTTTAGAAAACGCTATACATTATTCATTGCACGAAAATCTAAACGTAATATCACGTAACATGGTTTTTTGCTTCCTAGCACGGATAGTTTTTGTCCGGTCATTGAAATAAGAAACAGAATGTACCGAAGTCGAAGTAGAAAAAAACATTTTGTGGACAATTTCGAATTGGTAAGACGTCAATGTTTTGAAGTCACGGTAATTACTAAAGCCGTTGTGATCCTTATTGCCTTGTTGATATAGGTAATCTGACTATAGATTGTATTCTAAAAATACAATAAGAACCTATAAAAACTATAACCTAATTAATGGCAGTTGTGTGGCCATTAAGTCAAATCGATAGTTGGCGTAACTAATCCTGATATCGTTGAAAACATACGCATGCAATGTAAGTTAATGATAAAAATAATTAATGAATTACCGTATGCTGTTAAACAATATTCTTCATAACAGACCATAACCTAATAGTTGAGATGATTGAGCATTCTTACAATTACACCAAGAAATATATTTGATATATTTATGCAAAATCGTACATGACTTATGCACCTATGTTCTGACATATTTCTGTGATATTAAATAGGTATGTAATAAAATTAATATACATATTGCTGGCTTGGAAACGGGCATAGTTGTTTCTATTTTAGAACTTGCATTTGGTTGCATCCATAACTATAATTATCAATTAAGTTGGTAAGTAATCTTGAACCTAAGCCTCCGTTTGTATTTTAAAAACACTGTGTATTTCTTTATTTCCTAAAATACCTGTATCGCTTCATAATTTCACAGAGAACAAAATACTTACCATATTTTGTTTTTCAAAATAATAAATGAATTTTTATATTTATTTTTCGTAGTAAGCAATGAATTTATAAATCATATTATTATGTTGTTAAAGCTTAAAAGGGCCTTTTAATTAACTCAGTCAAACAATCGACAACTACCTATATTATTGTCATACCATTCTATACTAAGGCAATAACTTACCTTAAACCTACTTATCTAAATTACGTCAGATTCGTACAAGAGCTCTCAATACGATAATTAATCTATGTATTTCTAAATGCTTAAAACAAGTTTTTCTCAAATATTTAACTAAAAAATATGACAGATTCATTACACGTACACTAAATAAGATTAAAACTTATCGAATACCAGCAAAATAAAGTCAATTATATTAAATAGAATACCAGTGTCTTCGTAACACATTCAATTTTATCTGAGGAATGTTCTCTTCTATTGATTGTAAATGAAGATCCTAAATGATGTATTAATAAGTTCACAGATACTTGTGGCATTTTTCTAATTAGTTTTAATTGATACGAGTATCTAGAGCAAGTTAGCCATAATATTAACCCGCCATCCCATGGGAACGCTTCAGCATAAACAATGGAGCATATGTGACCTGGAATACCAGCGAAAACATCGTTCTTATTACTGAATGAACAAAGGAAAATTGACATTGATATGGTTTTCTTTGTCAGAATGTTCTGATTATTGGCACTTAATGGTATAAGGTAATGATGGTCCAAATCACGCATTAGTCCTACTTATTTTTCCAACATAGTTTAATAGCCCGAAAATAAGTTTGGTACGTAGGCTGCCCTGAAAATTTCGGGAATTGAAAAAAATATGCATTTAAATGGAATAAAAGTACTTTTATTGCTTTTCAAAGTATTCTCCTTTATGTTTAATGCACTTTCTCATTCTGTGAAACCAATTTTTAAAACAGTTATTGAACTCTGAAGTGGGGGTAGGAATAATTGCCATTTTATATGCGTCGACTGCTTCTTCCGCGGTCTGAAAACGCTGAACATGCAATTGATTCTTGATTTTCGGGTATGTGAAAAAATCGTTGGGACTTTGGTCGGGGCTGTACGGAGGATGGTCCAGTAATTCGACCTTTTCACCGTCCAGATAGTCATTTGTTCTCTGAGCAGTGTGAGGGCTGGCATTATCATGGTGTAGTATGTTACGGCGTTTAGGGTTATTTTTACGCAGTTCAGCAAAGACATTCGGTAAACAAACACTTATAATACCAATCAGCGTTGACCGTTCTTTGGTTTTCAAGAGAAATAGTCGCCACGTGACCCGATTTGGAGACAAATGTTGCTACCATTTTTTTGATCGTGCTGCGAGAACGAACAACTTTTGTCGGCTGGGGCTCGTCTTCATAGACCCTTACTCGCGATTGGTTTTTCGATTCGGGCTCATATGCGTATATCCATGACTCGTCACCTGACACAATACTAAAAACGGCATTTGTCCTTCCTCTATTTTTTTTTAAGGTTATTGCCGCACCAACTGACGCGAGCCGTTTTCTGGTCGTTAGATAACAAGTGAGGAATCCACCGGGAAAATAACTTCCTCACAAGGAAGTTGAAGGTGCTTCACCACTAAAAGCAGTAGTCAATCGGTCTCCACATTGTTGTTGTGTTAATCCACTTTTAAAGTCGTAATAAATCATAGCTCTAAACCTTTCACGCGCGACAGTTCCATTTTCACCAGCGACGCAATGATTTTAAAATACAATTTAAAATCGAACATTGTTTTTTTTTAGTGGCCAGTGTTTTCGGATAATGAAACTATGGTCATAATAAAAAAATATAACACATGTCAAAACCACGTCCTTAAGTATCGAATTCCCGAAATTTTCAGGTACGTGTGTCACAGAAGTTTTGTCTTTAACATTTATATTGTTATCTGAACATATGTAAATTTTAACAACAGTTTAGGTAATAATGCAATTAGAGTATATAATAAGTTGACCAAAGATTTAAGAGATTGTGACGATATGAAAATATTTGACAGAAATGTAAAAGATTATTTTATAAATAGGCCATACTACTCCATTGACGAATATTTTGCTAATTCATAAAATTAACTTGACATAATTAAACTTTTCATGTATATTGTATTTTATTGTGATTAATTTTAAGTGATTTCTGTTGTAATTTACTCGTAATGTGATTTTATTTTACATGTTTGCCTAATTAATTATCATCTAAATTGTATTTGCATGCATATTATTGTGTTTTTAAAGCAAATAAAAATTGAATTGAATTGAATATTTTATCTTTATATACTACTTCGATCTTTTCATTATCTCTAATGGACTGATCCACATAGTTAAGTTTAAATTAAATCATTTAAAACATGAGGGCTTCGTTAAAATTCACATTTATGTACCTACAAGAAATATCACTTGTAATTTAATTATTTCAATTGGGTACATCAACCTTTCAACTTCAAGAGGCTCAATATTTAATCCCTTTCTAAAACTATTTAATTTTAAGCGAAAGGTGTCTCAGCTCGAATGGAATTAACTCGGGTTAATCAATTAGTTGATTGAGCTGATAACTTAATAGGGCACGGTGCAACAGAGGGCAGACGGGGAATGACCGACCGAATACCGCATATCGATATTTGAGAAGTTGCAATAAACGTAATCAACATTGAACGTGGCAGTTACGCCCTTTAAGTTGAATCCTCTGTGGTCTTATTAAAAGGTGATTTTCGAAGGCCTCTGAAGTCTGAATTTAAGCGCCGATAATTCTAAAATAAAATCTACGAATTTGGTATCCAATAAACAATTTCATTTAACGGCTACATTCTGCTTAGGGGGATCAAAAATCAAAATCAAAATTCTTAATTGCACACATAATGTGACCATGATATTACATGGAAGTAATAAAATGGACCCCGTAAAGGCACAGTATTACAAGCTTACATCTAGATTATACATTACTGTACTATGATAGAATCATACAGTACCTATTCTTAACATACAATCATCACATCACGTCACTTTCTATACAAAGTTTTGGTATCTTCAGTAACCATGTCTTGGAGAACCTGTCAACAAGACGAGATAAATAACAGAATTCGACAGTTAAATGTAAATTCTGTTATTTATCTCATCTTGACAAGTTCTGTTGTTGTTTATTTAGAATTTTAGACAATTAAAAATGGTTGCATGAACTCTTGAAGTTTATCAATCTTCAAGTATCGTATGAGGTGACTTATAAGTATGTTACCTACGCATGTATATGACTGATTATGACAACTGACGCGAGCCGTTTTCTGGTCGTTAGATAACAAGTGAGGAATCCACCGGGAAAATAACTTCCTCACAAGGAAGTTGAAGGTGCTTCACCACTAAAAGCAGTAGTCAATCGGTCTCCACATTGTTGTTGTGTTAATCCACTTTTAAAGTCGTAATAAATCATAGCTCTAAACCTTTCACGCGCGACAGTTCCATTTTCACCAGCGACGCAATGATTTTAAAATACAATTTAAAATCGAACATTGTTTTTTTTTAGTGGCCAGTGTTTTCGGATAATGAAACTATGGTCATAATAAAAAAATATAACACATGTCAAAACCACGTCCTTAAGTATCGAATTCCCGAAATTTTCAGGTACGTGTGTCACAGAAGTTTTGTCTTTAACATTTATATTGTTATCTGAACATATGTAAATTTTAACAACAGTTTAGGTAATAATGCAATTAGAGTATATAATAAGTTGACCAAAGATTTAAGAGATTGTGACGATATGAAAATATTTGACAGAAATGTAAAAGATTATTTTATAAATAGGCCATACTACTCCATTGACGAATATTTTGCTAATTCATAAAATTAACTTGACATAATTAAACTTTTCATGTATATTGTATTTTATTGTGATTAATTTTAAGTGATTTCTGTTGTAATTTACTCGTAATGTGATTTTATTTTACATGTTTGCCTAATTAATTATCATCTAAATTGTATTTGCATGCATATTATTGTGTTTTTAAAGCAAATAAAAATTGAATTGAATTGAATATTTTATCTTTATATACTACTTCGATCTTTTCATTATCTCTAATGGATTGTCCGCGCCGCAGCGCATCATCAATATTGGGCAATCACTCTGATCGCCTTAATAAAACGGAAGCACACGTTCGCCGGGCGCCTTTTAGATACCTAACATCGGGTCTTAGGACACACGAAATCGTTCGTGTTAGATTAAGTTAATTATTGTAACTTTTTATATTAATTAAAACTTCATTTATTCGCCATCTGAATATAATTTATCTCCTCCACTGCTGCCTCCCTATATAATTAGTAGATCTCAGATAAAATAGACCCGTTGCTTTTTCAATAATCTCTATCATATGAGTGATATGACACATCGTACCTATACGGCATGTGAAGTGTCTTTTCGTGTTTTGTTTCGACTTTTAATGTAGTTCTAATAACCTATGTCTACAATGTGTGATATCAAAGTGTGAAATCAGTAGCCTATATCGAGCAGACAATAAAGTATAAGGACTGCCGATATCGACTAAGTAAATAACATGGTAAAATTTTCCATTTGAATGAAAGTGACGTAATGGTAAACAAAAGAAGCCGCAAAGCAATTGATTTTATAAAAGCTGAAACAACGTGTTTGTATGAAAGTGAAATTATTTAATGCGTAACGAATGACGCGAAAACAGCTGAATTAATTGTGTATTATATTATGGACCTAATCTGCAATAAAGAATCATTATTACTGATATTAATAAATAAAATAAATAAATAAATAAATAAAATAAATATTGGGGGGACAATCTTACACAAATCGACCTAGTCCCAAACTAAGCAAAGCTTGTACTATGGGTACTAGGCGACGATATACATACTTATATAGATAAATACATACTTAAATACATAGAAAACATCCAAGACCCAAGAACAAATATCCGTGAAAAATGCACAAATAAATGCCCTGGCCGGGATTCGAACCCGGGACCTCTAGCTTCGGAGGCAGAGTCACTACCAACTAGGCTAAACAGGTCGTCAATACGTATGTTGACGACCTGTTTAGCCTAGTTGGTAGTGACTTTGCCTCCGAAGCTAGAGGTCCCGGGTTCGAATCCCGGCCAGGACATTTATTTATGTGCATTTTTCACGGATATTTGTTCTTGGGTCTTGGATGTTTTCTATGTATTTAAGTATGTATTTATCTATATAAGTATGTATATCGTCGTCTAATACCCATAGTACAAGCTTTGCTTAGTTTGGGACTAGGTCGATTTGTGTAAGATTGTCCCCCAATATTTATTCATTATATTTATTTATTATTATTTAATAATGATAGTTACTGCCTATAACTTCGAGGTGTTAAATGTAGGCTATAGCATATACGGCTGTATAAATATTACAACCAATATTTTATAAACCTCGGTAGCAAGTTGGCAACCCACTGAGCCCACGATGGTGAGTGATCACCGTCGTCTATGGACGCTCACAACACCAGAGGCGTCACACGTTTTTAAGAGTCCCATGCTGTACCCCATTAGGAAGGGAACACCTCAGCCGCACTTTACCTAACCTAAGTGTTCTCGGTACAAAGTACCTGTTGAATCGCATAGATCGATTGTATGAGAACGCAATGGATCCAAGGTTGGTTCCATGCATGGAACCACAAGCCTTCTTGAGGGTTTAAGACCACTATGTTGGAATCCATCCTGGTGCGTTTGCCTTTGACAATCCTTTGTCCATCACACTTCATCGCAGAATTTAAAGGTTTTTGTTCCATTCAGTGTTTTGTTCGGATTGTTCCGGTTTGAACATATCCTGGATTCAATTAAAACCTTCAAAAACGAATCAAGTCAAAAAAGGTGAAACAGCCACGCTTCCTTAGCAACTAATAAAAAAAACTAACCGCCTACAACGACCCTAACCTCTAAACAATTCGCTTGCACCTGGCGCGTGCCAACCTAAATGTCACATATTACGTTAAACAACACCACTGTAACCTGAACTCTTTCTCCAAAGTCACTCAAAATACTTCGTCTATTCTAACCGGTCAACTTATATTGGTCATATCTAATTGCTAATTACCGTCTCGTGTTCGTTTTTTGAATTTGTTTTTTAATTTATATGACAGGTCGATGGTTAGTGTACATTCGTTATCCTAATTTAGTTATTAAATGTTAGTTGTAGTTAGTAATTAGACGCAAAGAAAGGTCTGAAAGTGTTGCGTTATGTTAGACAGGGGATTGTGTAAAATATTCTTTATATTCGATTCGAATCTATTTCATCATTGTTTCTGTTTTATCAGTAACTAGCTTTTGCCCGCGACTTTGTCCGCGTCTTCGCTCCTATTGGTCGCAGCGTGATGTTATATAACCTAAACTAAAGCCTTACTCGATAAATGGACTATCCAACATAAAAATAATTTTTCAATTCGAACCAGTAGTTCCTGAGATTAGCGCGTTCAAACAAACAAACAAACTCTTCAGCTTTATAATATTAGTATAGATTAATACAGAACATAGGAGTTACTTCGTAATACATATTATTGCACGTAGAACCGATGGCCGGAAAGGTTCCCGAGTGGCGACCACGTACCGCAAGGCGCAGCGTGAGTAGACCCCCCCCCCCACAAGGTGGAGAGAAGACCTGGTAAAAGGTCGCGGGAGTCCGCTGGATGCGGATGGCGCAGGACCGGTCATTGTGGCACTCTTTGGGGGAGACCAGCATTGGAGATCCTTCGGCTGATATGATGATGATAATGACATATTATGTGTGTTAAAAAAATAATGCGTAATAATAGTACATTACTACAGACAAAAAAAAACCGGGACAAAAGGGGTGGCCGGCCGAAGACATATAGACGGCTGAGCGAAGCGAGGCCGGATAGGTCTAAGGCCGGCAACCCCATATTTCCCGCCGAGGTATGTATAGTGCTTTTCTCAAACATGCAATGAAATAAACAACAAAAAAATCAAAGTTTTATTTTTAATACGCATAGTGGCAGAATGTCATGATGCCTGTGCCACAAATTTATGTGGAATGGAAATTAAAAAAGAGGACTTTGCAGGCCTAGGCCTGCAAGATTTGTATGAAATTTCATTAACTACCTCTTGTCCTAGCCGCACCTGAAACGTCATACTTCGCAGCCTATTATAAGGAACATAGCATCAATATTTCATTGCATGTTTGAGAAAAAGTGAATTATATTATTTACCCATCACGATCGTGTGTGATTTCGTTTAGGTCATTGGAACGACGTCTAACACTAAATGATGTCATCATTGATATTGCATGCAGTTGATTGTCACGTTCGTTTTAAATTTTATGTTCATAGTTTTATAGATAAGCTGATTATTTCACAGACATTAAAAATAAACCAGTAGACGATATGATAATGGCGATATTTCATGCTCACATATTACTAACCTAGGTAGATAATGATAAATGATAAGACTATTGTTTTAACAAAGTTTATTATTACCTAGAACCATCTGCAGCATAAACTTAAATATAATTATAATATAAGAGAGAATCAAACTGAATAAAATTTAAGGCAAAACTGAAAAAAGAGAACCTAAACAGTTAAAGTAGGTATACAGAGGAATTCCCTCCCTCGGACTCTCCAAATGTACGAGTATAGGTATATTTTTAAAGGATGCACCATGGATTTGCGAGCATCCATAAAGGCTAAGGTGACCACTCACCATTAAGTGAGCAGTGTGCTCGTTTGCCACCAACGTCTTATAAAAAAGAATTAATTCATTACACATAAGGCCGTGTATTTTCAACGGTACGTTTTTCTTGAACGTAAGCGCGATTTAATAATACAGGTGGCTTGCTACAATTCGTTTTGTAAAAACTCTATAATGTGCGAAAATAAATCACACCACTTTGCAATTCAGATTGATTTAGGTACATAGAATGCACGTCGCACGACGAATACGGACGATTATCAAATCCGTGCCAAAATGTAAAATAGTTACGGATTTTAAATTCGCCATTTTAGTGCTTCGAATTTAAAGTAGCGTTTGTTTTTAAATTCACACGCGTGTGTGACGGTATTTTTAGGAATGATTCCTTGCAAATGTTATAAAAAGATTAGGTACAATTTAATTTAATACAACAGTTCATCACGTCACGTCATCAGTACAAGTTTTTTTTGCATTTTATAACGTCCTTTTTAGGTTTCCGTGGCGTAGTTCAAAATGGCCAAAACGCCTTATAGCTTCGTCATGTCTATCCGTCCGTCCGTCCGTCCTTGTACGTGTGTCACAGCCGATTTACTCGGACTATAAGCACTACAGTTATGTTTGGTAGCAAGGTGTATTCTATGAACCGCTATAGAGGTAGAAAAGTGATGTGAAATTACGGAAAAATATCAAATTAATTACTCCATGTAGTTGGCCTGCTCCAAATATGACCGAGATGATAGATGATATTCTCATACCCTTCTAAAGATAAAGATAATTTATTGCAACTATCCATCCTATCCGTCCTATCTATTTTTATTGCTATCCCTACTATCAGCTCAATGTAGAAGAAATCGCCTGAAATCGGAGCGGTAGCTCTTGTATTATAATACCTAAGTCTAATTCTGCTCAAATACCTTTTTTTTTTCTGCGGGGAAAATCCATTATGGATACCACCACACCGCGGGGACAGTGCGGAGGTTATGTCGGACTTGCACCGACTAAAAACCCCCCGATCGTCCTCCTCAACTCATTTCGGACGGCTCTGGGATCTCCGTCGGAACGCACCAGTGCCGCCCTAGAGTCCCACCGTCTGTTTTCATAGACGATCGCAGCCCCCAACTGCGACCGTCTTCGACCCCAAGGACCCCCTTTTAGTCGCCTTGTACGACAGGCAGAGGATACCGTAGCCGAATTTTATGCCCCGGCTACACTTCGTTTTATAGATTATTAATCTATTTCATGATCGACTCATTACAGGTCACCTTTCAAATACAAATACCTACCTTGACCGTAGCTGGCGTTACGCCCAGAATGTATCCCTTGCTGTACAGAATCGCTGCCAAACGCCTTATTACGTTGGCTTAAGGTCGATTTTCAACGTTAATATTTCTACGCTTGCTAGCAATTTGGTACCTCTCCAAAAATCTGGATTAGAATCTCTAATCTCGGCATAGAAAGTTTAAATTTCAATGCTTCTACCTCGCATACATGATAGTGGAAAATCTGACCTATTTGGCAAAAGCTAGTGGAATGCCAAGCTAAATTTTGGGCTTGCATTTCGGTATAATAGAATAGAACACTATTTCATTTTCATATAATATAACGGTGCACTTTATTTCAATAACATAAAATATTTCACATGCGCAAACTTCTTTTGTTTCTTATTTTGTCAGACTTTCAGAAGTCTTCTGTAACTCCGTAATTTTCTAGTTTCAATTAAGACTCTTCTAAGGTGTGGTGTATGTACGCTGTATATTTTATAGTTAAATTAAGTATTAAAAATACCCAATAATTAGTTTGTATTGCAAATTGCACCAACTCCTTCAATTAAAAAGTTGGTGCAATACCTATAGGTATGTTTTTGCTCAATTTTTTTCATACTCGTACTTGATATTTTAGGGACATACATTCATCAAATACTTATTATTCTTGGGTTGCACCACCGTCTGTAATAATAAGCAGCGTTCATGAACAAAAATAGTATAGAAAATTTGACAAGTTTCTATAGGATGACAGCTGCCGGCGCCATATTTAGAATAGAATAGAAATCATTCGTAGCACATCACACAAATATATATATACAAACAGTAATACGATACACATAAAAACAAAGACATCAAAAAAATAAAGCATTTAACGTTGATCGGTCGCTAATTATACCTGAGTTGGTTCAAAGATATTATAATTAATTTGTAATATTTCAAATTCGCTGGAATCTTGGTTATTTTGCGTGTATTTGGTATTTTATTTAAGTAAGTTTTTTGGTGCGACGTACCGGGGACCGCGGTCGCTTTACCGCAAAACCGCTTCCGCCCCGCAACGAGGCTCGCTCTGTGCCTTTCACGCTTATGGACAGTGCTCACGTCCTAAATTGTTCCTAAGCGATTTCTAAACTGCAAAATAGCTTATGACAATTCTACAATAGACGCGCTCCATTAAGCACATTGTACCATATAAAGATCGTGCTAGTTCTGGCCGACTCAAACAATTGAATGCCAATTGTATCGTCTAATAATATGTATACACTATGGATCATATGTCTGCGGGATAAAGTTCAAAATTGACTAGCTTTTGTGGGATTATGGTGGTAATGGTCTATTTCATATGACCGACGCACCTTGGACCTTGGGACCCTTATGAAGGCTGCAAGGTTTATAGAGCAATTAACGGTACCTTAGTAAAGGAGGTCATGTGTTTGATATATTAATAGCGATTGGTAGTAATCCGAAAAAAAAACTTAGAATAATACCTTTTTTTTACCTGAGGAAATGCCTTTACGCATCCCGCCTAGCCGGGGAACTAGGACAGGTATGACGGACTCCCGGGTATCGCCCGGACTACCGTCTAAAACCACCAGGGTATACCCATCACACAGCATTAGTGGCGGTGACACGGGATCGCCAAGGCACACAACCGCGAACACCGCCTGCTACGACAGCCGAAGCTGTCCCCTCTCGGTAGAGACTTGCGCCCCCCACCCGACGGCAAGCGTGCAGGGCGACACCACACCCTTGCCGACCAAAGGACCTTCACGCCAGGAGAGAGTGAAAAACCCCGGATTCACTCCCTCAGGTCCCCTTGTAACTTTTTATAGAGGTTTTCTCCCTCGCAGCCACCGCCCGGCCTGACGGTGACAGCCCCCGCTCCCGACTATAGCGGCCCTCTGCCGAAGTCAGGGTTACGGGTCCGTAATTCTTTAAACAGGCATACGGCATGGCCTGTCCCTCTCGCCGCACCTGGGGAGTCATGCGACTCCCTGATGCGGAACCCCCCATTGGAGGCATCTGGAGTGTTCTCCGCTAAACAGAGGAACACCCAGAGCGACCCCGTCTCCGGGTTATTGGTAGCACCGGTAAGCGATCCCTCCGAAGATGAATCACTTACCGTTGCCTCCAGGGCGCACCGGCCAGAACCCTTCCCCTTCCCCCAGACCCGCGAGGGTCCAGGGGAACTGGAAGAGCCCAGACACTCGTGGAGGTTACCCGACTAGCGCCCCACAGCACAATAATACCTGCGGGCGTATTATTCAAAGCAAAATCCTATTTGCAGTATCCAAGAGGCAACTGCATGGTTCGCCGTGTTTTTGAGCTCCCGAAGTGTTGTGGAACCGCCCTGTGTAACCCGCCACCACCACCATATCAGCCGAAAGACGTCCACTGTAGGCCTCCCCCAACTTCATAGAGAGTAACTGCCAAAATCGGCGATTGCAGTCTATCCCCCGGTGGTGACGGTCGTAGTTTTAGGACATATCCGGGTCCTTGCGCCATCCGACCTGAGCAAACTTGACACTATTTTGCTGCCTCTCGGATACTGTGACTATACGCGTCAATGTTTAACTATATGATGGTTGGGTGCACAGTAATCCCACCAGCAAACACTTAACACGAAGCGTGGGAGTTTTTAGTCCGTAGGCGATTGAGAACCAGCTACCCTGAATCCTCAGTCGAGTCGGGCATGCTGTCAGGTACGGGCCTGACAGTATACAATGAGTATTTACTCCCGCGCCGCAAAAAAAAACGACGAAGAAAACGACAAAGCCAAAATAAAGTGTTCAGCTCTTCGTACACCGTTCGATAACAAGAGACGGGTGCATTATTTGCCTTTTGCTCAAGGTTATGCTCCAATTACTAGAATAGGACAGGCAACGTACTTTATTTTTATTTTTTTTATAAAAAAATGGGATTGCTCTTGGCCAGCATCTAGCCGGGGGACAAAGATGAGGCCGATGAAGCGAGCTCACTTATAAGAAATTTTAATAGCTCTATACAAGCCGTCGGAAACATCTGCGCATCTGGCTGGGAACAATTTGTTCGCAGCCAGGTTCGCAGATATTTCCGACGGGTTATAGACCGGATATTCTCTAATACAGACGAGTAGGTACCTAGTCCTAAACAGAATTTTTAAAAGAAACTCCATAGACGCATCTATATAAAATAAGCTCTTATAATATAGGTACATTGTTGAACGCAAAACACAAATCACAACTGTCACAACTGCCAAGAACAACGAATGAAAGAATCCTAAATCTTCCCCTTAATTCTTGAAAACACAATAAAAACAAGAATAGATAGAATTATAAATCGCCCGGGAAGTATCTACTTCTCTCCCTCGTCCAATTCTGGAGGCTTATTATAAATTCATGCCGACCTATGAGGATTCTGACACGAGAAGTGACAGCAGAGAATTGAAGTAGGCATATGTGTGGGCGGAATTGAACTTCTGCGGAACTGGGTACCAAATTTTTGTAAAATAATTTAAAGAACAGTGTGTGATGTCTGTTTTGTTTTTACAGTGGCTTTTGAGTGAAAGAAATCGGTCTAATCTCAACATAAGGTCTATTTTTCCCTCTGGGTTGGAAGGTCAGATGGCAGTCGCTTTCGTGAAACTTGCCTACGCCAAATCTGGGGATCAGGTGTCAAAGCGGACCCCTCGCTAAAAGAATGTTTTTTTTATACCACGGTGGCAAATAAGCGTACAGCCCACCTGTACTAAGCTGTCTCCGCAGCCTAATGACGCCTGCTGCAAATCAAGGGGTGTGACATGCTCATTGCCGACCGTTTAAAAGTGTATATTCTATATACACTCTTTTCTTGAATATTCCCATATGTAGGTAGTCCATATGGGGGTTCGGAGAGGAGGAGAATGATGGTTTTGATAAAGAATATTTCGGACACGTTTCGGAGTTGCATTTTGATTTCCGTAACTTCAGTGCAATTAGAATTTAAGTATTCTTAAGCTCAGTTAAAATATCGTTGCAATACCAGTAAACTGGTCTTTCAGCCGTCATTGCCAACTGCCAGTCGACGCAGTACAGTTTTTACCGAGTCTCTACCAGTTAAAACGCGACTTTTCGCGCTCTCATACCGCAAAAGGTAAGTTCCGTCTTCGTAGAGGACTGCCCTCGTACACGTGGTGCCTAAAAAGGGCGAAAGATCAGACCCATCGAATTACAGGCCTATCGCTATATTACCTCCCTTCTTTCCAAGCTGATGGAGCGTGTCATCAACACAAAGCTCCTAAGATACCTAGAGGAACACACCACACACCGATGAACTACAGTCACTCTTCAAGAAAGGAGTGTATACATTTTTAAAGGGTCGGCATGCGCATGTAACACCCCTGGAGTTGCAGGCGTCAATAGGCTGCGGTGACCGCTTACCATCAGGCGGGCCGTACGCTTGTTTGCCACCGACGTGCTATAAAAAGTAAATAAAAAAAGTGCTTCGTGATTGAAGCGGGATGCATTTTCCCCGTTATATTCCGTAGCAAGCACCACATTTCTTACAGTCGCGATTTATTAGGGGTCGGCTTGTTATTGAGGACCGCAGATGTATTGCGGTCTTCAATGACGCCTCCGGGATCGATCCGGGGGCGATCCGGGGTCGGCGCGGGAATTGAGACTGATGGAATTTTTAATGGTTAAGATGGTTTTTCCGGAGAGAATTTTCATTGAGACGTATCCTTGAAGAATTCTGCAGATCAGACACATTTTACCCCAGAAATGATCCTCTCACCTCCTCAGTCGGTTCGTCACATGATGGGGATCGTGACCCTGTTCTAGATTTTTTCGGCAACGAGCTGTTGCCTTCACTCTCGGTCTTGAACCTAAAAGCCTGGTTTATCAAACCATGGATGGAGGTTTGATTTTTCCATATGGGGTTTTATAAGGGATGGTCAGATCTCCCAAGACGGCACTGGTGCAATTTGAACTGACTCACTGGCCACTCTCTATAAGTATAGACATCGTTGCGGTTGGGCGGAGTCACCAGGTTATGCCTGCGGTGCCGACGCACACACCATCCGGCACATCATCCAGTATCCCGTAACGCGCTACGCCGGTGGCCCTTCGGAAGACCTGTTCCTTAGCGACCAGCCTCAATATTGATTTCTAAATTTTGTATTGTATTTTGTAAGTGTTTTAACCTGTGGTGTGAAGTGTGTGGTATAGGCAAAGTTAATTAGATTAGAGACCTCTGTAGCCGAGCGACTTTCAATCTTGGAGGTTGTTGGTTCGAATCCCGGGTCGTACAGTCAACAGCAAAAGACTGTACCATTTTATTTTTCAAAAGTAACTTCCATAAGAACTATTTTCGTTGGTATTTAACACTTTTAACAGTATTAAATATAATGAAACGGGTCACTCACGCCTTAAAGGTCGAATATCGCTCGTACCTTTAAGACTCCCCTCCTCCTTTAAGGCCTTTAAGACGTGAGTGACCCGTTTCATTATATTTAATATGTCTCAAACTCACGGGAGTTTTCTATATAAAACTTTTAACAGTAGTGTTGGAAGGTCAGAAGGCAGTCGTTTTCGTAAAACTAGTGCCTACGCCAAATCTTGGGATTAGTTGATTAAGCCGACCGCGGGCTCGTGTAGGATACAACCGGGAAAATTCTAGGATGATGAAGAATTACATTAAAGAAGTACTCCTGAAAAAGATACAAAAAATAACTTCGTATGTCACTTATCTTTTTGACATCTGAAATACGGATATTACAATTTCCCAGCTAGAGGCCTCTGCCTCTGTTATCAATTGCCCTGACAGTGATGGGATAAGCCATTCGAATTTGGCCCTTAACGTTTTAGTATTAAAGTACTCAGTAATCGGATAGAGCTCTACCTGTTTCAACTTATTGCTTCGTAATTTCTTTTGGCATTACTCCCAGACATGAATCGAGATGGGCATTCGATTTGGTTATATTTGAACTAATTCCAAATACGGTATATAGAATTATGTACCCTGTGGGAAGCTTTATAAGGTTGAATATTGTTGAAGACAAATAATAGAGCTTGTGACTGTTTTTCCTAACTTTTCTTCAGTTGTGTAATGCATTTATTTTAGTCTGGCATTCTATTTTCTTTTGTTTTTGCATTATTAACCGACTTCTTAATTCAACCGGATTTTCTTCAAGATACCATTTGTACTTTCCGGTTTCCTCAATATCTTTTATGTGCGGATTTGCGGGAGCAATTGTTTTGTTTTACCTATTTTTTAAAGAATACTTTAAAGATATCTTATTCCCTTGGAGATTTAAGGATTCCCATTTGACAGTTGTCATTGAAGTTTGTAGTGATGAGGCTAAGATGAATCGTTTGGTATATAATTAGCGATTATTTATGATTGTGAATGATTTATTGAATCGATTTTAATGCCAAATCGCTACTGTATATTCAACTTCATTCGCTTGTAATTTATTCGAATGTTTCAATATTTTTATAGTAACGTATTTTATTTTGGTAACAAATTCATCAATTTCATTGAGTTTTATCAACTTACGGAAATATCACCTAAATCGAAACGAAAGATTTAGTCACTACACTTGGTAGTTGTAAAAAAAAAGTTATTGTACTTAACTGTTTTCATGGTAAATTATTGTCATTCATAAATTACTCTTATTATATATTACTTTACCGTGACGTATATGATATGATAAATGATAGATTTAATAAGTGTCTAGACAGATCATAATCGTGAGATCCGTTTTTTTATTGAGAATATCAATCACTTTGTTTTTACAATTTTTATCATCTTATTATCATTAGCGAAATCCAATGTCAAAGTCAATTATCAATTTAAAAGGTTGAAGATCAGTGATGTAATCACTAAAGTTAGTAATGCTCTCAGACCTCTCAGTCAGCTGCTTTTATTCAGTCTGTGTTTTTACCACTTCTAACTGACCCCTAGTTACGTAAGAAGTGTACGTAATGCGAGGTCAGATACAAAAGTTCGGTTAGTCAGTGATGGGTGGGGTGAGTACCAGCAAGCAGCCTTTGATGAGTCATTATTGCATATTGCATTGACTCAGTCGAGATGGCTTAAATGGTCAGATTATTGTCAACACAGTCAAACATTTTTATCTACTGGCTACTGGCTGAATGTATATTTTTTAAAACAACTATTACATATTTACTTTCAAAAGCTCACATCTCACTTACACAAGTTGTTGAAAAATAAACTTAACGTTTATTAGCATAAAGTTTAAAATTGTATGCAAATGCATCACTTCATGTGTCGCTGTGGAAGTACTCCTTTGAAAACCGAATAAAGTTAATACTGGCACATCGGAGCTGAGTTCCATTTTCAAAACTAAAAATCAAAGTGGAAAGTCGAGTACAGGATGGGCCTAGGGTTGTCCAACGCATTATTTATTTCTCTATATTCCATATATATTATGAAAACAGTAATTAATATCATTACAATAAATCCTTCTAAAAAAAATTACAAGAAGGCAATATTTTATTGATTTTTAATTTTTTCACTAAAACTTATATCAAATAAAATATCAAATATAAATTGTAATTTTTATCTTGAAATAAATAGATCTGGAAACACTAAATATGAAAGAATATTTGAACCATATAATGTCAGAGTTTGTCGGTACTTAAATATCACTAATCTCACACTAAAAATAAAATAATAATTGAACTATAATGGTGCCAGAGTAAGTCACTGTTATACATAAATATTAACTTCGCGTTTCTAGATTATATAACGTCAGCAACCTAAATCTAAGTCAGGGTCACTAACCTAGTCAACTACCTCTACATTTGTAATTCCAGACGCATCACTTATTATGTTATTATGCTGAGATGTCACCCTCCAAGTCTCCAACAAGCATTCAATCACGTTTTTCTTAGTATAGTTTAAACACTACCCATGAACGATTATTAAAATAGGGTCAGTGTTTTTCATGCCATCGATAATTGTAAGTTAAAGTCGGAGTAATATTTAACATACCGGCCTGTAAAGTGTGGTTGATGCAACTCGCCCCTAGTTTATTAATTGCAACAATAATACATGATTTTTACAGCAGCATAAACTTTAGCGGTGAAGAGTAATAAAACGCTCAAACTATTTGTTCCGCCACAGTATTTTATTGTGGCAACCCTAATCCGTAGTGGAAAATGGGACGCCCGGGTGCAATCGGAAAAGCCATTTGCCCGAGGTTGCCTGCGACAGGCTGACCCAGTTCAAAGCCGTTTTTAACGACAATGCAATCTCGTTAAGAATGCCTAAGTTCTATTTTTGAAATTCGTGATTCAATTGCATTGAGCGTTCCATTTTTGAAATAGAGGCTTCATTGAGCGTCTTTTGTTTTTAATTTGTCATTGTATTATTTATAATTACCGTGCATTGAAGTTTATCCATAACAAAACCGAGTAGTATTATCAGCATCACACTTAACTGACGATTGGTAGACCTTATCTTTGTAGCAATAAGGTTCACGAATGGTCAGTTAACCTTGATGTTAATAGTACTGTTCTGTCATTTATCGATATAATAAGTATATTTCAAATTTATCGATATTATCAGCCATATTTTATTATTGACCTTCTTCGGTTTTAAATAATTACATGAAAAAATTAAATTAAAATAATGAAATTGATTTGCATCACAAAGGTTTTCTTTCTAGTATGTACCGTCAAGGACTTTAATTGTTGAGCCTTTTAGAGCTTACTTTAAACTTGACACTTCTTAGCTTAACTATTAAAAAATAAGAAAAGTAGTTTGGCACCTACACGGCCCAATAATAAAAAACCATGGGTGTACAATACTAATATTATTTTGAATATTTTTATTATACGATAATTTAAAGTAAGGAAAATCCCCACGATATTATGTATCTATGCTAAAAAAATGGTATTTTACTGATAGTAAAATCAGCAACTTTTTACGAAACGTCAAAAACGCTCGGTTAGTATGAAGTTTGTAGGTGGTGCCTATTGCCTAAAGACGTCATAATTTTCTATGGTAAAACAGCGTCCTTTTTTCTATGTTTATGTATTTATAAACCTTTAAAATTACATAAATAAGCTGTATATAAATAAATAAATAAATATTGGGGGACAATCTTACACAAATCGACCTAGTCCCAAACTAAGCAAAGCTTGTACTATGGGTACTAGGCGACGATATACATACTTATATAGATAAATACATACTTATATACATAGAGAACATCCAAGACCCAAGAACAAAATCCGTGCTAAATGCACAAATAATGCCCTGGCCGGGATTCGAACCCGGGACCTCTAGCTTCGGAGGCAGTGTCACTACCAACTAAGCTAAACAGGTATATTTTTTCTTCCAGTATTTTCGTATGAAGTGTTAATTGGTAACGTATAAAAATATTTTTTAGTGTTGTGAAATACCCTATTGTATGAATGTTAAAATTATAACGATTTTTGCTGCGGTCGTTCTATTTTTGAATTTGAACCGCTTTTTTATCGCGTTTCACAGGTTTTCCGGGAAATGTCGTGGAGATTGCAGACTCGTTGAGCTGGTCCTTTGCGTTACAACGTTGTCCCTATAAATCATAATGACAGTTACGATACCGGTTGAGTGTTGACAACCCTGTTACATGTTTTAATTATTTATTATTGGTATATAATCCCCTGCCCTCTTTAAGAGATAATGTTTGAACTCGTAATCTTCTAAACACATGTTTTTATGTTGTTACTGCTTTATTTCGAGTTTGATTAGTTGCCTAATTTATTAATTGACAATTGCTGAAAAGACGATAATAAATAGTTCTTAAAAATCTAAATACAGAAATATACTGTAATTTTTTAACAAATAGAACGTATTTTGAACCGACTTTAAAAAAAGGAGTTTCCCAATTCGTTGGATTTAATTGTGTATTTTCCGTAATGAATTAATTGCATTTGTATTGAAAGATCTCCGATCCCTTCTAAAATATCGGTAATTCCTGGGTTATTTATTTATTAATAAAACATATGTACGTAGTTTTACGTAAGTATCTTTTTTTTAATTACTTAGGTACTACCCGATACCGAGACCGCAAGCCAGGGTGCATATCCTTTAGTTTATATTTCCATCTTTTTTGTATTTATGGTGCCAATTTTATGGCGTTTTAAGTACACTTACAAATATAGTAATTATATGGTTCAGTACATTTTAGCCACACATAAAAGTTAAAATAAGCATTAATGGCAGTGAACGTTCAGTTCGCAATAAACACTTGCTGGAAACAAATAAAACGCTTAGCGGATGCTGGGAGCAGGGACAGGAAGTCAGGGTTGCCACACGGAAGTTTCTATTGTATTGTGAAAAAAAATGGTTCGTCGAATGAGGATACGCTGTGTTGGTATATCTGTCAATACAACGAATCCTTAAATCAAAAAAGGTCGGCAGCGAGCTTGTGCTTGTTCTGGAGTTGCAAGCGTCCATCGGCTATGTTGTCTGCTTCCCTTCAGGTAGGCCGTAAGTATACATGTTTGCTACCGTCATAATACTCATAATATAAAAAATATGGGGAAAAAATGTTTAATTATGATTTTTGTTGATTTTCTTTGAAATGGACCTAGGCCGATTTTTGGCATTCTGGATTCCATTTTATGTAGAGCATCTTTGTGTAATCGTGTCACCAAATCGTAGTGTCGCTAGTTCGGTATTTCAAGTAGTGAAACTACGTAATTTGTAGATAGGGTGGTTACTAAAATAAAGTACGCTAGGTAGAAAATGGAATCGTAAATTCCACAGATCGACCTGAAAGTTGTTCGTGGTATGGTATTTAGATTTATTGAATAATGAATTGAAATGATGGTAATGATTGTCGTTTTGAATAAATATTAAAACGTGTTATATTAATGTAGTTTTATAAGTAATTTGTTTACAATATTACGGTAAATGTAATATTGTCCTGTGATGAAGAATGAAAATAAATGCATAACATTATTAATAAGGAAATCAATGTTTATAAATAAACAATGCATTCTTAGTAATTATGACATACAGCGTCAAGCATTAAATAACTGAATATGATTACTTTCATTAAAACCTATTTTTATCGACTTAGCATTTACTAAGGATAGTTACAAGGTTTTGATATAACTTACACGAAACCTGTGACGAAAGTTACAAAAAAAAAATTAAACGCATTCTAATATGCAGATACAATGCTACTTCGAAAAATATTGACAGTCACAAGCATAAAAAAACCGTCAATAATGAATTACCCTTACTCACTGAAGTTTACATAAAGCTAAAACCAAAGACGCGAAATACAATCAAAACTTATTTTCAGAATAGCAGTTTAATTTTTTTCCGGTGTCAACCCTAAGCCTCATAAGAGCATATGCACTCCGATGAAGCGAGATATCGACCTCATCGGGGCTTCATATGGGGCCTAAATTGCAAGCGCTAGTGTTGTACCCGTTTTGAGTGTAACATTCGATAATTTTATTTTTTTAACTTTAATCCACTGCATTCTAGTTTGTCAATCTTGTCGTTTGTATTATGTCATATGGGATTGGCCGAAGCAAGTGGTAAGGATTGGTTATATTTAGTTAAATAGCGGTCCAAATAGAATCAAACGGGCAATTCCACGATAAGTAACTCAAGTTAAATTTTTACACGCGTTGAAATCTTAAAAATATAATAAAATAAATTGTTAAATCAGCTCTGAATAGCTATTAAAGATCTTAATTTAGAATTACTCTAGTTATAAAAATGAAATCATCCATTTTCTACGGATATTAATTCGAGAACACTACTGATACAATCAACATACTTGAAATGGGTCGAGACTTTTGATCATGATTCATATCTTATCTTCGTCATGTTTGATATTGCTAAAAAAGAAACAAAGGGCTTATACTCTTTGTCTCTGTCAATAACATTATCTGTATAATCCAAGTATCGGCTTCCAAAGAGATATCAGATGATCTACTTTGGGCTTAACGATTTTGATTCGTTTCTTTTGTCTGAGTATAACTTTCCTAATCGAGTGATTTTCTCTCAGTTGTCATCATCCTAGCGTTATCCAGCAATTGGCAATGCTACGAATTGGCGAAGGCACTAGTTTTAAAAAAGCGACATTTGACTGGAAGGTCAAATGACTGACCCTAGGGGAAACTAGACTTTATTGATGGATTAGGTTTACTTCTCAAGCCGCCCAAAGGCTTCTAAGTTGGCTTAATGACTGCTTTCATAGACAGCAGCCGGGATCAACTACTTAACGTGCCTTCCATAGTACGTAGTGGTTTTCATTCAATATGCTGATGTAATTTAGGAAAAAGTTTGTATATCGCTGCGTTAATGTGAAGTTTAATAGCTGGGTATTTTATTTCGACAGCAAAATTCTCAATAAAATTTATTTTCTTAATGCCGGAGCTTTACCCTACGCCCCCAGCAGAAACCGCCTTAAAAAGTAGGTTTTTATTACGCACGCAATGAGGAGGAGTGGGGTGCTTTCTCGTGGATAGGACCTATACCCGAAGTGACCGCTAACTATCAGGCGGGCCGTACGTTTGTTTGCCAACGACGTGGCAAAAAAACACCGAAGTATAGTTAGACATGTGCTTTTATCGATGTATTGATAATTTTATCGATAGTCCCCGCTCTAGCCAGCTCGTTCAACTGTGTTTCTCATTTGAACTATGTCTGTGGCGCTCGTTACGTGACCTAATGTTACTATGTTACTGTCAGTATAGAGACATTAGTTAATGGCATATGGTACAGTCGACTTCAAAGTTGTTTAAGTACACTTATTACATTGTGATAAGGTACAGACAAGTGAAAAAATATAGGCACATACAACTTACTAGAGTATAGAGCCCGGACCCGGGTATGTCCTAAAACTACGACCAAGACCACCGGGGGATGGGCAGCAGCATCCCTGGAGTGCGGTGGAGATACTGCGATCGCCAACCCGCATGCCAAGCGTGGCGATTATGGCATATACCCTCCGTGAATTTGGGGGAGGCCCATATCCAGCAGTGGACGTCTTTTGGCTGATATGGTGGTGGTGGTGGATACAACTTACTAAAAAAATATGTACTATTGCTCTTTTGTCGGTTTCGGTACATATATTTGTATATTTCTTGTAAATAATAGCTTTTGCCCGCGTCTCCGTCCACGTACAACACGTTATATAAATAAATAATGGCTATTAAATTATTCTAGGCGCAGACTTAAATATCGCTCGCCCATACAAACTTCTACCCTCCGTTTCACCCCCTACGGAATTATTTCCGGAGTAAAAACTACCCTATGTCCGTTCCCGGGACTCAAACTATCTCTATACCGAATTTCATCTAAATCGGTTTAGCGGTTTAAGCGTGAAGAGGTAACAGCACAGACCGTGGGTAACAGACAGACAGACAGAATTACTTTCCACCACCACCACCATCATATCAGCCGGAGAACGTCCACTGCTGGACATAGGCCTCCCCCGAGCATGGGAGGTAAATGCCATAATCGCCACGCTTGGCATGCGGGTTGGCGATCGCCGTGGCTCCACCGCACTCCAGGGATGCTGCTGCCCATCCCCCGGAGGTCTTGGTCGTAGTTTTAGGACATACCCGGGTCCAGAATTACTTTGGAATTACTTTCGAATTTATAATATTAGTATGGATTTATTCGATACATATTTTGGCAAATTTAAACCGTAAAATGTTTCTGGTGCCTCTTAATTAGGAATTATAAATGTGAATTGTTGTTCTGAAAATCTCAGGATATCTATGGTGCACATTAATTTCAAGCTTCGATATGTTTTTGTCCTATCACAAATCTGTCACTGTTTACCCCAAACAAACGAACAGAGACAAAACACACTTTCAATCCATTACTCGACCCAGCCCTAGCAAACGGCGGAAATCCCGAGATTAAAAAACATCACGCAATTCAACGCTGAACTATACGTTCCTGCCACGTTCCTGCAATCTCGTCTCGGTATTCGCACGCACGTGGGTTTACTGCCAATCTAAACTCAACGTTATCCTGAAGGAATACGATAGCTTTTCCTTCTAAGGTCTTTTGTACTTAGTACCTTTTCTTTCCTACAATATCACTCAATAACTTTTGCAAATTCGTATCATATTGAACTCTATTAAAGCATTGAACTTTAAGTATGTGCAGGAAGGTTTATTTTCCAATGCACTATCGATGTATTAAGAGCTTCAGTCGATAGCATCTTACAAACACCTATTCTCAGTCTTATTGCTTTCAATTGTTTTTGCAGTGGGCTTTATTTCTTCGAGCATAAGGTTCATTTTCGCTTGTGTTCTATTACTTTGTATTGCCGCATAGGAAACGGAAATGGTTGTTTAGCCGTAGACACGTGCTGAATGCATTGTCGTTAAGGTTTATTGGCTATGGTCAGTGGTGAAGTTTACTGTGACCTGGGTGGACACTGGGTTTGGAAGTGGAAATTGGCCCTTACCTTCGTATACATAACTAGACTCAAAACACCTAGAGGCCTTATCTCATCACCCTACTTTTCTCAAAAGGGCAGTAAGAATAAGAATGCCCTAAGATGTTTTTGAAACATGGTCTTTTTTAAATATTATACATTAATATTCTTTGAAATAGGATAGGTACCAGTTAATTTTTTTGATTTTTTTTCTTAAAACCGCAAAATATTTTTATTAAAGTCGAATAGAGATCACATTAACGTAATCATTATTTATTGATACCACATCAATGCTATTTAATTTTAAAATAGAGTGATATATTTAAAGCTTATATATTTGAAAATACATCATTTATAATATAAACATACTTGCATCGCGGATTAAAATTACATGTTAAAATTTTCTACTGAATATAAAATCTAAAATTATCAATTTAATATATAAATACTTACTTACGGCAATTTGCAAGTGAAGTCTAAATCATTTATTTCCCAGAATATGGTACTAATACCTACTTACAGTTTTGGTGTTGACCGATTATTATGTACAGTAGGTATATTCTGCCTGCGCAGGCGTCGAAATATATAGTAAAATAACCGGCCAAGTGCGAGTCGGAATCGCGCACGAAGGGTTCCGTACCAGAAAAAAGGGCTCAAAGCTGGTGGCATTAAACACTTGTTTTATTGTGTTTTTTTTTTGTATTTGTTGTTTTAGCGGCAACTACTCTGTTGTATGGGAGCATCCCTTAATTATTATTATTATTTTGATTTTAGTATTTGTTGTTGTAGCCACAATAAAAATACATAATCTGTGCAAGTTTCAACTGTCTAGCTATTACGGTTCTTGAGATCTAGCTCGGCGAGTGGTAGCCGTGAAAAAGGGCTAAAATATCACGTTTTTTGTATGGGAGCTCCCCTTAATTATTAATATTATTTTGTTTTTAGTATTTGTTGTTATATCGGCAACAGAAATACACAATTGTGAAAATTTCAACTGTCTAGCTATTACGGTTCTTGAGATACAGCCTGGTGACAGACGGACGGACAGCGAAGTCTTAGTAATAGGGTCCCGTTTTTATTACCCTTTGGGTACGGAACCCTAAAAAAAGAAATTGCAACACCATTGTATAACACCAGTAAAAGCAAAGAGGTAAATCTCTATCCCCTTTTGTGGTTCTAAACTGAACTATATTAAATGTACCTTTTATAAATATGTTGCTGGTTCTCCTCCACACCCTAACAGGGTCCTAGTACTTACACAAGGTTGCAAATAAATATTATTATTATTATTAATTTATTTTATGAAAATAAAATACACAATAAACAGAGTGTTGTACAAGGAGGCCCGACCCCAAATAAAAATGGGATAAGGGGCAGGAAGAAGAAGAAATACACAATAAACAATAAGAAACTAATCCTAAAGAAATCTCATAAAGCTACAAAATAACAATGGTTGCTTGAGTTAAATTTCCATTCATAAATTCCTATAACTAATTAAAAGATACGCAATTAGTTACTTAATAAGAAGTGCACAATTGAATAGTCTTTAATTACGTTGTCAGAAAGAAAAAGCCCCATTAATAGACTAAACTAGGTTTCTTCACGACGTTTTCCTCCAACAATAATCCACTGTTAAAATAATATTCCATACATTAGGTTATACATATATAACTATACTAGCTTTTGCCCGCGACTTCGTCTGCGTAGAACTCATTCTTGCTTTAGAATTATTTGTTTTCCCATACAATTTTCACCCTTCTTTACATCCCTTAAGAAATGATTACATTGAATATGAAATGTTCTTTACCGCGCTCGGAAAATTTTAATAGTAATCGTTTTTTCAAAACGAATCATCATCATCATCATATCAGCCGAAAGACGTCCACTGCTGGACATAAGCCTCCCCCAAAGAGTGACACAATGACCGTTCCTTTGCCATCCCCATCCAGCGGACACCTGCGACCTTCACCAGGTCATTAGTCTACCTTGTGGGGGGGCCTACCCACGCTGCGCCTTCTGGTACCTACTCGCCACTCGAAAACCTTTCCTCCCCAACGGCCAACGGTTCTATGTGCTATATACCCCGCCCACTGCCACTTAAGTTTAGCGGTTCGGTGGGCTATGTTGGTTACTTTGGTTCTACTGCGGATGGCCTCACTTCTGATGCGATCACGCAGAGATACTCCCAGCATAGCCCTCTCCATTGTTCTTTGGGTGACTTTGAACCTTCTTATGAGGCCCATAGTAAGCGACCACGTTTCAGTGCCATATGTCGTCACTGGCAACACACACTGATCAAAGAGCCTTGTCTTGAGACACTGCGGAATATTGGACGAAAAGATGTGCCGTAGCTTCTCGAACGCTGCCCAGCCGAGTCGGATTTGACGATTTACCCCTTTCTCGAAGTTGGCCCTTCACTAACTGGGTACCTTGGACCTAACTGGACAGTCTGTCCTAGGTATATAATCGTCCGACAACTTCAAGTAAAAGTGTCCGTTTGTAACGGGAGTTGGTGCTACGTGCTCGTGCTTTCAAAACGAATGATTAAGCTTAGTTATATCAAATGTACCGATTCTAGACGAATGAGGCCCGTAAAATATTGCATGTACAATGATAAAAGTCTCGCTACGCAGTTCTTCCGTAAAACGTCCCAACAGAGCGGGTTCTTCATGTAAGCATGATGGCCGAAGGCCGTAAGCAGAGAGGCAAAACATGCAAGGCGAAAGGCCGA